>CM076583.1:625692420-626345414 GCA_034641835.2 Pinus albicaulis
AGTACTTTAACTAGGGTGAAGTAGACAAGTTTACTTGACAATATTTTCTAACTTAAGGAGTCTAAAAAGAGATTAAAGAAAACTCCTCCTGGAGGAGCAAGTAGTATAAAGGGTAGAAACTGGTTCCGATAAATGGTGGAACTACTGATGACATAAGGTGAACATGAGGCTAGATAATAGGACCACTCATCACATCAGTTCCCCCAAGAAAGTGTAAAACACCAAGTGAAAGTGGATGATAAGCCAAGTAGGTGATGTTGATGGAATAGAGAACCCAAGTCTCAAACTGCAGAAGTAGGCTCATAAAAGTTCAAATCACAAGGAATAGCGTGTGGAATTCTCTTGGGGTATGGCTATAAAAGAGATGAAGAAGAGGACACAAGGCTCAAATTCGATGTCATGGTGGGTCAGAAGGAGGAATTTTGAAAGTGATAAAAAATTACTACATGGACACCAATACAAAAACAGGGTTCTAACTAGGGTATCCATGAGCAGGTAATCTCTACCACCAAAATAAAACATGAATACAAGAAGTGGAAAAACTCATGGCTTGATGGGGTCAAACCTAAGGCACAAATAGTGTTGACGGTTAAAATGAAAAATAGGCAAAAATGACCTACCTCTATATGCCATTTCAAGAGAAATGCACCTAAGGTCCAATGGATGTCGCCGCAATATAAATGCCACCCTATCCTGTAAAAACCATCTAAAAATACTAGACCCATGGTTAATCAAATAATGAAATAAATAATCATGGACAAGGGAAAAAAAAGACCTATATTTTGGTTTTTTTGAATTTTATGATTTGTTTTTTTTATTTTTGGCATAAATAAGGCATGAAAAATACTCGCATCACACACTAAACCAAAAAGGGGATAAATAATCACATTATTATGTATAGTATGTACAAGCGTAACTCAGTCTGGTAGGTCACGCTAATGTGTGCCCACATCCAGTCACAGGCAGAGGGTTGCCATACATGAACTTATGGGAAGAAGAGGCCACATGGTTCACTAGTGTAAAGCCATGCCAAATGAAGTCAAACTGCCCAATCCGAAAAGTTTGGCCATGCCAGGGACATTCTAACACAGTCGCACTCTCAAAATTAACCTAAGGACATAAGGGAGGATCAAGACATAAAGGTGGTACAATATGATCTACAATAGGTGGTACAGAAAATTTGTTGGCAAGTTCAGTAGTAAAAGCCCAAGACTTGAATTGGTCCAAGGGTGGAAATTCCAAGGAACATCGAGGAGGCACTCCTTGGGTCAATTCAAGTTATTTGTTTCCAAGCTCTGATTGTTCCAAATCAGGGAGAATATAGGCATAAAGAGGCATAACCTTCCTAAGATTATCAATGGATAGATCCATGACCTCAAAGTTGACTAACTATGGAGGCTTTTCATCAAGGGAGTCACATGGAACAAGTGGAGGGGCAGACCATATGGGTGAAAAACGTGATCATATTACATATGCGGATGGAGTTTCTAACCAACGTCAGGAGGTACTGATGGGACTTCCAGAGAGGAAATCTCTTCCATAATAGGTGGCAGAGGGTACTCACTAGATTGATCATCCTCTATAAGGACATGTGACACCACCCACAGATCAGAAGGTATATGGGGTCCAAAAGTGCCAGAAGAGATCATATACATAGGGGAGGTTGTAACGATTAGGGAGTGTTGGGAGGAGGGAGTTGATGAAAAACCCCCATAGGAGTGGATCTTTTGAAAAGTCTTGTGGCAAAACTCTGAAACTAACCAGGATGGTCCCCCACAAGCGGTACAGTAGTTCCAGTAGTGGAACTTTTGGCCGATGGTACGCAATAGTCAAGCTAATCAATGGTGACGATCTTTCCTTCATGAGGAAAGAAAAGGACATGAAATATAGATGAGACCACTGCGGTCATGGCATAAAACCAACTATGTCCAAGGAGCACGCTATAATCTAAAGGAGCATCGATGACTTCAATTCCCCCTAACTCGATGGAAAAATGTGGGAGGAACCCCTTAGGAATGGAATTGTGACTGTCAAATGCTTGGAGAGTGGTATTACACATTGCAAGAGTCAAAGCGCTAATAGCTTTCCAACAAGATATGGACATGACACAGGTGGAAGAGCCATCATCTACTAGAGTGAAATGGATATTATTTTAGGAAACTCACACTATAATTTGAAAATAAATTTTATGGGAAATATGAGGAGCAACTTTCTCGGAATTAAAAGTGATGACACTAGATTCAGATGAGTCAACTCCACTGATGGCAGACAACAAGGCCTTACGCTGCTGAGGAAAAATTTCCAAGACCTCCAAAGCAGACATGGCACACGATGCCTTGGCTATATCCTGAACAACACTATAGTGTTGAGCAGTCCGGACAGAAGGGTTGTGTGTTGTCTTACATAAAACACCCATGGGGGGCAATAAATAGGTTCCATAGGCTTATTTGGAGTGAGAGGTCCAGTGGAACTAGGTGGAGTGGGTGAGTTCTTGGAAGGAGGACTCGACTCAGGTACATGATTGGACTTAGCTCGTGTGATCACATTGACATCTTCCTTGCACTTAAAGATGGGATGGGAATATGACCCCTCATTGTCCCCTTGCATATTTCGAGAAGGTTTAGCAATCATTTTTTGCACGAGTTGTGTAGGGAATGGATGAGTTAAAACAATAGGTTTTTGATAAGAAAAAGGTGAAATAAGCCTATTAACTTCATCTATCTGAGGATACTCATGAATAAGGTGATCACCCTGAAAATTTTTAAAAGGGAACTTGAATTTGCGGTGACACTCATTGGTGCCAGCTCCCTGAATCTCAGGATTGGATTTAGACTCCTTGGCAGTTTGATTTTGTTGTTTATTTTCCCTATTATTCTTGTTTTTTAACCACCAGTTTGAGAGTTGTTCCTTGGTTTATTGGAATTCACCGTAAGAACATTGGTGGACTACTCATGAGGGCGCGCTTTAGCAGAACCAGGCACACTTTATGGGTTTTGAGAGTGGGCAGTAAGGTGTGCAACAATTTGGCTCATGGGATCAGAAAAAAACCAAATCCCACCATCGACATGTGGGTCAGGAATAGGCTTAGGTGGGTCAATGGAAGGCCTAGGGGAATTAGGAAAAACTTCCTACAATGTACCCAACTATGAATATATAAGATTCAACTGTTGGGAAACTAGAGTGGCTTTCTCCTTAGTGATGGGTCGAAAAATAAACACATATTTTGCAATTTTTGGTTGGAGTATTAAAATGAACCATTTACATAGAATTTCATTAGGTAACTTGTTTCTTACCAACCTATTGCGACGACGCCACTCATGGATATGATCAGAAATGAGTGTGGTATCATCTTGTTTGAAGTTAGACAAAAGGACAGAATCTAGATCATACTCATTTGGTAACTGAAAATGTGTTAGGAAAGTTTGAGCTAACGAGGAAAAATCACCGGAAGATGCAGTATCTAACTCTATGTACCATTTGGCAGCATCCCTAATTAAAGTTCTTTGGAACAAGCGAAGTTTGACAAAATTTTCCACCAATGAATTGGATGAACACCATAGATGGTAAGTGGTGATATGGGTGGATGGATTCTCCCCAGGCTTCCCTTCAAACTTGGGAATATCATATGGTAATTTGGTAGGCATTGGTGGTCACCAGGGATCGTGATGGATGGGGTAATTAATCAATTTAGAAAGATCCAGTAAATCAAGGTGGTGGTTTAATGGTTTTCCCAAGCAAAAGGCTATTGCGGGCCAGGGCGACTAGTAGATGGATCCTTCCCCCAAAGGTATAACCCTCTAGAGAGAAATGGACCCCCAAAATTGTGACTACTAATGGGGTTGTACCTAGGGTGAAAAGAAGGACTAGAATACGTAGTAGGACTGACATAATGGGAATGACCTGGATAAGACATGGCACTGGCAGTGGGGTTACCCCAAGGTAAACTAGCCCCTCGAGTAAAATCACTAGTAGGCAACGTCCCTCCAAATAGTGAACTATATCTAGCTTGCATCATACTAGATGTTACATTTCCCCCAGGTTGACTAGGGACAAATAGTGAACCCCCCATGGATTCCCAGAAGTAGCCGTGCCTGACTGAGGAACAAGAATAATCAGTTGGGAAAATGATGGTGTGTAAATTTCTCGACCTACTGGCTGACTAGGATAGGGTACCGTAGCTGGCATAGAGGATGGTGTGGGCACATTAATATTCGAGAAAACAGTGGGACCCATAGATGAGACAGGTGGAATTCCCTTGGAAGAAGTAAGTGGTGTAGATGGAGGACTAGGGATAGCCATGCTAAGAGATGGCAGCGCTGTCATGGCAGCCAAGACTGTGATGCAGATGATAGGGAAGTCTCAGACTCCACCATAGGATAAATGGTCTATAATGGCATGTAAGTGTATGCCAGTGTAGAACCATTAGGATTAAGCTATTATAGTAAGGTAGGCCCTAAGAGACCAGTTAGTGGTGGATTTGCGAGAGTGTCAGATTCATCTGCCAAAGTCTCAATAGAAACCAAATCAGTATTAGTGGGGCTAGACATAGATTCCAACATTATATGGTGGTCTAAGTCACAAGTGTGGACAAGAACTCTCTATGTAGGAAAAATAAGTCCACTTCATTTAGGAAGTAAACCTTGAAGACGACGTGAACGTCGATGTGCAAACACCCTAAGGCCAATACTACTGACTTAGACAAAAGAGAACACTCTAGAAACTTCCTAAAAGGTAGCACACACAAACATAATATGAAGAAGCCGATAGTGGAACAATTTCCAAGGTAGCCAATCAAAACTCAAGACGAAACTCAAGCAATGATAAACAAAGGGATACCTTTAGAAAATTGATCTAAATAGATTAGTTCAAGACCATAGGACAACTAATCAGCTGCAACAAGTAATGGATCCAAGTATGTTTTCAATAGATCATCAAGAAATCAACAAGCTTGATGCCTAATGAAAGAGATCAGGTGCTATAAAGAAGCACTTAACCAATACTTATTTTTTTATAACAAGACCATATTTGGACCAGATCCAACAAGAAAACAATAATTCTAGATAATACAGATCAAAAAATAGAGAAATAAAACTAAAAGGGAAAGGTTTTGCAAGGAAAAAAGTGCTGGTCGTGGGCTCAGAATGCCCTGCTAGTGGCTAGCCACAGGCACAATATTTCCAGCCAAAGAGGAAATTCCCCATTTCCTTGCGCAATGAGTAATATAAAATAAAAAAAAACATAGGAAATGACCCTATAAAATATACGAAAATATTCACAAAATGCAAGGAAGCTTAGCAAACCATAAACGAGATGATCCGATAAGGATCTAAGGAAAAGTAGACACAAAAGCGAGTATTCTCTCATTGAAAGCACCACTTCTGTTGCAGGAAAAAAAACAAGGAGTTGTTTCCCCGTGGTCTAGTGTCCATTAGATCACCAAAAAATACACGCATAGTCAAGAAGACATCCTAGATTCCCAATCCATTAAGATCCACAAGCCATCATGCAATCGTTTAATTCTATGATGATGAAGAAGCTACCTTACCTCCTCGCAGGTTGGGGATGGATCTTGAGTTTGATGCTGATCTGTTGTGCTCCACACGAGTGATCTATTTGATCTACCTACAATCTCAAAACCTACACACAATCACAACCATACAAATACAACAAGTGATCTTCCTTGGAAGATCGTTAGATGAATGATGTCATAAAACAATTGCAAGATGTAAACACGCAATCACATTAGGGGAATTTTGAGGTCTAAAATGGGCTTCCTAAGGAAATTATAAAATAATAGTGGAAATAGTAAAATAATATTTTATTACATCATCAAATTTTAGAGGGAAAAAAGAAAAAAAAAAAAATTCAACTTGTATTTTCCACTTATCTCCCAAAGTTCTAACTCAAATTTCAAGCGGGAGTACTCGTTGGAAGAAAAATTTGATTCCTCATCCAAGGAGTATCCATGTTTCATACTTTCGATGGATCTCGCTACACGAAAAATGAGAAATACATGAAAAACATGATTGTAATCACGTTTTTTCATGTATTTCTCATTTTTCGTGTAGAAGGGTCCATCAAAAGTATGCAACATGGGTACACATTGGATGAGGAATTAAATTTTGCATCCAGTGAGTACGAAATTTGAGTAAACAATTTTGGAGATAAGTTGAAAATATGAGTTGAAAAAGTAGTTTTATTATTTTTTAATCTTTGTACTGTTTTACTTAAAAAATGGTCAATCATCCCCCATGGTTGACATCATCATCTTGATTCTTACTGGTTCTTATCAATTTTATTTTGGTTGTACATTTTTCTTAGGAGGCCCATTTTAGACCTCAAAATTCCCCTAATATATACAGGAAGGAAACATAGATCTTCATTAATATAAAATGACACTTCGATACCTTACTTCGAGTTTCTCTTCTGTGTGACTTGGCAAAGTTTCTCCACTATATGAGAGTATGAAGAGCACTCTCGTATAACATGGGACCTTAAAATATATCAAGATAATGGCAAGATGGAAATAGGGTGTCAATGTCTCAGCAACACCATGGCTCTCCCATACTTTCAAATTAGGACTGGAAATTATGACTCTGGAACTAGCCTAACCCTACCAAATGATCCAGTATAAGTAGGTGAATTCCAGGTCCTTGGAGGATGAATGTAGATGCTTAAGATGACTATAAGTTAAGTAAAATTCTAGTGGAACATTCCTAGCTAACTCGAATCACTGAGTAATCGAGCTCATCTCCTAGAAACTCGATGAATTTGGAAGGTTCCCTGGGCTGTTGGATATAAAATGATGAATTAGGGCTTGATCTGCAGGCACAAGAGGTGTTGGTAATAGTTCAAGCCCCTAGGCCATAGGAATAAGCCTGCTAGCCCATGGCTTAGGGTCAAAATTGAGAAAAAGAGGCCCTTGTGCTAGGGAAAAGTTAACAAGCCGTGAGGGACAAGGGTCAGTGATGTAGGGGTAGAAAAATAGGCCAATAAAATTCCCCTCTAGATATTTTTATTTTAGCTAAAGGTTGGATTAAACTCAACTTTTCTTCTCACGAGGAGGAAGAGGCTATAGCAAAGAATTTTTGGTCAATTAATTCTACCCTAGTCGCATTTAAGTTTTGGTCATTAATTTTCAACACAAGTAGGGAAAGGATAGATGTGGTGTGGATCTGGGTTCGGCTGCATAGCCTCTCGTTGAATGTGTGGAATGAAAAGAGATTAAAGGATATAGACAATGACATTGGGTTTTTCTTGGAAGTTTATTATTCGTTTAAAGAAACAAGGGATATGTCAATGGATTAGATTCTGGTCAATCTTGATATGAGGAAAGGCCTTTGTGAAACTATTAATATTGGTAGAGGCTATTAGAAGTTTCAGATTAATGGCTATGAAGGGGTGTCGTTTATGTGCAAATTTTGCCATAAATATGGCCACCAGTCCACCACTGTTCTCTCCCTTTAAAAAAAGGCTTGGCGCAAGGAGGAGAAAAGAAGAAAATGAAGGTGGTTTAGGGGTTGGATTTGGGGGCTTGCTTGAAGGAAGGGTTATTAGACCCTAGTTCAGAGGATATTAATATGAATATACCACATAATATTTTCATTCCAATATTAGGGTCATCACCTTAGGAACTGTTCGAGGATGTTGAGGTTTCTTCTCAGGCTCCTGGTTGAATGTCTTCTCCAGATATGCGTCCTCCAAGTTCTCTTTGTATCCCTCCTGTTGTCTCTTCCCTTGCTATTTATTTTTAAAATATTGGGTTTGATTGGAATCATGAGTGTTACAATTCATTTTTTTGCATACAAACAAATGGCCCTGAACCTGGATCTATCATCATCCATTTACACTTTGTATTAATCCCATACAAATCCATAAGCATTCCCTTTCCAAAAGTTACGAGAATCTTGGGTTACATTGGATGAAAAACCTAATTTTTTGGATCATCACACTTGTATTTTAGACATCCTGTGCTAGCGAAGTTTGTACACATGCAACCTGTGCTGGTTAGTGCAGGTTTCTTTCACAAAAAGTACAATGAACACCTAAAAATGAAAAAAAAAAATTCAAAGTTTCTATCTAGAAGCTTCGGGAGCGCTTTTAACTATTTACTGTTGGATCAGATCTCGAACTCCTACTATTGAGGTCTTATCTCTTATCTCATAGAATTTTCCTCCCTCTAAAATGTATCTAATCTCTAGAATAGTAAATCCAAAACCACCTCATTTACCCTATAAATTCAACACCTACCATAGAGTCTGGGTTGGATTTTGGAGACTATGATTATGCCCTTATGTTGCTCATTTGTTTCTATAGGTCCATAATCCATCCATGTGCTTTAGGTGTGATTGAGGATTTACCATTGTGGCAAAGGAAGGACAAGATATATTGGAGAGATTCACAAAGTCAAGGCCTACAAGGATTGTACTATTTTCCTGCCATTATTAGTACAAAAGTGCAGTATATCTCTTATACATTATGTCTTGTTTATGCATATGTAGAACATGCATCCTTTAATTCTTGTTTAGAGTTGTTTGTATATGATATTTTTTATATTTTGGTTCTCTTTCTTATTTTGGATGATTTGCAGGTTCCACTTTTAGAAATTAGAGTTGGATTTGGAGCTAACAATTAGGGGGAAAGAGGAAGCTTGCTTTGGATTCCAAGTAAGTTTTCTTTCCATATTTCAAACATCTCTAAGGAAAATCAACGGATTTTTGTCTTGGTTGTTTGTAGGCTAAGCCACTAGGTCTAGGTAGATTGATTTTTTCCGCAGAAGGAATTTATCCATGAAACAACTTGGCAACTCTACTGGGGAACATGATGTTATTTAGTGGTTTTCTTTGCCTATCCTTTTAATACCTCTAAAATCGACTCTGTTTGACTTTCAAAATGTCATTGGATTTAAGAAAGCTTAATTTCGAGCTTGTTAAAGGTTTTTTTTTATATCTTTTGAGCAAGTATGCCCCAAAACACTTTTTCTTTAGAGACAGAGTGACCAAGTACATTTTTCTAATTTAGTAAGTGTGACCCAACGCACTAGTGCCTATACTATACCTGCAATGATCCCTGAAAAATGAAAAAAATGCATCTTGCTCTGAATTCTGTTTTGTTTACAGTGTCTTCCTGATTCTCTAGTCTACCTAAGGTCTCTATTAGACTAGCAAGTTGTGTCAAATTGAGTGTGATTGCATTTTTATGAGATTGATTATTTTTGCTTCTTCTTGTCAATTAGGGTTTTAGCATTTGACTTGGTTACTGATATGTTAAGGGTTTGTTCATATTACAATTTTAATATACAAAGGGTTTTTTTATATTACAATTTTAACCTTTTTTCATTTTTCTTTATATTGAAAATTGAAAGAAATAGAAAAGAGTTCCATTTTATCATGCATTAGGGCTTTGGACTTTTGAATTGGAATAGTCAATTTGAAGATATTGTTTGGAAGTTATTTTTTTCTTCATCATTGTTTGAAACTCCTTCCCTTATTTAGTTAGATCTTCATTGAATGAAAAGAGTTATTTCTTATGCTAGTTGCATCTTAGGAGTTCAGGTGAATTCATTTCGATCCTTGAAACTAGAACCATAATTAAGATAAACATTAAAATTATCAATGAACCTAAGGAGCATGTACTTAACAATGTATTGTAGTTCACAGTGACTCGGTAATCCTTTCATACCTAGTGACCATTTTCATTTTTATTGTTTCCTTGATTTAATTCTCACTTTGTATTCGTTAATAGAGCTTAGGTTGAGTCTGATGGAAACAGTTTTAGAGTCTACCAGTCAAGGAAAACCTTGCGAAGGGAATCCCGATTATTTTCCTTCTTTTAGAAATATTGGTGCTCCTTACATGGCTACATTTTCCCTTCCTAGATTCACGATAGGTTTATAGGTATGGTTGTTTTCAACCTCCTTGGTTCCAAAAGTCCAAACTGATCCACAACCAAGTCCTCCACTTGAACAACACCATGTTTATTTTCCATGACCTTCGATCTTGGATAGAGTCTTAAAATATCTGATGCTACCAAACCAAGAATATCAACAGATCTACTTTTCACAATGCAATATAAATAACAGTAAATCACACATGCACAAAATATAGACAACTTTTTAAAAATTTCAACCCAACTTCGTTATATTAATCCAACTGGTATGATACAATAGCCTAGGTCTCCCATACCAGGGATAATGGCCCTCATACATCCACTAGTACAAGATACAAAATAAGATAATCTGACCATCTGGATGTAGTTTTCTCTCACAACTCCTCTTGGTTTTACCCTGTACTTGCCTGGTCCTTTGGCTCCCGATCTACAAATCCTACCTCTATCAAAGCTACAAGTCCATCTGGCCACTGAATCTCAACTATCCAATCTGCTCTGTAGTTGTCCCTTCTTCCATCAAGGGCACAACTCAGCGAGACTCCTGTTAAGTTGTTCACAGCTTCAATTGTGAACAACCCTCAATCTGGCCACTACTGCTCCTCAACTACTCAAGGAGTTCAACCCACTATGGTCTTTCTATGCTACACTGATGAATACAAACATAGGAAATAGAGGGCTTCCACCTATCACTGCAAATTGTCATCTCCCATAATTAACATGGGCTAGGAGGACTACCCATCATCTGTTGTGGAATTCCTTCTCCACACACAAGTATCAGGCTCCAAAAACTGCTCCTCGCTTATTAGAACCTTGAGCTCATCAACAACTGACTCTCTAGAAACTTCCTCTGTCCATCAAGGTGTTGCACACTGGGATCCAACTTGGAAACTATCACTTTCTCCTCCATGAGACCATAAGTTCCCAATCCACTTCCACACTTGGTCCAATCTCACATTGCCCTCCAACAGTCCATGAGTGACCAAGTCCACATTGTAGCCTCTGTACCTAGTTAAGGCATCCCCACACCTAGGAGACCCTTACACACAACTACCAACAGACTTAACATCATCCATCCTTTTTTCTACAATAGAGGAGCTATTTCACAAAAATTATGGATGGACTATTTACAAAAAAATGAATACTTTAATCAAACATGACTAAAAGGTTATTGTTTTATACCTTTTTGGGCCCAAGAGACTAAATTTACAAAAAGGAAACTTTTAGAGCTTAATGTTTGGCCTCTTTTTCAAAATCTCTAAGTATGAAAAAGAAGTCGAATTGTACCTTCGTTGGACTCTTAAAAATGTAAAAAACATAGAACTCATCAAACATGACGAGACCGAACCACTCCTTCTCAGGGTATGTTAAAAATAATCATAAGGATTCATCTGAAGGATGAACTTACAGATCAAGCATATATTATCCTCCTAAATCTTGTAAAATAATAAAGAGATACTTGCCAAAAATGGTGGGGAAATTGGGGAAATAACACATTAAACATGTTATGGAAACAAGTCACTCTTGAACATGACACTCTTTCACCTTTGTGAATGTCTTGGGTTGGGGAATCCACTTGCCTCTCTGTTGATCATACCTTATTGAAATCATGCATAATGGGTCTTTAAGTCAATGCTTCCAATTCCATAAAAGTGTTATCGATATGTTCAAGAGAAGTCCACTCTCAGTTGACATCTAATACAATACCTTTAGCCTTTTCTCATGTTTGTCGCCCTTGAATTAGTTTTGAATCATCACATTCTATCTCAAATATTGATTCCTGTTTCGTGTCATTGATGGGGGATACATTAAGGCCCTCTTATGACAGGTCGCTTCCTATCAACATCAACACATTATCTAGGAAGTTGACTTAGAAACTCCATATAGCTCCTTGGAACTTGTTTGCCTCAATTTCAAGTTTCCTCGCTTTTTGCGTCAAGTTATTATCATTAGCCTTTGACTATAAGATTTTTTGAGGTGTTCAACTTCACGTCATCTATTCACACCTCATAGATTGCACTTAGTACCTTGAGGGCCATTATCATTATCGGTAGTTCCTTCCGAATATGTTAATGAATTTCATCGTTAGTAGTTAATTAGATGGTGTCTACCATGTTCGACTCCAACACATCTATTCACATGGCTAGACTTATACTATCGAGTGACAAGGTAGAATACCTCGGATCTAATTCATCCATCTGATCTATGATTTCAGGATTCATACAATATCTACAAAGTATGATGGCTATGATTTTCTGTAAAGTAATGGATCCATAATGTGTATCAGTGGATGTGGCTTTGATCAGTGTACATGTAAAATGGCTTATATGCTAAGAGTGGGTATTCCTACCTAAACGATGATATCATTATGATAATGTATTATAAATTTCAATTGATGATCTCAACCAGTCGAATCTTAATCCATAATTTTCACATGGTAAATCACTTCATTCCTTAGCCACAACTTCAGATTTTGTACTTTAGGGGAAAATCTATTACAAGCCTTGCATACAAATAGATGGTCCTCAACTTGGATCTATCATCATCCATTTACACTTTGCATCAATCCCATTAAAAAAAAAAAAAAAACGTTCCTTTCCAAAAGTTACAAGAACATTGGGTTACATTGGATAAAGGCCCTAATTTTGTGGATCATCACACTTGTCTTTAAGACAACCCGTGCTAGTTGATGCAGGTTGATTTCACGAAAAGTACGATGAAAACTTGGAAATGAGGAAAAATAAAAATCAATTTCGAAATTTCTCTCTCTAAAAGCTTTGGGAGTGGTTTTAACTATTTACTGTTGGATCAGATCTTGAAATCCTACTATTGAGGTCATATCTCCTAAGTCACCTAACATAGGGACACATGACACGATGGACAGATGGATTCGAGTGTCGGATTCGGGACACGGTGACCCCCAGAACAGGACACGTCTGGAAACATTATATATATATATATATATATATATATGAAAAATTATATATTTCTTACACAAATTCATTGATTGAAACATAGTTCTTCATCTAGATGTAATTTTTACAAAGATTTAAGATACATGCTACATTGATACACATGGGGCCACGTGTCTCGAATAAAGTGAATAATTTTCTTCTGCTTAATGACGTGCAATTGGTATTCTAGTAAATCCAACCTCTATCTATGATTAAAAGGATAATAGTACTCTATTCAGAGGGTCTATTTTTCTCATTGAAAATAAAGACAATTGAATTTACTTTTGCGGGTGTATATTCTCAAAGTGACACACCCCATGTGTGAGTGAGGTGTTGTATCGGTTTTTCCTTTGTTTTTAGTTCACACGTTTCACTGATGCAAGTTTGAATTTTTTTTGTTGTAGATTTGTTAATGCATCTAGAGAAATTTTGTTCCCTTTTTATGGCCAAGCAGATCTGCCTCAAGCATGCACAAAGTGAGAAATGAGAGGCCAAACGACCTTTTCAAAATTTGTGGAGGGCTTTTCTCTGTCGGTCGTGTACGCCGGATCGGGACACAATCATGTCCGTACAAGACTTGATCAGTACATGACGTATCCTGTATAGACACGATTGGACACGATCCACTAGACACGAATCCGGTAGAATTGTGTCTGATTCGATGGATTCGGGACATGATGACCCAGACCAGCGAATCTGATTTCTTAGCTTATCTCCTAAAACTTACCTCCTTCTAATGTGGAGCTAATACCTAGAATGGTAAATCCAAAACCACCTCATTTACCCAATAAATACAACACTTTCCATATAGTCTGGGTTGGCTTTTGAAGAATCTGATTATGCCCTTTTGTTTCTTATTTGTGTATAGAGGTCCATAATCCATCCATGTTCTTTAGGTGTGATTGAACACTTACCATTGTGGCAAAGGAAGGACAAGATAGCTGGGAGAAATTCAAAAATTAATGTCCTAGAAGGGTTGTAATATTTTCCTACCATTATTCATACCAAAATGAATTGTTTCTCCTATACATTATGTCTTGTTTATGCATATGTATAACATGAATCCTTGACTTCTTGTTTAGAGTTGTTTGTATATTTAATATTGTATATTTTTGTTTTCTTTCTTATTTTGGATGATTTCTAGGTTCCACTTTCAGAAAGTGAGTTGGAGCAGTGTAGAAATTTGCTGAATAATGAAGATTTATCCACCGAGATTATCTTGGTCACACACTAATTCGAATTCATGCATAACACATAACCTCTTCTACAATTGATCATCAATATGCGGAAATAGAAACAGTCGCATGCGCACATAAACACAATATGTAATGGGAAAGCTTATAGCTGAAAACCCCCAGCTATTTTGTATATTATAATGGAAGAGAACATGTAACAATACATAGCACAATACTCCTCACAAGTACTCAGTACTATCTCCAAAAGTTACACACAAAACTAGCTCAGTTTTGAACAAGTCACGGGTTCAAAACTCATCCACTATTTGCCTGCCTCTACTGCGCAATCCAAGTTGGTGTAATGAGAGATCCAAGTTCGAATATCCTTGGCTTCAACTGCGCAATCCTCATGGGAAATCTCCTCCAATTCTTGTGCAAATCTCATGCACAACTAATGTCGCAACTAATAGCAAACTCACCCTTTCATCTACCTCTTCCACTAGTCTTCACTGAACTGTCCATGCACTGTAGTAAACTAATGTGTTCTTGAGTTGAATAATGAGTTAATAATTAGTGAATTAAATAATATTTAATTCACTCCACTCATCTCTAGTGTATTATCCAGTTAAACTAAATACAACTAGTTCAACTAAGTTAAACAGAACACAACTCCACCAACTGTCTCATCAACTCCACCAAACTCTGCCACTTGAGTTCTAACTGAAGTCAACCATGCAATAGCTCAACCAAACCCTAGGAAAAGCGTATTTCCTTCTGTCAGCTGCATGTGCCACATCCAAGCATCAAACTGAAGTGCTCCAAGAGGATAAGATAATGTTTATAGTCTAAATATTATTAAGGGTTAATAATATTTGACTGTTCTATTTTTAGCTCGACAGTCTAAAAATAAAAACCGCCCAATGTCTAAAAATAGAGGTCCATCTATTTTTACCAACTCGACCAATCATCCATAAATAGCATCCTGCAACTCATAGACCATGATCCATATGTCTAAAAATAGACATAGTCTAAAAATAGACTTTGTGCCAAAAATAGCCTGCGGGCCCACTTAGTGAAGGCGACTTCATTTCACTAAGCTCCATCATCTTGTTGAATTTTCAACACTCCCTCTCAACAAGATATGGATTATCTGCAACCCCTATCCTGCCTCTATGGAATTCGAATTTTCTCCTGGTGAGCGCCTTCGTCAAGATGTCAGCATCCTGATCCTCCGTGGGAATATTGAAAGTAACATAATTCTCCGCTGCACACAATCCCTGATATGATGGTACCTGATGTCGATGTGTTTGGATCTATCATGAAATACTGGATTAGCCAAGAGTTTAATGCAACTCTGGTTACTCTGTCAAATCCTGGTGGGCTCAAATGCGACTGGTTTCTTGGGCAGTCTTCCTCCTCCAAATAGCCTCGCATGTGCAGAAATGCTTCCTTTCTTGGCTTCTCCGTGGGCTGAAGTGCCATGGATCCTCACTTCTTGCTGTACCGAAGCTGTGGCCTGCAGCGAAGGTCCCTCCCGGATATTGCTCTTCGACTTTCCAGTTGAAGCCTTGCCCAGTGCATCCGTGAAGCCACATAGCTTCACCTCCATCCTCTGTACGTACACGGTCCATATTCGATGTGCCCACAGAGATGGCACCGGCCCCGCCTTTTGCCTTCCGAGAGAAAACCGTAAACAACATATTGCGAAAGGCGGTTGTGCGCAACATATATTGGGTCATGTATTGACCAGATACATAAGCGACCCCACCAACTGTCGATAGACAGTGGCATCCACTACCTCTGCTGAAGTAGCATCCTCCTTCCTCCAACCACCAGGAAGAGGAGTGTCAACAGGCTTGCAGCCATGCATGTTGAACCTCTCCAGAATCTCCCAGGCATACTTGCCCTGAGAAACAAACATTCCTCCACTGCGCTGCCAAATCTACAATCCCAGGAAATAATGAAGGATGCCCAAGTCCTTCATCTCAAACTCTCGTGCAAGATTCTCCTTGCATGAAAGTATCAACGGCTCATCACCCGTCAAAATCAGATCATCTACATACAGTACAATGATCAACATCTTCCCCTCCACCACAATCTGGTACAGGTTAGGATCCGCCTCACTCTTGGAGAATCCAAGCCCGGTGAAGTAGCTGTCTATGCGAGTGTACCAAGCACGGGTGCTGCTTCAACCGTACGAGTGTGTTTTGGTCTGCACACATGCGACTCACTGCTGAAGATCTCGAAACCTTCAGGCTACTCTATGTACACCTCCTCCTCAATGACTCCGTTGAGGAACGCAGTCTTCACATCCATCTGATGGATGTGCCACCCCATATGCGTTGAGAGAGCTAGGATCGTCCGTATGGAAGAGTACCTTGTGACAGGTGCAAAGGTCTCCTCATAATCGATCCCCTCGATCTGTGAGAAGCCACGGGCAACAAATCTTACCTTGTACTTCTCCACACTCCCTTCAGCCGCCTGCTTCACTTTATAGATCCATCATGAACCCACCACTGATTTCCCCTCCAGTCGCAGGACAATCTCCCATGCACTGTTTCTGACAATTGAATCATACTCTTCCACCATGGCATCTACCCATGCGGGGTCCTCCACAGCTTCCTCGAAAGAGGATGGCTCTGTCACGAAACATTTTCTCATAAGAGCCATGTATCCAGTGTACCGATCCGGTGACTGTCTCTGTCTGCGTTGTGCTATAGGTGGTCCTACAACCTTCTCTGCATCTCGAGCCAGTCGCTCAGCTTCTGTAGTGCGCTTGCACCCTCTTATGGTTGGCGCTACATGAGTGGTTTCTTCCACTCCATGAACTTCCTCTTGTGGCTGATCCACATCCGAAAGCTCATCATTAGGAGCTAATAGCTCCTCATCTGCATGCAAGTGTGGCTCCCTCTCAAGTGAACACTGCATGGCTTTCTCCTCCTGAAATTTGATATCCCGTCGCACAACAGTCTTGCGACTGTCTGGAAAATACACATGATAGTTGTGGGGCGTATTAGTGTACCCCACAAATATCCCAACCTCTGCGGTCAGATCCAGCTTCTTTCTGGCATCCTTCGTCACATGCTTGTAGACAGGTGAGCCAAAAATCCTCAAATGAGAAATGTCAGGCCTCTTGCCAGAAAACGCCTCCTCCGATGTACTCATGCCAAGTATCTTGTGAGGACAACGGTTCTATGCATACACTGCAGTATTGCATGCCTCAGCCCACAAGTGAAGGGGTAGGCCCTGATCATGCAACATCACCCGTGCAGCACCCACGATTGTTCTGTTCTTCTGCTCAGCAACCTCGTTCTGCTGTGGGTTATGGGGTGCGATGAGCTCTCTCTGAATCCCTTCTGCGCTGCAAAAGTCCTTGAATTCAGCAGAGATGAATTCACCACCATTGTCGCTCCTAAGAGCTTTCACATGCTTCCCCGATTCCTTCTCAACCAGCGCCTTGAAATCACAGAACTTTGATTATGTCTCGCTCTTCTTCTGCATGAAGACGATCCAGCACTTCTGAGAGAAATCATCAACAAAGATCACATAGTACTTGTGCTTTGTTGTCGAAGCTACTGAGAAAGGTCCACACACGTCTGTGTGAACTCTCTCAAGGATCGTCGTGGCGCGACTATCCTTCTCGTGAAAGGTGGTTTTCACAAATTTTCCCAAGGTACACCCCTTGCACTGATCTGACTGCGCAAGAGTGCCCTTAGGAAGCCCAGTAGAAATCTGCTGCAGTATCTTCAAAGCTCCGTGGTGAAGGTGGCCCAATCTCCTGTGCCACAGTTCGCCCTCATCATCCCGGCTCACCACTTCTCCCGCCTTGCATGCCATTGCTGCACAGCCATCTACTTGCAACTGATAAAGGTTCTTGACTCAAACCCCTATCTTCCGGGTCTCTCCAGTTGTCTTACTGCGCAGGAAAGCTTTTCCTTCGCTGAAGACCACATCATACCCCTTGTCTTCCAACATCGCCACAGAGATCAGATTCTTCAACAATCCTGGAACATGCAATACTTCCTTTAATACGAAGGGTTTACCAGACTCCCTCTCAAAGGAAATGGTACCGATACCAGTCGCACTGTATCTACCATCATCGCCCATCTCGATGTGCACTCCAAGATCTTTTTCCTCCAGATCTGAAAACAGATCTCGATCTCCGATCATGTGAAATGACGCACCACTGTCCAAGAACCATACTGATCCCATCACACTTGAAACCAAGCATGCGATCAGTGAAAAATCCAGTTCGAATTGAGAAGCCAATGCCTCTCCCGCTGCAGATCCAGCAGCCTTCTTATTTTTCTTCTTTTGCGGACAATTTGTGGCATAGTGTCCGTGCTGGTGACAGTGAAAACACTTCACCTTGGACATGTCTTGCTTCTTACCTTTCACACCAGACTGAGAAGCTTTCTTGCTCTTCCCCTTCTTTGCTTTGGCAGCCAAAGCACAATTTTATTCATCAGATGCCTTTGATGAAGATCCATCCCTGGTAGTCCGCCTTATCTCCTCTTGCATGAGATCCGCCCAAAGTCGCTCCCATCCCGGCAACTTCTCCCGACACCATTGACAGAGTCCTGATAGGAGTGCCAACTCTTCGGAAGACCAAGGAGAGCCGAGTCCACCAAGTCCTCATCATTGACAGTCACCCCCACACTTCCCAGCTCATCTCTACATTGAGTAAACTTCGTGATGTATTTTGCGATGCTGTCACCTTTCTCCATCTTAATGTTTGCGAGAGTTTATCCTTGAGCGCCAACTTCCTCCGGTCGCTCTTGCTTTGGAATAGATCTGTCAACGCTTTCCACATCAAGTATGGAGAAGCTTTTCCATGCATGCTGGATACAATGTGATCCTTCACGCCCTCCAACAGAATCCTTCGACATTTTGCCATCTTCTTTTGCCAAGCCTCAACTTGAGCAGCATCAGTAGGCTTTGGGATCTCAGCTTATATGAACTCATTTAGCCCGTTATCATCTAATACCACCTCCATTATTTCCTTCCATGCAACATAATTCCAAGCTCAAAACTCAAGCTGTACGGATGCGACGAGAATAGATTATTTATAGCATAGAGATGGTAGCAAGGAGCGCTGGATGTATCACCTTTCAAAGGAAAGGATGGATCCAGAGGCTACCTGGCCCGCATGCAGACTCTGTCTACCGAAATAAGTTTGTAATCACTGTGATGATCAATCTCTACTCCGATAGCTCCGATACCATGTAGAAATTTTTTGAATAATGAATATTTATCCACCGATATTATCTTGATTACATACTATTTCGAATTCATATGCAACACATAATCTCTTCTACTCAGATCATCACACATGCAGAAATAAAACAAGCGGTATCCGATCAAAATATCATCAAAACATCACACACATTACACAGTATGTATGGGGAAAGCTTATAGCTGAAAACCCCTCAGATATTTTGTATATTATATGGACAGAACATATAACAGTACATAGCACAATACTCCTCACAAGTACTCGGTACTATCTCATGAAGTTACACACAAACTAGCTTGGTTTTGAACAAGTCACAGGTTCAAAACTCATCCACTAATTGCCTGCCTCTATTGCGCAATCAAGGCTGGTCTAATGAGAGATCCAAGGTTCGAATCTCCTTGGCTAGTCACACGCAATCCTCATGGGAAATATCCTCCAATGCTTGTGCTAATCTCATGCACAACTCATGTCGCAGCTAATAGCAAACTCACCCTTTCATCTACCTCTTCCACTGGTCTTCACTGAACTGTCCATGCACTGTAGTGAACTGATGTGTTCTTGAGTTGAATAATGAGTTAATAATTAGTGAATTAAATAATATTTAATTCACTCAAATCATCACTAGTGTATTAGCTAGTTAAACTAAATACGACTAGTTCAACTAAGTTAAACCGAACACAACTCCACCAACTGTCTCATCAACTCCACCAAAACTGCACATAGGTCTAACTGAAGTCAACCATGCAATAGCTCAGCAAACATCTAGGAATGGCGTAATTCCTTACGTAATTTGCATGGGCCACATCACGTAGCTCAAAGTTTGAAGTCTTTGCCAAGAGAATAGATAATGCTGGTCCAAATGTTTTGTTAATGGGAAACAATAATTTTTGGTAATTCCTATTTTGGCACAGCAGTCTAAAAATAGAAACCGCCCAATGTCTAAAAATAGAGGTCCATATATTTTTACCAACTCGACCAATCATCCATAAATAGCATCCTGCAACTCATAGACCATGATCCATATGTCTAAAAATAGACATAGTCTAAAAATAGACTTTGTGCCAAAAATAGACTGCGGGCCCACTTAGTGAAGACGACTTCATTTCACTAAGCTCCATCATCTTGTTGCATTTTCAACAAGCAGGAGCTAACAAGCAAGAAGAAGGAGGAATCTTGCATTAGATTCCAAATAGGTTTTCTTTCCATATTTCAAACATCTCTAAGGAAAAACATTGCAGTTTTCTCTTATTTGTTTCTATGTTAAGCCACTAGGTCTAGGGAGATTTATTTTGTCCGCAGAAGGAATTTATCCATAAAACAATGATTCAGGGGGGTTGGGGTTTGGTGTGTCACAATCTGTATCTATGGCTTCACTCTCTCAATTTATTTTCCTTGTCCCCTCTCCATCACTGGATTTCTCCTCTTTGAGAACCTCCACTTCCTTTGGTGTATCTAGTTTCTTGAGGGATTCTGATGTTGGTGATATCCTTTATGACCTATTTTCTTGTATGATTCCCCCCACTTTGATGCCCTATCTATGGGATTAGATCATATAGGGTTTTCCACTCATAAATCTCGCAGGAGGAAATCGTATTTGTCCAAGGCCAAAGAAAGAGCTAAGGAGGATTTGGTAGTTGGGAGGAAATTATCTATCATTGGGGCACTTAAAGCATTTATGAAATTTTTATATTTCAAAAATAGAGGCTTGGAAAGTGACTCTAAAAAAATTTCCATCAATATATTGGTTAAGGTCGAGGGACCGAATGCTGTTTTCCTTCAGGGAACCTTGGGGCATGGGGAGATGATCTCTGAGGAGCTGGAGTCGATGTTGGCAGGGTGTCATTTTATTGCGTCAAATTTTCATGGTCATTCAATAAGTATCATTGTGCATTGCGATACTTGACATGTTCCCGTTTCAAATTTTATTGAGTGTTAATTCTAGATTAGGGATTGAAATTTTTTCTTCAGAAATCAGGGTGTCCCTCTTTTGTATTAATCTTTATGGGCCCTGTGAAGGCCGTTTGGAGTTTTGGAATTATTTTTTTGATATGAATATGTTGTAGGTTGCAAATGTGATCATTGGTGGGGATTTAAATTTTTATTTTGGTGCTCCTAAGTCCTGGGGTTTAAGAGCCAAAGTCGATAATATTTTTGATTTTTTTGTCAACAAAATTACGGATAAAACGTTTTTGGATATTGAACTTTCAAAATAATATCCTCATGGTGAAACCATTGTGTAGGATGATCATATTGCTAAAAGTATTGACATATTCTTAGTGGTGGAAGTGTTGGAACGTTTCAATAAATATCCGTTAGTGGATTGGGTCTAGGGGTGATTTTGACCACTTTCTGATTCTGTTGGAGATCAAAAACCTTGGGCCCAAGCCTGGTTTCCATTTTAAAGTAAATTTCTCATAGATTAAAGTTGAAGAGTTTGTTAACTCGTTCAAGGAGGGTTGGTCCTCTTATACCCCTAATTGTGGAATCTCGACTGCCCAACATTTTGAAGATAACCTCAAACATATTAAGAGTTTGGTTGTGTATTGGGCTAAGCAGAAGCAAACAAGGGAGGAGAAATATCCACATTCCATGATCAGGAGATATAAAATTCAATGAGGAGAAAGCCATGAATTTGTCGCTTGAGGGAGCTACACTTGCATGTAGAGGATGAAATTTTGGTTCCTAAAGATGAGCCACTAGATGTGGATAAGCCACAGGAGGAAGGTCATGGAGTGGAGGAGTCCACTCACACAGAGCCAACCATCAGAATAGGAAGAAGGCGTACCACATAAGGTGAGAGGTTGAAGCTTGATGCGGCACAGAATGTAGGAGTCCCTACTTCATAGCACAGAAAGAGACATTCACCTGACCGATTCACTGGATACATGGCTCTCATGAGCAAGTGTATCATGACAAAGCCATCTTCCTTTCAAGAAGCAGCGTAGGAGCCCACATGGGTAGATGCCATGGTGGAGGAGTATGACTCCATTGTCAGAAACAATGCTTGGGAAATTGCTTCTAGGCCGGTTGATACATCAGTGGAAGTTTAGAGATGGATCTAAAGGGTAAAGCAAGATGTTGATGGGAGTGTAGAGAAGTATAAGGCGAGATTTGTTGCCCAGGGCTTCTCACAGAATGAGGGGATTTATTATGAAGAAACATTTGCACCTGTCACACGATATTCTTCCATAAGTACCATCCTTTCTCTCTCAGCGCAGATGGGTTGGCACATTCATCAGATGGATGTGAAGACTGTGTTCCTTAATGGGATCGTTGAGGAAGAAGTGTACATTAAGCAATGGATAAAAGTTTGATGGAATGGATGGAAATTAATGGAAAGTGACTAGAAATGGATAAGTATGGGTGTGAATTGAATGAGAATGAAATTAGATGGAAATAGAAATTGTTACTAGAAAAGAAGACAATTACTTGTGACAATACAAAAAGGTTATGTTGCAAGGTTTTTATGGTAATCTACTTTGATGACTTTGCATTGAGTTTTCTCTTGAAGTTGTCCCATGGAGCTTTGTATTTTGATTTTTATGTAAATGATGTTCGTTTCTTAGAATTATTTCTTGTGCATCTACATATAATAAAAAATAAAAACAGGAAGAAAGAAATGTGAAAATTTTACTCATTTTTTTTTCAATGGGGAATGGTGCTATTTTTTGTTTTCACCATTGCTCTACCCAACATTACCTATAAAGGTTTTCCTGGAAAGGGATTTTATTTTGAAAATTTAGAGTTTCCCAAGAGAGTTTTTTAGCTAATATTTTGTCCTAAGCACCTCAAAATAGGTTTTCACCTCAATATTTTATTATTATTATTATTATTCTCTCTCTCTCTCTCTCTAGGATTTAGATGGTTGAGATAATTTATACTATGAATCACATCTATATCTATATCTATCTATCTATCTATCTATCTATCTATATATATATATATATATATATATATATCTATATATATATATATATATATTATTGTTTTAGTGAATTCATCTTTTGTAATAATTTTCTTTTAAACCTTGAGTTTGATACCATTCACTAAAAGGGGGATTTGATCTTCGTCAATGGTCCTGATTTTGACAGAACCATTATTATAAAATTTCTCCACTACATATGGCCGTAGCCACCTGGTCATAAAATTCCGTTTAAATCCTTAAACTTGAGTCATAATGTCAGGTCCAATCACCTCCTTGAAGGCTCTAGCATTGATGAACTTTTCATGCATGATTTTTCTTTTCATTTTGAACATTTGAGCGTGGAATAGAGCTTGCATCCTCTAATGCATTCAATTTTTGTCTCCTTTCTTTTTGGGTACTAGACATATCCATTTCCAATTGTGAGGCTATTCTTAATGTGGAGAACTTATAAAATATGTTCTCTTTGAAAATTTCTACTAATTTATACTCCATGGTTGTATTAAATTCTTTCAATTTAGCCTACTTGTTCAAATAATCAATACACACCATGGTGTACTTATTTTACCTTAATGGAGGATTAAGAGGTCCAATGAATTTCATACCCCATTTTTCATAGTGCTCCAATAATATTTTTGATGTAATGTAATTTCATTTTTCTTTGTGTACTTCTCAATCCTCTTGCATTCATCACATTTGGAGGTATACCAATGAGCATGTTTGTGAGGGGTAGGACACAAATAACCATACTAAAATATATTGTATGTTATTCTCTTGGCTGCAAAGTTCCCTCCACATGGAACATCGTGGAAGGCTTCTAACATATCATGGACTTCATCCTCTTTTACACATATTTTAAGAATCTAATTAGGTCCTAATTTGAACAAGAAACCTATGAGATACATGTAGGAGGTGATCTTCTTGATGATATTGCATCTCTCCATTTAGGATAAATGAGGAGGAATCATCCCAATAGTCAGTAAATTGGCTATCATAGAAAACCAATGAGTGTATATCGAGATGGAAAATATATTGTCATGTGGAAAATGATCATCAACCAAGCCTTCATCTACATAAAGTATTAGTCTAGACAAGAAATTTGCAACAATATTTTCAATTATTGTCATATCAATGTTGCAATAATAATATCTATATGATAACTAATATTAACATAATGTTTATTCATCAAATAATTTATTACAAAATGATTAGTATGCATAAAAAAATGATATCCATTAACATAATTCCGAAATTTATTGACAACACGAATAACCACAATAAATTCCTTCTTAGTTATTTTAAAGTTGAATATTATATTTGAAAAATTCTTGTTGATAAAATAAATTGCATAAGGAATCTGATCTTATTTTTGACCAAAAAATTTTCATATTTCATTATCTGAAGCATTAGTGTGAATGTGAAAAGGAAGGGTCCAATTAGGACCTTGTAATATAGGTGTCAATGTAAGTTTTTCATTAATACAATACAAGGCATATTTACATTTAGGTTTTATTGTAACAAAAAATTGAATGCTTAACCAATAGGGAGAATACAGGAGAAATAATATTGCTAAAATGTTTAGTGAACCTATAGAGTACCTCAGATGGCTAAGGAAACTTATAAAATATTTTTTCTTTTGAGGAACATGAAGTTACTTCATGATGTTCACCTTATTTATATCTAATTCAAATCATTTTCATGATGTAATGTCCTTAGATGATCCCCTCACTCACAAGAATATGAAATTATTCATGGATTAATGAGATATTATTCTATCCACATATGATGAACTTTCTAAGGTTGGTGAGAGATTCCTGAAAGGTATTTCCATAAGGTGTAAAGTCATCGATAAAAATATCCATAGTGTCATGAATAATTTGAAAATATCCTAAGAAAAATTATTTGAAATGTGACAGGGGCATTGCATAAGAAAAATTGAATTAGTTATCCAAGAAGATATTAGTGGCCACCCATCTATTCCACTGGATCACAACATAATTCTCCTATTTTGGAAGCTTTATATTTTTGGAAGTTTCAATCCTTGAACTTTTCGAGCCGTTTTGAGGCCATAAACAACATTTTTGGGGGAAAGGGGAAAACATGAGTCTTTGAATGATGTTTGCAATAAAAAAAATTTCTCCTCAGGTACACCTTTCTATGTTAGATCTAAGAATTTTTTGAACCATAGTTTAAATAAATGTCTTTTGTGATCAATTATGATGTGATTAATCTAGAAGACATATATCTAGACCTTTCTAATAGAATATAGAGCGTTCCAAATAGAATTTGTATGCCAAATTTACGACCCCAGGAAGTTCATGTTCTAACTTACCCCACTGGGGCCCATAAAACTTTGGTGCTTCATTTACTAGGGTTATGTTTTTGGATGTTTATGGTTTCTCATTATTTCTTCATGATAAAAAGGAATTTGAGCTTAATTGTAACACAGTTCAAGAAGGCACGTAGCCGGCACATTTTTTCTCAAAAATAAGCTACCACCATTCAAGCTAATTTTCTTTCATTCGACATGTAAATAGTTTCAAATTTTATACTTATTAAATTAAGTTCAGTTTCACTGTGTCCCTATGTTTGATTCTAGATATGTATTTCATTTTGTTCACTTCTTAAATTTTGATCAATGGTATCAAAGTGGTTTTCCCTTTTGCTATTTTTCCGTGCATGCCACCAATAAGTTTGGGATATAAGGAGTTGGGATTCAAATTTATTGAGCCCTTTTTTGGAAATGTTTTCATTGATGGCAAAGGAATTGGAAAAGGAAGAGAATCTATAACAGTAACTAGGTAAAAAGAAAAGAAAAGTAGCAGAGAACAGAGGCAGCAAAGAGGAGGTAGAGGTAGCATACAAGGAACAAAGGAAACATAAGACAGATGATAGTAGAATAGGGCCATTTGAAGAAGCAAGGAGCAGCATTAGACAAGAAAATGAGCAGTGAGGAAAAAGGGCAATTGAATATCTGGCCAAGACCAGGAACCAATGGATTAATGGCAATACTGTAGTAGGGTTAGTGTGATCCTCTATATCATTGGATGAATTAGTGACTCGGTGTAACTTATAATCAGGAAAAATAAATCACTGTGTATATTCCTGTTTGTTTAATTTCCTGACTCAATGTATAAAGGAAAAGTTGTATGCATTCTGGAATGAACCGAAATTGTGAACCCGTTGCAGGTTGAGAGAAAGGGGTCGATTCTTGTAATCCCTTATTTATTGCATGATGGGAAAATATGAACTGCTAATCTCTGTGTGTTAAGTATGGTTGAGTAAATCTGAGTAAAGGGTTGATAGATTCAATTTCTGTAAAAGCACGAGATAGAAAATTGGTAAAGGATATAATTCTGTATGGTGGATTCAATAGGGCTGACCCGCTTGCTGAAGAATGCAATTGAATGGACACCTGATCACAGAGCATGTTTGCTGGAATACATATATATATATAAAACTTGAGTTACATTAACATAATTGCACGGAGGAAGAATAATTAAAACAAATTTATGTCTTCATGTAAAAACATAGCGATGACGGAATAAAGGCGGATGGAACCTTGAGCGAAGGAGAGGAACCTTGAGGGAGTGAACAATGAAGGCGGATTCCAGTTTTCATCGCACCTCTTTCGATGGGCAAGCGATATTTATGAAATCGGAGTGATTCCATAGAGTGGGCGACACGTGGCCCTAAGCAAATTCACAAAACCGCTCTCACTGTGCGCCATCACGCATTATGGTTCGTGCATCTTAGCCGTGAGATATCCATTGGATCGTCAAAGCCGATGCGACGTGTTGTCCGTCGTTGGATGTGAAGGCCTGTTAGCGTTGGGGCCCATGCATACGAATGCATTGATCATTGTTAATATTTGCGGATTTATTAACCGTTGGGGTCATAGTTATAAGGTTCGAACATTTAGTTATGAGGTGTGAAGGAAGCCCCCGAAATGAAATAATAATTGTCGAGTTTATTTAAATATCAAAGGTCTTGGGTCACATAAGGGCTGTCTATTATATCAGTTGGTACTAAGCCCATCAACGCATTCCTTAATCTAATTCTATGAATTCGATAATTGAACCTAAAGGAAGGATCAAGAAGGCTCCCTTATTGAATTAATAGAACGAACCAAGATATTGAACTATTCGAATTATGGGTTGGTTGGGCAAAGAACTTTGAATGTATTTTACACAGAGGTTGAAATTTATTATAAAGGTCGAAGGTTGACCCGAATTATTACAAGTGTATTGACAAAGATTCAGCATGTGAAGGTTGCCACTGCAAAAATTAAAAGTATTGAAATTGCCCAACAGTTATATTAAAAGACATTTATATGTGTAGCGGTTACACAACTGCAACGAAAGAGAGAGAGACAATTGCAGAAAAATGTACAGTGATCCAAAAGGTCTGAAGGGGGTTGATTTGAAAGTATATTAAATGGATAGAGAGTGTGTAAGCAGGTAGCCCAAGCACAGAGATTAATAATGAACAGACATTGCCTAGATTTATATTCTGTCTGAGGATAAACTTGGAAAAGCAGTTATATATGCAGCAGGTGCACAAAAGTACAGTGAACAGGTGAATAAACATAGGGACAAAAATGTGGGCCTAACAGAGGTAAAAAAATAATGTAGGAACTGAAAAAGTCATAGGGAATTTTGCAGGCATGATGAACAAAAGTATGCAGATCAGTTACTTAACAGCAGCAGAAAAGACAAATCCAGTAAAGCCAAAATCCAGGAAAGGAGTTGAGTGAAATTGAAATGTGTAATTGAAAATGTGAATGTAAATTTTGTAATTAATTTTTATTGTTTGTGATGCATTGGCAAGTATCCAGTAGGAAAACAAAACTCCCAATGTAGTATTGAAATTAATGCATATCATTATATTTTTCTAAATGAGTGGGTAAAATAAATGAAAAGGTAGAAGGAAAAAAGTCAGGATTATTCACTTCAAATTCCCTGAGGAATGTAAAGAGTCATGTGATGAACTCTATATATAATATCAAATTGATATGCACAAGATGTGAGAGAGTGAGTGAAGAGAATGAAGAAAGAGGAGCTGAGCAGAGAAGAAGGAGAAGTTGATAGATAATCTTAGAAGATGCAGAGATGATACAGGGCAGATATGAGAATAGATGAACAACATAGCAGATGGAATAGAACAGAGCTGATATCCAAGGTAAATCAACAAGTGTTTCTCTTTTTAAAGAGTAAGGAAGTTGGAGCTTCCCAATCAAGTTGTAGCTTGATAGATGTCAGTTGTAGCTGACTGAGGTAGGATCCTCCTATAGGTTGGTGCCTGCAGAAAATAGATGGGAGTTGGTGCTTCCACATCAAGTTGTAGCTTGATAAAATGTCAGTTGTAGCTGACTGAGGTTGGAGCCTCCTGTAGGTTGGTGCCTGCAGAAAATTGCTGGGAGTTGGAGCTTCCTTGCAAGTTGTATCTTGTAGAATTGAGGTAGGAGCCTCCTGTAGGTTGGTGCCTACAGAAAATCAGTGGTGAGAGGGAGTTGGAGCTTGCCTTTGCGTCACAACAATAATAAGATTTGGTTTTCTCTCTTTATGGGTTTCCACTTATATCTGGTGTCTCTGTGCATGATGTTTGTGTGTTGATGTAGTTTATCTCATCTGCTTAATACTTGTTGCTCTCATATTAAGTATATTGTTACATTATATTAATGCTTGCTGCTCACATTCTAATATTACTCACATGTTAAGTTGAACATGAAATGAAGGTGTAAACAAGTGTTAATGAAAAAGTTTTAAAAGTCCATGAATGTGTTAAACTGATTCACCCCCCCCTCTCAGTTTAACTAAGGGTTCAACAATTAGTATCGAAGCTAGCTCCTTTGGTGTAATTAATAGCTTGAAGGAGATCTGGTTGAGTCATGGACTAGCAAAATATACCTTGTGCTAAATACAACAAACTTTCTTGAATGGAGAGATAAGGTTAAAACAGGTTTAATGGCTGATGAACCTGAGGTATGGAAGCTTGTTTGTGATGGTTACTGCACAGACTCCCCCACAGTGAAAGAACAACAGAGGAATGCCAAGGCAAAATGTGTGATATATAACAATCTTCATAACAAGGATCTTGAGTTAATAATGGATTTAACTTCAGCAAAAGAAATCTGGGAGAGACTGCATTTCATGCATGGAGTAGACACTGAGAATTGCATTGTCAAGAAGGAGAACAGAATTAAGAAAAAGAGAATTCATGTCAAAAAGAAGATGTTCAATCAAATGAGGTACCTGCTAGTGTGAATGATAGTAAGAACCATGAATAAATTGCAGCTGAGGAAAAAGCCAAACTTGACATAGCCTTGACTGAAATAGAAAAATTGAAGAATGAAAACAAAGACCTTAAGAGATTGGTACAAATATGTGATGAGAAAGAATATGAAGAGAGGAAAGAAATTATTGGCTTGAAGACACAGCTTGAAGAGGAAAATAAAGTAGAAGACACTCTGCTGCAACAACTGAGAGAGAAAAGTCAGGAATGTGAAATATTGGAAGAAGAAGTAGTGAGATTGAGAAAGAATTTAGAAAAATCCCAAAGAGAACTATTAATGAATACACCTTTAATGAAAGGCTCTAGACAGTTGGACCAAATTATTAATGCTCAAAGGTCTCCTCTCATAAAGGCTGGGATAGGATATGAAGGAGAAACCAGTAAGTCCAAGGTAGAAGATAATAAGAAAAACATTTTTGTAAAAGCTATAAAGAACAGTGAAACAGCTCAACAAATTCCTATAGAAGCAGAAGCCAACGAGAACATGAGTTGTAGAGAAACAAATAGAATCAAGCAGCAAAATGAAAGAACATAGAATGAGAAGATGAAACAATTAACTGCTAAAGGCTCATCCGCTCCTAAGGATGAATTGAACAAATTCGGAAGATGTCAAAGGAGGTTCCTCCCTCCTATGAAAAATATCACATGTTTCTCTTGTCATAAACTAGGACATAATGCAGCATATTGTAATACAAAGCCAATCCAGTCCAACCAGCAAAGGATGCAGCAAAAGAGAGGAACCCCTCAAGCAAGCAAATGGACAAGAAAATCTTTCACCAAGTACACAAATCATTTCCATGGCTATTGTTATGCATGCAATAATTTTGGACATAAATCTGTTGAATGTAAAATGTATTCAAGAAGGGGAACAAAGTATTATAAATCAACTCAAATGTACTATGATAAAATAAGATGTTATGTATGCCTCAAACTTGGTCACATAGCAAAGGATTGTAATCTGCCATACACATTAAAGAACTCTAGACAGATGATGGGATCAAAATAGATCAATCAAAACTATGAATCCAAAAGAAGAGAAGACATTATGATGAACCCCAATAAGTTATGGAAGGAAAAGAGAAAGGGGGAGCCTATTATCTCAATAACATAACGAATCCTCCATAGTCTCAGGGGGAGCTGCTCTAGGAAACAAGGCAAAAATCCATCTAGTGACAAATATGAAGCAACGTCCTAGGGGGAGAGCAGTTCATATATAGACCCCATGAAAGTAGTCTAAGAAGAGTTCCATGTAATAATAACAGCTATGATATCAGGAAGTGAAAGGAAATTCCTCTAACAAAGAACTATAGAGGAAGAAGATTATCTGATGTTTTAATTAGCTGACAGATTGATGGAAGAAGAGAAGGCAACAAGAAGCCATGGTAATAGAAAGAAGACATCAACACCTTAAATGATGACCACATTGTGCATCATATTGCTAGAATAGACAATGAATCACATTAAGAAGAATGAGTAAGAAAAGTGCATGTCATCATTAATATCATTACATCACTCACCTATGAAAAGTTCACTTGGAGGAATGCAATTAAGTGATTAATAAATATTTGAGTAATCAACCCATGAAGATTCATAGAAAAGAAATTGAATATGTCTTCCTGAAAATCTTTATGTTAGAACAATTGAATTGAATATAAATCAGCAATGATTCTAGAGTAGTCCTAGAAAGGAACGTGCAATGGCTTTCTTTGGAACAGAAGGACAGAAAAAGAAGAGTGGTAAATAATGCCAAGATCAGATTCAATATATTGATGATTGTTGGTGTGAATAGTGAAAATACCAATAGTAGAAACTATGGGTTCATGTGCTAGCTAAAGTGAAATCTCTGCATGGTTTATCAGAGTGGCATTTAGGTACAAGCAGCATGACTATCAGTATAATATCAAGTGTTATTATGGAGTAGCAGAAGTATGATACAGGTCCTCAGGATCAAAGGACTATGGCAAGAATGCATCAAGGAAAAATTCCCAGGGTTATCTGCATTCAGCATGAAAAGGGCACTAGCAGTGCTAAAGGATCAGTATCTGATTTACACTTGAAGTAGTATATTGAGCACCAAAGAAATATCTTTTTCTATATATAATTGCATGCCTTCCTAAAGTTGGTACATGTATATCTTCAAGGCCTCTTTTTTAAAGATCAGTTACAAAACTATGTGAAGTTTTTTTGTTGAGATTTCAATCAAATAGCTTGAAGATGTTTATGATGAAGATCATCATGATAGAATAGTTATGTTAATCTAACAGTTGAAGCTCAAAGTTTTTTTAAATCATCTAAATCCTACTTCAGCACAAAGGATTTACTGGTAATCCGCCTTTAAAGAGATATTTATCATTGACATACATACCTCCTCATGTCATAAAGAAAACTACATGATTTATAAATAAGACTGACCAATACATTGAAGGGGTTTATTTTGAAAATATAATGTGCAAGCAGTAAAAGTCATTCGACCACTCACATTGAAAGATATTGCCTAATCTCACAATAAGTTGAAAGCTCTAGTTTGATTCATTGATCACTTCAGCAACAAGGACCTTTCATTATTTAAGTGTAATATCCCTGATAGCAGTCTAACACAAATTACCAACAACAGGCAATACAGGTGAACCACAAAAATAAAGATATATTGGCATCATCACAATTGAACAGATGAGTACTATAGATGTGCAGTGAAGAAAAAGAATTATTCCATCTACAATCTTCCTCAACAGAAATATATTAGCTCACTACATTAGATAGAGACAGAAGTATATTTGAAGCCTTTTCAGTATTTTAGTTTTTTGATCCAATCATACATCTCTGATTAGATAAAGCTGGTACAATGTGTTCTATGAAGTGTCATTATCTTCACTTTTAGCTCTATACAAGTGAAAGAAGTCTATGCGTTTGAATTGTATCAATTTACAGTGTATATTCAAGTTCGATAATCCTCAAAGTGTTCTCTCAACAAAAAAAGTCAGCAGAAGAGGGCCTAAACATAACTCAGAGAGAGGAAATGCAGAGATAGAATCTACACTGAGAGATGTGAAACCCTTTGCCATTGATGTCAAAGGGGGAGGAAAAGAAGATAGGCAGAGGAAGCATTGGATTATTGGTGGATGTGTTTCCATCAATGCCAAAGAGGGAGACTGTTGGAAATGTTGTCATTGATGGCAAAGGAATTGGCAAAGGAGGAGCATCTGTAACAGTAACTAGGAAAAGAGAAAAGCAAATTAGTAGAGAATATATGCAGCAAAGAGGAGGTAGAGGTAGCATAGAAGGAATAAAGGCAGCAGAAGACAGATGACAGTAGAATAGGGCCATTTGAAGAAGTAATGAGCAACACTAGACAAGAAACAGAGCAGTGAGGAAAAAGGGCCAATTGAATATCTGGCCAAGACCAGGAACCAATGGATTAATGGAAATACTGTAGTAGGGTTAGTGTGATACTCTGTATCATTGGATGAATTAGTGACTCGGTGTAACTTATAATCAGGAAGAATCAATCACTGTGTATATTCCTGTTTGTTTAATTTCCTAACTCAATGTATAAAGGACAAGTTGTATGCATTCTGGAATGAACCAAAATTGTGAACCCGTTGCAGGTTGAGAGAAAGGGGTCGATTCTTGTAATCCCTTATTTATTGCATTATGGGAAAATCTGAACTGCTAATCTCTGTGTGTTAAGTATGGTTGAGTAAATTTGAGTAAAGGGCTGATAGATTTGATTTCTGTAAAAGCACGAGATAGCAAATCGGTAAAGGATATAATTCTATATGGTGGATTCGATAGGGTTGACCCGCTTGCTAAAGAATGCAATTGAATGGACACCTAATCGCAGAGCATGTTTGCTGGAATATATATATATATATATATATATATATAACCTAAGTTACATTAACATAATCACGCGGAGGAAGAACAATTAAAACAGAGTTATGTCTTCATGGAAAAACGTAGCGATGACGGAATAAAGGCGGATGGAACCTTGAGCGAAGGAGAGGAACCTTGCGGGAGTGAACAGTGAAGGCGGATTCTAGTTTTCATCGCACCGCTTTTGACAGGCAAGCGGTATTTATGAAATCGAAGCGATTCCATAGAGTGGGCGACATGTGGCCCTGAGCGAATTCACAAAACCGCTCTCACTGCGCGCCATCGCACATTATGGTTCGTGCATCTTAGCCATGCAATATCCGTTGGATCGTCAAAGCCGATGTGACGTGTTGTCCGTCGTTGGATGTGAAGGCCTATTAGCATTCGGGCCCATGCATATGAATGCGTTCATCATTGTTAAGATTTGCGGATTTATTAACCATTGGGGTCATAGTTATAAGGTTCGAACATTTAGTTATGAGGTGTGAAGGAAGCCCCTGAAATGAAATAATAATTGTCGGGTTTATTTAAATATCAAAGGTCTTGGGTCACATAAGGGTTGTCTATTATATCAGTTGGTACTAAGCCCGTCAACGCATTCCTTAATCTAATTCTATGAATTTGATAATTGAACCTAAAGGGAGGATCAAGAAGGCTCCCTTATTGAATTAATAGAACGAACCAAGATATTGAACTATTCGAATTATGGGTTGGTTGGGCAAAGAACTTTGAATGTATTTTACACAGAGGTTGAAATTTATTATAAAGGTCGAAGGTTGGCCCGAATTCTTACAAGTGTATTGACAAATATTCAGCATGTAAAGGTTGCCACTGCAGAAATTAAAAGTATTGAAATTTCCCAGCAGTTATATTAAAAGACAGTTCTATGTGCAGCGGTTACACAACTGCAATGAAAGAGAGAGAGACAGTTGCAGAAAAATGTACAGTGATCCAAAAGGTCTGAAGGGGGTTGATTTGAAAGTATATTAAATGGACAGAGAGTGTGTAAGTAGGTAGCCCGAGCACAGAGATTAATAATGAACAGACATTGCCTAGATTTATATTTTGTTTGAGGATAAAGTTGGAAAAGCAGTTATATATGCAGCATGTGCACAAAAGTACAGTGAACATGTGAATAAACACAGGGATGAAAATGTGGGCCTAACAGAGGTAAAAAAAGAATGTAGGAACTGAAAAAGTCACAAGGAATTTTGCATTCATGATGAACAAAAGTATGCAGATCAGTTACTTAACAGTAGCAGAAAAGACAAATCCAGTAAAGACAAAATCCAGGAAAGGAGTTGAGTGAAATTGAAATGTGTACTTGAAAATGTGAATGTAAATGTTGTAATTAATTTTTATTGTTTTTGATGCATTGGCAAGTCTCTGGTAGGAAAACAAAACTCCCACTGTAGTATTGAAATTAATGCATATTGTTATATTTTTCTGAATGAGCAGGTAAAAGAAATGAAAAGGTAGAAGGAAAAAAGTCAGGATTATTCATTTCTGTTGGGAAAAACACTGAGAGGGGGGGGGGGGGGTGAATCAATATTTAGTGCTAACTGATAAAATTTTTACTTTTCGTTTCTCTAAAACCCATATGCTACTTTACTGAAGCTAACTCGCGTATACACGCGGATATCCTTAATAAAACTCGCGCATTAACAGAGATCTCATTATGCTTATAATTATTTGCTTAGAACATTGCATCATTCATTCATTCGATGTTTAGTAAACAGTAAACATGTGCAGTAAGAACAGAATAAATCATCACACATAAGAAACACACATGAACACCAGGATTTAAGGTGGAAACCCAATTTGGGAGAAAACCACCGCTGCCGTCGTCTCAGTCTTCAATATTTTATTATAAAGAAAACATCGTACAAACATGTCTTGGCGGACTCATAACGACATGAAGGCACCACTGCCGGCTACAGCCTTCTCGCACACGACCTCTTTCTGGAAGGAAACTACGACCCCACCACTCTCGTTTACCAGCCTCTCCTGGAAGGGAGCCACTACCCCCTGCTCTTGTTTACCAGCCTCTCCTGGAAGGGAGCCACTACCCCCTGCACTCATTTACCAGCTACCACTGGAAGGGAGCTACAACCCCCTCACTAAAGGCTTTGACCCTCAGCACCACCATGGACCACGTTACATCAATTTTCATACTGGATCCAACAGCTTCCATACAACACAACTTGTAGGCCACTTTTCGTCATATTTTCAGACTAGACCCACTCCACACATTTAAGCTTAACATTCATCAAACTGAAACTTATAACCCCATCAATTCATTCATTGAATCATCAACCAATCAACCAACGACTTGATCTTCAATTAACATAATCAACAACATATTCATCATTCAAATAACCTAGTTCTATATGAATACATCATTGACAGATAACAATAGAATAACAAAACAGACAAGACATTTCATTCCACTTACTTCAGCAAACCCTAGATTCCATACGCGCTTTTACTTCACTGAACCTGCGTATGTACGCACTTTCATGCATACCGACCCGCGTATACTTTTGTGCATTCTTTGGAGAACCCTGTCTGCCCATACGCGCTTTGCCTTAATCGGACCCACGTATACACGTGCTTTTACTGAAGCAAACCTGCGTATATATCTGTAACTTTTCAGGACTTTGCAGCTCTTTAGATTATATAAATAACTCAGATTTCATCCTTTACTTCAGAAATTATTTCGCCTCATCTCAGATCTAAACATTCCATAAACAGAACTAGGAAGTACGTATACATTTTAGATCTAGAGATCCCTCTTCATCATTTTCTTCATAGGTGCATCATAGATTCAAATCTATCAATCAAGAACAGAGTTCATCCATGCAGGTATTCCTTAGAGAGATTTATTCATTCACAACCCTTACTCATGCACCCCCTTGCACCATGATCTTCTTCTCCTTATATAGATTTAGCCTTTGTCAATACCATGAGTCAAAACCACTCAACTACTAATGGTATTCCTGGACAGGATCAAATAGATAATCCAACGCTCAATACAATGGGTCAATACCATGGTAACACCCCTTGGTATTCTAAATTTGGAGCGCAAAAGGGCATACGCGACTTGGCACATACTTTTCTGTGTGCATACGCTACTTCACCTTAACAAACCCGCGTATGCTTTGTAGCATAACTTATTTATCATTATTCTGGCACTTTCTAGATTCCTTTCTTCTACTACTTCGAACTGACCTGTAGATACATCTGATTTACATTATTAACAACTCATCAAGTTAGTTTCCTGTAGGTTTTAACCCTGAACAGAAATTATCTACACACGAATCTTATAACAGAAAATAAACAATAGCGAGAGCATAAAACATAAAACAGATAAACACATAGATTTTCTCGTGGATCCCAATTCGGGATGACCAGCTTGATTTTTCATTATATTCCTTTTAGTGTTACAACACATATATATACATGCTGAAGCATACATAAACCCCAATCCATAAACCCTGGATTAGAACATAACCTTAGTTCCCTTGACTGGATCTACAAAAATACCAGGGGCCGAAAACCATCGTACCCCAAAACCATGTGAAAAACCATGCACAAAACCAAGGACGCGGACTACCCAACAGAAATAATATAACACATACCCAACATTCTCCCACTTGTTGTTTTCTTTCCACAGGGGGTCACAAGAGAGCTTAGTCATTGGCCCAATTCTTCAACACCCATTGTTTCTCTACACCAAGAGAAATTCTGAGTGCTCACAGACTTTGTTAATGCATTTGCAACATTCTTCAAAGTGTCCACCTTTACCAAAAACACCCTTTTAGCCTCAAACATATCTCTAACAAAGTGATATTGAACATCAATGTGCATTGTCTTTGAATGATAAGCGGGGTTCTTAGCCAAAGAAAATTGCACTTTGGCTATCATGTAGGTCTATCATATAAACATTTTCCTTTATGCATGAACACAATCTCTGCCAACCAAATTGCTTCCTTGCTTGCATGAGTGGCTTCTATGTATTCGCACTCTGTGATTTGAAAGAGTGCCTCTGGGTGTCTTTTAACATCCAATGACATCCCTCTTCTAATAGGCTAAGCACATACCCACTTGTAGATCTTCTTTGGTCTAGATCTCCAACCCATTCTGCATAAAAAAAACCACGAATGTCCAATATTCTTTCCAATCTTGGTCTTCCCTGGTAGCACAAGCCATAATCACCAGTGCCACGTAAATATATGAAAACTCACTTCACTGCTATCCAATACTCCTTCCCTGGGTTTGACATAAACCTGCTCAATACTCCCACTGCATGTGCAATGTCTGGTCTAGTACAGACCATTTCATACATCAGGCTACCCACTGCCCTTGCATATGGAACACGAGACATATACTCCTCTTTTTCGTGTGTCTTGGGACATTGTTCAGTAGAAAACTTTACACCTACAGGAATAGGAACATTCACTAGTTTACTATCCTGCATATTGAACCTCTGCAATATAGTTTCGACCTACTTCCTCTGGTTTAACCAGAGCATCCTCTTTGCCCAATCTCTCTTAATTTCCATGCCCAAAATATAGTTTGCGGCACCAAGATCCTTCATGTCGAATTTGGAGAACGGTTCGGTCTTCAAATCTTATCTTGGATATTCTTTGTCATTTCCAATCAACAACATATCATCCACACTCTGAAGACCAAATAAATAACACGGTCACCAATTAATTTAAAATAACCAGGTGGTCATCCTTGCTTGGTGAAGCCAAGTCCCCATATATGAGTATCTCAAATTTCTGATACACGGCTCCTTGGTATTTATTTTTGAAGCCATATAGAGACTTCTTTAACCTGCATACTAGTTCTTTCTTCCCCTTCACCATAAAGCCTTCAGGTTGTTTCATGTTGATCTCCTCTTCTAGATCCTTGTGAAGAAATGTTGTCTTCACATCCATCTATTTTACCTCAAAATCAAATGCAATAGCAACATATAAAAGTAATCTAATAGAAGTAAATTTTGAAAGAGGAGAAAAAATATCACGAAAATAAATTCCCGGCACCTGGGAATAACCTTTCGCTACCAACCGAGCTTTGTATTTCTGCACCTTGCCTTCTACATTCATCTTCTTCTTAAACACCCATTTTCTCCCAATGGGCTTCCTTCCAGCCGGCAACTCCACCAGATCCCATGCATCGTTTTTGTGCAAGGATGCTATTTCATCAACCATGGCCTCCTTCCAGAGTTTTCCATCCTCTAAATCTACTGCCTCCCTGACAGTTCTGGGTTCATCATTAGTTATAGTTAAGGAAAAACCTGAATAGAAAGCAGATGGACTATACCTTTCTGGTTGCCTTCTTTCCCGAACTGATCTTCTCAAAGCTGGAGTTTGTGGCTCTTCATCTTCTGAGTCTTCTTCTATTGTAGAGTCTGATTCATCCTCCTTTAGCTCAAACTCTATCTTCTCGGGTTCCTTTGGTAGGACTTCATGTTTAGCAACATCTTTCACTTCTCTAAACACCACATCTTTGCTGCACACAACCTTCCTTGTTTTTGGGTTCCAAAGTTTGTAACCCTTTAAACCATCCTTATACCCAATAAAGATGCACCTTTCAGATTTATTATCCAACTTGGTCCTTTTCTCCTTTGGAACATGTACATATGCATCACATCCAAATACCCTTAGATGTGAAAGAGAGAGTTTCTTACCAGTCCATACCTCATGTGGGGTCTTATCCTCCAACGCTGATGAAGGTGATCTGTTAACTAAGTAACATGCAGTCTCCACTGCCTCTGCCCAGAATTCTTGTCCTAACCCGGTACCACTTAGCATGCTTCTTGCCTTTTCCATCAGTGTTCTGTTCATTCTTTCTGCAACTCCATTTTGCTGAGGTGTGTATGGAGTAGTCTTCTGTTGTGCTATACCACACTTCTTACAGAACTCTTCAAATTCCTTCTTGCAGAACTCCCCACCATTGTCTGTCCTCAACGTCTTTATCTTCTTCTCTGTCTGGCTTTCCGTCCCACTTTCAGGAACCACATAACTGTTACACCCATCAATAACAGTGCTACCTTGTAGCTTGCATAGAGTTCTAGTCTGAACTCCCCGCATTAATACCAGTGCTCCCCGAACCATCTTGCAGGCATCTTTCTCGAACACTGTTTTTACACCTGCATCATCCGTCTTGCTTACAGAAATCAGATTTCTAGCCAATACAAGAATATGCAAAACACCAGGAAGTGTTATAATCCTTCCACCTTGCAGCTTTAGCTTGACCTTTCCACGTCCGACGATTCTGACCTTCCTATCATCCCCTAGGAATACATCACCACCATCATATTTCTCATACTCACAGAACCACCCCCTAAGGGGAGTGAAGTGAAAGGATGCACCCGAGTCAATCAACCATGACTCATGATCTACATGTATATTTGAAGAAAAATCCAAATACACATCCCCTCCCTTCATACGCTATTTGTTTTGCCTCTGCCGAGAAGGGCATCCTCCAGTCCTTTCCTTTCTCAGGAGCTTTAGATCTACGGTCCTTTTTGTAGTGCCCTTCCTTTCCACATTCCCAGCACACCTTTACAAAATTTCCGGGGGGGATTTGATCTCCCTCTAGATTTGGATCTCCCCACTCGAAACCTTATTATTGTTTACCGTGCCGGGACCTTCCTCGTACAGATAAGGCATCTCCATTCTGATCCTCCATATTTCTTCGTCTCATTTCCTCTGACAGCAAGGTTGAGACAATGTCATCAAAATTCAAGGTAGTTGTATTGCTACCTATTGCAATAACCAGACTGTCCCACGATTCTGGTAGAGAAAACAACAAACTGATGCACTTATCTTCATCTAAGATTTTAATATCAACAGATGAAAACTGACTTACCACAGTATTGAAGGCATTCAGATGCTCTGTCATCGAGTCTCCATCCTTCATCCTCAGAGCTAAATAAAATAGAGCATAAACAATAGCGAGAGCATAAAACAATAAATGATAGCAAGAGCATAAAACATAAAACAGATAAACACAGAGATTTTCCCCTGGATCCCAATTCGGGACGACCAGCTTGATTTTTCATTATATTCCTTTTAGTGTTACAAGACATATATATACATGTCGAAGCATACATAAACCCCAATCCATAAACCCTGGATTAGAACATAACCGTAGTTCCCTTGACCGGATCTACAAAAATACCAGGGGCCGAAAACCATCGTACCCCAAAACCATGTGCAAAACCATGCACAAAACCAAGGATGCGGACTACCCACCGGAAATAATATAACACATACCCAACATTTCCATCACGAACAAATTCATTAAGCAGGTTCCATCAAATTCAACACATTGTATCATATTTCCAACAATCTCCTCTTTAACTCATCAAGAAGGTTGTCATCAACTTTATCAAGTAGGTTTCCATCAAGGACAACACTCTGCATCATATTGCCAACAATCTTATTTCATCAAGTAGGTTACCATCAACTTCAGCAAGTAGGTTGCCATCAAGGACAACATATGCCAACAATCTCCCCCTTTGGACTTGGTGGCAACCATGATGGTGTTTGATCATCACAACAAATAGATACATTGAATATAACCATTATGCAGACACCATGATGCTCTCCCCTTATTCAAACACCATGTTACTCTCCCCCTTTGACATCAAGGGCAAAGGGCGGATGAAAATCAAAACAAGGTTTTTCTCCTCATGTAGAAAGAAGAGCTCTGTAGATCTGATGTGCATTGAAGTTATCATGCTCCCCCTGAGTTCATGCTGAATCTTCAAACATATTTTTTCCAATGAATTACATGACTCTATGACCTTTCCTATCACCAAGGACTCATACTTACATCAATGATCCAACCAAGTGGATTTACATATGTGACTCAAGTACCCAACTAAGTGGGTTTACACATTTTGACTCAACTACCCAACCAAGTGGGTTTACAAATTTGACTCAAGTACCCAGCTAAGTGAGTTTACATAATTGAACAAGTCCTTACAAGACTGAATGTTACAATTTTACATCATAGGTCTCAACATGACCTTTTCATCAAATTACCAATATGACTTTTTATACTCAAGATCAAGGAATCTCAATCATGAGACCAGATCACAACAAATCAAGAGAATGCCAAAAATACATGACCAATGCTCCCCCTTAGCTTTTGCATCCTAAACACTTTCAACAGCAAATCATCAAGGCATATTCATCAACAATATCAGAGAATGAAACAGAATTATGAAAACTGGAACACCACCAGAGATACCAAAAATTACAGTAGCTGTGCTGAAAGAATGCTGATCCAGAAGAATTTTGTCAGCAAATACCCATACGTGGTTTTCTATGTATGAACTCGCGTATATACGCGACTGTCTTTCAGGAAATCCGCGTATCCAACTTAATCTTCTGAAATTTAATCAGATATGATCCTCTGCATGGCAGAGACTATTCTCAACTTCTGTATGAGATATTCGAACGCTTCCCTGGAATATATGAGAAAAGAAAGATAGGAAAATGTAGTTGTGTTTTCAAGTGTCATCCAACAGTTATAGCATAAGCACATTAGTAACCAAGCCTTCAGACTCTTTTTAGCATCAGCATTATTAGACCAGAACAACTTCTTCAATAGACAATATGTATTAAGCCATCATCCATGTGATCCGATATCACCAAGATCTTCATGATTCATAATCATGATGTAACATGTGTAGGAATTATGTATAAAAGGTCTCAACAGTGACAAAATTTATTAGCAACAAACTCTGCATGATCTATCCTTATCTCTGAATCATAAGACTTCCAACTCATTCATGAGTGAAACCAGAAGATATTCTTCAGCAAAAAGCAAGCAGGGCTCATTTATAATCTCATCATAAGAAACCATGTATCATGTCATCATCATTTGAGCATAAGTATTACGATAACTAAGGAATAAACAGATACAATGCCAACAATGCAATCATTAGTAGTTAGACCTATGCTCCCCCTGAACCTGTACTCCTGTTCTTGAGCTGAATCACTGTTTTCTTTAACAGAAACACATACGCTTCTTTTTCCAAAGGAACTCACGCGCATACGTAGCTTTTGTTCATTAAACCCGTGTATGGAAAGTGAAACACAGAAAATTTCCACAACTTCATCTCCCCCTGAATTTGTACCACCTGTACCTGTTTTCTTCATATCAGATGCACTGTCAGAAATAAACATAACCAGAATTACCAAACCAACCATGGGAGTCATCATACATTGCTCCCCCTGTGAAGATACATTACTAATCCCTATAATGTATCTCACATCATCCCTGCAGTCATTATGAGAAGTAAGCTTTAGAAGCGGATGACTGCAGTAGGGTCAATATTCCCTACGTTTTTGACCGGTCCTCCTTCTTTTTCCAGCTTTGCTTGAAACTTCTTATTGTGTGCTGGAAATTATCCAATTTCTTAAATCTATTCATCCTGCACTCCTTTTCCACATGTCCATACTTGTTACAAGAATAACATCTTATATGACCAGAAAAAAAAGCATAGGGATCATAATGTGTTTTTCTATTCTTTCTTCTATTGCAATCAGCTGCCTTATGACCATACTTGCTGCATGAAAAACAATATCCCTTAAAGAATCCAAAGTACCTTTTTGTGTAGAATCTGTTTGTATGTGACTGAAATGATTTGCTTCTGCAATTGGCTGCAACATGCCCATAATTATGACATTTAAAGCATTCAACATTATTGATGCTTCTATAGTTAGGAAGGAATGATTTCTTTTGAGAGTTCATGATTGTCGATTGACCTTTTGTTTCTTCCAACAATTCAGGTTTTGCATTGATATCCTTTGAATCTTTAGCACTTCCTTGTGAACTAGATTCTCCTTTAACAGTTTCATGAAAACCAAGACCAAATTTAATAGAGGGAGACCTTTGACTACTAAGAATATTGTCCAGAATCTTAGTACTATCTTGAAACCTCAAGAGTTTATCCTTTTCTTCTAATTTACCTTTCAGAATGTTTACCTCAACCTCCAATTTTTGGAATTGCTTCTTCATACTTTCTTCGACCCTTCTTCCTTCTTCTACTTGATCATACAGTTTTAAAATCTCTTCTTTCAACCCATTTTCTTGTTCTTCAAAAATTTGTAGAAGTTCTTCATTCTTCTTATTTGATTTTTCCAGATCTGTTTTGAGCGAGACGATTTCTGTTTCACGTCCTTCTTTTTCAAATGATTGTAGAAGTTCTTCATTCTTCTTATTTGATGCTTCAAGATCTGCTTTTAGAGAGATGATTTCTGCTTCAAGTTCTTCATTATTCTTATTTGATTTTTCCGGATCTTCATTTAGATCGATGATTTCTGCTTCAAGTCTTTTATTTCGATTGGTTGCATAATTGTACAACCTTTGATACTTGTCTATCTGACCATTCAGTATTTCTATCTGTCCTTTCATTTGAGAGATCATCTCATAGTAGATAAATTCTCTCTCTTTAAATGATCTTTGTTGATATTCAACTTTAATCTTGAGAGCTTCCAGATCCATAACATTACTTTCACTATCTTTACCATTGCTTGCACAAGAAAGTGAATCACAAGAACAACATTCAATACCTGTGTTATCTTCTTCATTTTTTGATGCACATGTTTTTTGAGATATCTCCTTTTGAGTAGCCTTCTTCTTTTGCTTCCTTGCCATGAGCACTAGCAGATCTTGGTCAGAATCCTTTTCATCCTCATTTGACATTTCATCATTATCTTCAATTGTATAATAGCTCTTTTTAAATTGTTTCCCTTTATCATGATTTTCTTCATAAGGACATTTAGCAGCATGATGACCAACTCTTCCACAATTAAAGCACTTGAAAGGAAGCTTACCTTTGAATCTTCCAGTACCTGGTTGCAGTCTTCTCACAAAATTTGCTTCTTCTTCTTCTGATATGTAACTTGATTCCTTGACAACTTCCTTTTCTTTTCCTTTTGCACATGCCTTAAAGGCAACTTCTCTGATTTGAGAGGGACCTTATTTTCTCATTTCAAAGGCAGTTAGAATACCATGTAGTTGAACAATAGTAAGAGTTTGCAGATCTTGCCTTTCTTCAATAGCAGATACTTTTGACTCAAATTTTGAAGTCAAATATCTTAAGACTTTTTCAACCAGAGTAGTATCGGTTATGGTTTCACCCAAACTTCTCATACGATTTACAACATCATCTAGACGTAAAAATTAAGCTGGCAATACTCTCATCACTATGCATCCTTAAATTTTCATATTCAATTCGAAGAGTTTGGAGTTTGGCACTTTTTACCTTTGTATCTCCTTCATAGCTTAGAATGATTTTGTCCCATATTTCTTTTGCTGAATTTAGCTGCATCACTTTAACAAATTCTGATTCAGATAGGCTTCCTAATAAAACATTGACTGCTTTGGCATTGATTTCATATTTCTTTCTTTCTGCTGCATCAGTAGGAATAGTTGCCGGATACCGATAACCTTCTTCCACGATTGCCCATACTTTTGCACCAAGACTTTGCAAATATGCTTTTGTTCGTATCTTCCAGAATAATAGATTACTTCCATTGAATAAAGGTGGCCTTAGAGAAAGTACTCCTTCCTGACTTCCCATTGTGACGGATCTCCTTCAAGCGATCAAGCTTTTGCAAAAGAACCGGCTCTGATACCAATTGTTGGGAAAAATACTGAGAGGGGGGGGGGGGAGGGTGAATCAGTGGTTAGTGCTAACTGATAAAATTTTTACTTTTACTTTCTCTAAAACCCATACGCTACTTTACTGAAGCCAACTCGCGTATACACGTGGATATCCTTAATAAAACCCGCGTATTAACAAAGATCTCATTATGCTGATAATTCTTTGCTTAGTTCATTGCATCATTCATTCATTAGATGTTTAGTAAACAGTAAACATGTGCAGTAAGACCAGAATAAATCATCACACAGAAGCAACACACATGAACACCAGGATTTAAGGTGGAAACCCAATTCGGGAGAAAACCACCACTGTCGTCGTCTCAGTCTTCAATATTTTATTATAAAGAAAACATCGTACAACCATGTACTGGCGCAGACTCATACCAGCACGCAGGCACCCACCTGCAGAAGGCTACAACCTTCTCTCGTTTACCAGCCTCTCTTGGAAGGGAGCTACTACCCCCTGCTCTCTTTTACCAGCCTCTCCTGGAAGGGAGCCACTACCCCCTGCACTCGTTTACCAGCCTCTCCTGGAAGGGAGCCACTACCCCCTGCACTCATTTACCAGCTACCACTGGAAGGGAGCTACAACCCCCTCACTGAAGGCTTCGACCCTCAGCACCACCATGGACCACGTTTCATCAATTTTCATACTAGATCCAACAGCTTCCATACAACACAACTTGTAGGCCACTTTTCATCATATTTTCAGACTGGACCCACTCCACACATTTAAGCTCAACATTCATCAAACTGAAACTTATAACCCCATCAATTCATTCATTGAATCATCAACCAATCAACCAACGACTTGATCTTCAATCAACATAATCAACAACATATTCATCATTCAAATAACCCAGTTTTGTATGAATACATCATTGACAGATAACAGTAGAACAACAAAACAGATCAGACATTTCATTCCACTTACTTCAGCAAACCCTAGATTCCATACGCACTTTTACTTCACTGAACCTGCGTATGTACGCACTTTCATGCATACCAACCCGCGTATACTTCTGTGCATTCTTTGGATAACCCTGTCTGCACATACGCGCTTTGCCTTAATCAGACCCGCGTATACACGCGCTTTTACTGAAACAAACCTGTGTATACATCTGTAACTTTTCAGGATTGTGCAGCTCTTCAAATCATATAAACAACTCAGATTTCATCCTTGGCTTCAGAAAGTATTTCGCCTCATCTCAGATCTGAACATTCCATAAACAGATCTAGGAAGTACATATACATTTTAGATCTAGAGATCCCTCTTCATCATTTTCTTCATAGGTGCATCATAGATTCAGATCTATCAATCAAGAACAGAGTTCATCCATGAAGATATTTCTTAGATAGATTTATTCATTCACAACCCTTACTCATGCATCCCCTTGCACCATGATCTTCTTCTCCTTATATAGATTTAGCCTTTGTCAATACCATGAGTCAAAACCACTCAACTACTAATGGTATTCCTAGACGAGATCAAATAGATAATCCAACGCTCAATACAATGGGTCAATACCATGGTAACACCCCTTGGTATTCTAAATTTGGAGCGCAAAAGGGCATACGTGACTTGGCACGTACTTTTACGCGTGCATACGCTACTTCACCTTAACAAACCTACGTATGCTTTGTAGCATAACTTATTAATCATTATTCTAGCACTTTCTGGATTCCTTTCTTCTGCTACTTCTGAACTGATCTGTAGATACATCAGATTTACATTATTAACAACTCATCAAGTGAGTTTCCATCACGAACAACTTCATTAAGCAGGTTCCATCAAGGTCAACACATTGTATCATATTGCCAACAATCTCCTCTTTAACTCATCAGGAAGGTTGTCATCAACTTTATCAAGTAGGTTGCCATCAAGGACAACACTCTGCATCATATTGCCAGCAATCTTATTTCATCAAGTAGGTTACCATCAACTTCATCAAGTAGGTTGCCATCAAGGACAACATATTCCAACAACTTCAAATTCCCTGAGGAATGTAAAGAGTCATGTGATGAACTATGTTGTGTAACCAACTCCAAAAATAGAAGAAAAGAGATATCAACGCCTTATAAATAAGCCACTTCAAGGGGGCAACCTCCAATACATTACATGAATGAACAATTCTTGGATAATACAATTTACAAAACCTCCTTTCTATATATAGGAGTCCATGTGGCCATAATATAATCCTAGTGGGCCACAATGTAATCCTAGCCGGCCTAACAATAATAATTTAAGGGCACAATAATAACAAAATGGGGGTTACAAGGGTACAATAATAACAATAAGGGGGTTACACTAATAACAATAAGGGACTATACTAGTAATATATGGACCTAACATGCCCCTCTCCTCCAAAAAAGTGTTGTCCTCAACGCTTGAGTAGCTCTGGGTGCTTCTGTATAAAATTCTCATCCTCCCATGTAGAATCTTCAGTGGGTGAGTTCTTCCACTTGATGAGATACTCTGAAATTGATCGATTCAGTAGCTGTCGAGTTCTTGTTTCCGTGACCGCTTCAGGTTCCAATATGATTTTTCCTTCCTCATCAAGTTCTGGCAATATTGTTTGAACTGGAAGATTTTCACCTATAACCTTCTTTAAGCATGAAACATGGAAAGCTGGATGCACTCGCGAAGAAGCAGGAAGCTCCAATTTGTATGCCATAGTACCAATCTTTTGCAACACCTTGTAAGGACCATAGTACTTTGGTGATAATTTATTATCCTTCTTAGCTTGCTTGAGGGACATTTGTTTGTATGGTTTTAGCCGTAAAAATACCCAATCTCCTACATCAAAACTTCTCTCGCTGCGATGTTGATCTGCCTGTTGTTTCATTCGATTTTGTGCCAAATTCGGGTTATCCTTTAAGAGTTGGAGAACTTCTTGCTGATGCTCGATGTGATCTTCCACTGCTTGAACCTTCGAATTTTCTCTTAAATATGATGTGATGGATGGTAGATGATATCCATAAAGTGCCATAAATGGGGTCATTTTTGTTGCAGTATGGAAGGAAGTGTTATACCACCATTCAGCAAGAGGTAACCACTTGACCCATTGTGTTTGTTTATCAGATACAAAACAACGAAGATATCCTTCCAAACCTTTATTTACTATCTCAGTTTGACCATCAGATTGAGGATGATAAGATGAGCTATGAGCTAATTGAGTACCCAAACAAGAAAATAACTCCATCCAAAAATTTCCAGTAAAAATGGGATCTCTGTCGCTCACAATAACCCTTGGGCTTCCATGTAGCTTTTGAATTCTGTCCATAAATGTAGTAGCAACTATACTTGCTTTAAATGGATGAGATAATGTACAAAAGTGTGCATACTTGGTAAGTCTATCAACTACCACCATGATGACACTCTTTCCTTCGGACTTAGGTAAACTTGTGATAAAATCCATTGAAATCTCCTCCCAACGTTGACTTGGAATGGACAAAGGTTGTAGAAGTCTCGAGGTCTTAATTGTCTCAACTTTATTCTGCTGGAAAACCAAACATTCCGCCACAAAATTTTGAATATCATATTTAAGGCCATCCCAAAAAAATTGTTTCTTCCAATTTTTGTGGTGTCAACCTTATAGGTTTTGCAAATCTAGGCATAGCAACACTTCCTTATTTTAGAATTGAGTGGTAGGCTTCCTTGTCACCATTATTTTACATTCAACTTTTCTTGCCAACCTGAATGCCTTCTCCAATGAATCCGGTTCCAAAACACGAACTTCATGTTGGATGTTATCCTTTAGAGTGCCTATGAAGAGATCGATTATGTGTTCCTCTTGAATATCAGTTACCCTTATATTCAATTTTTGGAAGTCCTCAATGTGCTGCCCCACTAAACCCTTTTGTTTGAGATTTATCAATTGGGTAAAGAAGGTGTTGCTCTTTGTATCCTCATAATGTGCTATCATTTCCTCAGTAAAAATTGACCAAGTGACAATTTTTTTACGGGAGCAAAGCCATTGATACCATACAAATGTATTTTGTTCTAAATGTAAAGTTTCAATGCGTACCTTTTGTGTGTTTTGCACGTTATGGAGATCAAAATATTGCTCCATCTATAGTATCCATGTTACAGGATCCTTTCCATAAAAATTCCTCATATCCATTTTTGGAATATGGTGCTTCTTCCCACCGACATTAGAGTTTATGAAAGCACAATTGACATTTATTTTGTTCTCATCATGAGGTTCTTCTACTATCTTTTCACCATTAGGAAATATTTCTTGTATCAACTTTGTCAAACCTTTGATGTCTGCTTTTAGATCATTCTTCATGTTTTCCATGTTGTCTTTCATATCATCCATCTTAGCTTCCACTCCTTTATTCAAAACTTCCATTTCATTTTTTGTTGCTATTTGCGAGAGTGAAATTTGTTGCACTTGCTCTTGTAATTTTGATAGATCATGTTGCAATTCTTCATCTTCATGAGTCATAGTAGAGCCTTCTGAAGGCTTAATGGGTGTTGAATTATTTTTACAGGGCATATTTTAGAACCCAATACTGATATCTATTCTACAATATGCCCTTGGAATCAATTCAAATTGATTCTTCAAACAAGACTTATGCAATTTGCAAAAAAAATACACACCTTTTTCTTGCTTTTGAGGAGCTCGATATTGAAATTGGATTATCTCTGTAATTGAAGCACTTCAATATTTGAATTTTGGTATTAATGTAGCCCTCTGAATTATCTTTTGAATGCCACAGGTCTGAATTGATTTTGATTCTCCAAGACAAAGTTGTGTCCAATCTCCCACAATGACCTAATTATGGACTAGTTCAGTACAACGAACTTGTACGACTTGCCACGTGTCACTGTTTCATCCTTCGGCTCTAAAATTGATATCCAAGAAACTACAGTCTGTGTACTAGTGACCAATTTTTACGACACTCCAATCTGATGCTCAAAAAGAGAGTTATGAATCTTTTCCCACGATCACCTCTTTGAGATGAAATTCGGGAGCCTGAAAAAACACTACCTTCCACAGATCATATCTCCGAAAATATTGTGAACCAAGCTCTCAATTTTTTTGACACATTTCCTCAGGATTTCAGTTTCGCACCCTAAAAATTTCAGATTCTGAATCTTCGTATAAAAAAAGTTGTAGCGCAAATGCCACGATGACTTGTTTAGGAGCCTGAAAAAAGAGCTAACTTCCAGAGATCATATCTCCAAAAATATTGCGAACCAAGATCTGAAATTTTTAGACGACCTTCCTCAGGATTTCAGCTTCGTACCCTAAAAATTTCAGCTTCTGAAACTTTGTAGAAAAAAAATTATAGCGAAAATTCCATGATGACCTGTTTCGAGCAGCGAAACCCTAGAATCCAAAGCTCTGATACCAAATGTTGTGTAACCAGCTCCAAAAATAGAAGAAAAGAGATATTAACGCCTTATAAATAAGCCATTTTGAGGGGAAACCTCCAATACATTACATGAATGAAAAATTCTTGGATAATACAATTTACAAAACCTCCTTTCTATATATAGGAGTCCATGTGGCCATAATGTAATCCTAGTGGGCCACAATGTAATCCTAGCCGACCTAACAATAATAATTTAAGGGAAAAATAATAACAAAATGGGGGTTACAAGGGTACAATAATAACAATAAAGGGGTTACACTAATAAAAATAAGGGACTATACTAGTAATATAGGGACCTAACAAACTCTATATATAATATCACATTGATATGCACAAGATGTGAGACAGTGAGTGAAGAGAATGAAGAAATGAAGCAGTGATGCAGAGAAGAAAAAGGATCTGAGTAGAGAAGAAGGAGAAGCTGATAGATAATATGAGAAGATGCAGAGATGATACAGGGCAGATATGAGAATAGATGAATAGCAGAGAAGATGGAACAGAACAGAGCTGATATCCAAGGTAAATCAACAAGTGTTTCTCTTTTGAAAGAGTAAGGAAGTTGGAGCTTCCCTATCAAGTTCATGTAGCTTGATAGATTTTAGTTGTAGCTGACTGAGGTAGGATCCTCCTATAGGTTGGTGCCTACATAAAATAGATGGGAGTTGGTGCTTCCACATCAATTTGTAGCTTGATAAAATGTCAGTTGTAGCTGACTGAGGTTGGAGCCTCCTGTAGGTTGGTGCCTGCAGAAAATTGCTGGGAGTTGGAGCTTCCTTAGAAGTTGTAGCTTGTAGAATTGAGGTAGGAGCCTCTTGTAGGTTGGTGCCTATAGAAAATCAGTGGTGAGAGGGATTTGGAGCTTGCCTTTGCATCACAACAATAATAAGATGTGTTTTTCTCTCTTTATGGGTTTCCACTTATATCTGGTGTCTCTGTGCATGTTGTTTTTGTGTTGATGTGGTTTATCTCATCTGATTAATACTTGTTGCTCTCATATTAATTCTACTGTTACATTATATTAATGCTTGTTGCTCACATTCTAATATTACTCACATGTTAAGTTGAACATGAAATGAAGGTGTAAACAAGTGTTAATGAAAAAGTTTTAAAAGTTCATGAATGTGTTAAATTGATTCACCCCCCCCCCCTCTCAGTTTAACTAAGGGTTCAATACCCTTTCAAGATTGAGCCCTGTATTGTAGTTTCATAAATAAATTACAGTTCATTAATTTAATTTATGTTTTATTTATTTTGTCAGCGTGCAGGTATTTCATGGGCCGACTTCTTCTGTACTTCATAGGTCAACTTCTTATGTATTTCATGGGTGCTTGGAGAAAGTTCTATTCAAGGAGTCTGCTACAAAGGTATCCAATTTTTTGGATGTGGAAACGAAAGTTACTAGATTGTTGAACTGAAGTTTGTCACATTATTTTGAAGTTTAGAGATTTTTTATTTTTTTTGGTTTCTATCATGAAGAATACATGAATTTGAATAATTTGGAGTTACATTTGAAGTCTGTGATGGAACGGTTTCAAAATTATCATAACAATCCTCCTGTTGGAACAAAGGCACCAACTCTAAATCTCTTTGATCAAATGGGATGATTGAAGCTCTGTGATCGAATGAATGAACAATTGAAGCTCTAGGTCTTGGTATTTATTGGTTCTGGCAAAAGGATTGTGATCTTAATACAGTTTTTATGTGAATTATGCGACCAAATAGTAATGAAAACACTAGTTTTATTTAGTGTGGTGTCTCGGGGGTAGATTCTCTATCTGAAGCTTATACTCCAATTTTAGATCTAATCTAAGGTTAAGTAGGGCAACCTACAAGCAAGAAATACTGTGTACTGTGTTTTTTTGGATTCTTTTATTTTTGAAAATTGCTATGAATGGCTTCTTTAAGATTTTCATTTTTACATGATTCTTTAAGAAGCCCTAAAAATATTCAAAATTTAAAACTCTCTTAAAAAATTTAGTCTTCTAAAAGTTTAGTCATGTAAGAAAAATATGCTTCTGAAGAAAAATATATATTATATTTCTAAAACTTTTTCATTTAACATCGTAACCATTTTCTAATTACAATCATTGTGTATGTTGTGCTCCATTTTTTCTTCAAAGTTGAATGTAAAGTTTTATATGTCTTTGTTTTGAAAGTTTCGTAGTTGTAGAATAATGCTTCTCCAATGGCTTCTATGATTATGATGGTGGTATGTCTTAACAAAGAAACTCCATTAAATATATATTTATTCTTTATTTATTTATTTGAATGTTAGCTTTTAATTTTGTGTTTTTCTCTTTTCCTTTTGTTGTTATGTGTATATTGTTGTTTTTCCTTTTCTTAGGATGTTATAATGTTTAGTGTTTTTTTTCTCTTTTCTTTTTTCAAATGTTTTGTGAATTGTTTTTTTTTTTTTTTTCAAATGTATTGTAAGCAAAATGGTAGTGTTGTTATGTATGAAATTTAAAAAGATAAAAGAAGAGGAAGGTGTAATATTCTAATTTTAATTCCTAATTAGTGTTTATATATAGACACGCACAAAAGTTGAACAATATAGTTTGGCAATGAGGTTTGAATAGGCTAAGACAAAAGTATAGGTAAATGATTTACCCAAAATTTCTATGACCTCAATTATTATTTTTTATTATTGACTAAATGTTTTTCAATTAAGTAGTGGGGTATTAGTCATGAGTTGTATGAAAATTGTGGTTATTAAGTAGTGCCCTTGAGAAATTTGTTACAATTGTTAACTTTTGGAATCCAAATAATGATATTCCCTGGCTAACCACATTAGAACTTTGGAGTGAAGTGGAATAGCTTGAGGGAATAATGACTAGAGAAAGAGACCTCATTCATTGGGTTGTGTAAGCTATTGGGGAAGAGGGTTATGAATTGATATTCTTGTAAGTGTTGATATTGACCATAAAGCTGGGAATTGGCTTGTGAGAAGATATTATAGCTAGAAATAGGAAGAGGTTGTCCTTGTGGATCTAGAGTCTTAGCTGGGGTTTGCCTTTATTGCAAAGAGAATTGGTACAACATGGAGCTTATAGTTGGGTAGAATATCCCTCTTCTACAACTAGTCGGTGGAGAATTTTTGCAATGATAAGCAATTAATAGTTTTTTATTGTTGATGCATTGAAGTTTAATGTTGTTGTTGTATATGAGAATTGTGTACTTATATTGCTAAAAATAAAATGATAGAAATTAGTTTTTACTCATGCAACATTCATAGCTGTTTGATACATGTTTGTATGTAAATTAGGTTATATGGAGACATAGTTCTATCTTTTTTAGGTAATTTATATTGATTTATGTCATTTTATTGTAAATGGCCTTATGAGTATTGTTGTAACATACTTTGGTACACTGAAAATAAAAAAAGTTCAGTGAGAAATTTCCAATTTCCTTCTTTGATAAATGCTCAAATATATGCTTATTCATGCTTTTGAATGACTTATTAAATTTTCTTTTATAATAATAATTCTAATTTTAAAATAATTGTATTTTTATAAAAATATAACGATATATTTTTATTATATTTTTATAGAAATATCTATTTAAAGTTAAATATTATGTTATAAAGAATTATTTAAGTTAGCCTAACCTCAAAACCAACTTAAAAAGGCAAAGCCTATGGCCCACCCCTCACTTAACTATTTAAACTCCCATATTTTCCCATGCCTCGAGATATGGGCACATTAAATCCAAGGGTTATAAATATATTTCGGACTGCCCACCTAAACCACTTTCTACCTACCTCTCTGAAAACCAAACCCCTCTGCAATCCATTTTAGCTCTTACATTTAAATTTTATAACTATTGGAGGGAAGGTTAATGGTTCCTTTGGATTAATGGAAATTATTAATCTAATTTTTCTGGATTTAGAGCTTAGGTTCTTCACAAGTTTGGATTATATATTATGAAATGATTTTTCAGGTGAAATTCATATATGAACAATAGGTACAAGTAAAATGAATTTGTAGCTACATATGAATTTGAATTTACTAGTGAAGGTGAATTGAGGTTATAGACAAAAATAAATAGATGATAAGTAAAAATTGAGTTTTTACAAATAAGGAAAAATAACACATGGTTTTGGGAATCCATGGGAAGAAAAAACAACACATAATTTCAAATATGTGGATGAATTTATTCAATAAATTTGAGGAGATATTTTTTAAATTTCATTTAGTAAATTCATGAAAATAGAAAAATATAAAATGCATTTACAGAATATTTTTCCTTCTGAATTTTTTATTACATTGGTGAAGCATTTTCAAAACGTGACATAAAATATTTCAAAGAAGATCTTCAACCACAACTTCAAAAACCCCAAATTTTAAGACACAAAATTATGAATTGAAAGACAAATGACATAATCAACAGCTCTAGATTTCAAGGGCAAGGAGATATTAGCATTCAGAAGACACCTAACAATAGTTCAACATATTGAGAATCATTCTGCACATTTCTAGAAGCCATTCACACTGTTTTTAATTTGTGGATTTTTTATTTTTGAAAATGGATATGAATGGATCTTTAAGTACATGTTATTCTTTAAGCTTTTCATTTTTACATGATTCATTAAGAAGCCCTAAAAATATTGCAAATTGAAAATTATTTGAAAAAATCAAAATAAAAAGTTTAGTCTTCGAAGCAAAATATGAAAATATATATTATATTTCTGAAACTTTTTCATTTAACATCGTAACCATTTTATAATTACAATAATTGTGTATGTTGTGCTATGTTTTTCTTCAAAGTTGAATTTAAATTTTTATATGTCTTTGTTTTGAAAGTTTCATAGTTGTAGAATAATGATTCTCCAATGGTTTCTATGATTATGATGGTGGGTATGTCTTAACAAAGAAACTCCATTGAATAGATTTTTTTGCTTTATTTATTTGAATGTTAATTATTAACTTTGTGTTTTGTTTTTCTTTTCCTTTTTTTGTTATGTGTATATTGTTGTTTTTCCTTTTCCTAGGATGTTATAATGTTTAGTGCTTTTTTTTTTCTTTTTTCAAATGTATTGTGAACTGTTATTTTTTTTCAAATCTATTGTAAACATAATGGTAATGTTGTTATGTCTTGTTTTGTATGAAATTTAAAATTATAAAAGAAGAGGAAGTTGTAATATTCTAATTTTAATTCCTAATTAGTGTTTATATAAAGACACACACAAAAGTTGAACAATATAGTTTGGCAATGAGGTTTGAATAGGCTAAGACAAGCCTAGGTAAATGGTTTACCCAAAATTTCTATGACCTCAATTATTATTTTTTATTATCGACTAAATGTTGTTCAATTAAGTAGTGGGGTATTATTCATGGGGTATTAGCCATATATTTTAATGGAGAAAGCATAATTCTATCTTTGTTATGTAATTTAAATGGCCTTATGAGTATGTAAGAAGCGGGTAGGATTAAGAGGGGATGCAATTATTCTTTTGGGAAATGTTGATTATATATACTGTTATGATTTCCATGTTTCCTTTGTTATTATTCAATATATGAACAAAAAATTTGTTAACTTTATATTCCATACAGGGATATACATGTTTCAATTCTTGAGATATTATTAATTTTCATCAAGGCTTGAAGCCATTATGACAAAGCTTACAATGTTACTTGTAGGGATTAAACTTGAGTAGAGTATAATAACGTTCCTCTCGACCATTCGAGATAAATCCATTGACAAAATAAATATATGTTTTATAATTTGGTGTGGTTAGTTATACTTACGAGAATTGAATTAGTTTGTCAAAATAAAAAAATTCTGACACTGAAATGACTGACTAAATAAACTTAAGAGAAATCCAATTAACAACTGAAGACTAGGCAGCATTCTTTTGACCAGGCTTACTTATGGAAATATACCATGAATCTTAGGGCCTTAGAAACGGGCTTAAAATATATCGATGAAATGTACCTCCCTGTTGAATATATATATATATATATATATATATATATATAGATATATATATATATATATATATATATATATATATATATATATATATATATATATATGTATATATATATATATATATATATATATATATATATATATATATATATATATATATATATATATATATATATATATATATATATATATATATATATATATACAATCATGTGAAATTATCCCTCTAGTGTAACCAATCCAAAAAATGGCTACTTACTTGAATCGTTCTCACACTTTACTTGAGCAGGAAGAAAAAACAAAAGATAGGCAACTTCAAGTGTCCACTGGAAATGTGCTCATGATCCATAAATAAAAGAAAATACATATTTCCTATTGACTATCAGTAAAAGGATCCTCAATAATCTGAAATGTTATCATGTCTTGAAATACATCAGAAATACAAGCACTCCTTTCATTTTCCAATGAAATTTTTTTGTCAGGATGAAAAAAGAAAATATGTTCATCAATTTTTTCGTTTGCATCAGGATAATGTTGGAAATGTTGTCATTGATGGCAAAGGATATGACAAAGGAGAAGCACCTGAAACATCATTCAAGGAGCAGAGGAGGCAAAAAGAGAGGTAGCAAAGACAACAAAAAGAGAAGTAAGGAGCAGCATCAGTCAAGAAGCAGAGGATAGCAAAGAAGCAGAGAGCTATTCAAGGTGTAGAGTAGTGAGGAAAAAATGAGGGCCATTGAATTTTGAAAAAGGGCTAGAGTTAAGAGAAGAAGATAATTGGGAGTATAAATGGTTCCTATGTGCAATTGACTATGCATGGATGATTGTGAGTCTATCAGGGTTTATAAACAAATTTGAATAAACCCTATGGCAAAGGAGAAGTACCTGAACCAGCAATAAGGCAGAGGCAGAGGCAGCAGATGAAAAGGTCGAGCAGTAGAGGCACAGCGAAGGCAGAGGCGGAAAGGCATATCTGTTATCAAACAGCATCAAGATGAAATGGTCGATATGAAATGGACGAACATCAGAGGCAGAGACAGAGCGAGCAGAAAATTCCGAGAATCGCTACCCCAGTTGGAGGACACACTACAGAAAATTCTGAGAATATTTACCCCAGTCGGAAGATACACTAAAGGCTGAAGCGGCAAAGTACACATACATATATATATGCAAAATTTTATATAAGTATTGTGGGACACCCCCCCTTCATAAAATTTTGAGAATCGATACCCCAGCTGGAGGATATACTAAAGACAGTAGCGGAAGCTTATATTTATATGCAGTGAGATACATATGATGCGCCTTATATATATATATATATATAAAGGTCCAAAGCATATAAATTTTATATGTAGTGCGAGATCTAAAGAACCAAAGGTTCTATCAAAAGAAAAATCCTTATATGGTGGGACCCTCATCAATCGCATCGGAAAAAGGTTGGCAGCGGATCATATGCAACTAAAAGTTGCGATTGCAATTGAAGCATGGACTTGATCAGCGTATAAACTGTGATTAACACATATTTGAATTCCGGCCTAATCGCATCGGAGCATCGGAGTATAGGCATATCGGAACATCCAACCAAAAGTTGCGATTGCAATTGAAGATCGGACCCGATGGGCATATAAACTACAAATCATACATATTTGAGTTCCAATAAACAGTGATTGATCGAATCGGAGCATTGGAATTTTGATACATTCAAATGGAAATTGTGATTGCGATCAATCGCAATCGGAAGAAGTCGAGGTGTAATGTATAGCATCGGAAAGCATGGCAAGTGGGCCCGAATATATGATATTCTATTGATTAAATGGAATAAACCCCTTATATTAATGTTTATAATGATTGACTCGGTAAATAGGCATACATGGTGATATATTTATATATTGTGCTAAAGTCAAAACTTATAGAAAATGAGATGCGTGCTGGGCATTCGCCAAAGTGAATTCATGGGTCTTTACATTCTGTTGGAGAACATATCTATATATATATATATATATATATATATATATATATATATATGCAGTGTGGGGCCATCGCATCGGCACGAAGGCTGAGCAGTGGAACATACCAATGAAGTTTACGATTGTGATTAATCGCATTGGAACAATCGCAAAGGGTGTAATTGCAATTGGAAATCATCGGAGGAGACTCATCGCATCGGAGCACAAAACAAAGTTCAGATGGTGGGCCCGAAAGGGCATTTTATATGTTAAACATGCTATTACTATTATGCCGAGAGCTGAAGTTGTATTATATATAAAAGGCGTTGTTACAGATACATAGTAGTCACACCACGACAGTGCACATATCAAACCGTCTTTTTATTATTGTGCAGAGAATCAATTAGCTTGATATAAAAAGCATAGTTACATATGTGTGACAGATGGCCGTTACCCTGCGACAGTGAACAAGGAAACAAACAGAGCCAAAAGGGACAAAGACACAGTCAAAGAAAAGACAAATGCGCAGTGAGCCAAGAGGTTGAATGAGTGAGCTGGAGTTTTCATTGTAATTGAATGTAAATGATTTTGATTTTTATTGTTTGTGATGCATTGGCAAGTCTCCGGAAGAAAACAAAATCCCACTATAATATTAAAATTGGTACCTACAGTTATATTTTCTGAATGAGTGGATAAAAGAGATGAGAAGGCAGAAGGAAAAGAGACATGGTTGTCCATTTCGAATTCCCAGTAGAATACAAACAACCATGAAGCTATTTTGTATAAAACAGGGTAATATCCAAGGGGAGAAGGTGACAAAAATAGAGTGAGAGAAGAAGAGAGTTTGCAGCAGAATTGAAGAGAGTTGAAGAAAATAAGAAAGCTACAAGAGGTTAGAGAGAGTGAGTATAGAGAATGCAGAGTATGGAATTGAGGTAGAGAAGATAAGAAGGAGGAGGAGCAGAACGAGATGTTGTGAAAAGTCAGAGAATGCAGAAATGAAGCAGTGAGGAAAAGAAGAAGGAGGAGTTGAGAAGAGAAGAAGGAGGAGCTGAGCAGAGATGATGCATGGCTGATATGAGGACTGATGGACTGCAGAAGAGAAGGTACAGAACAGAGCTGATATTCAAGGTAAATCAGCAAGTGTTTTTCTTTTGAAAGAGTAAGGAAGTTGGAGCTTCCCTATCAAGTTGTAGCTTGATAGATGTCAGTTGTAGCTGACTGAGGTAGGAGCCTCCTGTAGGTTGGTGCCTACAGAAAATAGATGGGAGTTGATGCTTCCACATCAAGTTGTAGCTTGATAAAATGTCAGTTGTAGCTGACTGAGGTTGGAGCCTCCTGTATGTTGGTGCCTGCAGAAAATTGATGGGAGTTGGAGCTTCCTTGCAAGTTGTAGCTTGCAGAATTGAGGTTGGAGCCTCCTGTAGGTTGGTGCCTACAGAAAATCAGTGGTGAGAGGGAGTTGAAGCTTGCCTTTGCATCACAACAATAATAAGATGTGGTTTTCTCCCTTTATGGGTTTCCACTTATATCTGGTGTCTCTGTGCATGATGTTTATGTGTTGATATGGTTTATCTCATATGCTTAATACTTGTTGCTCTCATATTGAATTTGTTGTTTCAATATATTAATAATTGCTTCTCACATTCTAAGACTACTCACATATTAAGTTGAACATGAAATGAAGGAGTAAATAAGTTTTAATGAAAAAGTTTTAAAAGTCCACGAACGTGTTAAACTAATTCACCCCCCCCCCCCCCTCTCAGTTTACCTAAGGGTTCAAGAATTGGTATCAGGGCATGTTCCTTTGGTGTAAGCTTAAAGGCTTGAAGGAGATCTGGTTGAGTCATGGACTATCAAAATGTACCTATGTTAAATACAACAAACTTTCCTGAATGGAGGGATAAGGTTAAAACAGGTTTAATGGTTGATGAACCTGAGGTATGGAAGCTTGTTTGTGATGGTTACTACTCATATTCCCCCACGGTGAAAGAAAAATAGAGGAATGCCAAGGCAAAATGTGTGATATATAACAGTATTCATAACAAGGACTTTGAGTTGATAATGTATCTAGACTCTGCAAAAGAAATTTGGGACAAATTGCATTTCATGCATGGAGTAGACATTGAGGATTGCATTGTCAAGAAGGAGAAGAAAATTAAGAAGAAGAAAAATTCATGTCAAAAGGAAAATGTTCAAACACATGAGGTACCTACTAGTGTGAATGGTTGTAAGAACCATGAAGAAATTGTAGTTGAAGAAAAGACCAAACTAGACACAACCTTGACTGAAATAGAAAGACTAAATAATGAAAACAAAGACCTTAAGACATTGGTGCAAATATGTGATGAGAGAGAATATGAAGATAAGAAAGAAATTATTGGCCTGAAGACACAACTTGAAGAAGCAAAGAAAGTAGAAGACACTCTATTGCAACAAATGAGAGAGAAAAGTCAGGAATGTGAAAGATTGGAAGAAGAAGTAGTGAGCCTAAGAAAGAAATTAGAAAAAGCCAAAAGAAAATTATTAATGAATACTCCTCAAATGAAAAGCTATGAACAACTGGACCAAATTCTAAATGCTCAAAGGTCTCCTCTCATAAAGGCTGGGATAGGATATGAAGGAGAAAACAGTAAGTCCAAAATAGAAGATAACAAGAAAATCATTTTTGTAAAAGCTAAAACATCTCATCAAATTCCTATAGAAGCAGAAACTAGCAGGAACATGAGTTGTAGAGAAACAAATAGAATCAAGAAGCAACATGAAAAGACAGAGAATGAGAGGATGAAACAGTCAGTTGAAAAAGGCCCATACACTTATGAGGGTGAATTGAATAAATTTGGAAAATGTCAAAGAAGGTTCTTTCCTCCTATGGGAAGTATCACTTGTTTTTCCTGCCACAAACCTGGACATAATGCAGCATATTGTAAGACAAAGCCAATCCAGTCCAACCAGCAAAGGATGCAACAAAAGATAAAAACCCCTCAAACAAGCAAATGGAAAAGACAATCTTCCACCAGGTACACAACTATTTCCATGGCTACTGTTATGCATGCAATAATTTTGGACATAAATCTGTTGAAAGTAAATTGTATTCAAAAAGGGGAACAAAGTATTGTACATCAGCTCAAACATACCTTGGTAGAATAAGATGTTATGTATGCCTCAAGCTTGGTCACAAAGCAAAAGACTGCAAACTGCCATATACATTAAAGAGCTCTAGACAGAGGATGGAATCAAAATAGATCAATCAAAACTATGAATCAAAAAGAAAAGTAGACATTATGAAGAACCCTAATAAAGTATGGAAGGAAAAGAGAAAGGGGGAGCTTGTTACCTCAATAACATAATAAATCCATCATAGGCTCAGGGGGAGCTGCTCTAGGAAGCAAAGAAAATATCTAATCAGTGACAAATATGAAGCAACATCCCAGGGGGAGAGCAGTTCATAAATAGTCCCCATGAAAGCAGTCTGAGAAGAGCTCCTTGGAATATGAACTTGGAATATGAACAACCATGAGATCAGGAAGGGAAAGGAAATTCCTCTAAAAGAGAACTATAGAGGAAGAAGATCATCTGAAGTATTAAGTAGCTGATAGATTGATGGAAGAAGAGAAGACAACAAGAAGCCATGATGATAGAGGAAACATCAGCAATGAACATGCAAGCTAAGAAGATATCAGCACATTAAAGGATGATCACAGAATGCATCATAATGCTAGAATTAAAAATGAACCCCATTAAGAATGATGAGTAAGAAAGGTGCCTATCATCAGTTCATTACATCTCTCATCTACAAAAATTCTACTTGGAGGAATGCAATTAAGCGAGTAATAAATCTTTGAGTAATCAGCCCATGAAGATACATAGAAAATGAATTGACGATGTCTTCCTGTAAATCTTTGTACTAGAACTATTGAATTGATTATAAAGCAGCAATGATTCTGGAATAGTTCTAGAAAGGTACATGCAATGGCTTTCCTTTGACCAAAATGACAGAATAAGAAAATGGTTAATAATGATAAAATTAGTTTCAGGATATTGATGACTGTTGGTGTGAACAGTGGAAAGCTCAATAGTAGAATTTATGAAGAATGTCTTAATTATGGGTAAATGTGCAAGCTAAAGTGAAATCTCTACATATTTTATCAAGATAATATCATTTGGTACTTGGTGCAAGCAGAATGCCTATCAACTGAATATCAGGTGTTATCAGTGGAGCAACAGTATGGTACAGGTCCTCAGGATCAAAGGATTATGGCAAAAGAACCTCAAGGTAATATTCCCAGTATTATCTGCATTCAGCATGAAAAGGTCAGTAGCAGAGCAAAAATAACATTATCTTTCTTACACTTGAAGTAGTATATCGAGCAATGAAGCAATATCTTTCTCTATATATAAATTCATGCCTTCCTGAAGTTGGTACATGTATATCTTCAAGGCCTCTTTCTTAAGATCGGTTACAAAACTGTGTGAAGTCTGTTTGCTGAGTTTTCAATTAAATATCTTGAATATGCTTTCGTGGAAGTTCATTCTGATAGAACAGTTAAAGTATCAAAAGTATGAAGGACTAATTGGGTTAGTTGAAGCTCAAAACACTGTCATGGAGTCATAAAGTAAATTATGCAAGCAGTAAAGGCATCTTATCTCTTAGATCAAAATCTGGTTGATTCATTGATCACATCAGTAACAAGGACCTGCAGCTATTAAGTGTAATATCATTATCAGCATCTAGCTCAAATCATCACCAACAGGCAAGAAAAGTGAACCACAGCTATAAAAGACATATTGGCATCATCACAATTAAACAAGTGTGGCACTGCAGATGTGTATAGCAGAAGAAGACATACTCCAACGACAACTTCCTCAACAGATGTGAATTTCTGATGAATATAATTCTAGAAACTGAAGTATATTTGAAGAATGCTCAGTATTTTAGGTTTATCCAATGATGCATCTCTGATTAGATAAAGCTGATACAATGTGTTATATGAAGTGTCATTATCTTCACTTTTAGCTTTATACAGGTGGAAGGATTCAGTGCTTTGGATTGTATCAATTTACAATGTATATTCAAGTCCAAGTGTTCTCTCAACAAGTCTTGTACACCAGTCTGGAGAAGCAGGGTACAAAGTCAGAAGAAGGTGGTCTAAACACAAATCAGAGAGAGGAAATGCAAAGACAGAATCAACACTGAGAAATGTGCAACCCTTTGACATTGATGTCAAAGGGGAAGGAAAAGCAAGTAACAGAAGATAAAGTCTTCTAAAAGAAGCCAGGCAGAGGAGACTATTGGAAATGTTGGATTATTGGATTACTGGTGGATGGGTTGCCATCAATGCCAAAGGGGGAGACTGTTGGAAATGTTTTCATTGATGGCAAAGGAGATGAAAAAGGAGAAGCACCTGAAACATCATTCAAGGAGGCAAAAAGAGAGGTAGAAAAGACAACAAAAAGAGAAGTAAGGAGCAGCATCAGTCAAGGAGCAGAGGATAGCAAAGAAGCAAAGAGCTATTCAAGGTGCAAAGTAGTGAGGACAAAATGAGGGCCATTGGATTTTGAAAAAGGGGCAGAGTTAAGAGAAGAAGATAATTCGGAGTATAAATGGCTCCTATATGCAATTTATTGTGCATGGATTATTGTGAGTCTATGAGGGTTTATAAACAAAGTTGAATAAACCCTGTGGAAAAGGAGAAGTACCTGAACCAGCAATAAGGCAGAGGCAGAGGCAGCAGATGAAAAGGTCGAGCAGCAGAGACACAGCGAAGGCAGAGGCAGAAAGGTAGAGCCAGAGGCAGAGCCGTTATCAAACAGCATCAAGATGAAATGGTCGAGATGAAATGGACGAATAGCAGAGGCAGAGACAGAGCGAGCAGAAAATTCCGAGAATCGCTACCCCAGCTGGAGGATATACTAAAGACAGAAGCATAAGCTTATATATATATGAAGTGAGATACATATGATGCATCATATATATATATATATATATATATATATATATAAAGGTCCAAAGCATATACATTTTATATGTAGCGTGAGATCGAAAGAACCAAAGGTTCTATCAAAAGAAAAAACCTTATATGGTGGGACCCTCATCAATCGCATCGGAAAAATGTTGTCAGTGGATCGTATGCAACTAAAAGTTGCGATTGCGATTGAAGCTCGGACCCGATGGGCGTATAAATTGTGATTCACACGTATTTGAGTTCCAGCCTAATCGCATCGGAGCATCGGAGTATAGGCATATCGGAACATCCAACCAAAAGTTGTGATTGCGATTGAAGCTCGGACCCGATGGGCATATAAACTACAAATCATACATATTTGAGTTCCGATAAACAGTGATTGATTGAATCGGAGCATCGGAGCATTGGAATGTCGATACATTCAAATGGAAATTGTGATTGCGATAAATCGCAATCGGAAGAAGTCGAGGTGTAATGTATAGCATCAGAAAGTGTGGAAAGTGGGCTCGGATATATGATATTCTATTGATTAAATGGAATCGACCCCTTATATTAATGTTTATAATGCTTGACTCGGGGAATATGCATACATGGTGATATATTTATGTATTGTGCTAAAGTCGAAACTTATACAAAATGAGGTGCATGCTAGGCATTCGCTAAAGTGAATTCATGGGTCTTTACATTCCGTTGGAGAGCATATATATATATATATATATATATATATATATATATATGCAGTGTGGGGCCATCGCATCCTCACGAAGGCTGAGCAGTGGAACATACCAATGAAGTTTGCGATTGTGATTAATCGCATCGGAACAATAACAAAGGGTGTAATCGCAATTGGAAATCATCGGAGGAGACTCATCGCATCGGAGCACAAAACAAAGTTCAGATGGTGGGCCCGAAAGGGAATTTTATATGTTAAACAAGATTTTACTATTATGTCGAGAGCTGAAGTTGTGTTATATATAAAAAGCACTGTTACAGATACATAGTAGTTACACCACGACAGTGCACATATCAAAACGTCTTTTTATTATTGTGTCGAGAATAAATTAGCTTGATATAAAAAGCACAGTTACATATGTATGACAGATGGCCGTTACCCTGCGATAGTGAATAAGGAAACAAACAGAGCCAAAAGGGACAAAGACACAGTCAAAGAAAAGACAAATGCACAACGAGCCAAGAGGTTGAATGAGTGAGCTGGAGTTTTCATTGTAATTGAATGTAAATGATTTTGATTTTTATTGTTTGTGATGCATTGGCAAGTCTCCAAAAGAAAAAAAAATTCCACTGTAATATTAAAATTGGTACCTACAGTTATATTTTCTGAATGAGCGGATAAAAGAGATGAGAAGGCAGAAGGCAAAGAGACATGGTTATCCATTTCAAATTCCCAGTAAAATACAAACAGCCATGAAGCTATTTTGTAAAACAGGGTAATATCCAAGGGGAGAAGGTGACGAAAATAGAGTGACAGAAGAAGAGAGTGTGCAGCAGAATTGAAGAGAGTTGAAGAAAATAAGAAAGCTGCAAGAGGTTAGAGAGAGTGAGTATAGAGAATGTAGAGTATGGAATTGAGGCAGAGAAGATAAGAAGAAGGAGGAGCAGAACAAGATGCTGTGAAAAGTTAGAGAATGCAAAAATGAAGCAGTGAGGCAAAGAAGAAGGAGGAGCTAAGAAGAGATGATGCAGGGCTGATATGAGGACTGATCGACTGAAGAAGAGAAGGTACAGAACAGAGCTGATATCCAAGGTAAATCATCAAGTGTTTTTCTTTTCAAAGAGTAAGGAAGTTGGAGCTTCCCTATCAAGTTGTAGCTTGATAGATGTCAGTTGTAGCTGACTGAGGTAGAAGCCTCCTATAGGTTGGTGCGTACAAAAAATAGATGGGAGTTGGTGCTTCCACATCAAGTTGTAGCTTGATAAAATGTCAGTTGTAGTTGACTGAGGTTGGAGCCTCCTGTAGGTTGGTGCCTACAGAAAATTGATGGGAGTTGGAGCTTCCTTGCAAGTTGTAGCTTGCAGAATTGAGGTTGGAGCCTCTTGTAGGTTGGTTCCTACAGAAAATTAGTGGTGAGAGGGAGTTGGAGCTTGCCTTTGCATCACAACAATAATAAGATGTGGTTTTCTCCCTTTATGGGTTTCCACTTATATCTGGTGTCTCTGTGCATGATGTTTATGTGTTGATATGGTTTATCTCATCTGCTTAATACTTGTTGCTCTCATATTGAATCTGTTGTTACATTATATTAATACTTGCTGCTCGCATTCTAAGACTACTCACATATTAAGTTGAACATGAAATGAAGGAGTAAATAAGTTTCAATGAAAAAGTTTTAAAAGTCCATGAATGTGTTAAACTAATTCACCCTCGCCCCCCCCCTGTCAGTTTACCTAAGGGTTCAACAGATAAAGGGAAGTTTGTTCTTGAAAATTTGTGTTTAAGGCAGCCATATTATCGATAGTAAAAATGTGCACATCCATAGGATCTGGGACAAACTTCTCTTCTTCAACAGACTCTTAATTTTATGATCCTAGAGGAAGACCATCATGTGAAAGAGGATCTAAAACAACCTCTTCTTTATCACTTCTCTCCTCTTCATAATCTTCTTGCAATTTTTGATGATTATTCTTTGCCATAATTACATTGTCTGAAACTCCCACACATGCTAATTCAAAATTATGATTTGCATGAATCCACCCTTGAAATAGTGCTTCAGAAAATGGATGAGCTGGAGAGAAATGTGTGGTGAATGTATAAAGATCCTTGTTCATACATTTCATCAAAAACCTCATCTTGGTCTTCACAAACCTGATCTTGAAATAAAAACCTAGAGAAAGAAAAATATGAAAAAACAAGTGAATGACTATCTTCATACCTCTCATCCAAAAGACAGGGTTTTGGATGGTCATGGAAAACTTTAAATGCATCAACCACTTCAATTGTATTTGATAGGAGAGTATCTCAAGTTTTTGCTGAGACAAAAGCAGATACTAGCTTACCAACTTATGTTATGTTTGTTGGTATGCATCGAAGTGTGAGTGAATATGTTACTGTAGTCAGGGAATTGGAGGAAAATTTACTTTTTGAAAGTAAATTTGAAGGTAAGAAACATCAATTAGATATTGAAGAGGGAGATTTCTTCAAGGATATTCAGGAAGTATGGGTGGCAACAATATCTGGGTCATCATTTAGAGAAATTTTAAGAGCAAAAGCAGAAATTGAAGCAAGGAAAGATGAAGAAAAAAATCAGCAATTTAGAGATGAATGGATATAGTGCAGTAGAGTACAGTGGCATAGTGAAGAAAATAAAAGTTGTTTGCAGCAGAAAAATAGAGTATGGAAACTAGGAGAAGCAAGAAAAAACAACAGAATACGTGGACAATAGTTGAAAGGGGAAAGGAGATAACTGAAGAATAAAGTATGGGATACAGGAGGACAATGATTGGAACATATGATTTGGAGATCATGATTCTTTTTTACTTTGGGAGTCTTATGCAGGAGAATTATCTCTCAAATTAAATTTAATTGTTTGATTAGCCCAAGGAGGGTTCAAGTGTAAATATTGTAAAATTCCCTTGTAAAATGTTTAAATTCCTAGAAAGCATAGGTAGGGAATATGCTAGTTGACTTTTGTAAACATATACATGAAAAAATGGGATATTAGAGAGGATATTCGACTTTTATTCTCAAGAGATTAGATTAGTCATAAATTAGAGATAGGAAGGATTTTCTGAGAATAGAAGTGGTTACATGTGTATCGGAGTTGAGTGAGGGTTGGATAAGATCTGACATTGTAATATAAATTCATTTTAAGCGTTGAAGGAAGGTAGAGACCAATTAAAATGATGAAAATCAGGTTAGAGAGGAGAGGCCAATTTAAACAAGGAAGAAATTAGGCCAAGGATAGAGTAGAGAGGCGAAAGACGAGATACATAGAGGTTGTATAGAAGAGAGAAGGCTACATAACGGCATATCAGGCCAAACCCAGAGTTTAAACAAGTTTTTATTTATATATGTACATTTATTGTTTAATGAAAATTGAGAATTTATTGTGATTGTGTTTTGTTTCTTTTTTGTGTTGAATGATCCGTGAGAGAGAAAATTTGATTCTGTATAATAATTTACTATCGAATGAATGTGAATGCATGCGTATTTTTGAGTGATAAAGGACTTACTGTAAAGAAACTGGGTAGAATCACCATGTGATTCCAGATATGTTAAAATAGCTGTGAATAAAGGTAATGGGAGCGAAAAAGTGCAAATAAACTCATGTGGTTTAAATTCCTGAAGCCTTATGCTATCCTCAAAGTGAAACGAAGGTGATAGAGAGTAGGTGGGTTTTGAAACATTCTAACAGTCAAATATTAAACCTGAATCTTCAAGTAGAACTCTGTTTTACGAAGAGTAAGAAGGAAAAATCCTCTCTACAATTCTAATCCACAATTTATGGTTTCCCATAAATTTGTGATTGGTTTCGGATTCCTCAATTTAAATGCATGCCAATTTTGGGAAGTGAAGTTGCATGAGACAAAAGTATGACAGACGATGGAATATTTTCTGAGGCTAACTAAGGCTCGGAGCAGGTGAATTTTACGATTTTTCTTGTTGCATTTTATCTTGTGTATATCACAGGAATTAAAATTAATGCATTATGGGAAGATATCAGTGGAAGGTGAAGCAGAAAAAATATCTCCTTTGCCCAGTTCTAGATCCCAGCATAAACAATGGAGGAGGCTGAATTTTTATTCCACCAAAGGGCTTGACAAATTCGAGAGAATTTGTGCAAAGCTCTCTGCAAAAATAGAATATATTGTGAAAGTTCTATATAGGAATCTTGTGGAATGAGAGAGATGGATCATGATCATTATGATGATCTGATCGAAGTTAAAAATTTATGTGTTTATTAATCCTTTGAATCTATTTGTTATAGCATTATTTGAATTATAAGGATCAAATATTTGGATCTTGATTTGCAGCAGTTGCAGTTTAACAAACTCAGTCTTGGTACATTGAAACTTGTAGATTCAATTTTTCCTGCATCAAGTGTTTTTTTTTGGACAAGAAAAGGATACGAGAGAAATGATTGTAGTTTATGGAAATGATGGTGGAACAACTCATAGGAATGGAAGATCTGAGGTTTTGAAGGGCAACATACCTTCATCTTGCATGATAGCTAGCACTAGCAAAAAGATCGATGGCAGAAGGATGATTCCTGGAGGTGGACTTGTACCTATTGATTTCATGTTGAAGAATTCTTAGTTGTTTAGTTAGTATTTGGTTGATGTCTCAAGGCATGGTTGGTTAGTCTTGTTTTCTACTTTTGAGTTGTGATTTCCTTTATGGAAACTGTTCCATGTTAAAACCAAAGTGAGTTTTGTTTTGAATTTGTGATCAGAGTGTTGAAGGCATAAAGTGCCACTTAGATCAAGAAAAAACTGACTGTGAGAGATTTCACCTTGAGGGTGCCTCAAGAAGAATTAAATATTCAATTTGATAATAAAAAAATGAAAAAATCTGCCAATAAGAATACCATAGGAATCCCAAGATAATAGTTGTAATTTTCTGTTATATTACTGCAAAAATGGTGTACACTAGCTCCAAACCTCTGACTCTCAAGTATGCAACCCTTGATTTTGACTTAAATTATGCTACATACAGATGAGAAACCACATTCCCCCTCTCAGGGGCCAAATCCATCATCTTAGGAACTAATTACACCAATATCTCTAACCATGCCAAAAACTAGGGAGGTTAGAAACCAACTCCCTTTTTACACTAACTGACTTAGTTTGACTTTGAAAGCCTTGATTACAATGAGATTTACTCTAAACATCACTAGGAAAATTAATTACATCATTTGAAATCATTATAAGATTAATTACATCAAGAAAAGTTGACTTTGACCATGTAAACTCGAAAACCAGGTTTTATCCACAAAAGCATAGCGTGCTCTCAACAGTAGTGTAGCGAACTTTGAGGTAGTTTTTGGATGTATTTGGTTGAACTTTGAGCATAGATGAAGGTAGGTATAGATAGATTAGGATGTCTACTAGGCCTCTAAATCATCAAATCAGAAAAAACTCACCTCCAAGGAACCTCAAAACCCATTCTCCCAAAAGTACTCCAAAAGCGCAGCATGTGGTCCAAAGCAGTGGAAAAAGTGTGAAAAAGTGATGGTTTTTTACCTTTTATTTAAAATTGGTGAGCTAACATGAGACATAAAGTGGTTTTATGTAATGTACTAGTCATATGAAACTTTTACATACTTTCCATTTGTCCTTTGGAGGCTCTGAGAAAAAGCGTAGCGTGGCCACTGTAGAAATTTATTAATACTGATGTATTACTAGATCCTCCTGATCTAACAATATTTATCTTCTTGCTAAATACATAATCCTTCCACTGTTAAACTTGCGGAAATTTAAAACTCAATTGCAAACACATGTGAATAAATTCAATCGCACATAACACAGTTCTTTTACGGGAAAGCTTAAAGCTAAAAACCCCAACTATCATATATTATGTATACCAATGGAATCTTGTAATAATCTCATACAAATATTAGTACATCAAGCTCTCAGTACAATCAACAATCATTACACATTGTCATGCAGAAATTTGCATATCTGTGCACCAATTTCTTGCCTCCTAACAGCCTGCCTGCACTGTGCAATCCCTGTTGAAGAAGAACTATGAATGAATTCGAATTGGCCTTGCCTTGACTATGCAATCCTCATTGGCAACTCCAATGTGTGTTAGATGCATTGAATTCATCACTATAGTCACAACGGATAGTCCATCTCACCCTTTCACCTATCTCTCCACTGGAACTGACATGTAAGTAGTTAACTGTTGTATTTGTTCAGTTTTTAGTGAGTTATTAGTTGTGAATTAATTAACTAATTAATTCACTTAACTCTCACTAGTGTATCTTTCAGTTAGACTAGATACAACTAGCTCAACTGAGTTTAAATTTATTAACTGAGTTAAACTAAATAAAAACTCCTGTAACTACTCTTCCAACTCTGTCATAACTTTGCCACTTCAGTTCTAACTGAGTCCTCCATGCATGAGCCACCAATAACCACAGGAATTGCGTAATTGTTTCAGCCCACTGATTTTCCAAATTTTTTCACTAAAATAAAGTGCTCCAAGAGAATAAGTTGATATTTATTGTCGAATTATTATTAAGGACTAATAATAATCGACATGCACCTATTTTTAGATTGATGATCTATAAATAGACTTCGCCCAATATTCTAAAAATAGAATTTCATCTATTTTTCACATTTGACTAACCATCTACAAATAGCATCCTGCAACTTATAGAATATGCTCACCATGTCTAAAAATAGACATACACCTAAAAATATCCTGTGGGGCCCACTTAATGAAGGTGCTTAATTTTCACTAAGCTCATCATCTTGTTGAATCTCAACACTTCCTCTCAACAAGATAGGGATTATCCTTCACCCCAATCCTGCCTCTATGGTATTCGAATTTGCTCCTGCCGAGCGCCTTCGTCAGAATATCTGGATCATGATCTTCCGTAGGAATGTACTGAAGCAACATGATCGTTTGCTACACACAATCTCTGATATGATGATACTGGATATCAATATGTTTATATGTATCATGAAACACAATATTAATCAAGAGTTTAATGCAACTCTGATTATCACAATGTATCTATGTAGGATCTAAATGTGAACTGAACAAACTAACCAGGATCTTCCTCATCCAGATAGCCTCACATGGAGCTTGACTTGCTGCCATGTATTCTACTTCCGTTGAAATGAGTGCCACGGATATTTGTTTCCTGTTGTATGTGAACACTGTCATGCTTTGAAAACATCATCAATGCATCCCTCTGAGTATGAACTTCATTTCCCCTTGAGACATCTCTTTGCAAAATCCATGAAAAACAGCTCTTTTTGCATTGGCGCGGGTAGACAGTTCAGTGCTCGCGCCAATCAGGGAAATCCTGTAAAGAGGTCGCGCCACTTGGCGCTCTGTCATAGAGCAGCAATCGCACCACCCATTTTAGGGACTGTTTTTTAAATATGGATGGCGGAAGTTGAGTTCAAACAAACTCACAACCATTGCCTATCTTGAGTTGGGAGGTTTGGTTGCGGGAGTTCTATGGAAGGGAAGTGGTTTTGCCACCTTCTATGGAACCTTCCTTGTTGATAGGGCCAATCCCATAATAATAGGGATCCCAACTCCCTCCTTCCCCATCTATAAAAGCTTGCTCATATCCATGGCAAGCTAGTCTTGAAGTGCTGAAGCTTTGCATCTCCCTATTCCCAAGTGCCTTTGTGCTGTAAAGAATCCCTTCTTTCTCTTAAGGCCCATTCAAGCGAGGAGACCATTGTTACGAGACTCTGGAGAGGTTTCCCTTCTTATGCAGTTTATAGGATTGGACAAATCGGAGGGTCTGTCTCAAGAAGTCGCGACGTCGAACTTGGTTGTAACTTCTATTCGTTTATCACTTTAATAGATGACTATGATTATGGTTCCACTCCTTTTTCTATCAGAATGATGTCACAGTAACATCTTTCGTCTTCTTGTTTAGTTACGTATGCTGGTTCCTATGCATGTATCTGTTCGTTTCTTCTGCGTGCAGGTGTTCATCCACGGAGATCGGGGAAGGATTGTGATCTGCCAGGGCTGGAGGACGGGGACATCTTCTTCTTCAGATCTAGCGTTGGAATCCAGGTAGGCTTTTATCCCAAGTCTTTCATTCGTAACTAGGAGCTTGCGTCATAGCATTGTTTGTTTGTTGCTAGACCCCTGCTGGGCTAGTAGGGATCGCCTCTGTCCGCAGAGGGGATTTACCTTGTCAACAAATTGGCGACTCCGCTGGGGATCGTCCGGTTTTCCTTGTCCCATTTATGATTGGTTCGCTTTGATTGTTTCTCCTTGCTTGATGAACCTTCTGGGTTGGATTCTTTCATTATTTTAGCCTCTTGGTTTGCTTAGCTTGTATTGGTCTACTTTTAGAATAGCTTGTTTTTTAATTTTTATTGAAGAACTCGACTGGCGCGGTTTTTAACCCGACAGTCGCGCCACTTGGCGCTTGTTGCATTTGTCTGTGTCGCGCCACTCGGCCTCTGGCGCTAGTTTCAAGGCCACAGTCGCGCCACCCCTGTGACTTTTTTGAGTTTCTTCATTTTTTGGCTTTCTGAGCTTGACCAATACTTTTCTTCTTGATTTCCTGATTGTCTGAGTGTGTTGGAGTCTTGTTTGACTGGAATTCACCGCTATCCTTTGGTTGTTTGCCTCTGTCTATCGATTTCACGATTCGAGCCCTAGGGCATCTAGTGGCTTAGTGAATCGAGCCCTCCTTTGGAGTTTTGGTGTCTTGATTGTCCTGTCAACTTGTTGATTGATTCTCCACGCTCTCTTACCAGTCTTTGATTGTTTTGCTGCGTCTTTTGAGTGATTGTTCATTCCTTCATTCGGAATTCGTTTGCCCTTGCTTTGGACCTAGATCACACGGTCCATTGGGAGTTTTGGATTCTTTCTTGCTTTGAGGGACTTTGGGTCGATTTAGAGATTTGGTTGCTTGCTTCGTTGAGTGAATATTGTTTGCTTCGCTCTCTTAGATATCATTTCTCAAATTGTTCCTTTTGTTTTCAGTGCACATTAGCCATTAAACATTGAAAATCAAAAAATAATCTCTTTTTCTTTTGTTAAATTAGTGCAAATTGTGATCTTTTCCATATTGCTAGTGATTAGTGTTTGGATGAAAAGTGTGCAATTGCATTAGTTGCATTAGAGACATTCTTGTTTGTATTCCGTTCATTTCGTTTGTATAAAAGCTCTCAACTCTCATTTAACTAGTTTTCATCTAACGAAATGTTGCATCGTGGCATATAGCTTGCATTTAGGAGACACTACATACGATAAGGCCTGGAAATTGAAACTTAATTGAAGATCAACTGTAAAATTCATTCAATTAACCTAAGGCAACATTGGAACTTAACGTAACATATTTAGAAGGTCTAGGCTAGAGACGTGTTCCGGCGTCGTTAAACCTAGCAGCTGTCGTTCGCCTATTGGCTTTAGACAGCGCTAGTGCGGACTTGCGCTCCCCGTACCATCGCGTATATAAAGGGAGACCCCTATAGGTTTTCAATCCTTTATCCACAGGAAGCCGAGTCTGCCGCCTTTTACCCGTGATACACCGAACACAGCATTCGGGGAGACTACCTGCACGTACGGAAAGTCCTTGGTCGATTTTTGTTTCATTATTTGAAACCAAGGTGTATATTGCAGTTCACGGATATCTGGTACACCCTTTGTGCCTAGTTTTTCCCGAGCAGTCATTTGGTCTTTTCTGACTCCCTAAACTTGAAAAGACCGTCAAGCGCTTGTCCTTTCACGCTTGTGTCAACTCTGAAAGAGATAGAGTCATCTTTTTATCGTTTCTCGACTCTTAAAATATGGAACGGTAGAATTTCTTACTTTCCAATGTGGTAAAATTAATCACCCACGATTACACGCCTGCTTAGATATTGCTTGTTGACCGTTTAATCGTGTGCCCTTAACTCTTTTTCAGCCCGTGTGTGGTTTTGAGTTTGATGGCAACTTTTCCAGAGTTCACCAACCAAGGAATCCCCTCAGAAGGGAATCCTGGTCATTTTCCTCCTTTTGGAAATGTTGGTGCTCCTTACATGGCGACGTTGTCCCTTCCTGGGTTAACTGTTGGGTTGCCGGTTTGGTTATTCTCAACCTCTGTTGTCCCGAATGTCTCCACTACTGTTCAATCAGTTCCTCCACCTGAACAACCTCGTGTTGATTCCAAGGTGGACCTCTCCCCTTCTTCGCCTGTTTCTGCGTCCTCATCTTCTGCTTCGCCTGGTGAAAGCCTGGATTCGAGTAACCAGGTGGCTAAGAAGAAGAAGAAGAAGACAAAGAAGAAGAAGTCCGATAAGCGAGAGGCTAAATGTACAGCTACTGTCCCTAAGGAATCTCCTCTCGATAGTCCTTCCAACCCTCCTCGGAAAGTCAAGTTCCCGTGCATGTTGTGCACGGGAGACCATCTTCTCCGAGACTTCCCTGGCATTCCCAAGGTGCTCGAAGTATGGTCCAATGGCTGCCCACCGTTGCCTTTGGCTTTCGGGAGTCAAGTTGGGGGCATGTCTTCAGCTGCTGTTGATAAGAACTCTAAGAAGCAGGGTAAGATCACCAATCCCTGTAAATTGTGTGAAGGGCACCATGTCCTCGGAAAGTCAAGTTCCCGTGCATGTTGTGCACGGGAGACCATCTTCTTCGAGACTGCCCTGACATTCCCAAGGTGCTCGAAGTATGGTCCAACGGCTGCCCATCGTTGCCTTTGGCTTCCGGGAGTCAAGTTGGGGGCACGTCTTCAGCTGCTGTTGATAAGAACTCTAAGAAGCAGGGTAAGATCACCAATCCCTGTAAATTGTGTGAAGGGCTCCATGCCATTCACCTTTGTCCTTATATGGATGAAGCCAAGCGAGTCTTGGACAACCCAGTCGGTTCTACACCACGCCTTCCACCTGGTTATAATCGGCTTTCTTTGAGTCCTATACCAGCTGATCCTATGATTGGTCAAGAGTTATCCTTGGTCGATCCCACTCCCCCAGAAATTCAAATTCACGAATCCATCCCTGACCAACCATTGGTCGTGGGATCGGTTGAACTGGCCCCGTTCGCGGTGCACCAGGTCTTTTCTGTCGAGAGTGGACCTCACACCCCCCATGTCCTTATGATCTCTTCAGATTCTTCAGACTTGGAGAAAGATTCTCCTGTCCCTGTACTTCAAGAAGCTCCTCCTCCACCGCCCATGATGGAGGCTACGGAGGATATTCCTCCCGCCTTCGAGATGGAGGTCATGGGGGAGGCTTCTGCTTCCGTAACATCAGGGGAAGACCTTCGCATCTCGATGGTAGCCCCTCCGAGTAGTTTGGTCGCTTCCTTTGATTGGAACCGATTTGCAGGATTTCGCCTTCCGTCTTATGTGCCTTTCGAGATCACGGTACAGGCTCTTGGTCTGGTTGTACCCAGCACCATTATAGACGAAGGTGCCTCTGTTAGTATTCTGTCTTCAACTACCTGGCAAGCTTTCGGTTCGCCACCGCTTGCTTATTCTGGTGTCACCCTTAACGAGAAGAGACGAGTCAACCGTTGGGGATCCTTCCAAGGTTACCTATTTACTTTGGGAGGTGGTAGAGGCAAAAGAAAGCGAGTCAATATACTGGACGATGGTCGTTCGAGCCCCTTGGATTTCAATGCACTTGAGGCCATGAATTACCTATGCCATGGGAGCGCTTGTCTCCTCCTTTTTCGTGTGGCTTTGTTTTTCACGCAGAAGGGCCCAGTTGTGACCATTGATCGATTTGTGGTCTATACATAGCCTGTATCTGGTCCGCCATCACCCCCTCCTGGTTTTTATCCACCTGTTGTATCTGCCCCACCGCAGGTCAACTATGTGGCCACTTACCCCGTGCCTGTACTCAGTGATGATGCCGTAGTGCATAATGTGCTGGGGGCATTGGGTCCTGACTTCCAGGATGTTTCCCTTCCATCAGGAGCGGAACTCTTGGGAGCGCCGCCTTCTTGTTCATTTTGATGTAAGTCGGTCGGAGCACAGTTCATTCTGTCTTGTGTCAAGCTCCTTAAAAAATGAAACAAGGTCATCGGAGCAAAGTTCCTTGTCTTGTGTCAAGCTCCTTAAAAAATGAAACAAGGTCGTCGGAGCACAGTTCATTTTCTTGTGTCAAGCTCCTTAAAAAATGAAACAAGCCGGTTAGAACACAGTTCCCTCCCTGTGTCAAGCTCTTTAAAAAATGAAACCAGGTTGTCGGAGCATGGTTCCCTTCCTGTGTCAAGCTCCTTAAAAAATGAAACAAGGTCATCGGAGCATAGTTCCTTGTCTTGTGTCAAGCTCCTTAAAAAATGAAACAAGGATGTCTGAGGATAGTTCTTTTAATGTGTCAACCTCGTTAAAACAATGAAACACGTTCCCGTTCAATTCGAGTCTTTGATAAGATCTCATAAAATCCCAGTCGAGTCTTTTCTTTTGATCTTGTAATTTGAACCTTCACTCCATCTGCCTTTCATATGGACTGAAGCTTGGGGGGCATGTACCTCGAATTGAGTCACCATGCTAGGGGCATGCTTACTTTTTCAAGCATATTTTGTTTCCGTTTCAAGCTTGTGTAAAAATGAAACCGGTTTCAAGCATAGTTTATCTTTGTTTCAAGCTTGTGTAAAAATGAAACCAACTTCAAGCAAAGTTTCCTGATTTCAAGCTTGTGTAAAAATGAAACCTTGCCCATTTTACCCCTTGTGATTGCCATTTTATCAGCCCGTTTTTTCCAGATGAGCCTTGGTTTTCTCACTCCATCGTCACTATCTGCTTGGCCGATCATATGCCTTCACTTGGTTATTTTACCCATTCCTGAGGAACCGCTGCGATGAGTGGTCTTGTTAGCCAGCCTCTCAACCTTTATTTGTTTTGAGCAGTTCCATCATTACCGGAACCAGTTGCTACCCTTTATACCCTTCCACTCGTTCCTCAGGAGGAGTCATCTTTAAGCTCTTACCGACTCTCTAAATATGAAAAGATTCAGAGCCCTTGTCGTTTCGATCTGCGTTAAAATGGACACGAATCGACATCCACCGGTATAAGTTTAACCCTTTTGGTGGAATGGATTGATTCACAGAAAAAGGAATACCTAACTATTAACCTATTAAGACTAGGAGGTTTTCTGGATATTGTTTCTACCTTTTCGGATGCGAGTGCGAAACTATTTACGAAAAGGACCTTTGAGTTTCACTTTTCTACTTCATCTTTTCAAACTCTCCTAAACATGAAAAGACGGCAGGGTTCTTCCACTATGGAGACTCGTTAAACCACTGATGACATCAACCACTGATGACATCGGATTCGATCAAGTAATTCTGCGCTCTGGATCTGCGAGTTTCTCCTTCCTAGGGCTCGTTAAACGTACTAGGATGGATTCGTCCGAAGGACGGATTTATATGACAAGCATATGGTATCCTCTTCAAGCTTGTGTAAAAATAAAGAGGTACTCACCGAAATGGTGGGGAAAAATGGAACCATCGTCGTTGTCGTCGGCAGTATGTCGCTCTTGAACATGGCACTTGTCTGCATTCGTGTCGGGTTGGGGACATCTCATCTCGTTATTTCACTTTGCCTCCGTGGGTTTGGGTAATCTCTTTTGACCGCTCATCTGTTCATTGCCTCGTCACCATGACCTCTGATCCGTTTGATGTCAAATACTGCCAAATTCACCGTCGTGCCATTCATGTGTTCAAGAGAAGTTGGCCTCTGCAAATATCAACCTTCCTCTGTTTCTCATACGATCCTGATTCACAACAAAAACATCATGTTCCTCTGTCTCGTGTCGATGATGTGGGAATCATTATGGCCCACCTTCGATCAGGGTCACTTCCTGTCGACTTCAACTCATTATCCAGGAAGTTGGTCTAGAGACTCCTGATGGTACCTTGGAGCCTGCATGCCTCAATGGCAGGTTCGTCGCATTCGACGTGAGGTTTACATCATTGGCCTCCGATCGAATGATTCTGCGGGTGTTCGACGTCAACTCATTTATTCGCACGCCGTAGATTGTACCTGTAGTACCTTGAGGACCATTGTCATTATTGGTGGTTTCTCTCGCGTATGTTAACAGCTTTCATCATTGGCTGGTAATCAGACGATGTTCTTGCATGTTCGACTTCAGCTCACATATTCGCATGCTTGAACTTGTACTTTGGTTGGGTCGAGATGGAGCGCAAGACCCTGGATTGTGTCTGTTGTAATCCAGGCTGCGATTGTGGATTATTATTATTATGTACATGACTCACTGATTGGATGGCTGCGACCATACCTGAGTCTATTGGTTTGATCTTAGTCGGATGGCTGCGCCCATACCCTGGATCCGGATTATAGCATACTCTGTTTCGGATGGCTGCGTCCATACCACTTATACATCATGTACTTGAGATATCAGTTGTATCTTTCTGCGCAGGTTTTCCGACGGCGGACCTTCAGTTGAACATGTTCTCGTAAAGCATTTCACCCCTCTCCCTCTCGGGCCTCGCTAACAGGGGCATACGGTACACGAGTAATTTTTCACCGTCTGCCCAATCCCCATCTGCGCCCATTGGAGGGTCATTTACGTGACCAATGTGACCAATAAGTAGTGCCATGCCTTGCAAATACCATCATGGCATCCCTTTCCATGAGGAAAACTTTCCTTCTCTTGATCATTTCCTGAGGAAACCCCTAAAAATTTTGTTTTTGCATTGGCGACTAGTGGCAGGTGTACCAGCGATGGGGAAAATTAACACTTTGAGCCGCGCCAATTGGCGCAATTCCTTTTGTCCGATGTTGTGCCAGCCACTCTACATTTATGGAAAGTTTTTTAAAGGACGCGAAGTTTCGATTACGACAACTTCGTGGATGAGTCATCAGGAGTGGTTTCGACTGAATAACCACGACCTTCCTCCTTTGGCCTCTTGTTTCCACCATATGGGGAACCTCCCAAAGGATAAGGCCTCCCTTCCACTATTGTAGGGATCCCAACCTCCTCCTCTCCTCTATAAATATAGCCTTCATCCATTGATGAAGGGGCTGAAAAGTTGAAAGGCTGATAGTCTTGAAGTGCTGAAGCTTTGCATCTCCCTATTCCCAAGTGCCTTTGTGCTGTAAAGAATCCCTTCTTTCCCTTAAGGCCCATTTAAGCGAGGAGACCATTGTTACGAGACTCTGGAGAGGTTTCCCTTTCCTTGGCGAGCTTTGCGAGACGTGGACAACCGGAGACCCGTTCGAAGGAAGCTGCGACGTCAGAACTTGGTTGTAACTTCTATTCGTTTATCACTTTAATAGATGACTATGATTATGGTTCCACTCCTTTTTTCATCATGTTAATGCGAGTAATATCTTTTCTGACCGATGTTTAGTTACGTATGCTGGTTCCTATGCATGTATCTGTTCGTTTCTTCTGTGTGCAGGTGTTCATCCACGGAGATCGTGGAAGGATTGTGATCTTCCAGGGCTGAAGGACGGGGACATCTTCTTCTTGAGATCTAGCGTTGGAATTCAGGTAGGCTCTTATCCCAAGTCTTTCATTCGTAACTAGGAGCTTGCGTCATAGCATTGTTTGTTTGTTGCTAGACCCCTGCTGGGCTAGTAGGGATCGCCTCTGTCCGCAGAGGGGATTTACCTCCTCAACATAGGGTGTTCCCCGAATCTTAGATTTCATTTTAAAAGTTGTTTTGAAATCCTTACTTGCTTAAAGGTGTGATTTATAGAATTCATGGTTAGCCCTGTCTATCAAAAATCTCTTTATTTTTCAAGTTATGTTTTCAAATTCCCTTTGTTGAGAATTAAACTTCTCTTTCCAAATCATTGATGTCCATCTCATTCCAAAAACCAAAGGATCTTGTGGCCAAGTTAGATTTTCCCTATGATATCCCATTTCCATTGATAAGTTTGTCATGACCTATTTTTTACTCCATTGCCCAATGAAGCTACTACTTCCTTTTTCTACCTACCTTTCCTAGATCTTTCATATTCTGCTATATCAATTCAACCAATCAAACAAACAAACACCTGCACTTAATAACTAGTCTAAAACCAATACTCTAAGCACACAAGATAAATCTTTGCAAACAAACATTTGAGAGATCCCTCTCTAAGAACAGGAGGACTAGATCCTGTAACTCTAAATATTGGTTCTGATGTTGCCTTGTCTTTTTAATTGCCAAACTATCAAAACACGAGACACCAACACCTGTGATACATGCCAACGAACAGGGAGGCCATCTCGTAGAGATTAAATTCCCCTTCAACCACCAATGGCCCTACAAGCATTTGATAAGTGGGATATCGACTTCATCGGGCCTATCAACCCCACAGGAAAAAATACAGGTGTGCACTACATTATTACAGCCACCAATGATGTAACTAGGTGGGTCGAAGTGCAAGCAGTAAAGGATTGTACTGCGGATACCGCTGCACATTTCATCTTTGAACAAATCCTAACTTGATTTGGGTGTCTGAATATTCTCATAAGTGATAGAGGTACGCACTTTGTTAATGAAACAATCCGAGCTATGACCGAGGAATTCTAGATCCATGATGCGAAGAGCACGCCATATCACCCCCAAGCCAATGGCGCGGTTGAAGCTTTTTATAAAAGCTTGAAGCAAGCACTGACCAATTTATGCAATGAAAATCACAACGATTGGGACGTGCACATCCCTGTGATCCTCTGGGCCTATCGAACAACCTGCAAGAAGTTAACAAGAAAAATCCCATTCAGGATGGTCTATGGTAAAGAAGCCATTATGCCCATGGATTATATTGTTCCTAGTCTGTGTATCGTAGAATTTACAAACATGGCAGAACTAGACATCATGGAGGAGACATTAACGCAGCTTATGGCTTTGGAGGAAGATCGGTTTATTGCGAATTTCCATCAACAACTCTAGAAGGCCCGCGATAAATCCTGGCATGACCGACACATTCGTCAGAATACTTTCACGGAAGGCCAATTGGTCCTCTTGTACGATAGCTAGTTTGCAAAGCATCCTAGGAAGTTCCTACAACATTGGCTTGGTCCCTACACAGTTAAGGAAATCACGGATGGTGGAGCGGTTAGGCTTGCTACCCTATGCGGAGATATGCTCCCTAGCTACATCAATGGTAGTTGGCTCAAACCATATCATATCAAATGACTCTATGGTCGGAGCATCCATATAGGCACAGGTGGAGACCCCACCACCACAGTGACTTAGGACAAGTCACAAGATTGTGTTGGGGGACTTTTGGAACAGGGTCTCATACAAGAGCTACAAATCTGGTCCATTTTTGTATATTTTTTATTATATTTAATCTAACGCAGGGGTTTTGTGGTGGGTCAAAGCCCCTATTGCATTGTAAGTGGGTCAAGGGTAGACCAAGAGTCTGCAAACCACAGTTTGTGGACCATTGGATGCGTAGGCTAAAGTAGTATAAGTAGTTGAACCTTTTTGAGTTGTAAGACAGACGTCAACTAAGATTGGTTTGAATTGCGAGTTAGTAGAGTTGTTTTGGGTTTTTGGGAAAGGACTCCTACTGGCTATGTGCATGAAGATCCTTAGTCCTACTATGTGTGGACCCTACTGCTATGTGCGTAGGTTGGGTTTTGGGTATTGTAAAAGGATCTGAAATATTAATGAATGTGGAAGGCTATTGAAATATTTGATCTGTGATGTCTGATTATGTATGCTCTATGTTATTGATTTAAGCTGTGAAATTACTTGTGTTACTTGTTTATATTGCGATCTGGATCTGCTATGTTATGCATAAGCCTATATTGAGCTTCGCCAATAAATATTCTAAGTACTTAAGCTGCAGTGACAATTGATCTGAATCTATTTATTAGACTTTATAAGCTGCGACAATTTCTTTGTTGGCCTATATCTGTTAGTTGTTGCAGTTAACATGGTATTGCGCACATGGATGTGAAGGGACTTTTAGATCTGGGTCTATAATATGTGATCTGATATTTTTGAAGTCGAATGTAGCTCTACCTGACTTACCTGCCCTCTCCCAGGGTGCAGAAACTTGGTTCTAGCACCCTCCCATACTGCTTCGGGTGAGACTTTGGCCTGCGCAAGCAGGTCACTGCCGAAAGGGCCAGTAGTATAAGGGTTTTTTGGAAAACCTTAACCTCCAAACCTGGGTCAGGACCCCTCAAGCCAACACATGTCTATAGTCAGGTGGTACGTGGAAGTCCCAAACATGGTTGTATTTTGCATATGTCAGTAAGATATCCTTTCCTATTGTATTCGATGGGTAAATTTATGTGTTATTATGTGATCTTGATTTGTTTTTTATAACTCTTATTCTCTTGGTTATACATTGTTGGTTATGCGCATGTTTTATGACAGTTATGATATTTGGCTCTCATCATGTTTTGATTAGTATGTAAAACAATAATGAATTAATGACCTAATAGATGATAATGCATCTAATGTGATGAGGAATCAATGGTTCTTAGCAATTCTCAGATAAGTATGAGAACCCTATGCTCAAATCTATTGTTTAAACATGTAGATTTCATATTTGTGACATGTTTGATGAAATTCCTATCATGGCTAGTAGGGGTCCATTCAAGTCCTTGTTTAAGTAATTACATTTGTATCTGTATTCAGTTGTTATCTTTCATTCCTGGAAGTTTCATGGAGTTCTGAGCAATGACCTGGGTCCGAGCCCTAAAATTTAGCCTTAAATTCCGTAGTCGCTAGCACAATACTGGTAGAAAAAGGTTGAGGTCACACTCATGTAGGCTCATGGGAGTGACTAGAACTCTCAATCACTTGGAGGGTTTGGCAATGGAGCGACTAGGGGATTAATGCAACAAAAATTTAGTTTGTCTTAGGGGCTAGTCACCTGGAAGGTTTGGATGGCTCTTGGGGGTTCTATTATAGGTGTACAAGGTATGTGTTGTTGTGACTTGTCAGTTCCACTTGCTTAACTAACACATAGGGTGTTGAATCATATCATAATAACTCTTTGTCACATGTTTACCCCGATTGGTCGGTTACTTGCATAGATGTGGGACAAGGGTGTTACAATTACCATGGTCAACTAGGAGTAGGCAACAAAGAATATAGGTCTTGCTTCTTGATGGTTGGTTTGGCAATGGCACAGGTAGTGCAAGATCAAATGTACTTCCCAACAACTTGTCAAAGGTTCGACCAATAGAAATACTTATTCAGCATTATCACTGTTTTCTCTACCCGAAATGTCCAACAACCCAACTGTAGTGTGTTTCCAAAATCATCTTGGCACACTCACTTGAAGGAATGCAGTTGTGTCCCAGGTGGCATAACAGTGCATCTTAGAGGGTAAATCTTGGAAATTTCTTACCTTCTAAGAGAGTCTAATATGTGTTTCTGAATTCTAGATCACTCTTGTAAATATACGACCACCCTAAAGTCTCATGCCCATAAGAGTCGAACAGAATGGTCAACACCATGATAGGAAGTCAGCTAAGGTAGTCTACAACATTGTTGGTGCTTCCCTTCGTAATTAATGTTTAAATTGAACTGTTGCAGGTATGTGGACCATTTCTTATGGAAATTGTTCTAAAACTTCCCTTGTGTTTGTATGAACTGCAAGGTTCGATGGTTTGTGTCGATGGATGTTTCCTTCAACATAATGTAATTCTTCCATTATCAGTATACATGCACAATGGATACATCTCTTTGTCATAGATGGGATATTTTCAGACTATGTCTGAAAGTGTCTCACTGTGATATTCCACTGGATGCCCCTACTAAGTAAGAACTACACCAATAGCATACTCAGAGGCATCTGTCTCAATCTCAAATGGTTGTTGCAGGTCTGGTAATGTGAGCACTGGTGCAGATTAGAGGTGATGCTTCAACTCGGAAAACACCTTATATTAGGATTTAGAACAAAATAAATTTTCTTTCGCTCCTCCCTTGGTGACTTGAATTAACGACCAAGTGATATGAGAGAAACACAACAAGAACCTACGGTAGAAGTTGGAAAGACCCAGAAATTTGGCAAGCTCTATTATATTTGTTGGGGTTTGCCAATCCTTAATGACTTATATCTTGGTTGGGACCACATGTCACATGTACACCCCACTCATCAATTATGTTTTCTAGATATTGAACCTGGGTCATACCAAAATCAAAGGCAGCCCACACTAGCAAATTATTGTGAGAAGGTGGGGTCTTCCTCAAGCAGCCTCATGTCCATAGGCTCGTACCTAAAAATAATCCACCTTTATACTGCTTCTTTTGTGATGCCATTGCTTCAAAATGTGATGAACGGCTCCTTCCTTGTCTAATATTCCTAATTAGCTTTTAGCTAGTTAGAATATTAAATTTTGTTTTTGTCAATAAGAGAGATGAATAAGAGGGTAGAGGGACCCATAAATCCCTTTACTAGGAATAAAACCACTTCTAATGTGAATGTGGATCAATGCATATAGATAGGATCAAGATGAATAAACCACTCCTTAGTGTGAATGTGGGTCAATACATGTGGATGGGGTTAATTTTACCAAATCAACAACGCATCATGGAGGTAGTGGAGATAGTGGAGGACAACACAGTCATAATGGAGGGGAGTATCCATGAGAGTAGCAACATTATTATGTGGGGCCAAGGTGGTGAAATCTCACAAAGCATATAAGGAAGGGGATGGAATCCATAGAGGGAATTCTGAATATTGTTTATGTATTGTATTTTATGACTTTATGCACGCTTCAACTGTTTAGCGAAGTTTGTTGTGTTGTTTAGCACAAGGGTGTTTCCAAGCTGAAATCCCACCCTCATCCTCGGGGGATTTCAATTTCCAACCCAAGAGAGCTTCTTGAGCTACATTTAATCATCTGGCATCACACCAATATTCATCCCCTATCAGCAGTGCAGTCTCCTTCACGAATTGCGCAATCTAGGAGGGAAGATCTAGTGGAGGGATCATAACCCCAGTTGTTGAGATTAGCATCCAGTGAGGGGAGTAGCCCTTCTTCCGAGAAGTCAGTGGAGAGGATTAGCAGCATTTTTATCTTCAAATCAGCCACCTCCTATCAGTTTCCGAGTTGCAGTTCATAATTCAGCCATAGGGCTACATTTTTCATCAGTGTCATTTCTAGAAACCCTTTCAAGGTTATCTTGGAATTGTTCTAGAAATCCCAAATCTCTAATTTCGACATTTTATGAGCACCCAGTCAGTAGATCTATGCAATCCTAGTTTCCAGCAGCAGTATTTTCTAGCAAGATTACGCAGTCATAGCCTCCTAGCAGTTGGTGCAGCAGCAGCATATTTTGTCTTGGTGTTTAGGGTCATTGCAGGCTTGTTTTACCTAGCTTGAGTTTCTCTTTCTCAAGCACTTGTACTTCATTTATGTTATTGCATATAATAAAATGGCTCATTTGATATGTTCATGTATTTTATGTGTTGATTTTTACTGCATTTTCTAGTTTTATATTTTATATTCTTGTTTTTCCCATTTTGGAATATTACAGTGGTATCAGAGCATAAACTTGGCTTAGCCTATGGGGAACTACATCTATGACATATGAAGAAGAAGAACCTCTTATAGACCTAGAGAAGCAGTATATAAATAGAGGTCACAATTTTGATTATACAAACAATGAATAAGATAAAGGCAAGTCTCCAATATCAGGATAAATGTATGAGAAAGAGTTTCCAAAACTTCTTCTCCAAACTATGCAGGATATTTCCAGAGAAAAAAATGAAATGAGAGTGGAAAGACAAAAGGAAACCCCAATATGGTTACAACATGAGGAAAGTTCTAGCACTTCACATCATTGGTGTGAGCAACCAGTAGTGCAACAAGTTTCACAATGCTCCACCATGCCTACCTTCCTAGCATTAGGAAATGGGGCTAGAGGACCCCAAGAGTAGGAGCCTCTTGGTGATTCATTTCTAGAATATGAATCTAAATCTCAAAGGTTCAAAGAGAATCTGAACTTCCAAGAGTCCTATTAGATCAAGGATAATAGAAGACCCCGTAATAGCAATATAAGTGGAGGGTACATGCAGAACAATGATCTGCAGCGTACTATGGGTAGATTATTTATGTCTGCTTTTGATGGGTCATCCAAGTGCACAGCCAAGGCTTGGGTGGAAAAATTAGACATCTATTTTCAGTTGAAACAAGTATCAAAGATTGAATCTATTAAGATAGCAGTGTTGCACATTGAAGGTGAAACACACGAATGGTGGTTTCATGGTCTATCTACATTGAGGCATGTAGGTGTGACTACATATGCAGAATTCACCCATAGGTTGGTAGAAATGTTTGACTGAAGATATCCAGAGGCACACTTTGTTGAGCTAGCTAAGTTCAAGAAGTCAAGAAATCTGGAGACCTGTATCTCTGAATTCCTGAAACTTTCTGTCATGGTGCCAGATGTGTCTACAACTAGGAGAGTATACATGTTCATTGATGGGCTAGCAGAGCCTTTGCATGGGTTGGTGAAGTCCACTATACCAACTATGCTCCAAGATGCCATTGAGAGGGCTAGGAACTTACAATATTCTTTTCCAAGGGAAAGAGCTCCATTCCAGAAAAATCCCACTTTTCAGTCAAAAGGGAAAGATGTGAAGGTTCTTCCCCCAAAGGGGAACCAAATCAAAGGACCTCTTAGTGATGATGTCTAGAGATATTTAAGGATGAGGAAGCTTTGCTTCACTTACCAAGAACCATGGGCACCAGGGAATTGGTGTTCTATCGGAAAGGAAAATTATATTGAAGTATTATGTGATAGTGAAGAGGAAGAAGAAGAAGAGTTTTAAGGATATAACAACGTTGTGGAACTAGGAGAAGATCCACCACCACCAGGATGTGGAAATGGAGCATTTTCTCCAATTGGAGGAGCCCTTGCAGCTTTTCGGGGAGTTACCAAGTTTATGACATTGAGATTCTGAGGCACAGTTCAAGGGTAGCGGGTGTCGGTATTGATAGATAGTGGGGATACCCACAATTTTATTGATACCAAACCAGTTCAGAGGAGAGGCATACCTACAGATGATTTTGAAGGATTCTTAGTTTTGGTTCCAAGAGCTAGAACCATGCAGTGTGTGAAGTGTGTTCCACCATTGACTGTAACTTTTGGGACTTACACATTGATAGATCACTTCTTTGTGGTCGATATTATTGACACCAATGTCATATTGGGTGTACATTGATTTATCACACTAGGAAAGGTCACCACAGATTGGGAGACCTTGGAGATGGAATGGACAAATAAGAGGAGTGGTAAGCGCCAAATTATTAGGGGCATGCACACCTATCCACCTCAGGTAGTCTCAGTACATAGGATGGAGGCTGATTTCCACATAGGAGACATAGAATGGGTATTATAGCTATGTATGTCAGAGGTAGGAGGCAAGGGTACACCAGTTCACCCAGAGGTGAAATCTATTCTATACTACTATTCTATAGTATTTGGGGACATTCCACTGGGAAGGCCACCGGACCGTGGGTTTGAACATAATATTGAGTTGGAGCAGGGGATCCAAGCAGTGATCACCACACCCTATAGGCACCCTAAAGCCTACATGGATGAGATTGAAAGATAAATTTAGGAGCTCTTGGATTTAGGACATATTCGACCCAACACTAGTCCTTTTTCTTCTTTTGTGGTCTTGGTGAAGAAGAAGGATGGCACATTGAGGATGTGCATTGACTATAGAGGCTTCAATAAGAAGACAATGAAGAATAGATACCTGATTCCCAAGATCAATGCGTTGATGGATGAGAAGAGGGGATCAAAGTTCTTGTCAAAGATTGATTTGAGGTCGGGGTACCATCAGATCAAGGTAAGGGATTTGTTGAAAATGCAGCAAGATGATGGAGCTTAGTGAAATGAAGTCGCCTTCACTAAGTGGGCCCGCAGGCAAATTCTGGCGCAAAATCTATTTTTAGACTATGTCTATTTTTAGACATATGGAGCATGGTTCGGGGATTCCAGTTTGAGATTCTTGAAGTATGTGTCATGTTGGTAAAATAGATGAGACTCTATTTTTGAGGTCAAAGAGGTCGAAGTCTATTTTTAGACTGCCTCTCCTTAAAACAGGGAAGTCAAATATTATTTACCCTTAATAATATTTAGACTATAAACAGCAGTTTACTCTCTTGGAGCACTTCAGTTCGAGCTACAGAAGTGGCTCATGCAACTGACAGAGGAATCACGTGGTTCCCAAGGGTTTTATGGCATCATGCATGGTTGAATTCAGTTGGACTTCAGTGGCAGAAGTTTGGAGGAGTTAATGAGACAGATAGTGGAGTTGTGTTCTGTTTATTTTAGTTGAACTGATTGAGATTAGTTTAACTAGCTAATCAATTAGTTATGAGTGGAGTGAATTAAATATTAATTAATTCATTAATTAGTAACTCATTATTCAACTCAATAACACATCAGTTCACTACAGTGCATGATCAATTCAGTGGAGACCAGTGAAAGAGGTAGATGAAAGGGTGGAGTTAGCTATTAGTTGTGACTATACTGTTGCTATTTGCAACACACAGATAGGTGGAGTAAGCCCATGAGGATTGCGCAGTTCAGGCTGGTGGTTTATCTATATAAAGAGGCCATCCCATAGCATTGAAACACGCAATAGAGGCAAGGAAATTGGCGGTGAGTTTTGAACCAGTAACCTGTTCAAAACTGAGCTAGATTGTGTGTAACTTTATGAGAAAGTACTGAGTACTTGTGAGGAGTATTGTACTGAGTTTGTTACATGATTTCTCCATTATAATATACACAATAGCCGCGGGGTTTTCAGCTATAAGCTTTCCCCATACATACTGTGTTAATGTGTATGATGATTTGATGTGTTATCGCTTGATTTTATTTCCGCATGTGTGATGATCTGAGTTGGTTGAGTGGAAGAGATTATGTGTTGTGTATGAAGTTCAAATAGTATGTGACGAGGATAGTCTCGGTGGATAATTAATTATTATTCAGCAAATTTCTACATGGTATCAGAGCTATTGAAGCAGAGATTGATCATCACAGTGATTACAAACTTATTTCGGTAGACAGAGTCTGCATGCGGGCCAGGTAGCCTCCGGATTCATCTTTCTTCGGAAAGTGAAAGGTTTGGTAAATGCCCCTTGCAGTCAATCTCTGTGCTAGAAATAATTTGTTCTCACAGATCTAGAGCGGTTGAGCTTTGAGGTGGAATTCGAATTTTGTAGCAGTTTTGTTTTCTTGGTGCCGGTGTTGAAAATGTCTTTCAATGGTTTGCGACTCGAATATGCTCTTGAAGGCAGTTCGAATTATGTTGCATGGAAGGATCGCATGGAGGCAGTATTAGAAGATAATGGTATGAAGGAGTTCGTAGATACGGATGTCCAAAAGCCCACTGATGCAGCTGAAGTCGATGCATGGCAAAAGAAGATGGCGAAGTGTCGAAGGATCCTGTTGGAGGGCGTCAAGGATCATATTGTATCCAGCCTACATGGAAAGGCTACTCCATATTTAATGTATAAATCTTTGACGGATCTATTCCAGAGTAAGAGTGACCAAAGGAATCTGGCACTCAAAGATAAGCTCAGGAACATCAAGATGGAGAAGGGCGACAGTATTGCCAAATACCTCAATATCACCAAAAGTTCACTAATTGCATGCTTGGTTTCAAGTGTGATGGGATCGGTATGGTTCTTGGACAGCGGCGCGTCATTTCATATGACGGGAGATCGAGATTTGTTCTCAGATCTGGAGGACAAATATTTGGGTGTGCACATCGAGATGGGCGATGATGGTAGATACAGTGCGACTGGTATCAGTACCATATCCTTTCAGAGGGATTCTGGTAAACCCTTTGTACTGAAGGATGTCATGCATGTACCTAGATTGAAGAAGAACCTGATTTCAGTAGCGATGTTGGAGGATAAGGGGTATGATGTGGTCTTCAGCGAAGTAAAATCCTTCCTGCGCAGTAAGACTACTGGAGAGACCCGGAAGATAGGGGTTCGAACTCAGAACCTTTATCAGTTGCAGGTAGATGACTGCGCAACTATGGCATGCAAGGCGGGAGAAGTGGTGAGCCGGGATGATGAGGGCGAACTATGGCACAGGAGATTGGGCCATCTTCACCATGGAGCTTTGAAGATTATGCAGCAGATTTCTACTGGACTTCCTAAGGGCACCCTTGCGCAGTCAGATCAGTGCAAGGGGTGTACTTTAGGGAAGTATGTGAAAGCCACCTTTCACGAGAAGGATAGTCGCGCCACGACGATCCTTGAGAGAGTTCACACATATGTGTGTGGTCCTTTCTCAGTTGCTTCGACAGCAAAGCACAAGTATTATGTGATCTTTGTTGATGATTTCTCTCAAAAGTGCTGGATCTTCTTCATGCAGAAGAAGAGCGATACATTCGCGAAGTTCTGTGAGTTTAAAGCACTGGTCGAGAAGGAGTCGGGGAAGCAGGTGATTGCTCTAAGGAGTGATAACGGTGGTGAATTCATCTCGGCTGAATTCAAGGAGTTCTGCAGCGCAGAAGGGATTCGGAGAGAGCTCATCGCACCCCATAACCCACAGCAGAACGGGGTGGCTGAGCGGAAGAACAGAACGATCGTGGGTGCTGCACGGGCGATGTTGCATGATCAGGGCCTACCCCTTCACTTATGGGCTGAGGCATGCAATACAGCAGTGTATGTGCAGAACCGTTGTCCTCACAAGGTTCTTGGCATGAGTACACCGGAGGAGGCTTATTCTGGCAAGAGGCCCGATATTTCCCATTTGCGGATTTTTGGTTCTCCTGTCTACATGCATGTGACGAAGGATGTGAGAAGGAAGCTGGATCCAACTGCTGAGGTTGGAATATTTGTGGGGTACACTGATACACCTCACAACTATCGGGTGTATGTGCCAGACAGTCGCAAGACTGTTGTGCGACGGGATATAAAATTTCGGGAGGAGAAAGCCATGCAGTGTTCGCTTGAGAGGGAGCTACACTTGCATGCAGATGAGGAGCTGTTAGTTCCTAAGGAGGAGCTTCCGGATGTGGATCAGCCACAAGAGGAGGTTCGGGAGGTGGAAGAAACCACCCAGGCAGCGCCAACCATCAGAGGGCGCATGCGCACTACAGAAGCTGAGCGACTGGCTCGGGATGCAGAGAAGGTTGTAGGACCACCTACAGCACAGCGCAGACAGAGACAGTCACCGGATCGGTACACTGGATACATGGCTCTTATGAGTCAATGTGTTGTGAAAGAGCCATCCTCTTTTGAGGAAGCTGTGGAGGAACCCGCATGGGTTGATTCCATGATCGAAGAATATGATTCGATCATCAGGAACAGTGCATGGGAGATTGTCCCAAGACCGGTTGGGAAATCAGTTGTAGGTTCGCGATGGATCTACAAGGTGAAGCAGGCGGCTGACGCGAGTGTGGAGAAGTACAAGGCGAGATTTGTCGCCCGTGGCTTCTCACAGATCGAGGGGATTGACTATGAGGAGACTTTTGCACCTGTCGCAAGGTACTCTTCCATACGGACAATCCTTGCTCTCTCAGCGCAGATGGGGTGGCACATTCATCAGATGGATGTGAAGACTGCATTCCTCAATGGAGTTATTGAGGAAGAGGTGTACATAGAGCAGCCTGAAGGTTTTGAGATCTTTAGCAGTGAGTCGCATGTGTGCCAACTCAAGAGAGCACTGTACGGGTTGAAGCAAGCACCTCGTGCTTGGTACACTCGGATAGATAGCTAGTTCACCGGGCTTGGATTCTCCAAGAGTGAGGCAGATCCAAACCTGTACCAGATTGTGGTGGAGGGGAAGTTGTTGATCATCGTACTGTATGTAGATGATCTGATTTTGACTGGCGATGAGCAGTTGATACTTTCATGCAAGGAGGATCTTGCATGAGATTTTGAGATGAAGGACTTGGGCATCCTTCATTATTTCTTGGGATTGGAGATTTGGCAGCGTAGCGGAGGACTGTTTGTTTCTCAGGGCAAGTATGCCCGGGATATTCTGGAGAGGTTCAACATGCAAGGCTGCAAGCTTGTTGACACTCCTCTTCCTGGTGGTTGGAGGAAGGAGGATGCTACTTCAGCGGAGGTAGTGGATGCCACTGTCTATCGACAGTTGGTGGGGTCGCTTATGTATCTGGTCAATACACGACCCGATATATGCTATGCAGTTAACCAGCTTTCGCAAGCTATGGTTAAGCCTACCAAGCTCTTTTGTAAGGCAGGCAAGCATGTATTGCGCTATATCAGAGGCACATCGGGATATGGTCTATGGTACAGACAGGAGGATGGAGCGAAGCTTTCTGGCTTCACTGATGCAGATTGGGCAGGGAGTCCAACGGACTGGAAGAGCACATCTGGAGGAGTTTTCAGCATTGGGTCGACAACAGTTTCCTGGTACAGTAGGAAGCAGAGATCCTTGGCACTCAGTTCAGCAGAGGCCGAGTACATGGCAGCTAGCTTGGCTGCATGCGAGGCTATTTGGATGAGGAAGATCCTCGCAGGATTGTTCAGGTTGCATTTGGAGCTTACAGTGATCTACTGTGATAACCAGAGTTGCATTAAACTCTTGGCCAATCCAGTATTTCATGATAGGTCCAAACACATCGACATCAGGTACCATCATATCAGAGATTGTGTTCAGCGGAGAATCATGATGCTTTCATATGTTCCCACGGAGGATCAAGATGCCGACATCCTGACGAAGGCACTCACCAGGAGCAAGTTCGAATTCCACAGAGGTAGGATAGGGGTTGCGGATAATCCATATCTTGCTGAGAGGGAGTGTTGAAAATGCAGCAAGATGATGGAGCTTAGTGAAATGAAGTCGCCTTCACTAAGTGGGCCCGCAGGCAAATTCTGGCGCAAAATCTATTTTTAGACTATGTCTATTTTTAGACATATGGAGCATGGTTCGGGGATTCCGGTTTGAGATTCTTGAAGTATGTGTCATGTTGGTAAAAATAGATGAGACTCTATTTTTGAGGTCAAAGAGGTCGAAGTCTATTTTTAGACTGCCTCTCCTTAAAACAGGGAAGTCAAATATTATTTACCCTTAATAATATTTAGACTATAAACAGCAGTTTACTCTCTTGGAGCACTTCGGTTCGAGCTACAGAAGTGGCTCATGCATCTGACAGAGGAATCACGTGGTTCCCAAGGGTTTGATGGCATCATGCATGGTTGACTTCAGTTGGACTTCAGTGGCAGAAGTTTGGAGGAGTTAATGAGACAGATAGTGGAGTTGTGTTATGTTTATTTTAGTTGAACTAGTTGAGATTAGTTTAACTAGCTAATCAATTAGTTATGAGTGGAGTGAATTAAATATTATTTAATTCATTAATTAGTAACTCATTATTCAACTCAAGAACACATCAGTTCACTACAGTGTATGATCAGTTCAGTGGAGACTAGTGAAAGAGGTAGATGAAAGGGTGGAGCTAGCTATCAGTTGTGACTATACTGTTGCTATTTGCAACACACGGATAGGTGGAGTAAGCCCATGAGGATTGCGCAGTTCAGGCTGGTGGTTTATCTATATAAAGAGGCCATCCCATAGCATTGAAACACGCAATAGAGGCAAGGCAATTGGCGGTGAGTTTTGAACCAATAACCTGTTCAAAACTGAGCTAGATTGTGAGTAACTGTATGAGAAAGTACTGAGTACTTGTGAGGAGTATTGTACTGAGTTTGTTACTTGATTTCTCCATTATAATATACATAATAGCTGCAAGTTTTTCAGCTATAATCTTTCCCCATACATACTGTGTTAATGTGTATGATGATTTGATGTGTTATCACTTGATTTTATTTCCGCATGTGTGATGATCTGAGTTAGTTGAATGGAAGAGATTATGTGTTGTGTATGAAGTTCAAATAGTATGTGACCAGGATAGTCTCGGTGGATAATTAATCATTATTCAGGAAATTTCTATAGGATTAGGATATCCCCAAGACTTCATTTTGATTTCATTATGGCCACTTTGAGTTCTTGGTGATGCCCTTTTGGCTTAACAATGCTCTGGCTAATTTTTAGTCTTGTATGAACCACATCTTCCATGGTCAGTTGAGGAAATTTTTGTTGAAGTGTGATGCTTCAGGGGAGGGCATTGGCACAGGCTTGATGCAAGGGGGTCACCCCATAGCCTTTGAGAATCATAATTTTCTGCCACATGAGAGGTTGTATTCCATATATAACAACGAAATTTTGGACATTATGCATACATTGGCCAAATTCAAGCAATATCTGGTAGGCAACATATTCCGAGTAAATACTGATCACAACAGTCTTTGGTATTTTCTAGAGAAGAAGCAGCTTCAAGAGAGGCAGCAAAAATGGGTTAGAAAAATCCAAGCATATGACTTTGACATTGAATATGTCAAAGGGAAGAGCAATGTGGTAGTAGATGCCTTATCACGGAGACCAGCAATGCTATCATTGAAGAATGTGGACACTGATTGGAAGGCCTAGCTGTTGGTGGAATATTCCAAAGACCACTTCACATGTGAGATACTAGATGGGCGGGTGACCGATGAGAGGTATAGAGTGATGGATGAAGTCATCTACTACTGGGACTCGATCTTCTTGACTAGAGATTCCAAGCTCAAGGAGAAAATTTTGTATGTAGCGCATGATTCACCACTCTCATGCCACCAAGGTTTCACAAAGACATATCAGGCCATCAGGGAGAGATTCTCATGGAAGGGTCTCAAGGAGGATCTACTCCATCATATTAGGGAGTGCGTAGTTTTCCAGAAGAATAAAGGAGAAAACAACCATCCTACAAGGTTGTTATAGCCACTTCCTATTCCGAGGGGGAAATGGGATAGCATTTCTATGGACTTCATTGCAAGTTTGGCAACGGTACAAGGCAAGGATTGTATCTTTGTGGTCGTTGATCGACTAAAAAATTATTCACATTTCTTTTACATATCTTCATGGTACACTACTTCACAACTGGTCGAGCTTTTCTTTAGAGATGTTTTCAAACTTCATGGTCTTTCTAAGACCATATTTAGCGATAGAGATAGCCTCTTTATGGGTGGCTTTTGGCAAGAGCTTTTCTGTTTGGTGGGTACCGAGTTGACACCAAGTACCAGTTATCACCCCCAGATAGACGGGTAGATAGAGATAGTAAAAAAGTGGTTGGAAGGCTACTTGTTAAACTATGTTTTGGGGCAGCAGAGAGCATGGTTGCGTTGGCTCCACTTAGGAGAATATTGCTACAATATGACATTTCATATGTCGATATGTATGTCTCCATTCTGGTCTCTATATGGCTATGATGATTTATCATTTTTTTATGTGATGTTTGTATAAATTAAGGCTCCTAGATCCAAAGAGTGGATCCAAGAGAGTTATTATATACTCTGTGCTCTTAAGGAAAACATTTCTACAACCCAAAATCAACAGAAGTTATATGTAGATCATGGTCGGGTGCAGAGACAATTTGAGGTGGATTATTTGGTCTATCTTCGTCTTCAGCCTTACAAGAAATATACGCTGAAGGAGAAGGGGGATGAGAAGCTTAAGCCCCATTTATATGGGCCATCTAGGGTGATCCGTCGTGTTGGGGAATCAAAATATGAGTTGGAGCTCCCCATTGGGAGTAAGATCCACAACATTTTTCATGTCCCATGCCTCAAGAAGGCCATTGGACAACATTTAGTTGCTGTTAGCCACCTATAATATTTTGTTATACCCAAAGGTGGCTAAATCTTTTTGAGCCTCCAAGGAACAAATTTTATCACTAAAAATTGTTGGCTCTTGAAGACTCCTTCTAGGCCTCATGCCTCTGTCCAAAATCCTCATTTGCTGTCCCATTTTTTACTCAGAAAAATCTGCTGATTTCGTATAACAAACTGCTGAAGAAACCATCATTTCCTTCCCTTGTTTCTCCATATTATTCCTCTACTTTTCATAAGTTCTCCCTCTATTTATGAAAAATTCCCCTTTTGTAGTTAAAAACTCACTTTTTAACTATTTCGGAACCCCCAAATCCATTTTAATCCTTGAAATTTCTCATAAGAAATCAAAGTTTTATTGCTATGAACCTAAGCCCCTTGGGCTAAGTCCTAAAAACCACTTCCCCACATATGCCCGTCACCCAAGACCAAGAGCTTAAGCATTGGGGGCCAATCGCAATCGAAGGCCGGGCGGATTACAAATTCCTTTGTAAATATTTTAAAACCCCGATGCGATTAGTTTTTATTGTTAAAGTCTTGCGACGCGTTCCGTGCCGTCGATCTGTCACAAGATCTGACGTCCAGCGCTCAATCGCGCCACTCCCCCCGATCGCAATCGCAACACCCATCGTGCACCTCCCGATTGCGATGCTCCGATTGAAACCCTCCCGATTTCATAGTGACCGTTGATCTCCCCGCAATCAGACGGCCCTCCGCTGATCGCAATTCCTTCTGCTTTCCCTCCGATTGCGTGCCCCGATTGCATCTCCACCGTTGATCTGTCCCGTGATCCGACGGTCTGCGCTCAATCGCTCTGTCCCGTCAATCGCAATCACAGGTCCTTCTGTTCGCCTCCCGATTGCATCGCAGCCGTCCATTTCCCGCCTATCCAACGGCCCTTATTCCCTCCGATCGCAAGTCTTTCCCCCGCTTTGAAAACCCTCCGATTCATTTTCCGCCGTCGATCTGATCTGCAGATCAACGGCCTGCGCTCAATCGCAAAGTTTCAAATCGCAGTGTTTTCAATCGCATGTTGTTAAGTGACCTCCCCGATTGCGATCCTCCAATTAGATCTGGACCGTCCACGTGTCCAGATCAGACGGTCCAAAACCACCCCGCTTGTTTTCCTCTCCCCGCTCTCCTTTTCCTTTTTGCGCAGATCTCCACCGTTGGATGTTTTCATCCAATGGCTATGCTCCTTTCCTCGCCATCTGAAGCAGTTTAAACCTAAAAAACGCAGGATTTCTTTATGAGTTTATGTTTTATGCAGGTTTTAAAGAGTCTTCGTCATTACATTGAAGAAAAGCCAGGGGTTGGGAATGACGATTCCCGTGCCTTCGGTTTGTGAAAAGAAGCATTCACAGGGCTTCATTTGAATGTTTGATCGGCGTTCCATGGGTGCCGATATCTTAAAAAGCCCTGTGCGGCTCTGCACATTGACAAGACACTGTGTTTTAACGCGTTTTTAGAAGAGTATAAGTTTTGAAGGACAGCACACAAGAGATTGAAGATTGAAGACAAATTTGGGGATCACGGCCAAGGTTGAATATCAAAAGTCTAATTCCCCAAACTAAAACAGAATTAATAGAAAATCAAAAAGATCTGTCAGGCAGAAAGGACTTCCAACGCTGCATTTGAGGCAAATTGATTCCTCAGCTACCACGGGAGCCACCTGTTGCCTCAAAGCATTCAAACAGGGGCCGAACTTATTGAAGAAAATCAGATATTCACCTCCAGCGCAGCCAAGGAGTTACTTCTGCAAGAGAATAAATGCAAAAATATCTGCAGAGTCACTCCACACAGCGTACAGAGCCTCAAAGTCAAATAAAGCTCCCACCGAGCTTTGATATTAATTGTAAAACATTAATACAGTGATCCACCTATACACTTCTCCATCGAACCCCTCAAGAAACCGAGAAGTCATTTAATCTGTATTAATGGTTCACGAGATTTTTTTTTTAGTTCTCACCTCCTCATCTTCCTATAAGTACTTCTGCAGAAGATGAGAAAGGGGGGGTTGTTGTTTGATCACAAGTTGTAATTTTGAAACTCTCTGAAATAAATATACAAGTCTGTTGAAGTTGAAAATAACTTGGAGTCTTGGATGTCTTGATGATGCCGTTGCATGTCTGTTCCTGAGAAGGCTCTATCATTTGATCCATGAGCTTGGCTATTGGTGAAGTGCTCTGAACTGTTAAATGTCTTTTCCTTGTTTTCATTATGTTCCATAATTTCTTACTACAGTAGGCTGAAAGTTTTAGGCTAAGAAATGACTCCTGGAAGCACCTTAGACCTGTTCACCCTTCATTGTTTTATGTTTTCTTCTACTGAAGTATTTTAGAGGCTTTAAAACTTCTCTTTAGTCTTCATGCTTGTTTATTTCCTTGATAGCTCAAACAATTGATTTTAGCATGATTTATGGTTTTCCCTGCGTGTCTACTATCACTTGAAAGCTGTTATTGAAGTCTCCCTTTGAAGTACCATTGTCTTAAGTTAACCAAAGAGGTCGGTTTTGATCTTACCCTTTTCCCCTGCTTAAACAGTTGTTTTGAAGGTCTTTATAGTTGCAAACACAGATGTTATTTAGGTGTTCCCTCTTCTATGAATGCAACTATCAGTAAATCTTTTATGTTTTCTAAAATCCTTTAAAATAAGATCTTTGAGGAAATAGGGTGTTCCCCGAATCTTAGATCTCATTTTAGAAGTTGTCTTGAAATCATTATTTGCTTAATGAATATTTGTAGAATTCATGGTTAGCCCTGTCTATCAAATATCTCTTTATTGATAAGTTAATGTTTCTCAAGTTCCCTTTGTTGAGAATTAAATTTCTTTTTCCAAAGCATTAATGTCCATCTCATTCCAAAACAAAAGATCCTGTGGCCAAGTTAGATTTGCCCTTTGATATCCCATATCCCTTGAAGAGTTTGTTATGACCTTATTTGGACTCCATTGCCCAATGAACCAGATATTTCCTCTCTCTGTCTATCTTTCCTAGACCTTTCATATTCTGCTGTATCAACTCAACCCAACCAAACAAAACATTTGCACGTAATAACTAGTCTAAAATCCATAACCAAAGAAAACAAGATAAACCTTTGCAAACAAATATTTGAGAGATCCCTCTCTGAGAACAGGAGGACTAGATCCTGGAACTCTAAAGATTGGTTATGATGTTGCCTTGTCTTTTGATTTGCCAAACTGTCAAAACACGGGATACCAACATAATGAAAATCACGGTGGGACCTGCTGAGAATTAGAGGTTTACAAAACCTTTCCTTCAACTTTAGTTCCAGTATAACATAAGTAACTTTCTTCAAGCACTTCCTAACATAATGGAAATCATGATAGGACTCTTTTGAATCAGTGACAAACTAAGTAACCCTTAGGATTCCTTTCAAATCCTTATCAAACCTTTAAGGAACCAGTTACCAAGCCATAAGAGCAACTCTGTCTGTTTGAACACCTTAGCTAAGTGCAAAATCAGACTTAGAACACTCTCTTAACCTATAAAAACAAAATAAACTCAGAAAAGCCCAAAATATTTCAAGTTTGGCTTCATAATAAACATGGTGGTGGACCATAAAACCTTTTACCCCCTTAGGAGCTAAAACTTCCACCTGGCGACTCCATAATCCTGAGCAGACCTTAAAGACTCCACTGGAAAGAACCCTTACCATTATAACAGTTTCCTAAATCTAGTTAGAGGATTGTAAGATCGAAATTTGTGTAAACAGATCAGTTAACCTCTCAAAGATTGTCATACTTGGTTGAACTTTTCCTGTTATTTGGATCTCAAAATTACAACATAGTGGCTTCTAGGAAGATTTATACTAGAGCCCATCCTGACCCCGATCCACCTGAGATAGTTGATGACCCAGAAAGTATCCTTTGGAAGTCTCCTAAGGTTAAATTTTCAACTGTTTTCAGATCACCCTTGAGAGCTACCTCAGTCCCTGAAAATCTTTTAGCTCTACAACAATCACAAGCTGACTTAGTAAACCCATTTAGAACTAGGTCATTTGATGATATAATTCAGATAGATTCTGAGTCTTCACTTTTATCCCCGGAAACAAGTAAATATCCTGATAGAGAATCAACACCTCCTGATCCACATTTTCTTTTTAACCTAGGTGTCGCTCATCCAAAATCAGCTCAGCAATCTGCTGCTATTCCATCCACTTCTGTACACCATTCATCCACTGTTCAAACCACTCCACTCCAGCCAAATTCCCCCCTTGTTAATACACCCCCACCACATATCATGGCAGCATGGTATGCTCCCTTAGCCCTTAATATACCACTAGTCAATCTTCCATAGGACTATTAGTCCAAAATTCCATTATATGATGCTAATAATGCTACAACTGCATCACAACATGTGGATAAGATGAATGACTATTTTGATCGAAATGAAATCGATGATGATTCTATCAAAATCAGACTATTTTCTCAGAGCTTAGGGGGAGAAGTAAGAAAATGGTTTAAAGGTTTAGCCCCCCGTAGTATAAATGACCTCCAAGGCTTCCATCAAACATTCTTAAACAAGTGGGAAGTAAGAAAAAATCCTCTCCAAGTCCTTGCTGATTATAACAATCTCCATAGGAACCCTGGGGAAAGTGTACAAGCTTATTGTACCAGATTTAACAGCGTGTATAACGCACTTTCCCCTGAACTAAAACCTCCTCAGGGCTCAGCTTTAAACAAATTTCCTGAAGGGTTTGACCCAGACATGACATATTCACTCAGAGAAAGAGTTTTTACAACTTTGGAAGATATGCAAAGAGGTGCCCTTTCTGTGGAAGTAAACTTAATAGAAAAGAGAGCAAGAATGAAAACTGAGAAGAGAGTATCTTTTAGAGAGGAATCCCCTCCCTCTACTTCAGGCTCAAAAATGGAGAGAATGTTGGAAGAAATGATGAAAGAGATGAGCATAATTAAGAAAGCGCAAGCAAATCAAAACCAGACTGCACTTCAAAACAATCAAAACAGAAATAGAAATCAGAATTATAGAAAAGATAACAATCATGATAAACAAAAAGAAAGTGACCAACAAATCAGACCTCCCTTTCAACAGAACTATGTAGATCAATATGAGGAAGACAGGGAGTTGGAAAGGTTGGAAGAATCACATGTAAACTTGATTGGATCAGACAGTGGGGATGAGGTTTTCCTCACTGAGGAAGAACAAGGTTTCTTCTCAAATGATCAGAATACAAACACTTATGAAGATTCTGATGACTATAGATTGGGTTTTGAAAATGCAATCATGGAAGTGCATAAACAGTATGATCTTAGGAGCAAGGGAAGTGTAGATAATTCGAAAAATAAGAATACTAGCATTGCTGTCAAAGAGAACATGGAAAATCAGTCCAAAAAGACAGCAGAAAAAATCAACATTTCGGCCAAGAAAACAGACTCAAACAAAGACAAAGTTGTCCAGCCAAATGTTGAATAGAGTACCCCTAGCACTTCAGCTAGTGGTCCCAATAAAACCATCCCAAATACTAGCCCAAACAAGGTTCAGCAAAGTAAAATTGCTGAAAAGAATTTAATTGAAAAAACAGATGTAAACATCAACAAGTCAATTATTCCTTTCAGCCTTGAGGGGTAAATTGCCAAGATTAAAATTACCATCCCCCTAGCTGAACTAGTAACCCAAGATGTGTACAAAAACCAAGTTTTAAAAGCTTTGAACTTAGGAAGTGATACTGACACCTTAAACTTGACAGATGACAAACCTGAGCTGTTGTTTGGCCCAGAGGTTGAAGGAAAATATCAAGAAGGACCAGTCCCTCCCTTCTATGTCAGTTTGAACATACACAATAAAATTCTACACAATGCCATGTTAGATTCCGGGGCTTCACACAATCTAATGCCCAAAGTAGTAATGGAAAGTTTAGGTTTAGAAATTACTAAACCATACAAAGATTTGTATTCCTTTGACTCAAGTAGAGTCAAATGTTTGGGTTTAATCAAAGATTTATGTGTTAACTTAGCTCAGATCCCTGCCAAGAATCTAGTGATGGATATCGTTGTAGCTGACATTCCCCCTAAGTATGGCATGCTTTTATCAAGGTCATGGGGAGCCAAACTTCAGGGAAGCCTTCAAATGGACATGTCTTATGCCACCATCCCTGTTTTCAACCAAAATAGAAGACTATACAGGGAAGCCCACATGAATTATATGGTGAGTAACATGGACAAACCAAACAACACTCCGATCTATTCTATTCAATCAAGTTTAGATTCATTTATCTTGTATAACGAAGATGAAATCACTCAACCATGTAAAGAAAATATAGACCCCCCCACTTTCACCTCGAATAAACTCCAAAACATTGACGATCAACAGCAAAAAGAAAATGAGAATGAGTCAAATATACTTTGGACAATAAATTTCGATGGATCCTGTAATAAAACTAGTGCAGGGGCAGGTGTCTGGATTCAAAACACAAATCAGGGTTTTTCATACAAATTAGACTTCCCATGCACTAACAATATTGCTGAGTATGAAGCACTTCTCCTAGGCTTACGACTGCTTAAAGAATTAGAAGCCTAAAGGATATCCATTTTAGGCGATTCTGAGCTTATCATCAAACAAATCAAAGGAGAATACTCAGCCAAGAATCCAAAGCTTAGGGAATATCGAAATGCTGCCCTTGACCTGTTAAAAACTTTCGAAAAATATGAACTCATTTTTATCCCTAGATCACGAAATCATCTAGCAAATAAACTTGCCTTCACTGCTAGCAATTGCCAAGTACCCGAGATAAATGAACAACTCAGCATAAAGGTGAAACACAGACCTGCTGTGCCTAATAACGAAGATCACTGGCAAGTGTTTGAATCTGACAAACACATAGATGATTTCTTAAAATCAGAAAATGATTTCGGCATACCAACACCAGAAGCTAGCCATGAAGAAAACTGCTTGTATATTGAACAAATCCCAGAGGCTGAAATGACATATCCTACTGATATAAATCATTGCGAAAATCCTTTTGAAGCAGAAGTAGTGAACAATGAAGACCGAGAAGACTTGGAAGTCTTACAATGCAAAAATGATAAAATTCCAAGAGGTCTCACACCTTTAGAACACCTGTTTGATCTCAACGATGTAGCTAAAGAACCCAGAATGGAGCCTATGGAGACAAAAGTAGAAGAACACAACATAGGAAATCTCGCAGAACCCAAGATGATCAAGCTATCCAGCACTCTCCTAGCCCACATAAAATCACAGTACATAAAGCTTTTTAAAGAATTTAAGGATGTGTTTGCTTGGGAATACAAAGACTTGAAATCATATGATACCAGCATCATCCAGCATAAAATCATCTTGAAGGAAAATCAAAATCCTTTTAAACAAAAACTAAGGAGAATAAATCCCCTTTTATTGCCTTCGGTTAAGGCAGAAATTGAGAAAATGTACAATGTTGGGATCATAGTACCCATTAGATTTTCGGAATGGATATCCAACTTAGTTTCTGTTAGAAAGAAAACTGGGGAGATCAGGCTCTGTATTGACTTCAGAAATTTAAACAGAGCCTCTTTAAAAGACAACTACCCTTTACCTAAGATGAACCATATACTTCAAAGGGTAGTTGGATCAAGAAGAATATCCCTATTAGATGGGTTCTCGGGTTACAATCAGGTGTTAGTTTTCCCAAGCGATCAAATCAAAACTGCTTTCACCACGCCTTGGGGAACTTTTATGTATGTCAAAATGCCTTTCGGATTAATGAAAGCAGGGGCCACCTTCCAAAGGGCCATGGACATAGCCTTCTCTGAAGATATTGGCTATTTTATAATTATCTACCTTGATGACATAACTGTTTTCTCAAAAACTGATGAAAAACATTTGATTCACCTAAGAAAGGTTTTTGAGAAATGTAGGAAATTTGGCTTATCACTAAATCCCAAGAAGACCCTCTTTGGACTCCAAGAAGGGAAACTTCTTGGTCACATAATTTCAGAAGAGGGAATCAAAATAGACCCTACGAGGATAGATGGCATATTGCAAATCAGCCATCCTAGAAGCCTCAAAGAATTGCAATCTTTCATCGGAAATATTAATTTTTTGAGAAGGTTTATCCCCAACCTTGCTGAGCTATTGAAAAACATCACAAACATGCTTAAGAATAATGTGGGTGTAAAATGGACTTTTCCGGCCAAACAATCATTCGAACTGGTCAAACAAGATCTTACCCAAGCGCCAGTACTGATTAGTCCTGATTTTACCAAAGACTTTTACATTTTTTCTTTTGCATCTGAACATACATTAGCTGCAGTTTTGCTTCAAAAGAATGATCTCGGACAAGAACAACCAATATCATTTTTTAGTAGGGCCCTAAGAGACGCTCCTCTCAATTATAACATTATGGAGAAGCAGGCCTTAGCATTAGTGAAAGCATTAAGGGACTTTAGGGTCTACATCTTACACTCTCACATAATTGCTTTTGTTCCGCATACTGTTGTCAAGGATATTCTAAGTCAAGACCCTGATGGTAAAAGGGGAAAATGGATTGAAACTATTCTCTAATATGACTTATAAATTAGGCCCACCAAGCTGGTTAAGGGGCAAGGATTAGCAAAACTTATGGCTGAGTCAAACTTCCAAGCATTAGACATAAATATGGTGGATATGTTGGAAGAAATGAAAGAATCTGATGCCCCTTTTATTGAGGAAACTTTCCTAAATTCCCCTTGGTATGCTGACATTGTTTATGTGCTTTTATATTTGAATACTCCTCCTTCTTTGTCTAAAACTAAAGCTAGATTTTTGAAACAGAAAGCTTTGAATTTTTGCATATTAGATGGAATATTATATTGGAAAAACGTTGTTGGGATTTTGCTCAAATTTTTACTTGAAGATGATGCAGGAAAGATCATGCACGAGCTGCATGATGGAGAATGTGGAGGGCACCTCTATTGGAAGGCCACAGCAAACAAAATTCTCAGATCATGTTACTATTGGCCTACCCTTTTCCCAGACACTCAGAAGCTGGTCATGTCTTGCCATAAGTGTCAAATCTTTGATGGCAAGAAAAAAATCCTTCCCTTACCCTTACATCCTATTCGAGTTGAGGCACCTTTCCAACAATGGGGGCTGGACTTCATTGGAGAAATTCATCCATCTTCCTCAGCTCAACATAAGTGGATCCTCACAGCCACTGACTTCTTCACCAAATGGATAGAAGCTATACCTACCAGGAATGCTAATGACTTTGTCATTATCAAGTTTCTTGAAACCCACATCCTATCCAGATTTGGTTGTCCCAGAAAAATCATAACAGACAATGCTGCTGCTTTCAAATCCAAAAAGATGGTTGATTTTTGTCACAAATACCATATAACCTTGGGCCATTCCACTGCTTACTACCCCCAAGGAAATGGATTAGCTGAATCCTCCAACAAGAGTCTCATCAACATCATTAAAAAACTGTTGGAAGAAAATCAAAAATCATGGCACAGTAAGTTGGTTCATGCCTTATGGGCTGATAGACTAACTACAAAGAAATCAATAAATATGTCCCCCTATCAGTTATTTTATGGCATGGATGCAATTTTTCCTACCTCATTAGGAGTTCCAGTCATAAAACTCCTTCAAGAAGTACAGGTTGAGGAAAATGATATGCAGAGGAGGATCAACCAAACCATCCATTTGCAGCAGACTAGAGAAGAAGTTTATGAGAGAACACAGTTAGTCCAAGAAAATATGAAGAAGCAATTTGATAAGAGGACTAAGGCAAACACTTTCCAGGTTGGAAGTGTTGTTCTTAAGTGGGACTCAAGGAGGGAAGAGAAGGGGAAACATGGCAAGTTTGAAAACTTGTGGAAAGGGCCATATATTATTCATGCTGGGAGGGGTCATAATACATTTTTCTTGAAAGAAATGAATGGAGAAGACTTATATGGAGGTCCTGTCAATGGCAGGATTCTCAAGCATTACTTCTGCCAAGAGTCTTAAAGTTTCAAAGCATTTTTGTCTCCATTTGTAAATATCATAGTCTAATTATTGCATTCAAAGTTATGAAAAATCACAAAATACAAAAAACAAAGAAAGAAAGAAAAGAGGGCAGAAATGAAAAACAATAAAGGCACAGCCCCATGCCAAAAAGAGAAATAAATCTGAAAGTGTGCAAGCTTAAATGCCACTCCTACAAAACACACTTCTAGTTAGTCAAACTGTTTAATCTTGACTAATTAGTTTTCAATTTTCTGCTGATAGGGTAGTGAATTTGATTTGCTAAACTGTTTAATCCTGGCTTATCAGTAGATATATTAGGATAGAAATTAAAGGTTCAAACATGTTCAAAATCTGAACCAAAGTTTCCAAAGAGAGATGACTCAAAACTGTTTTATTTTTCTGAGTCATAAAAGAGAAAAACTGGTTCTTATTTGCCCAAAATCTGAATCAGATATCAAGAAAGAGACAACTCAAACAAAGTAAAAAACAGAGTTGTGAAGAAAGGGAAGGCAGTACTTAAACTTTCAGATCTTAAGCCTTCTATTTTTTATTTTAATTTTCTGCAAATAATAATCTATGTGCAGCTTGTTTTTATGCCATAGATCATAGCAAGTCGAACAGCTCAATCTTGACTTGACTATTTTTAAATTTATGTTGTAGAATTTAGAGAATGAAAGTTTGTTGGACTGTTTAATCCCAACAGACAGTAGACTAGGTAGAGAAATATCTGAGCTCAACTGTTTAATCTGAGTTCAGGGAGAAATAAGGAGTAGAAATAGATTAGATTTCCCGCTTTCAAAAGAATAAAATGTTGTGAATAGAGTTTGCCAATCCAAGTGCACTCTGATGAAGGAAAAAATGCTAGATCTGTAGGATTGGGTAGGTAGCAAGCTTGTTGATAAAGGTCCATTGTTTTCATGGCTGCCAAATATGTTTTTAGAGAAGATCATTCAATCACAGAAGGACAGCCCAATGGATGAGGAAATTGATCAGCCTCCCAGAGAAATCAAGTCTGAATTCTTGATGCCTTCAAGAAGGCACCATCCCCAAGTGGAGCCACTATTAGCCACCTATAATATTTTGTTATACCCAAAGGTGGCTAAATCTTTTTGAGCCTCCAAGGAACAAATTTTATCACTAAAAATTGTTGGCTCTTGAAGACTCCTTCTAGGCCTCATGCCTCTGTCCAAAATCCTCATTTGCTGTCCCATTTTTTACTCAGAAAAATCTGCTGATTTCGTATAACAAACTGCTGAAGAAACCATCATTTCCTTCCCTTGTTTCTCCATATTATTCCTCTACTTTTCATAAGTTCTCCCTCCATTTATGAAAAATTCTCCTTTCGTAGTTAAAAACTCACTTTTTAACTATTTCGGAACCCCCAAATCCATTTTAATCCTTGAAATTTCTCATAAGAAATCAAAGTTTTATTGCTATGAACCTAAGCCCCTTGGGCTAAGTCCTAAAAACCACTTCCCCACATATGCCCGTCACCCAAGACCAAGAGCTTAAGCATTGGGGGCCAATCGCAATCGAAGGCCGGGCGGATTACAAATTCCTTTGTAAATATTTTAAAACCCCGATGCGATTAGTTTTTATTGTTAAAGTCTTGCGACGCGTTCCGCGCCGTCGATCTGTCACAAGATCTGACGTCCAGCGCTCAATCGTGCCACTCCCCCTGATCGCAATTGCAACACCCATCGTGCGCCTCCCGATTGCGATGCTCCGATTGAAACCCTCCCGATTGCATAGTGACCGTTGATCTCCCCGCAATCAGACGGCCCTCCGCTGATCGCAATTCCTTCTGCTTTTCCTCCGATTGCGTGCCCCGATTGCATCTCCACCGTTGATCTGTCCCGTGATCCGATGGTCTGCGCTCAATCGCTCTGTCCCGCCGATTGCAATCGCAGGTCCTTCTGTTCGCCTCCCGATTGCATCGCAGCCGTCCATTTCCCGCCTATCCAACAACCCTTATTCCCTCCGATCGCAAGTCTTTCCCCCGCTTTGAAAACCCTCCGATTCATTTTCCGCCGTCGATCTGATCTGCAGATCAACGGCCTGTGCTCAATCGCAAAGTTTCAAATCGCAGTGTTTTCAATCGCATGTTGTTAAGTGACCTCCCCGATTGTGATCCTCCGATTAGATCTGGACCGTCCACGTGTCCAGATCAGACGGTCCAAAACCACCCCGCTTGTTTTCCTCTCCCCGCTCTCCTTTTCCTTTTTGCGCAAATCTCCACCGTTGGATGTTTTCATCCAACGGCTATGCTCCTTTCCTCGCCATCTGAAGCAGTTTAAACCTAAAAAACGTAGGATTTCTTTATGAGTTTATGTTTTATGCAGGTTTTAAAGAGTCTTCGTCATTACATTGAAGAAAAGGCAGGGGTTGGGAATGACGATTCCCGTGCCTTCGGCCTGTGAAAAGAACCATTCACAGGGCTTCATTTGAATGTTTGATCGGCGTTCCATGGGCGCCGATATCTTAAAAAGCCCTGTGCGGCTCTGCACATTGACAAGACACTACGTTTTAACGCGTTTTTAAAAGAGTATAAGTTTTGAAGGACAGCACACAAGAGATTGAAGATTGAAGACAAATTTGGGGATCACGACCAAGGTTGAATATCAAAAGTCTAATTCCCCAAACTAAAACAGAATTAATAGAAAATCAAAAAGATCTGTCAGGCAGAAAGGACTTCCAACGCTGCATTTGAGGCAAATTGATTCCTCAGCTACCACGGGAGCCACCTGTTGCCTCAAAGCATTCAAACAGGGGCCGAACTTATTGAAGAAAATCAGTTATTCACCTCCAGCGCAACCAAGGAGTTACTTCTGCAAGAGAATAAATGCAAAAATATCTGCAGAGTCACTCCACACAGCGTACAGAGCCTCAAAGTCAAATAAAGCTCCCACCGAGCTTTGATATTAATTGTAAAACATTAATACAGTGATCCACCTGTACACTTCTCCATCGAACCCCTCAAGAGACCGAGAAGTCATTTAATCTGTATTAATGGTTCACGAGATAGTTTTGTTAGTTCTCACCTCCTCATCTTCCTATAAGTACTTCTGCATAAGATGAGAAGGTTGGTTGCTGTTTGATCACAAGTTGTAATATTGAAACTCTCTGAAATAAATATACAAGTCTGTTGAAGTTGAAAATAACTTGGAGTCTTGGATGTCTTGATGATGCTGTTGCATGTCTGTTCCTGAGAAGGCTCTATCATTGGATCCATGAGCTTGGCTGTTGGTGAAGTGCTCTGAACTGTTAAATGTTTTTTCCCTTGTTTTCATTATGTTCCATAATTTCTTACTACAGTAGGCTGAAATTTTTAGGCTAAGAAATGACTCCTAGAAGCACCTTAGACCTGTTCACCCTTCACTGTTTTATGTTTTCTTCTGCTGAAGTATTTTAGAGGCTTTAAAACTTATCTTTAGTCTTCATGCTCGTTTATTTCCTTGATAGCTCAAACAGTTGATTTTAGCATGATTTATGGTTTTCACTGCGTGTCTACTATCACTTGAAAGCTGTTATTGAAGTCTCCCTTTGAAGTACCATTGTCTTAAGTTAACCAAAGAGGTCGGTTTTGATCTTACCCTTTGCCCCTGCTTAAACAGTTGTTTTGAAGGTCTTTATAGTTGCAAACACAGATGTTATTTAGGTGTTCCCTCTTCTATGAATGCAACTATCAGTAAATCTTTTATGTTTTCTAAATCCTTTAAAATAAGATCTTTGAGGAAATAGGGTGTTCCCCGAATCTTAGATTTCATTTTAGAAGTTGTCTTGAAATCATTATTTGTTTAAAGAATGTTTGTAGAATTTATGGTTAGCCCTGTCTATAAAATATCTCTTTATTGATAAGTCATGTTTTCAATTTCCCTTTGTTGAGAATTAAATTTCTTTTTCCAAATCATTAATGTCCATCTCATTCCAAAACAAAGGATCCTGTGGCCAAGTTAGATTTTCCCTTTGATATCCCATATCCCTTGAAGAGTTTGTTATGACCTTATTTGGACTCCATTGCCCAATGAACCGGATATTTCCTCTTTCTGTCTATCTTTCCTAGACCTTTCATATTCTGTTGTATCAACTCAACCCAACCAAACAAACATTCGCACGTAATAACTAGTCTAAAATCCATAACCAAAGCAAACAAGATAAACCTTTGCAAACAAATATTTGAGAGATCCCTCTCTGAGAATAGGAGGACTAGATCCTGGAACTCTAAAGATTGGTTCTGATGTTGCCTTGTCTTTTGATTTGCCAAACTGTCAAAACACGGGATACCAACAGTTGCCATTATGGATCTCCCACCTATTGATGATGAGGGCCATCTGGTTTTACAACCAGAAGCTATCTTAGATACTCATAGAGGAAGCTAAGGAACAGGGTGATTAAAGAATATCTAGTTCGATGGAGGAATCTAATAGATGAGGATGCCATTTGGGAAGGAGAGAATATTTCGCAGCATGCATCCTTGTAGTTGCTTGAGGAAAAGAAACATTTTAGAGGGGAGGATTGTAATATTCTTAATTCGTTTTTAGCTAGTTAGAATATTAACTTTTGTTTTTGTCAATAAGATAGATGAATAAGAGGGTAGAGGGACCCATAAATCCCTTTAGTAAGAATAAAACCACTTCTAATGTGAATGTGGATCAATGCATATAGATAGGATCAAGATGAATAAACCACTCCTTGGTGTGAATGTGGGTCAATGCATGTGGATGGGGTCAATTTGACCAAATCAGCAGTGCACCCATGGAGGTAGTGGAGATAGTGGAGGACAGCGCAGTCATAATGGAGGGGAGCATCCATGAGAGTAGTGTCATTATTGTGTGGGACCAATGGGGTGAAGGCTCACAAATCATATAAGGAAGGGGACGGTAGCCATAGAGGGAATTCTGAATATTGTTTATGTATTATCTTTTATGACTTTATGCATGCTTCAGCTGTTTAGCGAAGTCTGATGTGTTGTTTAGCACAAGGGTGATTCCAAGTGGAAATACCACCCTCATCCTTAGGGGACTTCGAGTGGCCACTCAGGAGAGGTTCTTAAGTTTCATTTCATCATCCGGCATCAAGCCAATATTTAGCCTCTATCAGTAGTGTAGTATCCTTCACAAATTTCGCAATCCAGGAGGGCAGATCTAGTGGAGGGGTTGTAACCCCAGTTTTTGAGCTTGGCATCTAGTGAGGGGATAAGCCCTTCATCCGAGAATTCAGTGGGGAGGAGTAGCAAAATTTTTATCTTTAGATGAGCCACCTCCCAGCAGTCTCTTAGTTGCAGTACGTAATTCAGCCTTAGGGCTGCATTTTTCATCAATGTCATTTCCGGAAACACTTTCTGGGTTATCTTGGACTTGTGATAGAAAGCCCAGATCTCTGCTCCCAACATTTTCTGAGCACCCAATCAGCAGATCTACGCATTCCTAGTTTCTAGTAGCAGGATTACGCAGTCATAGCCTCTGAGCATTTGGTGTAGCATCAACACATTATGTCTTGATGTTTAGGGTCATTGTAGACTTGTTTTGCCTAGCTTGAGTGTCTCTTTCTCAAGCACTTGTACTTAATTTCTGTTATTGCATATAATAAAATGGCTTAGCTTATCTATTCATGTATTTTATGTGTTTATTTTTACTACATTTTCCAGTTTTATGTTCTATATTCCTATTTTTTCCTATTTTGGAATATTACACCTTGACACCTGAAAAACGTTTTGAGACAACACACAGACCTTTTTACACTAGTAGGACCTTACCTGAGACAACTTCTAGACAAAACCTAGACCTCTAGACCAATACTAAGACAATAAAACAACTTACAAGGATGAGGATAAAGCATATTTGAAATAGGAAATGAAAATTAAGAGGTGGAAAGGGAATTATGATTACCGAGCGGATGCATGTGTTTACAAATGATCGAAAATAAAAACATGGAGAAATGATGAGCCAATATGCTCTGAAAAACCTTCTATTTTACCTATAATGACATTTTGCAGCCTTTTCCCCACTGCTAGAAAAAAATACAAAATTCGTAGTGAATCCTATGTTCAGGAAGGTGAATTTTCTATGGAAGTGCCTAGAAATTTCATAGCAAAACCTGACCTGTCTAAACTGATTTGCTACGGAAGTCTGTAAAAGTAGTAAATTTACCATAATGACCAAATCGACTTATGCACACCAAAGATTTTTTTACTAACAATGACACCTATTACATCAATGATGGCCTTTAAAACTCATCAAAAGACCTTCATACATGTAATTGTTTTTTGAAAATAAAAAAACTTGAAAACCCTATTAAACCCTAACTCACATGCCCTAATTAACTCAAGATAAACCTAATGGTTATCATGGATAACAATGGCTCCAATGGGGATGTTTCAACCCTGTGACGCAACAAAGAACCATTAGCTCTAATGCCTTCTTGAAAACTGAAAATTACAACTTTGATAAAGTCTTCTCCAAATTCTTATGGCGTTCACTTCGGGCTATAACCTGTTGAAGAGATCATCCACACCTACAACTTTGAACTGTTTGCAATGAAACCAAACTGCAATCCAAGATGAAAATTAAATCTGTACATGCTTAAAAATAAATTCTTATAATGTTGAACTTCTTTGCACACCAACCTACTCTAACAGCTGAAAAATCATAATTTCTCAATCAAGTGAAATCTAAGTGCCAATACAACCAATCAATAAAATGCATGCTTAATTGATTGTTACTACCAATTTCTCTAGGCATAAACAAAAATTTAACTGTTGACATCCAAAAACACTGTTGAAAATGAACTCAAACATCATTGAATGTTGCAACATCGACCTGCATTAGTAGTTGTAACAAATTTACCATAGGATCCTCAAAATCATGAAAAATTGGCTTTTGTTGTTTTGGAGGAAACAAGAAACATTATTTTATTGCAAATGGTTCTTCTTCATGATGAATTTCAGCAAGAGTGTGCTATTGGTCTTCAAAAAATATTTTACATATAGATGGACAAGTTTCATCTTGAAACAAAAATTCAAGAAATGAAAGATTTGAAGAAAAATTTGAATGACATTGTTTATCAATGTCATGGTCCCTTCAACACGGTTGAATATATTCATATGATACAATGGAATGAACCTGGTCTTTATCAATTAATTGTTTATCATTATTATCTTCGGTCATGTTTGTTGGAAATTTTCCTAAATTGGATGGCGACCATGTTTTGATTTTTCTTCATGTTGTTGGAAAGGAATTTCAAGCAAAACCTCTTGATTTTCCTCATCCATTAACTCCTCACTACCATACAAAACTTCTAGACTTTGAATAAAACTCCAAAAATGTTCACAACATTCTTTAACCAGCAGTAATTATGGATAGGATACTTTGAACTTTTCAAAAAACACCATATGAAAATCCACAAGGGAATATAAACTCATATGTGCCAAAATTTCATACCAGGATCTTGCATTTCCCTACAAAGTTGTTGTTAGTGTCAGCTTGTTCGTCCTATCACTAGTGATCAAATATTCTCTTACCGTGTGTGTTAGGTTCTCAAAATCAAATTTTTGTCATTTCATTAGGTCTTCAAGTAAAAATTTGGTCACTGGATAGTGTGTCTAGGGCTATTTCCACTTATTTCAAAAATTTTACATGCCAGACCCTGTCATAATTCAGTTTAGTATACTATCAAATAAAATATCATCATCATCACTTCATTCAACATCATTATTATTTTATTGATTTCAGTGTCTCCATTAGGTCATTAGGGTTTCAATCATCCAAAATATGTCATTCCATGCATAAATCAAAAAAATGAGTGGTAATAGGTAAATTTGTTCTATGAATTTTGTTTCAAATATAATTTATGTTTCATATTATGTAATAAGTTCCTAATGTTCCTAAATTTGCATAGAAATTTTCAAAGCTACAAGTTTTCAAAGCAAAGTGAAAAAACATATAGTGGGCCATTCCACTACTATGAATAAAAGTGACCATCACAGGCTATAAAAGACCAATTCAAGATCATTTTCTCATTCACCTCATTGAATAAGAATTATATATCACCTACTAATGCAATCTCAGCAAATTCAAGTCAAATACAATCCAAAATTTGATGCCAAAGCAGCCACGCTGCATTTTCGAGGCTACACATTGCACTTTCTTCTACGCACTAGGTTTTCTCTCTCAAAGGAATCAAATCATTCTATGAATATTTTTGAAGGCTATCAAGGTATCTAGCATCATTTCACAAGTAAGTTACACCTCAGTAACCCCTCCATGCAGCTCAATTTCATTATTTTAGAGTGTAAACCCTCAATTGGCCCCTACGTTGTGTTTTAGTGGTTGGCCCATATTATCAAATTTTCCAAGATAAACACACTCCCCCCTAGAATTTTTACTCTCCCTCACATTCAAAACCATCTCCCAAGCCTTCACACACCTTCATTCCCATTTCCTAAGACCTAAATTCTAAACCCTGGCCTAATGCTGCATTTTTTGGCAGTTTTCCTAGCTAGGACTATGTAAAAATTCCCTAGCTCAATTCCCATAGCCATTTCACTCCATTCCATTTTATATAGTTCCCTAAGACCCTTGTCCATCTCCCTAAATTTTCATATTCCCATATCCCTTCTCTAACCCCTTCATCGTATCCCTTCACTCCCTTCCCCTATTTTGTCCCATTAGGGTTTTTCACCTTGCAAACCATCAAATGGAGGAGAAGATGCCTTACAATAAGGGAGGATGATTGTTAAGATATGAGTCGTTAACCACTCATGAAGTGATTTCTTCACCATTATCCAAGAAATGTTTTCAAATGGTAATATTCCTCCTTTTTGTGAGCAAGTTGAGAGAGTCAAATACCATTCCACATTGACTAAATTGTTTGCCACTCAGCTCAAAAAGGACAAGGTAATTATTGCAAGAGTTACTTTCACTATATCAACCGATGTAGTATCTGAGGCCATAAGGATACCAAATCATGGTGAAAAATGGATCAAAAACCAAGACCTAGACATTCAAAACTAAAAACCCTATCTCAGAAAACACTATCAACAACACATGAAGAAGATTTTTCCAGTTGGGAAAATATTTGAGAAGTATACACCACTGATGAATATCATCATGAAGTACTTCACTTGTGAGGGAATCATTTCTAGACTATACAACTATCATGTTAGACTACTCATGCATTTCACAGGGATAAAGCCACTCAATTTTCCCTACTACCTCTACAGGAGTCTGGAAAAGAGGGCAGAAAAAGCTCAACATAAGCAAAGTGGTCTTGAAGACAGCCTCTTCCACCATGCTCTGATCAAAATCTGTAGTATTCCCAAATTTTCACCTGATATTTGGAATATTATAGTTCCTAATAAACCTAATTAATTAAGTAAATAAAATGGTGGAGGGACCCATAATCCTCAAGATGAATAAATATCCACTTTTTGTGTGTGAATGTGGATTAATTAAGCTTAGATCTACATAATGAGGTAGTGGAGCAACTACTAATGTGAATGGAAGAAGAGATCATGTCTCATTAATGAGATAGATCATGGAGGTTGACACAATCAACTAAGATCTTGGAAGAGATCAAACAGAAGATCATGGAACATTCATGATGAGATGATGGAGGAAGTTGTGCAATTAATGCACACATGATGGAGAGGTGTACATTGCACCTAGACATGATGGATGACTTGGAGAGACAGTGCAGTCAAACATGGAGGATCTTTTCCACATGCACATCGCATTTTAGATGAGGGCCAATGCATGGGAAGTCTCAAACACTATATAAAGAAGATGAAGGCAAGAATGAAAATATGCTTAATGCTTGAGATTATTGATGTTGAGGATCTGTTTAGATATGGAATTTCCATGTGACATTCCATTGCTTTCTTGGGTTTTTTAGAAAATATTGCAAGTGTTGTTTAGCACATGGTGTTCCTGGTCAAGAATCCCACCTCTTTCATTGCCTAGCTCTTGAAAGAGTATTGTACTTCATTCTACATCATGCATTAGTGCCACATATCTTTTCCTACTTTCTGCAGAACATCCATATTTAGAAATTACAAATTTCTGAAGATTAGTTTGAGAGGAGCAGGTTGTCCTTCAATATTTCAGTTGAGGAATCGGTGTAGGATTATTCCTATCACCTTGGGCTTAAATATCAGCATTCCCAGAGCTTCATTTCAGATCTGGTATCAGGCCAAGAGTTATTAACCTCCTAGCTATAGTAATCCCTTCAGGAATTACGTTGTCCATTATTGCAGATCCAATGGAGGAAGGAAGTTTCTAGCATTTCAGCTAGTAATCCTGTGAGGGATCATCCCCTCACCTTGCCATCAGCATTTCCATCAGCCTGGAGTCTACTGGAACATATTTCAGCAGGAATAGAGCCTCTCTTTACCTTATAGCATATTTTTTATGAGCAGTTGTGTAGCATCTACTATAATCATCATTGGAGGATTGATAAGCTAGATCTAGAGCTTCTAGCTTGTAGATCTGAAGGAGGGATCAACCCTTCAAGATTAGATTTGATCTTGTGACATATTTCAGCCATCTATTTTTCATATCTAGCTTCAGATCTGTAATCCCACCAGATCAAGGATCAATCCCTAGGAGGGTGATTTTCCAAAGTTGCAGATCTGGAAAATCTTTTCTGGGTTATCTTGGAAACCCTTCACATTGGCCAAATCTTGAATCTTGGCATCATCAGAGCTCATAAGCTCCTTAGATATGAATTTTCCTTTTTAGCATTTACATGTATATCAGCAGTAGCAGGGACAGTGCAGTATTGCTTACATAAGCTCACCAGTTACGTAGTGCTAGTTGCAGCACCATTTTAGGGTGATTCTAGGCCTTCTCTTGGGCTATATCTACTCATTTTCTGCACATTGTGTAGCTTATTCATATCCATATAATAAAATGGCTCAGCTTCTCTGTATATTCTGATGTTGTCTTGAGGTTTATTGTTTACTTAGTTGCATCTTTTATATTGTGTTTAAGTATTACTGCATTCTCCCTTTTGGGATATTACAGTGGTATCAGAGCATGATCTTTGGCTCAGCTTGTGGACACTTCATCTTTTGCATCAAAAGAAGAAGTAGATAGGTGAGATATATTATGAAGGAGGATTTTTCCATTCCTCTCCTTAGATCCAAGCAATATCTCACCAAGGAGTTCAATTAAATGAAGAGAGAAATGCAATGGAGGGATCCAAGAAGAATATTTGAAGAGGAAGGTCCAAGCACTTCCTATCAGCAGAAAACAAGACCGGAGAATCATAGATCTCCTTGTAGATATACTATGCCCACTTTCTTTGAAGAAGGTCAAAGGTGTAGAAATTAAGGAATAAGATAAATTGAGACTCATAAGACTCTCAATTTGTATCTTAAAGAGTACAAGGAACAGTCTAGATCTTTCAAAGGGATTCTAACTCTCCAAGAATTCTTTTAACTCAAAGAAGAAAGAATATCCTATAGTAGAAATAGAATAAAGAGGCATAATATATTTTATTTTCCTACATTTCTTGGATCTTCCTCAAGCACTATTAAGGCTTGGAGGAAAGAGTTAGATACATTTTTCATGTTACATCCTATGGCTGAACAAGATTTTGTCCAAATTGTAGCACTTCATCTCTTAGGTGAAGCCAATGATTGGTGGGTTAGTCACATGGAGCATGCAAAGGTGACTATCTATTCAGATTTCTTTCAAAATTTGAGGAAGAAGTTTGATGTGAAGAAGACATAGATGTGCCACAAAGAGACATTTCCTAAGGAAACAAAGGAGTATGTCAATCTTGTCACTCTAGACAAGGAATCACTACATTCACCACCTACTGCAAAAGTAATTACATCTAGAGAAGAGACACTTTCAACTTTGCAATATAGTCTTGAGCTCTTAACACATAGATTCCCATGCATGATTCAGGAGATGCATGAGGAAGAGGAGGAAGATTCCAGCACTGGTATATTGGTAGAAGAGAATCCATCTCTCTTACCAGTAGTTGGAGACACTATTTTCCAAGTTGGAGGAACTCTTGTGTTCTGTCAAGAGGTTCCCACACGTCAGTTGATCCAAGGTATGCATACACATTCATCACCTATTGTTTCAATAGATCTTATTGAAACTTATGGGGACATGCCATCAGGGCCAATGCATAACCAAGGGTTAGAAAAAAATGCTGATTTGAAGTAGCAACATATCACAGCACAGAGGACCCTTGATTTGTTCAAGGAAGAGATGGAAAGCTATCCCAATTTATCATGGATGGACTACATTCAACCTCTTTAGTTGAATTGTAGAGTTTCAGAAGAAGGGATGAGCATGATCCTATGTACGATGACTGGTTATGAGATCAGTATTGTACCTTGCTTTGAGACAGCATATGTATTACCCTGCAGATCTACAGTGTTGTCACTTAGTAGAAATGATAATGAAGAGGCCCCATTATTCTTGGAGCATTCTAAAGGTAGCTTCACCCATGAAGCAATGGAGGTTAAGATGATGAATGGTAGACATATTGATATGAGAAATCTTTTCTCCTTTCTTGATGACACTTTCTCAAAGAGCATCTCACAGCTCAAAGAGAGACTTATACCTACAGTAGATCTAGAACCTCATTGGTTTTGGAAGGCCATGGATGAGAAGAAGGTCTCATTAAGAGATCTCATTGGAGGTGCACTTCAAAATTTCATGGAGTGCAAAGTTCTTCAACAGTTTGAGGAGTTTGGTGTCCTACAATGGGAGGATACTAAGTATTTGCAAAATGAGTTCCATCATCCACATTGGGATGAATGGTTAATAGTATGGAGCAAGGGGTTGCCAAACCAGTTGCAGATCTATGATACAGGCCAGCAAGAAGCATGGCTGCGTTGGTTGCTCTTCGGTGAGTATGGCTACCAATCAATGAGTCATAATTTTATGATTCATGCCTTACACATCACTAGAAGAATACAAAAGAAGAAGGCATGGTTATTGTTGTTGTGGATGAGAGATTTTGGACATCACATGTTATATATTATGTCCTTATATTTACACTTTTTTGGGATATGTCTCATGTATTTACATGTATTTCTATTTGGGATGTATCTCATGTTCATGTATGAACTTGGGTTAGGGAGAAAGCATAACTCTCACATGATGTGGCACAAAGGATCTTGTTTGTATTATATTAATGACATCTCACATGTCCATTACTTTATTGTTGCTCCATGACTTGCACCATGATAATGCAAGAAGGCAACAAGAATCATTGTTGCTATGGTTACTATTGAGAGAGTATGGATTGATTTCTTCCCATACATTACATAACATTGTTGGAGGATGGAAACAAGAGGCCATATAGTGTTGGCTTCTGTTGGGGGATTATGGTCATTGTACATGGTATAATGATGATGTGATGGGGCAACAAGATGCCTTGTTAAGGTGGCTTCTCTTGGGAGAATATGGCCACTACATTTGGTACAATGATGATGTAGTATGGCAGCAAGAGGCATTGTTGAGATGGTTCCTTTTGAGGAAGTATGGCTCTCATATTCTCATTAATTTTGATTTTGCATGGCAATAAGAAGCATTGTTGTGGTGGCTTATTTTGAGAGAGTATGGCTCTATTACTTGTTTTCATGATGATCTAGCATGGCAGTAGAAGGCTTTTTTTCATTGGTTGTTATTAGAAGAATATGGTTTGACATTTTTATGTTTTACCATATGTCTCTACTTTTTTTTTTTCACTATGATGATGTGATGTTTGATTCCTACATGGCTAACATGGCTGATGATGAGGGCATTGATGTATGTAATCTACTCTATTTATCATGGGTTAGAGGTATAGTTCATGATTTGGGACTTTCCACTTGTGGAATGAACCACTTTATCTTATGTATATCATGTATAGAGGAGAAATTTGATCATCATATGGTTGCCACTTGGAGATTCATTGATAAGGAAGGGTATCTAACTTTTCAGTTGGAGACCATTCTAGATATTCTAGAGAGGCAACTTTCGAGTTGGACATGCATAACACATTATAATAGATGGGAAAGCCTTCCACATGAGGATGCCATTTGGAGAGAGGATGTTTGCTATAGCATCCACTTGTTGTAGTTGCTTGAGTACAAGCAACATTTTTCTGTGGAGGACTGTAATATTCCCAAATTTTCACCTAATTTTTGGAATATTAGAGTTCCTAATAAACCTACTTAATTAAGTAAATAAAAGGGTGGAGGGACCCATAATCCTCAAGATGAATAAATATCCACTTTTTTGTGTGTGAATGTGGATTAATTAAGTTTAGATCTACATAACGAGGTAGTGGAGAAACTACTAATGTGAATGGAAGAAGAGATCATGTCTCATTAATGAGATAGATCATGGAGGTTGACATAGTCAACTAAGATCTTGGAAGACATCAAACAGAATATCATGGATCATTCATGATGAGATGGAGGAAGTTGTGCAATTAATGTACACATGATGGAGAGGGTGTACATTACACCTAGACATGATGGATGACTTGGAGAGACAACACAGTCAAACATGGAGGATCTTGTCCACATGCACATTGTAGTTTAGATGAGGGCCAAGGAATGGGAGGGCTCAAACACTATATAAATAATATGAATGCAAGAATTAAGATATTCTTAATGCTTGATATTATTTATGTTGAGGATTTGTTTAGATCTGGAATTTTCATGTGACATTCCATTGCTTTCTTGGGTTGTTTAGCAAATATTTCAAGTGTTGTTTAGCACAGGGTATTCCTTGTCTGGAATCCCACCTGTTTCATTGAGTAGCTCTTGAAAGAGTATTGTGCTTAATTATACATTAGAAATTAGTGCCACATATCTTTTCCTACTTTCCGCAAAACATCCATATTCAGAAATTGCAGATTTCTGAAGATCAGTTTGAGAGGAGGAGGTTGTCCTTCAATATTTCAGTTGAGGAACTGGTGTAGGATTATTCCTATCACCTTGGGCTTAAATATTAGCATTCCCAGAGCTCCATTTTATATTTGGCATTAGGCGAAGAGTTATTAACCTCCTAGCAACAGTAATCCCTTAAGGAATTACGCTGTCCATTATTGCAGATCCAAAGGAGGAAGGAAGTTGCTAGCATTTCAGCTAGTAATCCTGTGAGGGATCGTCCCCTCACCTTTACATTAGCATTTCCATCAGGCTGGAGTCTATTGCAGCATATTTCAACAAGAATAGAGCCTCTCTTTCCCTTACAACATAGTTTTTATGAGCAGTTGTGCAGCAGCTACTGTAATCATCATTGGACGATTGAGAAGCTAAATCTAGAGCTTCTAGCTTGTAGATCTGAAGGAGGGATCAGCCCTTCAAGCTTAGATATGATCTTGTGACATATTTCAGCCATCTATTTTTCAGATCTAGCTTCAAATCTGTAATCCCAACAGATTAAGGATCAAACCCTAGGAGGGTGATTTTCCAAAGTTGTAGATCTGGAAAATCCTTTCTGGGTTATATTGGGAACCCTTCACATTGGCCAGATCTTGAATCTTTGCATCATTAGAGCTCGGAAGCTCCCTATATCTTCATTTTCCTTTGCAACATTTACATTTATATCATCAATAGCATGGACAGCGCAGTATTGCTTCTGTAATCTCACCAGTTACGTAGTGCTACTTGCAGCACCATTGTAGGGTGATTCTAGGCCTTCTCTTGGGCTAGATCTATTCATTTTCCGTACATTATTTAACTGATTCATCTACATATAATAAAATGGCTCAACTTCTCTATATATTCTGATGTTGTCTTGAGATTTATTGTTTACTTAGTTGCAGTTCTTATATTGTGTTTAATTATTACTGCATTATCCCTTTTGGATATTAAAAAATCATTGTTTTACACCGGCTTGAGAAGAAGAGCATTACTTGGGAAACCTTCATACAAGAAGATTATGTTTTTCCTTCTAGTAGCCAGCCTACTAGCCCTAGTTCACCATCATCACCATCAAAACCATATAGACATGTGGAGTATAGATCACCTAGCACATTTTTGATAAGGAGTAAGGTTGAGGTCACTCAAACATTCAAGAGAGGAAAAATTCTTGTGTTTTCTCCTCAGATTGAGGAAGTCTCCAATACCACATCAGCATAATAGGAACTACCATTATAGCATGAGACATATTTGCATGATGAGGAGATCATCCATCATGGCATTGACATAGTAGACTTGGAGGCCAGCGAAGAGCATGAAAACCTAAAACAGATCATCAAGTAAAAATATGCTCAGATCAAAGAAATCAAAGACAATTTGGCAAGGGCTAATTTCATAATTTCCTTCCTGGAGCAAGAGAACAATCAATTGAAGGTAAAACAATTGTATTTAGAGAAAAATCAGTTTAAATATAGTATGAAAGATGTGAAAGAAAATCATTGGCTATAAGTGAATATTTAGATAAGCATGAATAGGATGTGACAAGGAAAATTCCAAGGACCATAGGTCTTTGAAGAGCACTTCAGAAAGGAAGAGAGAAAAATCCACTAGCTGAAGAGTTGACATTTGAAGAAAGGATGGCCACGGAAATAAAAGAAAATAGGGATTTTTGGCTTGATAAAGTCAATATTCACTTGGAGAAGATCCTTTACAATGCTAACAAAGATAACAAGTTGAAAAAACACATGGTTTCCCAGTACTACACAAGAAATCATATTTGCAAAGTCATAGTCAAACAATTGCAAGCAAAACTGGAGGAAACCCTAATTAGTAAAAATGAGAAGGGTAACTAGGAGCTACTATTTGATTATTCCTTAGTATCATAACATGCCTTGTCAGAAATATTTGAAAAAATTTTGAACACTTTTGGAGAAAATTTTGGTTTTTGTGAAATTTTGGTCAAAATTGGCAATTTTGAAAACAAGTAACACTGGAAAAAATGCAGCATGGGACACAATGCACTTTTGTTGGGGAGGTCCAATGGATGCATTCTTAGCATTTTTGGATTCCTATTGATGATTACTTCAATCCTAGTTAGTAGTGGATCCATGTTAGCCACTTTTGGAGGGTCAAAATGCACAAAAACTAGCAAAAAATGGCCATTATGCCCTATTTTTGGAGGCCACACTGTGCTTTCTGAGTACTCTTGGGAGAGTGAATATTTGCAGGGCTAGAAGCCAAATTTTTGAGTTCTTGAAAATCCTATCATGTAATAGAAATCTAGGGCTATCCATAGCAACTTTCATTCAACATTTCAACACCTGGAAGGCCTTCAAATTTCCTTTTTCCCCGGCACGCTGTGCTTTCTCTAGCAGGCATTTTTCATAGGAAGTTTGACCCAATTTGACTTTTTACATGTGAAATTGATGAATGATGATAATTTTTTGATGTCCAGAAGTGTAGTTGAGTAGGTGAATAGTAAAATAGGGTAGATACATTCTTGTTTATGTAATTTTTGGTCGCAGGTATCTAGTTTCCTATGATGAGGTGAATTGGTTGACCTTCCCTAGACATTAGGGTTTTTTTTAGCATATCATGTAATCAGCTCCACAACTGATGGATTCAACCTGTGAGAGAGGGGACAAGTTTTTTTGGTCTATATCTATCATTTTCAGTGTCATTTGACTGGTTACACATCAAAGGATTGTAACTCTTATAGCTTGTACTTTCACTTTCATATTCATAAATCAAAGGATGAAGTTGCAACTATTCTCTAGGAATTCATGTTCAATGATTTTATGATCATGTTTTTTTCTTTATTATAGTCTTTTATGAATGATATATAGCTCCTCTTTCCATATCTTGTATCTTCAATGGCTTTCCTTACAGTTCATAAGCATAATTCTATTAATTTAGCTATGTTTATATGGGAATGTCATTTTGTCTTTCATGATTCCAGTTTAATGAATTCATGATTAAACATGCTCATTAAATCCCTCTACATTTTTATACCCTCCACCATACTTAAAAAACCCTAAATCAATCATAGATCGACTACTACCTTGCTCCTTTATATTTTTGCAGCTGTAAACCCTTTTGAGACTTAAACCTAGCTACTTGGTTTCATCCCCGATCCATCATCAAACCCTAAAAAACTCAAAACCTACTTCAGCCTATCATATATAGCCTAATATCCTTCATATCACAATCAATCCTTGACTTTGATCTCATTGAGAGAGCCCTCTCAACTTAGTAGGGATAGCTACTAGGTGAAAGTGGTATGTAGTTACCTTTGTCAGTCTCCTTTTTAGCCTTTGGAGAATTGGTGGAGTGCTAACATTCTTGCATCGTTGTCGGGGAATGAAGTGATAGATATTTCATGGGTGTACTATTAATTTTCATCGAATTATAGGCCTATGGGTGATAGGCTCTAGTTTTTGCGAAGGCTAATTCAATTTGTAGAGAATCGAGGTGCAAAAAAGAAAGAATACACTGGCTCTGAAAAGATACACAAGATCAAATCCTGATCCACGTCCAAATTATCCTATTGAAGATCAAGAGAAACTCATCTAAAAATAGAGATCTCATCATTCAGATTTTCCGTCGGGTTCATCTACATTAGTAAGTTCTACATCATTGGCTACAAAAATATTTTCCCTTGAAGATATTCGATTTGAACTGAAATTTAAATGATCTCTATTTAGATCAAAATCAGAAACATCCTTGTCTGAAATAGTGTTTGATCCCTTAAGGTTTTCTGAAGTTAGATCATTATCTGAAATAGTATTTTATTATCTAAATCTTGAAGATAGTACATTTTCTATAGAATCCAAATTTGAGTTAGATTTTGATAGGAAGGCCTGGAGTCAATTTGATAAACTTGAAAAATTATCCAACTAGCTCCAATAAACATCTGACAAAGCTATCATCTAGTATCAGCAAGAGTATTTTTTCACTCCAACACCATCTCAATTAGTTGTTTCCATTTCTTCCATCCCTTCTACATCATTTTCTCCTCATAAACCTTCTCACTATGCCCCTCCCATTGTTACTCCTGCACCACATTCAGCAGGGTTCATGGTGAGATTTTCACCTCTAGTTTACTTGGTCAACTTGCAGCCTTACCACAAGGCTATGGTCAAAGGCTTCCTCTCTTTGATGAAACCTCAGAGATTAGTGCCTGACAATGCCTAGTGAAGGTCACTAATTTCATTTATTTAGAAGAGATTGAAGTCGATGATGCAAAAATGAGGATCATTGCCCAAAGTTTCTCTGGGATGTAAAAACATGGTTATGTTATTTGAATTCCCATTCCATATCTAATCTGGAGTAATTAAATGATGCATTTATAGCTAGATGGGAAGTGAGAAAGAATCCACTTCGGTTTCTTTCTAAATATGAAAAATTTTAAAAATCCTATTAAGTCTTTTCAGGATTTTATTGCTCGCTTTAACTGGGTATATAACTCAATCCCCAATAATATCAAGCCTACTCCAGGTTTGGCTCTCTTGCAGTATCGAGATGCTTTTGATCCTGATATGGCATATCAACGCCAAGAAATAATCCTTGTAACACTTGAGGAGATGCAGAAAAACACACTTAGTGTTGAAGCACATTTGATGATCAAAAAGTCAAAGACAAAAGGTGAAAGAAAGGTGACAATTAAGGAAGAAACATCCACATCCTCTGATGCCAAATTGGATGCCCTGATTAGGACTGTGGAGAGAATGGTGGATAGAATTTCTATCACTGAAAGGAAACCAAAAACTCAAGTTTGGAATCCTAATTTCTGAGGTAAGCAACAACAAGTTCAGTTTAGGATTAAATAGAAGGAACAAAGAGCTCCAGAGCATCCAGCCCAATAGTAGATCTGCACTCCTTTGCAGCATAATTATGGTCAAGGGGTTGAAAAGGAATATGAGATTTTAGAAGAGAATCATTTCTTCACAAAATATGGACAACCTATCTTCCTAACATATGATGAAGAATACATTGAAAAAAAATATTTATCGAAAGATGAGGCCCTATATGCTTGCAAATGATGATGAGTCAGAGGTCCAATTAGATGACTGTCAATGGGGGTATATTAATGCTCTCATCTCATAATAGAGACAATAGTCTTTGATAAACCGATATGTTCCTATCACTCCTATTCAAAAGAGGACAACTCAGCAAAAATATACTCATCCCAAACAAAATCCCCAAGCTAGTCAAAACAAGTGAAAGGAGCCTGTTGATACAAATCATACCAAGAACAAATAGGCATCTAAAAGCACACCAAAAAAAAGAGAAAGAATCCAAAAGGAAGGAATCTTAAACACAATACCAGCCCGACAAGAGGGACACCGCTGTAAAATAGATAGATAAACAATCCAAACTGTTTAGCTTAGAAAATGAAATCTCTACGTTGAAAGTTTCTATCCCCTTGACCGAGCTTGTGAAAAATAACCAATAAAAATATAATGTTGATAATATGATGAAAGTATACCCTATGTTAGACATGGTTAATGTTCAATATGATCACCCGAAGCTCCTTTTTGGTCCAACCATAGATGGTCAACTAGAAGATAGTGAATTTCCCTTGTTTTATCTCAGTTTGAGGGTTCATCAATGTATCCTACATAATGCCATGATTTATTCTGGAGCTTCTCATAACCTAATACCAAAGGCCATAATGGAAAAATTGGGCTTGGACATAACCTGACCTTACCATGATCTTTATTCTTTTATTCTGGTAGAGTACGATGTCTTAGTCTTATAAAAGACTTGGTAGTTTCACTTGAGAAAATACCTGCTAAAAATGTCTTAATGGGTGTAATAGTGGCTAATATACCTCCACGGTATGAAATTTTGTTGTCAAGGTCATTGGGAGAAAATTTAAGAGGTATTCTGCAATCAGATTTCTCCTATGCCACTATCCTGGTTTTTGGGGAACTAAGGAAGTTGTACCGGGAGACAAAAATGAAGTATATGATCACCAGTAAAGAGAAAGAAAATAATCACCCTATCAATTATGTACATATTGCTCTTGAGTCCTTTATTTTTTTTAATGATAGTGGTTTTGATGATTTAGATAGCCAGATTATAGAAGTTGAGGAAATTCCAGATATTTCGAATAGTGTCAGAGAAATTTTGGATGAGGGAAAAGGCAATCATCCTAGTACTTCAAAGCATATATATGAAAAATTAGAAAAAGGAACTGAACAGGTTGACAGAGTGGCCCTAAAGGAAGAAATAGATTAGACTGCAAAATTTGAACTTCCCGATGATGATAATGGTATTTGGACCATGGATTTCTACGGTGCCTTAGGAAAATATGGAGAAGGCATTGGAATCTCGATCCGTAGTCCAATTCATCAATCAGGTAAAATTCAAAAAAGTGTGAGGTTGTGTTCCTATAAGTTAGCTTTTGATTTATCCAATAATGAAGCTGAGTATGAGGCATTGATCACCGGCCTAAAAATTATGAAAAATTTAGGTGCAAAGAGAATCACTTTTTATGGTGCCTTCGAGCTTGTAATCAAACAAGTAAAAGGGGAATACTAGGAAAAGAATCCAAGGATGAGAGCGTATTGAAATTATGTCCTTAACATTCTCAAAAAATTTCCCGAATATACATTATCAGTCATTCCAGGAAGTCAAAATCTTATTGCAGATTCACTTGACACAGTGGCAAGTAACTTTAAGATTCCAATATTCTCTAATAGGAAGTTTGAAATTCATGCCAAACACTGAATAGCTGTCCCTGACAACTTGAGGTATAGGCAAGTATTCTAGGATGACAAACCGCTGAATAATTGTCTACAGATGGAAGGTGAGTTTGAAAATTATTATATTGATGAGGTATATGATAAATATGATCAAGTGATCGAGGGTACTCAAGCTGATGTGTTACAACTTAAATATAATAACATTCCAAGGGGTCTTGTACCTTTGGAGGAATTGTTTGATCATGATGATGTTGATAGAAATCTGAGCATGGTTCCTATTGAGAATGGTGTCGAAGATGTGAATATTGGAACAACAGACAATCCCAAAATGGTTAAGTTGTCCAAGTCCTTATCTCCATAGATGAAAGTTAAATACGTAGCCTTGATATCTAAATTTTCTGATGCATTTTCTTGGGACTATGTAGATCTGAAAGTATATGACATAAATATTATCGAACATACAACTCTGGTCAAGCCTAATCAAAATCCCTTCCAAAAAAAATTAAGAATTAATCCAATATTGTTACAGTTAATATAGAAAGAGGTAAACATACTCTTTAAATATGGTATCATTTTTCCCATTAGATTTTCATAATGGATGTCAAATCTTGTTCCGATGAGAAAGAAAACAGGAGAGATCCGTATTTCAGAAACCTGAATAAGGTTTCCTTGAAAGATAACTATCCCCTTCCTAAGATGGACCATATCGTGCAAAGAGTGTTTGGGTCATCTAGAATGTCGATTCTTGATGAATATTCGAAATATAATCAAATATGGGTGCATAAGGATGACCAAGAAAAAATTTCTTTCACGACTCCTTGGGGCACCTTCAAGTATGTCAAAATTCCATTTGGGCTCAATAATGCAGGGACCACTTTTTAGCGGGCGATGGACATTGCTTTCACAAATGAAAAAGATTTTTTCTAGTAGTGTACATGTATTATCTGACTATTTTCTCCCATTTTGACAATGATCATTTATATCATTTGAGAGTTGTATTTCAGAAGTGCAGAAAGTTTGGGTTGGAGGAGGGCAATATTATTGGCCACATCATCTCCAAAGATGGTATCCATATTGATCCCTCCAATATTGAATCCATTTAGCAAATAGATTTTCCACGCAGCAAGAAGGAGATCCAAGCTTTTAATTGTAAGATGAATTTATTAAGAAGATTTATCCCCAACCTCGTCGAGCATCTTCAAGAGATGACCAATATTCTCAAAAAGGAAAGTGAGGTAAGGTGGTAAAAGGATGCTAAAAATTCATTTAACTCAATTAAGTTTTCTTTGACAACAACTCCTATTTTTATCAGCCCCAACTATACCATTGATTTCATCGTCTTTTAATTTTCCTCTGAACATAATTTGGATGTCGTATTGATGCAAAAGAAGGATAATACAGAGCAGCCCATTTATTTCTTTAGCCATACCATTAGATATGTTGCCCTTAGATATAACATAATTTAGAAGCAAGCCCTGGACTTGGTAAAGGCATTAAAGGACTTTCGAGTGTATATCCTTCACTCACACATTCTAGCCTATGTTCATAATGCAACAGTGAAGCATTTCCTGATGCAAACTGATCCATAAGGAAAAAGAGTAAAGTGGATAGCAGCTATGGTAGAGTATGATCTCGAGATAAATCCTACAAAGCTCATAAATGGATAGGGATTGGCCAATTTGATGGTTGAATCCAATTTACATGCACTTGATATCAATCTAATTTCAGTTTTGTCCGAAGAAAAAGATGATGACTCACTCATACAAGTATAAGAAAATTTTCTTTCATCCCCTTAGTATGTCGACATAATTTATGTTCTTCGGCATCATAATCCTCCCCCAAATATTTCTAAAAGTAAAGGTAGATCATTAAAGTTAAAATATTCACATTACTAGATTTTAGATGGCACTCTATATTGGAAAGACCCGAGAGGTGTCTTGCTAAATTGTCTGGTAGAAAGTGAAGCCAAGTAGGTAATGAGTGATTTTCACAAAGGATATTTTGGAGGTCATTTGTTTTGGAAAAATACGACGAATAAAGTGTTGAGGGCTGGTTATTATTAGCCTACTCTTTTTATTGACTTGTATAAAACCATGATGAGTTCTCACGAATGCCAAATATTTTAAGGTAAAAGGAAGTTTCTCCTGCTACCTTTGCAGCCCATATCTGTACAAGCGCCATTTCAAAAATGGGGCCTTCATTTCATTAGAGAAATCCACCCTGCATCTTGAGCCCAACATAAGTAGATTCTGACAACTACCGACTACTTCACTAAATTGATTTAAGAAATCCTAACGAGGCAAGCTACTTATTTAGTCATTATTCAATTTTTGGAAACTAATATTCTGTCTTGATTTGGCTATCCCCATAAAATAATTACAAATAATGCGACTACATTCAAGTCTAAGAAAATGGTTGATTTTTGCGAGAAATACAACATCAAATTGGGTCACTCGACCACATATTATCTGCAAGGCAATGGATTGGCCGAATCTTCAAAAAAATCTTTCATCGACATTATAAACAAGATGTTGGAGGCAAACAAGAAAAAATGTCATACGAAACTTATTAATGCCTTGTGGGTGGACAAAGTGAGTATCAAGAAGTCAATAGGTATGTCTCCTTTCCAATGGTATATGGAGTTGACACAGTTTTCCCTACATCAATTTCTATCCCAGTTATGAAAATATTACAAGAAGCAAGTGGTGAAATGAATGATGTGCAGCGCTAGATCAATCAGTTTATTCATCTCTAGCAAACCAGGGATGAGGTGTTTCAAAACACCTATAAGCTTCAAGATATAATTAAGAAGTTATATGAACTCAAGACAAAGGCAGATGATTTCAAAATTGGTGATGTGGTCCTCCGTTGGGATGCTAGAAACGAAGAAAAAGGGAAACACGGTAAATTTGAGAACTTACGGAAGGAACCATACAAAATTTCAGCTTCAAGAGGACAACATGCTTATCTATTGGAGGAAATGAATGGAGAAGATTGCATAGGAGGACTAGTCAATGGTAGGCTTCTCAATCACTACCTTTTCTAAGAAGATTTCTAAATTTTATTAACCTTATTGTACATATCAGTTTATTTTTTATGCCAAAGGGTGAAGGAGAGAATCATAGGATCTTGGAGCCCGAAGTGAAGGCCATAAATCTCCCTTGATTTTATTTTTATTTATAAGTTCAGTAAAATTCAAGTCAGTTCAGTTTTGAGTGAGTTTTCATTATTAAATCTCATCTTTGGATTTTTTACTCCATGCCCAATTGTTAGGCTACTTGTTCTACGATGTTCTTGACACCTCCAAGGAGTTGCCATCCCCAGCTAGAGCCAATGATAGTGTCAGTATGTTTAGCCTATCACAAGTGATCAAATATTCTCTTACCATGTCTTGTTAGGTTCTCAAAGTCAATTTTTTTTCATTTCGTTAGGTCTTCAAATACAAATTTGGTCACTAGATCGCGTGTCTAGGGTTATTTCCACTCCCTTAAAAAAATTTACATGTCGGTCCTTGTCATCATTCAGTTGAGTATACCATCAAATAAAATATCATCATCATCACTTTTGTCAACATCATCATGATTTCATTGATTTCAGTGTCTCCATTAGGTCATTAGGGTTTCAATCATCCAAAATATGTCATTCCATGCATAAATCCGAAAAATGAGGAGTGATAATAGGTAAATTTGTTCTATGAATTTGGTTTCAAACATAATTTATGTTTCATATTATGTAATAAGTTCTGAATGTTCCTAAAGTTGCATAGAAAGTCTCAAAGAAAAGTGAAAAGAAATGTAGTGGGCCACCCCACTACTATGAAGAAAAGTGACCATCACAAGCTATAAAATACCATTGACCAATTCAAGCTAATTTTCTCATTTACCTCATTGAAGAAGACTTCTCTCTCACCTACCAAGGCAATCTCAGCAAATTCAAGTCAAAGACAATCCAAAATTTGATGCCAAAACAGTCGCGCTACGTTTTCGGGGCTACATGTTGCACGTTCTTCTACACGCTAGGTTTTCTCTCTAAAAGGAATCAAATAATTATCTAAAGATTTATGAAGGCTATCAAGGTGTCTACCATCATTTCACAAGTAAGTTACACCTCAGTAACCCCTCCTTGCAGCTCAATTTCATTGTTTTAGAGTGTAAACCCTCCATTGGCCCCTATGTTGTGTTTTAGTGGTTGGCCCATATTTTCAAATTTTTCAAGATAAACACACTCTCCCCTAGAATTTTTACCCTCCCTCACATTAAAAACCATCTCCCATAGCCTTCACACCCCTTCATTCCCATCTCCTAAGCCCCAAATCCTAAACCCTAGTCTAATGCTACATTTTTTGGCAGTTTTCCTAGCTAGGACTGTGTAAAAAATCCCTAGCTCAATTCCCATAACTAGTTCACTCCATTCCACTTTATATATTTCCCTAAGATCCTGTCCATCTTTCTAAATTTTCATATTCCTATCTCCCTTCCCTAACCCCTTCATCCTATCCCTTCACTCCCTTTCCATGTTTTGTCCCATTAGGGGTTTTCCCCTTGCAAACCATCAAATGGAGGAGAAGAGGCCTTACAATAAGGGAGGCGAATTGTTAAGTTATGAGCCCTTAACCACTTATGAATTGGTGTATTTACCATTATCCAAGCATTGTTTTCAAAGGGTGGAATGTCTTCCCTTTTCTGAGAAAGTTGAGAGAGTCAAATACCATGCCACATTGGCTAAATTATTTGCCACTTAGCTCAAAAAGGACAAGGTAATGATTTCGGGGGTTATTTTCACTATATAAACTGATATAGTAGCTGAGGCCACATGGTGAAAAATGGTTCAAAAACCAAGACCTAGACATTCAAAACTACAAAACCTACCTCATAAGACACTACCAACAACACATGAAGAAGATTTTTCCTGTTGGGAACCTCCTTTAGAAGTATACATCACTGATGAAGATCATCATGAAGTACTTCACTTGTGAGGGAATATTTTCTAGAATATACAACTATCATGTCAGACTACACGTGCATTTCACAGGGATAAAGCCACTCAATTTTCCATACTACCTCTACAGGAGTCTGGAAAATATGGCAGAAAAAGCTTAGCATAAGTAGAGTGGTATTGAATTCAGCCTCTTCCACCATGCTCTGATAAAAATCATTATTTTACACCATCTTGAAAATAATATCATTACTTGGGAAACCTTCATGCAAGCAAATGTATTTTTTCCTTCTAGTAGCCAACCTACTAGCCCTAGTTCACCATTAGCACCATCTAGACATGTGGAGGTTGGATCACATAGCACAGTTTTAGTAAGGAGGAAGATTGAGGTCACTCAAACATACCAGAGAGGTAGAAGGATTGTATTTTCTCCTAATATTGAAGAAGGGGCCAAGACCAAATCAATGAAACAGGAACTCCATTATAGCATGAGACATATTTCCATGATGAGGAGATCGTCCATCATGACATTGACATAGTAGACTTGGAGGACAGTGAAGAGCATGAAAACCTACAGAAAATCATCAAGGACAAATATTCTCAAATCAAAAAACTCAAAGACAATTTGGCAAGGGCTAATTTCATAATTTCCTTCCTCGAACAAGAGAATAACCATTTGAAGGTAAAACAATTGTCTTTAGAGAAAAATCAGTTTAAAGCTAGTATGAAAGATGTGAAAGAAAAGCAGTGGTTGATAGTGTAGATTTAGATAATATTGAAGAGAAAGTGACAATGAAAAATCCAAGTACCATAGGTCTCTGAAGAGCACTTCAGAAAGAAAGAGAGTAAAATCCACCAGATGAAGAGTTGACATTTGAAGAAAGGATTGCCATGGAAATCTATGAAAATAGGGATTTTTGGCTTGATAAAGTCAATATTCACTTGGAGAAGCTCCTTGAAAAGGTTAATAGAGATAACAAGTTGAAAAAACACATGGCTGCCCAATACTAAACAAGAAATCAGATTTGCAAAGTCAAAGGAAAACAATTGCAAGAAAAAATGAAGGAAATCCTAATCAGTCAAAAGGATAAGGGTAACTTGAAGCTAGTTTTAGATGCTTCCTTAGTAGCATAACATAAATTTTCAGGCATATTTGGACCAATTTTGAAGACTTTTGGAGAAAATTTTGGTCAAAATTGGCAATTTTGAAAGCGAGTCACACTGGCAGAAACACAGTGTGTGCCACACTACGCTTTTGTTTGGGAGGTCCAATGGATGAATTCTCAACATTGTGGGTTCCTCTTGATGATTATTTCAATCCTATTCAGCGGTGGATCCATGTCAACCACTTTTGGAGGGTCAAAATTCCCAAAAACTAGCAAAAAATGACCATTATGCCCTCTTTTTGGAGGTTATGTTTCTCTTTCTAAGTACTCTTGGGAGAATGAATATTTGGAGGGCTAGAAGCCAGCTTTTTTATTTCTTTTACATCCTATCATGTATCATACATCTAGGGATATACATATCAACTTTTAGATCATATTTTGGACACCTTGAAGGCCTTCAAATTTCTTTTTTCCCCAGCACACTACGCTTTCTCCGATAGGCATTTTTCACAGGTAGTTTGACCCCATTTGACTTTTTAAATGTGTACTTCATGAATGATGATGATTTTGTGATGTCATGAAGTGTAATTGACTAGTTGAATAGTAAAATAGGGTAGATTCATGCTTTTTGATGTAATTTTTGGTCACATGTATCTAGTTTCCTATGATGAGGTGAATTGGTTGACCTTCCATAAACATTAGGGTTTTGTTAAGCATATCATGTAATCAGCTCCACAACTGATAGATTCGACCCCTGACAGAGGGGAGAGGTTTTTTTTGTCTATATCTATCATTTTCAGTGTCATTTGACTATTTGGACATCAGAGGATAGTAACTCGTGTAGCTTGTACTTTCACTTTCATATTCAGAAATCAAAGGATGCAGTTGCAGCTATTATCATGGAATTCATGTGCAATGAGTTTATGATCATGTTTTTTTCTTTGATATAGTGTTTGATGAATGATATATATCTTCGCTTTCCATATCTTGTATCTTCAGTGGATTTCCTTACATTTCATAGGAATAATTCTAATAATTTAGCTCTATTTATATGGGAATGCCATTTTATGTTTCATGCTTCCAGTTTAATGAATTCAAGATTAAACATGCTCATTAAATCCCTCTACTTTTTTAGACCCTCCACCATACCTACAAAACCCTAAAGCCATCATAGATCCACTACTACCTTTCTCCTTTATATTTTTGCATATATAAACCCTTTTGATACTTATACCTAGCTACTTGGTTTCATCCCTGATCCAGCATCAAATCCTAAAACACTCAAAACCTATCTAAGCCTATAATATCTATCCTAATATCCTTCATATCATAGTAATTATTTTAATGTTATCTCATTGAGAGAGCCCTATCAGCCTAATAGTGCTAGATACTAGTTCAAAGTGGTTTGTGGTTACCTTTGTCAGTCTCCTTTTTAGCTTTCGGAGAACTGGTGGAGTGTTAATAGTTGCCATAAAAATATTCATCAGGCAGTCTTCACGAAAATGAATTTTCAACCTATGTACATCCATGTGAATCTTTTCCAAGTGAAGAGAAGCATCATTTCCTTCCTGATCTCTGAATATGGGAAAATATGTTTTCCAATCTACACAAGGCATGTGATTTGCAAAACCTGGAATGCAAGCATGATTCATAGGAGCATACTTTGTAGATCAAGAATCCATATTGAACCAGTGAAGCTGCCACTTGAGTGACAAATGGAGTGCTTTAAATATGCTTGAAACTTATTGGAGTCGCTAGGGTAGAAGTACAACCTTGAATGTTTCTGATCTCCTACTACCTTCAAGAGCTCAGTTATTTTCATTGGAATCAATTTCCCAGGATAATGCAGCTTCGACCTCCTGGTAGACACACCAAAATGTGGTCACTAAGCTAGAACCAGTTGGGTTTTTCAACTATCAACCTAGCACAACTATTTCAAACCACTTCGGATTAGAAGTTAGCCATTCCAATCAGAGAGGCCTCTCTCAAAGGAAAATGAAGTACTCAAGGTAACACTTTTTATTGCAGATGGCTAAGTATTTTTGTGTTTTAAGTGATTTTGTAGGTGGAAGAGTGTATGAAGGCTACCATTGGGCATGGAATAAGCTAAGGGACTTCAATTTATAGCAAATGCATCCATGGAAAAATCAGGAAAATGGACTTAAAATATAACTTTTACACCAAAAACATAGTACTTGAAGGGAATTGGAGCATAAAAATTATGAATTCCAAGTAATCATAAGAATATGATGCTAATAAAAATATACAAAATAGAAAGACACAAATACATAAGCTCCAAAATAATCTCAGGTTGTGAAATACAACTGTTGCAAACTGTATATTAGCTTGGTAGAGAAAAATTACATAATAGCCTTCTCATTACATTCATCCACCCTTTAAAACTCAAAAACTCCCTCATTTATAGAGTTAGGTCTCTTTTACAATGGTCTTCCACCTTGGCTAGACTTTGATACTGACCTAGAGACCTAATTCAAATAGGATTACATCATATTGAGGATAAATAGGGATATTTTCTATTTTGATAGAGTGTGTAATAAAAAATGATTCTATGACTATTAATAACTCCAACAAAAAATCTAACCTATACTTGTCATCTTTATCGAACCAAATTGAAATGTTGAGGTGTTGACCAACTGATGCACTAGAGCTAAGACCTCGTGAACCTAAGTTGATATGGTGAGTTTTATTGATGATGTAGCATCATTAGTTGACTTGATGAGATGTTAGCCACATGGTAGTTGACTGTTGAATTTTCCTCTTGGAAAAGTCGCATAATAATATGCATCTTTTTATTCTATCATTCATCCACTTTTTCATTGCATTGACTTCTCAAAAACATCAAAAATACCTAACACTGGACGAAAAACAGAGTACAAGAAATTTCATAGCGAGCTTTCGTAGCAAACTTCAACATACACCTCCTACATAGTATTTAATATTTCTGACTGTTGTAGGGTATTAAGCCACCCTACTTCTGAAATTTTTTCTTATGTTTATCCTCAAGGAAAGTTACAACAAATTTCGTAGTAAATTCATGTCTTCAAGCCTGGGACTTGCTACGAAAGTACCTAATTTATTGAATTTTTTCATTCTCACCTTAAAAACACTTTATTTAGCTTATATATGCCTATGTAATAAGACGCAACATAGCCCAAAAAAGTGTAATCTTACCCTTTTTATGGAGCAGCATCATCGAAAACAATTATGAGTTTTAAGCCTCTCTTCAAAAGTTCATCTTGTATAATCTGCATTTGTACTTCTAAGTCTCTAGCCTGACCTTGTAGCTTCCTCCTTTTTGCCTGTAGCCACCTATTTCTCTTGCAAAGATGCTTCATCATCCTGTGTAGAGGCAGTGTCCTCTTTAGCATCTTCCTTGACTTATCTCCCATTTCATTGAAAAAATCTAGTTTCTTGCTCATTTCATTTTTTAAATCTTCGATCGCCAACTTTTTTTCTAGGACCTTTGTCCTAGCTTCCCTTAGTTGTTCTTGTGGAAGCTCCATATTAGTATTCTCTTGGACATGATATTTTCCTTTCCTTCTCTTAATTGACTCTAATTTTTTTGAATGTAATTCTAATATCTCCTTCAATGGAAACTTCTCCTTTTCTGGTTTCTCAGACATCATTTAATCATTGTTGCCTTGGACTGTTGTGACCTAGTGACTAGCTTTCTAGGTTTAAATATAAAACCTGAGTCTTCTTGTGAAAATTCCAACTTCTTAGCCCTTTTGTTTTTATTTTTGGTCTCTATTTCCTTGATTTCAATTGCCTTTACAATTGGACAACGTCGCCCATAATTTTACGTTTCCTGAGGGGTCCACGGCGGGTGGCTGCGAGTTTATGGAGCCCCCCCTAGTGGGGGATTTCGGGGGAAGTTCCCCCGAAGCTAAAAACATATGTAAAATTTCCATGTAAAAGTATAGTAATTTCTAGTCAATATGGGTCATTCATTAAGCGATGATCTAATGATAGAATTTATGTTTGATTTAGGGTTTTTTTCCCTAGAAGGCAACCCCTCATTTTGTATGAGGGTATTGTATTATGGCTATGTATTGTATGTGTATTCTCCAACCAAGAAACTGATAGAGAGACTGTGACAAAGAACAGAGGATATTACATTGGATCTGCTATAGGTTGTGTCTCTTCATTTTGCTAGATAATAAAAAGGAAGGAATGACTGTTTGGGGTGGACATAGCCTAAAATGGGTGAACCACGTATAGTTGTGTCTCTCTGGTTTTATGTGTTTTGTGTGCCTATGTTTTCCATATATTTTATGTGTTGCATTGCTTTGTAATATTTAATTTTCCAAAAATCTACTAACTTTCCTCTTCCCTCTGTTTGACTTCTAGTGAGCCTCCTGTGCGTCCTGTTAGCCACCTATAAAATTTGTTATAGAAAAAGGTGGCTAAAACTTTAAGAGCCTTCAAGAAACAATTTCATTGCTAAAAATTGTTGATGCTTAAAGTATTTTGATAATATCCTATCCTTTGGATAATCATCACTCCTTTTCCCCCTTTTCAACTTAGAAATTATGTTGTCATTACATGAAGAAAAACTGCTACAAAATCCCATTTTTTCCCTTCCTTCCACCACAAAAATAACCTTCATTTTTACCCCTTTTAACCCCATAAATCCCTCATTTTCAATTTTTTCCCCTTTCCCGTTCATCAAAATCCCTTTGATAAGGTTTAAGACCCTTTCTTAGCCTTATCGAAACCCTCAAACTCCTTTGAAAATCATTGAAAATCTATAAAAATCACATTTCTTTTTATATTATAGACTTAAGCCCCCTTAGGCTAAGTCTTTAACCCTTCCCCTCCATATGCCTTGGTGCTAGGACCGAGCGCCAGCCTTCCAAGTGCTTATCGCATCGCCCAATCGCGATTATCCCTTCCCCCATAAATCCCGATCATATGATTTTCCATATAACCTATGGCCCCGCAGATGGATGCCAAACCATACTGAAAATCAATATTCCACCCCAAACGTATAAACCTTTGTTTATATTAATTTGTCGATTTTTTATTATTTCCTAAAGTTTTCGCCGGTGCAAAGTTCTGTTCGCTCTCCATCGTCGATCTGATCTGCAGATTGACGGCGCGTAGTCTATCACCCCTGTGGTCCCCGCCAGCCACTTACCATTGCAAAACCGGGCGGAATTCATCACACCACTTTTGAGAGCAGGGCAGTTTTTTCTATTTCGCAGCGATTCCATACATAGGCCGACACGTGTCTTCAACCCATTCTCAAAAACTGCCCTCATCACGCGGTAAAGATCGGACATGGACCTGGCACAATATTGACATCCACCGTCTGATCTGAGGCCTCTCATCGAATGGTGATTGCTCTCTGAAGATCCTCGTGCAATAACCAGGGTACAGTGCGGTGTTAAAAGAATCTCCATCGTTGATCTGATTTGCAGATCGACGACCCACACTCCATCACCTCGGTCCCCTCGTCCACAACGGTAGCCGATGATCCCTTCGCCACTTCAGCATCCACGCAACACATTTTAATTGGGGTGGGTCTCCATGGTTTCTCCGCCCAGTCAGCAAATCTGAACCTGAAATCTTTATATAGTATTGTTTAATTAAAGTTTTTAATTTCGGGGCATATTTCTAAGGTTTGTTGGCACCTATTCTCCGTCGTTGATCGCGTGGGCCAATCTCATCCGACGGCCCAAGTTTGTCCCGAACCCCGAACATGATTTCCGACCATTTTTTTCCAAAATAAAGGTTTTAAACCTTTTTTTCCATTTTTATTTTATTTTTTTCGAATAATGTGACCCCTTCACATTATTTTTTCACCTCCGCTCCTGACCGTCGATCTTTGCGCGATCGACGGTTCCAATTAAAATTCTTCTTCTGCCTTTCCCTTGACCCCCTCTAATCAATCTCAACCGTTGGATGATGCCATCCAATGGCCATGCTCCCTCCATGTGCATTCTGAAGCAGTAAACCAATACATGTAGGATTTTATAATAGTTGTTTGTATTTTGCAGGGTTTAAAGGTTTTTTCCGCTATATCTGAAGAAAATTTAAAGGCAGAGAGTGACAATCCTCTTGCTTTTGATAAATCACTCGTGAGGTTTAAAATTCACATTTCATTAGTGTTTCATGAGGCTTTGATGCCATATCGCCCCTGCGCAGCCCTGCACACCAGCAAAACATAGTGAATCAAGCACAAATCAAAGAGTATCAGTGTCAAAGACAAATTTGTGGGATTACGGCTAAGATGGATTATCAGAAGCCTAATCCTCCCGACTAAAACACAGTTTGAAGAAAATCATAAAGGTTCATCAGACAGAAAGCATACGTTGCCACATCAGGGGCTAATTAAATCCCCCAGCCACCGCAGAGCCACCTACAGCCTTAAAGCAATCAAAAGAAGGTCGAAGTTATTACCAGACCAGGAGGTATTTTGCATCAATGCAGCTGAACAGTTATTTCAACCAAAGGAACTTATTATAGGCTGTCAGCAAAAGTTATTACAAGGAAAACGAGGAGCCTTGAAGTCAACAAATTCTTTCCAGTAAACCTAATAGTTAATATAAATGATTTAATACAGAGGACACCTATATAAGCTTCTTCATTGAGCCCCTAAAGACCGAGAAGCCATTTAAGTCTGTATTAATTATCTTTAGAGATCTTTTATTAGATTCCACCTCCTCATTTCTTCTACAAATACTTCTGAAGAAGAAGAGAAGTCGTTGGTTGGTTGATCACTAGTTGTAATATTGGAACTCTCTGAAATAATACATAGTCTGTTGAAGTTGAAGAAGAAATTGAAGTCTTGGAAGCCTCGATGATGTTGTTGCATGCTTGTTACTAAGAAGGCTCTATCATTGGATCCATGAGCTTGGCTGTTAGTGAAGTATTCTGAACTGTTTAATGTTTTCTCCCGATTTCATTCTGTTCCATAATTTCTAACTACAGTAGGTTGAAAGTTTTAGGCTAAGAAATGACTCCTGGAAGCAACTTAGACTTGTTCATCCTACACTGTTTTATGTTTTCTTCTACTGAAGTATTTTAGAGTCTTTAATCTCTCTCTTCAGTCTTCATGCTTGTTTATTTCCTTAATAGTTCAAATAGTTGGTTTCAGCATGATTTATGGTTTTCCTTGCTTGTCTGCTGCCACTTAAAAACTGTTATTGAAGTCTCCCTTTGAAGTTTCTTGTTTACAGTGAGTCAAGGAGGTCTGTTCTGATCTTGCCCTTTGTCCTTGCTTAAACAGTTTTCTTGAAGGTCTTTGTAGTTGTAATCATATATGTGTTAGGTGTTCCCTCTTTTATGACTGCAATTATCAGTGAATCTTTTATGTTTTCTAAGTCATTTGAAATAAAATATTTGAGGAAATAGGGTGTTCCCCAAATCTTAGATTTCATTTTAAAAGTTGTTTTTGAAATCATTGTTTTATTAAAGGTGTGATTTGAATAAATCATGGTTAGCTCTGTCAATGAAAAATCTCTTTATTGCTCAAATTGTGTTTTCAAATTCCTTTTGTTGAGAATTAAACTTCTCTTTCCAAATCATTGATGTCCATCTCATTCCAAAAACCAAAGGATCCTATGGCTAAGTTATATTTTCCCTCTGATATCCCATATCCATTGATAAGTTTTTCATGACCTCTTTTTTACTCCATTTCCCAATGAAGTTACTACTTCCTCTTTCTACCTATCTTTCCTAGACCTTTCATATCCTATTGTATCAATTCAACCAAACAAACAAACAAACACCTGCACTTAATAACTAGTCTAAAATCCATACTCTAAGCACACAATATAAACCTTTGCAAACAAACATTTGAGAGATCCCTCTCTAATAACAGGAGGACTAGATCCTGGAACTCTAAAGATTGGTTCTGATGTTGCCTTGTCTTTTGATTTGCCAAACTATCAAAACACGGGACACCAACATAATGGCGATCATAGTGGGACCCTTCTGAGTTAGTAATAATCTAAGTACCCCTTAGAACTCTAGAAATCCCTTATTTTCAAAAATATCCAGTGATTATTAGCCACCTCATCGCCACCAACATAATGGCGATCATGGTGGGACACTGAGTAAAATCTTCAAAAAAAAACACTCACTGTCTAGTATAACATAAGTAACCCTCTTCAAGCACTACCAAGCATAATGGTAATCATGATAGGACTTGTTTGAATCAGTGACAAAATAAGTAACCCTTATTCAAACCTTGGTGGATTCAGTTACCAAGCCATAAGAGTGAACTCTGTATGTTTTGACACCCTAGCTAAGTGTTAAGTCATATTTAGGACACTCTCATAACCTATAAGATCAATAAACTCAGAAAAACCCAAAAACATTTCAGTTTGGCTTCACAATGAGCATGGTGGTGAAACCATCCAATATCTTATCTTCATAAAAGCTAAAAAGTTTCCACCTGGCGACTCCATTAACCCCAGTAGGCCTATTACTCATCTAGGTTCCCAGATCTCCTTAAGACTGTGTTAACCAGCCTGGAAGAAGTTTTAGAGCCTAGTCCCATACTAGATAAGACATCGTGAGAGGTAAAATTCCCAAAAACAATCCCTAAAACCTCAACCTCTCTCATTTTTTGAAAAACAGTCTGGCTTCACATAGGATCAACACTAGATCCCATCCAGACCCAAATCCTCCTTTAATCGTTGACAATCTTGACAGAAGTCTGTGGCAGACTTCTAACTCTGGAAAATAAGCTGCTAATAGGAGCCTCTTAAGAACAAACTTTGTCCCCGAAAACCTTGTTGACTTAGAAGATTCACACTTTGATTTATACCATACAAAGAACATATTTAGAACCAGATCTCAAGGTGATTTAAACAAGATTGATATTAACTTTGTAGATTTGCAACAGAGATTTAGTAGTGAAGCTTCACCTTCCACTCCTCCTGATTCCCAACTTCTTCATCACTTTAGCCTTTTCCATAACAAATCAGCTCAAAATCATTTTTTTGGCCCAAGTGTTTCTTCCACTCCAATCTATACTACCACTGTGAAAAACACTCCTGTTCAACCCACTTTTACTCTTGTAAATCCACCTTTATTTCCATCCATGGCAACATGGTATGCCGCATTATTGTTACCACAACCTCTACTTCCCTTACCAAATGATTACCAATCCAAAATCCCTCACTTCACTGGAAAAGAGTCTACAACAACTCAAAATCATGTAGATAGGATAGAATATGCATTTGATTACATGGAGATAGAAGAAGAAACTGTGAAGATGAGGATCTTCACCCAAATTTTAGGAGGAGATGTAAAGAAATGGTTTAAAAACTTACCTCCTAACAGCATAAATGATCTCCTTGCCTTGCATCAAACATTCATCAACAAATGGGAACTCAAAAAGAACCCTCTCCAAATACTAGCAGAGCATAGCAGCCTCAAGAGAAATAAAGGGGAGAGTGTCCATGATTACTACACTAGGTTCAATAGCATTTACAATTCTCTCCCACCTCACATGAAACCTCCTCAAGGCATGGCTTTGGTAAGGTATCCCGAAGGCCTTGATGCTGAAATGACTTATGAGTTAAGGGGGAGAGATTATTTAACCTTAGAAGACATGCAGAAAGGAGCTTTGAGTGTAGAAGCAAACATAATCGAGAAAAGAAATAGGTTGAGATTAGAGAAGAAGGTAACTTATAATGATGACCTACTATCCTCAACCTCAGCTTCTGACACAAAAATTGACAACCTAGTGAGGGTGATGGAGAGGATGCTTGAAAAGATCAATTTGAATGAGAGAGTGCCACCAACAGAACCTCAAAATAACCAAAACAGAAACAGAAATTAGAATTATAGAAGAGAAAACAATCAAGACAAACAGAAGGAAAATGACCAACAGATTAGGCCTCCCTTAGAACAAAACAATGTAGATCAATATGAAGAAGATAGGGATTTGGAAAGGTGGGGAGAATCTCATGTAAACTTGATTGCATCAGAAAGTGGGGATGATGTTTTCCTCACTGAGTAAGAACAATATTTTTTCTCTTATGATCAAAATACAAACACCTATGAAGATTCTGATGACTATAGATTGGGTTTTGAAAATGCAATCATGGAGGTGCACAAACAATACGATCTTAGGAGCAAGGGGAACATAGAAAATTAAAAGAATAAGAACACTAATATTGCTGTCAAGAAAAACACAAAAACTCAGCTCAAAAAGACAGCAGAGAAAAACAACATTTTGGCCAAAAAACCAGACTTAAACAAAGACAAAAATATTCAGCCAAATGTTGAACAGAGTACCCCTAGCACTTCAGCTAGTGGTCCTAATAAAACTGTCCCAATTACCAGTCCAAACAAGGTTCAACAAATTAAAATTGCTGAAAGGAATTCAATTGAAAGGACAGATGTAAATATGAACAAGTCAATTGTTCCTTTTAGTCTTGAGGGAGCGATTGCTAAAATAAAAATTACTATTCCCCTAGCTGAACTAGTAACCCAAGAAGTGTACAAAAACCAAGTTTTGAAAGCTTTAAACTTAGGAAGTGATAATGACACCTTGAACTTGATAGATGACAAGCCTGAGTTGTTTTTTGGTCTAAGGGGTTGTCCCTCCCTTCTATGTTAGCTTGAACATACATGAGAAAATTTTACACAATGCCATGTTAGATTCTGGAGCTTCACACAATCTAATGCCCAAGGTAGTGATGGAAAGCTTAGGCTTAGAAATTACTAAACCATACAAAGATTTGTATTCCTTTGACTCAAGCAGAGTCAAATGTTTGGGTTTAATCAAAGATTTATGTGTTAATTTAGCTCAAATCCCTGCTATGATTTTAGTCATGGACATAGTTGTAGCTGACATTCCCCCTAAGTATGGCATGCTCTTATCAATATCATGGGGAGCCAAACTTCAGGGAAGCCTTCAAATGGACATGTCTTATGCCACCATCCCTGTTTTCAACCAAAACAGAAGACTATATAGGGAATCTCACATGAAGTACATGGTAAGTAACATAGACAAACCAAACAACTCTCTAATCTATTCTATTCAATCAAGTTTAGATTCCTTTATCTTATATAACAAAGATGAAATCACCCAAAAAGATAAGGAAAACATGTACCCAATCAGTTCACCAGAACAATCAAATATTCCCTTCAAACAAATTCAAAACATTGACAATCAACAGCAACAAGAAAATGAAAATGAGGCAAATGTACTTTGGAAAATAGAATTTCATGTATCCTGTAACAAAACAAGTGCAGGGGCAGGTGTTTGGATTCAAAATACGAATCAAATTTTTTCATATAAATTGGATTTCCCATGCACTAACAATATCGTTGAGTATGAAGCTCTTCTCCTAGGCTTACAATTGCTTAAACCGTTAGAATCCCAAAGGATATCGATCTTAGGGGATTCTGAACTTATCATAAAACAAATCAAAGGAGAATAATCAGCTAGGAATCCAAGGCTTAGGGAATATCAGAACGTTGCCCTTGATTTATTGAAAACCTTCGAAAAATATGAACTCATTTTCATCCCTAGAGCACTAAATCATCTAGCAAATGAACTCGCCTTTAATGCCAGCAACTGCCAAATACCTGAGACAAATCAATAGCTCAGCGTGAAGGTAAAACATAGGCCTACTGTGCCTGATAACAAAGATCACTGGAAAGTGTTTGACTCTGACAAACACATAGATGATTTCTTAAAATCAAAAAATGATTTCAGCATACCAATAGCAAGATCCAGCCAAAAATAAAACTGTTTGTATATTGAAAAAATCCTAGAAGTTGAAATGACATATTCTTCTGATATAACTCATTATGAGAATCATGTTGAAGCAGAGATAATTGACAACGCAGACCAAGAAGACTTGGAAGTTTTACAATGCAAAAATGATAAAATCCCAAGAGGTCTCACACCTTTAGAAAACCTTTTTTATTTTAACGATGTAGCCAAAGAACTGAGAATGGAGCCTGTGGAAACAAATGTAAAAGAGCATAACATAGGAAGTCTAGTAGAACCCAAGATGATCAAACTGTCTAGCACTCTCCCAGCTCGCATAAAATTGCAATACATAGAGTTATTCAAAGAGTTTAAAGATGTTTTTGCTTGGGGATACAAAGACCTAAAATCATATGATACCAGCGTCATCCAGCATAAAATCCCTTTGAAGGAAAATAAAAATCCTTTTAAACAAAATTTGAGGAGAATAAACCCTCTCTTACTACCTTTAGTTAAGGCAAAAATTGAAAAAATGCATGATGCTGGGATCATAGTACCCATTAGATTTCCAGAATGGGTATCAAACTTAGTTTCTTTTAGAAAGAAAATAGGGGAAATCAGACTCTGTATTGACTTCAGAAATTTAAATAGAGCCTCTTTAAAAGACAACTATCCCTTACCCAAGATGGACCATATAATTCAAAGGGTAGTTGGGTTAAAAAGGATATCTCTCTTAGATGGGTTCTCGGGTTACAACCAGGTGTTAGTGCTCCCAAGTGATCAAATCAAAACTACTTTTACCACACCTTGGGGCACCTTTATGTATTTCAAAATGCCTTTCGGATTAATGAATGCAGGGGCCACCTTCCAAAGGGCCATGGACATAGCCTTTTCTGAATACATTGGCTATTTCATACTCATTTACCTTGATGACATAACCGTTTTCTCAAAAACTAATGAAGAACATTTGATTCACCTAAGAAAATTTTTTGAGAAGTGTAGGAAATTTGGCTTGTCATTGAATCCCAAGAAGACACTCATTGGTCTCCAAGAAGGTAAAATTCTTGGCCATATAATTTCGGAAGAGGGAATCAAAATAAACCCTACAAGGATAGATGGCATATTGCAGATCAACCATGCAAGAAGCCTCAAAGAGTTGCAATCTTTCATCGGAAAGATAAATTTTCTAAGGAGGTTTATCCCTAATCTTGCTGAGCTATTAAAAAACATTACAAACATGCTTAAGAAAGATTTCGGTGTAAAATTTACTTTACCAGCTAAAAAATCATCGAACTGGTCAAACAAGCTCTTACTCAAACACCAGTCCTAATTAGTCCAGATTTTACCAAAGACTTTTACATCTTTTCTTTTCATCTGAGCATACCATAGCTGCAGTTTTGCTTCAAAAGAATGACTTGGGGAAAGAACAACCAATATCTTTCTTTAGTAGGGCCTTAAGAGATTCTCCTCTCAAATATAACATCATGGAGAAGCAAGCCTTAGCATTAGTGAAAGCTTTAAAAGACTTTAGGGTCTATATTTTACGCTCTCACATAATTTCTTTTGTTCCACATACTGTTGTCAAGGACATTCTAAGTCAAGTCCCTGATGGTAAAAGGGGAAAATGGATTGTAACTATTTTTTAGTATGACTTAGAAATCAGGCCCACCAAACTAGTTAAAGGGCAAGGATTAGCAAAACTTATGGTTGAGTCTAACTTACAAGCACTAGACATGAATATGGTAGATGTGTTGGAAGAAATAGAAGAATCTACTACTCCTTTTATTGAAGAAACATTTCTAAATTCTCCTTCGTATGCTGACATTATTTATGTGATTTTATATTTAAATGCCCATCCTTCTTTGTCTAAAACTAAAGCTAGATTTTTGAAACAAAAAGCTGTGAGTTTTTGCATCTTAGATGGGGTATTATATTGGAAAAATGTTGTTGGAATTTTTCTTAAATGTTTACTTGAAGATGATGCAGGGAAAATCATGCATGAGTTGCATGACGGAGAATGTGGAGGACACCTCTACTGGAAGGCCACAACAAACAAAATTCTTAGATCAAGTTACTATTGGCCTACCCTTTTCCCAGACACTCAGAAGTTGGTCATGTCTTGCCATAAGTGTCAAATCTTTGATGGCAAGAGAAAACTTCTTCCCTTACCCTTACATCCTATCAGAGTTGAGGCACCTTTTCAACAATGGGGGCTGGACTTCATTGGGGAAATCCACCCATCCTCCTCAGCTCAACATAAGTGGATCCTCACAGCCACTAACTTCTTTACCAAGTGGATAGAATCTATACCCTCCAGGAATGCTAATGACTCTGTCATTATCAAGTTTCTTGAAACAAATATCCTATCCAGATTTGGTTGTCCCAGAAAAATCATAACAGACAATGATGTTGCTTTTAAATTTAAAAAGATGGTTGACTTCTGTTACAAATACCACATAACCTTGGGCCATTCCACTACTTACTATCCCCAAGGAAATGTATTATCTGAATCTTCCAACAAGAGCCTCATCAATATCATTAAAAAACTGTTGGAACAAAATCAGAGATCATGGCACAGTAAACTGGTTCATGCCTTATGGGCTGATAGGTTAACTACAAAGAAATAAATAAATATTTCCCCCTATCAGCTATTTTATGGCATGGATGCAGTCTTTCCCACCTCATTAGGAGTGCCAGTCATGAAGCTCCTTTAAGAATTACAGGTTGAAGAGAATGATATGCAGAGGAGAATCAATCAAATCATCCATTTACAGCAGACCAGAGAAGAAGTTTATGAGAGAACAAAGTTGGTTCAAGAAAATATGAAGAAGCTATTTGACAAGAGAACTAAGGCATACAATTTCCAAGTTGGAAATGTCGTTCTTAAGTGGGATTCAAGGAGAGAAGAGCAGGGAAAACATGGCAAATTTGAGAACTTGTGGAAAGGTCCCTATATTGTTCATGCTGAAAGGGGTCACAATGCATTTTTCTTAAAAGAATTGAATGGAGAGGATTTGTATGGAGGTCCTGTCAATGGAAGGATGCTAAAGCGTTACTTCTGCTAGGAATCATGAGTTTCAAAGCATTGTATTTTTTCATTGTAAATATCATAGTCTGAACATTCCATTCAAATTTATAAAAATTAAAAATACAAAAACAATTGAAAAGAGAAAAGAGGGCAGATTGTAAAATCAAGAAAGGTATAGCCCCATACAAAAAAAGAGAAACAAATCTGAAAGTGTGCAAGCTCAAATGCCACTCCTAAAGAACACACTTCTAGTTAGTCAAACAACCTAATCTTGACTAATTAACTTTAAATTTTTTTTTGATAGGATAGTGAATTCAATTTGCCAAATTGTTTAATCTTGGCTTATTAATAGATAGTTTAGGATAGAAATTAAAGGTTCAAACATGCTCAAAATCTGAACCTGAGTTTCCAAAGAGAAAATGACTCAAATCTGTTTCAAGTTCTGAGTCAAAAGATGTAAAAATCTGGTTCTAATCAATTTAAAATCTAAACTAGTTAGCAAAGGAAAGACAGCTCAAGTAAGAGTCAAAACAGAGCTATAGAAAAGAGGAAGGAAATGTTTTAAAATATTAGATCTCAAACCTTCCATTTTTGTTTTAAATTCTCTGCAAAATAAATATCTCTGTGCAGCTTGTTTTTATGCCATAGATCACAGCAAGTCAAACAGCTTAATCTTGACTTGACTGTTTTTCAATTTATGTTATAGAATTTAGAGAATAGAGTTTTTTGGACAGCTTAATCCCAACAGATAATAGATTAGGTAGAGAATCATATGGGCTCAACTGTTTAATATGAGTCCATGGAGAAATAAGGATTAGAAATAGATTAGATTTCCTGCTTTCAAAAAGAATAAAATTTTATGAAAGATTTTTCCAATCCAAGTGCACTCTTAAGAAGAAAAAATGTTAGATATGTAGGATTGGGTAGGTAGACAGGTTGTATTGATAAAGATCCATTGTTTTTTATGGCTGCTAATATGTTTTCAGAGCAAAGCAAGATCATCCCAGCAAAGGAAGGGCAGCCCAATGGATGTGGCACAGGTCAGCCTCCTAGAGAATGCAAGTCTGAAGTTCTTTATGCCTTCAAGAAGGCACCATCCCCAAGGGGAGCCACTGTTAGCCACCTATAAAATTTGTTAGAGCAAAAGGTGGCTAAAACTTTAAGAGCCTTCAAGAAACAATTTCATTGCTAAAAATTTTTTATGCCTAAAGTATTTTGATAATATCCTATCCTTTGGATAATCGTCACTGCTTTTCCCCCTTTTCAACTCAGAAATTCTGTTGTCGTTACATGAAGAAAAAATGCTACAAAAAACCATTTTTTCCCTTCCTTCCACCACAAAACTAACCTTCATTTTTACCCCTTTTACCCCCATAAATCCCTCATTTTCATGTTTTTCCCCTTTCCCCTTCATCAAAATCCCTTTGATAAGGTTTAAGACCTTTTCTTAGCTTTATAGAAACCCTCAAACTCCTTTGAAAATCATTGAAAATCTATTAAAATCACTTTTTTTGTATATTATAGACTTAAGCCCCCTTGGGCTAATTCTTTAACCCTTCCCCTCCATACGCCTTGGTGCTAGGACCGAGTGCGATCCTTCCAAGCGCTTATCGCATCGCCCAATCGGGATTAGCCCTTCCCCCATAAACCCTGGTCATATGATTTTCCATATAACCTACGGCCTCGTAGACGGGCGCCAAACCGTATTGAAAATCAATATTCCGCTCCCAAAGTATAAACCTTTGTTTATATATATTTGTCAGTTTTTTATTATTTCCTAAAGTTTTTGCCGGTGAAAAGTTCCGTTCACTCTCAATTGTCGATCTTATCTGCAAATCGACGACGCACAGTCTATCACCCTGGTGGTCCCCGCTAGCCACTTACCATTGCAAAACCGAGCGGAATTCACCACACCTCTTTTGAGAGCGAGGCGGTTTTTTCTATTTCACAGCGATTCCATACACCGGCCGACACGTGTCTTCGACCCATTCTCAAAAACCGCCCTCATCGCATAGTAAAGATCAGACATGGACCCGGCGTGATATTGACGTCCACCGTCCGATCTGAGGCCTCTCATCGGATGGTGATTTCTCTCCGAAGATGCTTGTGCAATAACCAGGGTACGGCACGGTGTTAAAAGAATCTTCGTTGTCGATCTGATTTACAGATCGATGGCCCACACTCCATCGCCTCGATCCCCTCGTCCACAGTGGCAGCCGATGATCCCTTCGCCACTTCAGCGTCCACGCAGCACATTTTAATTGGGGCGGGTCTCCATGGTTTCTCCGCCCAGTCAGCAAATCCGTACCCAAAATATTTATATAGTATGGTTTAATTAAAAATTTTAATTCTGGGGCATATTTCTAAGGTTTGTTGGCACCTGTTCTCTGACGTTGATCGCGTGGGCTGATCTCATCCGACGGCCCACGTTTGTCCCGAATCCCGAACATGATTTCCGACCATTTTTGTCCAAAACAAAGGTTTTAAACCTTTTTTCCATTTTTATTTTATTTTTTTCGAATAATGTGACCCCTTTACATAATTTTTTCACCTCCACTCCTAACCGTCGATCTCTACGCAATCGACGACTCCGATTCAAATTCTTCTTCTGCCTTTCCTTTGACCCCCTCTAATCAATCTCAACCATTGGATGATACCATCCAACGACCATGCTCCCTCCACGTGCCTTCTGAAGCATTAAACCTATACATGTAGGATTTTATAATAGTTGTTTGTATTTTGCAGGGTTTAAAGTTTTTTTCCTCTATATCTGAAGAAAATTTAAAGGCAGAGGGTGACAATCCTCCTGCTTTTGATTTATCAAATAAAATCACTCGCAGGGTTTAAAATTCATGTTTCATTGATGTTTCATGAGGCATTGATGGCATATCACCCCTGCGCAACCCTGCACACCAGCAAAACACAGTGAATCAAGCACAAATCAAAGAGTATCAGTGTCAAAGACAAATTTGTGGGATTATGGCTAAGATGGATTATCAGAAGCCTAATCCTCCCGACTAAAACAAAATTTAAATAAAATAATAAAGGTTCATCAGATAGAAAGCATACGCTGCCACACTAGGGGCTAATTAAATCCCCCAGCCACCGCAGAGCCACCTACAGCCTCAAAGCAATCAAAAGAAGGTCGAAGTTATTACCAGACCATGATGTATTTTGCATCAATACAGCTGAACAATTATTTCAACTAAAGGAACTTATTGTAGGCTGTCAGCATAAGTTTTTACAAGGATAACGAGGAGCCTTGAAGTCAACAAATTCTTTCCAACAAACCTAATAGTTAATATAAATGATTTAATACAGAGGACACCTATATAAGCTTCTTCATTGAGCCCCCAAAGGCCGAGAAGCCATTTAAGTCTATATTAATTATCTTTAGAGATCTTTTATCAGAGTCCACCTCCTCATTTCTTCTACAAATACTTCTGTAGAAGAAGAGAAGTGGTTGGTTGGTTGATCACTAGTTGTAATATTGGAACTCTCTGAAATAATAGATAGTCTGTTGAAGTTGAAGAAGAAATTGAAGTCTTGGAAGCCCTGATGATGTTGTTGCATGCTTGTTACTGAGAAGGCTCTATCATTGGATCCATGGGCTTGGTTGTTGGTGAATTATTCTGAACTGTTTAATTTTTTCTCCTGATTTCATTTTGTTCCATAATTTCTTACTACAGTAGGTTGAAAGTTTTAGGCTAAGAAATGACTCCTAGAAGCACCTTAGACCTGTTCATCCTTCACTGTTTTATGTTTTCTTCTGCTGAAGTATTTTAGAGTCTTTAATATCTCTCTTTAGTCTTCATTCTTTTTTATTTCCTGAATATTTTGAATAGTTGGTTTCAGCATGATTTATGGTTTTCCCTGCTTGTCTGCTGCCACTTAAAAATTGTTATTGAAGTCTCCCTTTGCATTTTCTTGTTTACAGTGAGTCAAGGAGGTTTGTTCTGATCTTGCCCTTTGTCCTTGCTTAAACAATTGTCTCGAAGGTATTTGTAGTTGTAATCATAGATGTGTTAGGTGTTCCCTCTTCTATGACTGCAATTATCAGTGAATCTTTTATGTTTTCTAAGTCATTTGAAATAAAATCTTTGAGGAAAAAGGGTGTTCCCCGAATCTTAGATTTCATTTTAAAAGTTGTTTTTAAAATCATTGTTTGCTTAAAGGTGTGATTTGTAGAATTCATGGTTAGCCGTGTCTATCAAAAAGCTCTTTATTGCTCAAATTGTGTTTTCAAATTCCCTTTGTTGAGAATTAAACTTCTCTTTCCAAATCATTGATGTCCATCTCATTCCAAAAACCAAAGGATCTTGTGGCCAAGTTAGATTTTCCCTCTGATATCCCATATCCATTGATAAGTTTTTCATGACCTCTTTTTGACTCCATTTCCCAATGAAGTTACTACTTCCTCTTTCTACCTATCTTTCCTAGACCTTTCATATCCTGCTGTATCAATTCAACCAAACAAACAAAAAAACATCTGCACTTAATAACTAGTCTAAAATCCATACTCTAAGCACACAAGATAAACCTTTGCAAACAAAAATTTGAGAGATCCCTCTATGAGAACAGGAGGACTAGATCCTGGAACTCTAAAGATTGGTTATGATGTTGCCTTGTCTTTTGATTTTCCAAACTATCAAAACGTGGGACACCAACATAATGGCGATCACGGTGGGACCCTTCTGAGTTAGTAATAATCTAAGTACCCCTTAGAACTCTAGAAATCCCTAATTTTCAAAAATATTTAGTGATTATTAGCCACCTCATCGCCACCAACATAATGGCGATCACGGTGGGACACTAAGTAAAATCTTCAAAACAAAACACTCACTGTCTAGTATAACATAAGTAACCTTCTTCAAGCACTACCAAGCATAGCGGTAATCATGATAGGACTTGTTTGAATCAGTGACAAACTAAGTAAACCTTAGGATTCTCATAGAACCTTATCAAACCTTGGAGGATTCAGTTATCAAGCCATAGGAGTGAAATCTGTATGTTTTGACACCCTAGCTAAGTGTTAAGTCAGATTTAGGACATGCTCATAACCTATAAGATCAAGAAACTCAGAAAAACCCAAAAACATTTCAGTTTGGCTTCACAATAAGCATGGTGGTGGAACCATCCAATATCTTATCTTCATAAAAGCTAAAAAGTTTCCACCTAGCGACTCCACTAACCCCAGTAGGCCTATTACTTATCTAGGTTCCCAGATCTCTTTAAGATTGTGTTAACCAGCCTGGAAGAAGTTTAGGAGCCTAATCCCATACTAGATAAGACATTGTGAGAGGTAAAATTCCCAAAAAGAATCCCTAAAACATCAACCTCTCTCATTTTTTGAAAAATAGTCTGGCTTCACATAGGATCAAAAATAGATCCCATCCAGACCCAAATCCTCCTTTAATCATTGACAATCCTAAGATAATTCTGTGGTAGAATTCTAACTCTGGAAAATCAACTGCTAATAGGAGCCTCTTAATAACAAACTCTGTCCCCGAAAACCTTGTTAACTTAGGAGATTCACACTTTGATTTATACCATACAAAGAACATCTTTAGAACCAGATCTGAAGGTGATTTAAACAAGCCTGATCTTAAATTTGCGTATTTGCAACAGAGCTTTAGTAGAGAAGCTTCACCTTCCACTCCTACTGATTCCCAACTTCTTCATCACTTTAGCCTTTTCCATAACAAATCAGCTCAAAATCATTTTGTTGGCCCAAGTGTTTCTTCCACTCCAATCTATACTACCACTGTGAAAAACACTCCTGTTCAGCCCACTTTTACTCTTGTAAATCCACCTTTATTTCTAGCCATGGTAACATGGTATGCCCCATTAGTGTTACCACAACCTCTACTTCCCTTACCAAATGATTACCAATCAAAAATCCCTCACTTCATGGAAAAGAGTCTACAACAGCTCAACATCATGTAGATAGGATAGAAGATGCATTTGATTACATGGAGATAGAAGAAGAAACTATGAAGATTAGGATCTTTGCCCAAAGTTTAGGAGGAAATGTAAAGAAATGTTTTAAAAAATTACCTCCTAACAGCATAAATGATCTCACTGCCTTGCATCAAACATTAATCAACAAATGGGAACTCAAAAATAACCCTCTCCAAATACTAGCAGAGTATAGCAGCCTCAAGAGAAATAAAGGGGAGGGTGTCCATGATTACTCCACTAGGTTCAATATCATTTACAATGCTCTCCCACCTCACATGAAACCTCCTCAAGGCATAGCTTTGGTAAGGTATCCCGAAGGCCTTGATTTTGAAATGACTTATTAGTTAAGGGGGAGAGATTATTTAACCTTAGAAGACATGCAGAAAGGAGCTTTGAGTGTAGAAGCAAACATAATCGAGAAAAGAAATAGGTTGAGATTAGAGAAGAAGGTAACTTATAATGATGACCTACTACCCTCAACCTCAGCTTCTGACACAAAAATTGACAACCTAGTGAGGGTGATGGAGAGGATGCTTGAAAATATCAATTTGAATGAGAGACCGCCACCAAGAGAACCTCAAAATAACCAAAACAGAAACAGAAATCAAAATTATAGAAAAGAAAACAATCAAGACAAACAGATGGAAAATGACCAACAGATTAGACCTCCCTTCCAGCAAAACTATGTAGATCAATATGAAGAAGATAGGGAGTTGGAAAGGTTGGGAGAATCTCATGTAAAATTGATTGGATCGGACAGTGGGGATGATGTTTTCCTCACTGAGGAAGAACAAGATTTTTTCTCTTATGATCAAAATACAAACACCTATGAAGATTCTGATGACTATAGATTGGGTTTTGAAAATGCAATCATGGAGGTGCACAAACAATACGATCTTAGGAGCAAGGGGAACATAGACAATTCAAAGAATAAGAACATTGATACTACTGTCAAGAAAAACACAGAAGCTTAGCCAAAAAAAACAGCAAAGAAAAGCAACATTTTGGCCAAAAAACCAGACTTAAACAAAGACAAAAATATTCAGCCAAATGTTGAACAGAGTACCCCTAGCACTTCAGCTAGTGGTCCTAATAAAACTGTCCCAATTACCAGTCCAAACAAGGTTCAACAAATTAAAATTACTGAAAGGAATTCAATTTAAAGGACAAATGTAAATATGAACAAGTCAATTGTTCCTTTTATTCTTGAGGGAGAGATTGCTAAAATAAAAATTACCATTCCCCTAGCTGAACTAGTAACCCAAGAAGTGTACAAAAACCAAGTTTCGAAAGCTTTAAACTTAGGAAGTGATAATGACACCTTGAACTTGATAGATGACAAGCCTGAGTTTTTGTTTGGTCCAGAAGTTGAAGGAAAATACCAAGAAGGGGTTGTCCCTCCCTTCTATGTTAGCTTTAACATACACGAGAAAATTTTACACAATGCCATGTTAGATTCTGGAGCTTCACACAATCTAATGCCCAAGGTAGTGATGGAAAGATTAGGCTTAGAAATTACTAAACCATAAAAATATTTTTATTCCTTTGACTCAAGCAGAGTCAAATGTTTGGGTTTAATCAAAGATTTATGTGTTAATTTAGCTCAAATCCCTGCTATGAGTTTAGTCATGGACATAGTTGTAGCTGACATTCCCCCTAAGTATGGCATGCTCTTATCAAGATCATGGGGAGCTAAACTTCAGGGAAGCCTTCAAATGGACATGTCTTATGCCACCATCCCTATTTTCAACCAAAACAAAAGACTATACAGGGAATCTCACATGAAGTACATGGTGATTAACATAGAAAAACCAAACAACTCTCCAATCTATTCTATTCAATCAAGTTTAGATTCCTTTATCTTATATAACGAAGATGAAATCACCCAACAAGATAAGGAAAAAATGTACCCAATCAGTTCACCAGAACAATCAAATCTTCCCTTCAAACAAATTCAAAACATTGACAATCAACAGCAACAAGAAAATTAAAATGAGGCAAATGTACTTTGGAAAATATACTTTGATGTATCCTGTAACAAAACAAGTGCAGGGGCAGGTGTTTGGATTCAAAATATGAATCAAAGTTTTTCATATAAATTGGATTTCCCATGCACTAACAATATCGTTGAGTATGAAGCCCTTCTCCTAGGCTTACAATTGCTTAAACAGTTAGAAGCCCAAAGGATATCCATCTTAGGGGATTCTGAACTTATCATAAAACAAATCAAAGGAGAATACTCAGCTAGGAATCCAAGGCTTAGGGAATATTGGAACGCTGCCCTTGATTTATTGAAAACCTTTGAAAAATACAAATTCATTTTCATCCCTAGATCACTGACTCATCTAGCAAATGAACTCGCCTTCAATGCCAAAAACTACCAAATACCTAAGACAAATCAACATCTCAACGTGAAGGTAAAACACAAGCCTAATTTGCCTGATAATGAAGATCACTAGCAAGTGTTTGACTCTGACAAACACATAGATGATTTATTAAAATTAGAAAATGATTTCAGCATACCAATAGCAAGATCCAGCCAAAAAGAAAACTATTTGTTTATTGAACAAATCCCAGAAGTTGAAATGACATATTCTGCTGATATAAATCATTATGAGAATCCTATTGAAGCAGAGATAATTAACAACGCAGACCAAGAAGACTTGGAATTTTTACAATGCAAAAATGATAAAATCCCAAGAGGTCTCACACCTTTATAACACCTTTTTGATTTTAACGATGTAGCCAAAGAACCGAGAATGGATCCTGTGGAAAAAAATGTAGAAGAGCATAACATAGGTAGTCTAGCAGAACCCAAGATGATCAAACTTTCTAGCACTCTCCCAGCTCACATAAAATTGCAATACATAGAGTTATTCAAAGAGTTTAAAGATGTTTTTTCTTGGGGATACAAAGACCTAAAATCATATGATACCAGCATCATCCAACATAAAATCCCTTTGAAGGAAAATCAAAATCCTTTTAAACAAAATTTGAGGAGAATAAACCCTCTCTTACTACCTTTAGTTAAGGCAGAAATTGAAAAAATGCATGATGCTAGGATCATAGTACCCATTAGATTTTCAGAATGGATATCAAACTTAGTTTCTGTTAGAAAGAAAACAAGGGAAATCAGGCTCTGTATTGACTTCATAAATTTAAATAGAGCCTCTTTAAAATAAAACTACCCGTTACCCAAGATGGAAAATATACTTCAAAGGGTAGTTGGGTCAAAAATGATATCTCTCTTAGATGGGTTCTCGGGTTACAACCAGGTGTTAGTGCTCCCAAGTGATCAAATCAAAACTGCTTTTACCACACCTTGGGGCACCTTTATGTATGTCAAAATTCCTTTCGGATTAATGAATGCAAGGACCACCTTCCAAAGGGCCATGGACATAGCCTTTTCTGAAGACATTGGCTATTTCATAATCATTTACCTTGATGACATAACCATTTTCTCAAAAACTGATGAAGAACATTTGATTCACCTAAGAAATTTTTTTGAGAAGTGTAGGAAATTTGGCTTGTCATTGAATCCCAAGAAGACACGCTTTGGTCTCCAAGAAGGTAAACTTCTTGGCCATATAATTTCGAAAGAGGGAATAAAAATAGACCCTACAAGGATAGATGGCATATTGCAGATCAACCATCCAAGAAGCCTCAAAGAGTTGCAATTTTTCATCGGAAAGATTAATTTTCTAAGGAGTTTTATCCCTAATCTAGCTGAGCTATTAAAAAACATTACAAACATGCTTAAGAAATATATCGGTGTAAAATGGACTTTACCAGCTAAAAAATCATTCGAACTGGTCAAGCTAGATCTTACTCAAACACCAGTCCTGATTAGTCCAGATTTTACCAAAGACTTTCACATCTTTTCTTTTGCATCTGAGCATACCATAGCTACAGTTTTACTTCAAAAGAATGACTTGGGGCAAGAACAACCAATATATTTCTTTATTAGGGCCTTGAGAGATGCTCCTCTCAAATATAACATCATGGATAAGCAAGCCTTAGCATTAGTGAAAGCATTAAAATACTTTAGGGTCTATATTTTACACTCTCACATAATTTCTTTTGTTCCACATACTATTGTCAAGGACATTCTAAGTCAAGACCCTGATGGTAAAAGGGGAAAATGGATTGCAACTATTCTTGAGTATGACTTAGAAATCAGGCCCACCAAACTAGTTAAAGGGCAAGGATTAGCAAAAATTATGCTTGATTCTAACTTCCAAGCACTATACATGAATATGGTAGATGTGTTGGAAGAAATAGAAGAATCTAGTGCTCCTTTTATTGAAGAAACATTTCTAAATTATCCTTCGTATGCTGACATTATTTATGTGATTTTATATTTAAATGCCCCTCCTTCTTTTTCTAAAACTAAAGCTATATTTTTGAAACAAAAAGCTGTGATTTTTTGCATCTTAGATGGGTTATTATATTAGAAAAATGATGCTGGAATTTTTCTTAAATGTTTACTTGAAGATGATGCAAGGAAAATCATGCATGAATTGCATGACGGATAATGTGGAGGACACCTCTACTAGAAGGCCACAGCAAAAAAAATTCTTAGATTAGGTTACTATTGGCCTACCCTTTTCCCAGACACTCAGAAGTTGGTCATGTCTTTCCATAAGTGTCAAATCTTTGATGGCAAAAGAAAACTTCTTCCCTTACCCTTACATCCTATCAGAGTTGAGGCACCTTTTCAACAATGGGGGCTGGACTTCATTGGGGAAATCCACCCATCCTCCTCAGCTCAACATAAGTGGATCCTCATGGCCACTGAATTTTTTACCAATTGTATAGAAGCTATACCCTCCAGGAATGCTAATGACTCTGTCATTATCAAGTTTCTTGAAACAAATATCTTATCCAGATTTGGTTGTCCCAGAAAAATCATAACAGACAACGCTACTGCTTTTAAATCTAAAAATATGGTTGAATTCTATTACAAATACCACATAACCTTGGGCCATTCCACTACTTACTATCCCCAAGGAAATGGATTAGTTGAATCTTCCAACAAGAGCCTCATCAATATCATTAAAAAACTGTTGGAACAAAATCAGAGATCTCGGCATAGTAAACTAGTTCATGTCTTATGGGCTGATAGGTTAACTACAAAGAAATCAATAAATATGTCCCCCTATCAGCTATTTTATGGCATGGATGCAACCTTTCCCACCTCATTAGGAGTGCCAGTCATGAGGATCCTTCAATAAGTACAAGTTGAAGAGAATGATATGCAGAGGAGAATCAATCAAACCATCCATTTACAGCAAACCAGAGAAGAAGTTTATGAGAGAACACAGTTGGTTCAAGAAAATATGAAGAAGCTATTTGATAAGAGAACTAAAGCAGACAATTTCCAAGTTGGAAATTTCGTTCTTAAGTGGGATTTAAGGAGAGAAGAGAAGGGAAAACATGGCAAGTTTGAGAACTTGTGGAAAGGTCCCTATATTGTTCATGTCGAAAGGGGTCACAATGCATTTTCCTTGAAAGAATTGAATGGAGAGGATCTGTATGGAGGTCCTGTAAATGGCAGGATGCTAAAGCATTAATTCTACCAGGAATCATGAGTTTCAAAGCATTGTATTTTTTCATTGTAAATATCATAGTCTGAACATTGCATTCAAAGTTATAAAAATTAAAAATACAAAAACAGTCGAAAAGAGAAAAGAGGGCAGATTGTAAAATCAAGAAAGGTATAACCCCATACCAAAAAAGAGAAACAAATCTGAAAGTTTGCAATATCAAATGCCACTCCTAAATAACACACTTCTAGTTAGTCAAATAGCCTAATCTTGACTAACTAGCTTTAAATTTTCTACTGATAGGATAGTGAATTCGATTTGCCAGATTGTTTAATCTTCGCTTATCAGTAGATATTTTAGGATAGAAATTAAAGGTTCAAACATGCTCAAAATCTGAACCTGAGTTTCCAAAGAGAAAATGACTCAAATCTGTTTCAAGTTCTTAGTCAAAAGATGTAAAAATCTGGTTCTAATCAGCTTAAAATCTAAACCAGTTAGCAAAGGAAAGACAGCTCAAGTAAGAGTCAAAACAGAGCTGTAGAAAAGAGGAAGGAAATGTTTTAAAATCTCAGATCTCAAACCTTCCATTTTTGTTTTAAATTCTCTGCAAAATAAATTTCTAAGCTTGTTTTTATGCCATAGGTCATAGCAAGTCCAACAACTTAATCTTGACTTGATTGTTTTTAAATTGATGTTATAGAATTTAGAGAATAGAGTCTGTTGGACAGTTTAATCCCAACAGATAATAGATTAGGTAGAGAATCATATGGGCTCAACTGTTTAATCTGAGTCCATGGAGAAATAAGGAGTAGAAATAGATTAGATTTCCTGCTTTCAAAAAGAATAAAATGTTGTGAAAGAGTTTTCCAATCCAAGTGCACTCTTAAGAAGAAAAAATGTTAGATATGTAGGATTGGGTAGGTGAACAGGTTGTATTGATAAAGATCCATTGTTTTTTATGGCTTCTAATATGTTTTCAGAGCAAAGCAAGATCATCCTAGCAAAGGAAGGGCATCTCAATGGATGTGTCACAGGTCAGCCTCCCATAGAATGCAAGTGTGAAGTTCTTGATGCCTTCAAGAAGGCACCATCCCCAAGTGGAGCCACTGTTAGCCACCTATAAAATTTGTTATAGCAAAAGGTGACTAAAACTTTAAGAGCCTTCAAGAAACAATTTCATTGCTAAAAATTGTTGATGATTAAATTCTTTTGATAATATCCTATATTTTGGATAATCGTCACTGCTTTTCCCCCTTTTCAACTCAGAAATTCTGTTGTCATTACATGAAGAAAAATTGCTACAAAATCTCATTTTTTCCCTTCCTTCCACCACAAAACTAACCTTCATTTTTACCCCTTTTACCCCCATAAATCCCTTCATTTCATTTTTTTCCCCTTTCCCCTTCATCAAAATCCCTTTGATAAGGTTTAAGACCCTTTCTTAGCCTTATCGAAACCCTCAAACTCCTTTGAAAATCATTGAAAATCTATTAAAATCACATTTTTTGTATATTATAGACTTAAGCCCCCTTGGGCTAAGTGTTTAACCCTTCCCCTCCATAATCCTTGGTGCTAGGACCGAGCGCCAGCCTTCCAAGCGCTTATCACATCGCCCGATCATGATTAGCCCTTCCCCCATAAACCCTAGTCATATGATTTTCCATATAACCTATGGCCCCGCAGACGGGCGCCAAACCATATTGAAAATCAATATTCTGCCCCCAAATTATAAACCTTTTTTTATATTAATTTGTCATTTTTTTATTATTTTCTAAAGTTTCCGCGGGTGCAAAGCTCCATTCGCTCTCCACCGTCGATTTGATCTGCATATCGACGGCACGCAATCTATCACCCTGGTGGTCCCCGCCAGCCACTTACCATTGCAAAACCGGGCGAAATTCATCGCACCGCTTTTGAGAGCGGGGCGGTTTTTTCTATTTCGCAGCAATTCCATACATCGGCCGACACGTGTCTTCGGCCCATTCTTAAAAACTGCCCTCATCGCGTGGTAAATATCAGACATGGACCCGGCAAGATATTAACATCCACCATCCGATCTGAGGCCTCTCATCGAACGATGATCGCTCTCCAAATATTCTCGTGCAATAACCAGGGTACGGCGCAGTGTTAAAAAATTCTCTGTCGTCGATCTGATTTGCAGATCGACGGCCCACACTCCATCGCCTCAGTCCCATCGTCCACAACGACAGCCGATGATCCCTTCTCCACTTCAGCATCCACGCGGCACATTTTAATTGGGGTAGGTCTCCATGGTTTCTCCTCCCAGTCAGCAAATCTGGACCCGAAATCTTTATATAGTATGGTTTAATTAAATTTTTTAATTCTGAGGCATATTTCTAAGGTTTGTTGGCACCTGTTCTCCGCCATTGATCGCGTGGGCCGATCTCATCCGACGACCCACGTTTGTCCTGAACCCTGAACATGATTTCTGACCATTTTTGTCCAAAACAAAGGTTTTAAACCTTTTTTCCATTTTTATTTTATTTTTTTCGAATAATGTGACCCCTTCACATTATTTTTTCACCTCCGCTCCTGACCATCGATCTCTGCGCGATCGACGTCTCTAATTCAAATTCTTCTTATGCCTTTCCTTTGACCCCCTCTAATCAATCTCAACCAGTGGATGATGCCATCCAACAACCATGCTCCCTCCACATGCCTTCTGAAGCAGTAAACCTATACATGCAGGATTTTATAATAGTTGTTTGTATTTTGTAGGGTTTAAAGGTTTTTTCTACTATATCTGAAGAAAATTTAAAGGCAGAGGGTGACGATCCTCCTACTTTTGATTTATCAAAGGAAATCACTCGCAGGGTTTAAAATTCACGTTTCATTGGTGTTTCATGAGGCATTGATGCCATATCACCCCTGCGCAGCCCTGCACACCAGCAAAACATAGTGAATCAAGCACAAATAAAAGAGTATCAGTGTCAAAGACATATCTGTGGGATTACAGCTAAGATGGATTATCAGAAGCCTAATCCTCCTGACTAAAACATAGTTTAAAGAAAATCATAAAGGTTCATCAGATAGAAAGCATACGCTGCCACATCAGGGGCTAATTAAATCCCCCAGCCACTGCAGAGCCACCTACAGCCTCAAAGAAATCAAAATAAGGTCGAAGTTATTACCAGACCAGGAGGCATTTTGCATCAATACAGCTGAACAATTATTTCAACCAAAGGAACTTATTGTAGGCTATCAGCAGAAGTTATTACAAGGATAACGAGGAGCCTCGAAGTCAAAAAATTCTTTCCAACAAACCTAATATTTAATATAAATGATTAAATACAGAGGACACCTATATAAGCTTCTTCATTGAGCCCCCAAAGGCTGAGAAGCCATTTAAGTCTATATTAATTATATTTAGAGATATTTTATCAGAGTCCACCTCCTCATTTCTTCTAAAAATACTTTTGTAGAAGAAGAGAAGTTGTTGGTTGGTTGATCACTAGTTGTAATATTGGAACTCTCTGAAATAATACATATTCTGTTGAAGTTGAAGAAGAAATTGAAGTCTTGGAAGCCCTGATGATGTTGTTGCATGCTTGTTATTGAGAAGGCTCTATCATTGGATCCATGACCTTGGTTGTTGGTGAAGTATTCTGATCTGTTTAATGTTTTCTCCTGTTTTCATTTTGTTCCATAATTTCTTACTACAGTAGGTTGAAATTTTTAGGCTAAGAAATGACTCCTGGAAGCACCTTAGACCTGTTCATCCTTCACTGTTTTATGTTTTCTTCTGCTAAAGTATTTTAGAGTCTTTAATCTCTCTCTTTAGTCTTCATACTTGTTTATTTCCTTAATAGTTCGAATACTTGGTTTCAACATGATTTATGGTTTTCCCTGCTTGTCTGCTACCACTTAAAAATTGTTATTGAAGTCTCCCTTTGAAGTTTCTTGTTTACAGTGAGTCAAGGAGGTCTGTTCTGATCTTGCCCTTTGTCCTTGCTTAAACAGTTGTCTTGAAGGTCTTTGTAGTTGTAATCATAGATGTGTTAGGTGTTCCCTCTTCTATGACTACAATTATCAGTGAATATTTTATGTTTTCTAAGTCATTTGAAATAAAATCTTTGAGGAAATAGGGTGTTCCCCAAATCTTAGATTTCATTTTAAAAGTTGTTTTTGAAATCATTGTTTGCTTAACAGTGTGATTTGTAGAATTCATGGTTAGCCATGTCTATCAAAAAGCTCTTTATTGCTCAAATTGTGTTTTCAAATTCCCTTTATTGAGAATTAAACTTCTCTTTCCGAATCATTGATGTCCATCTCATTCCAAAAACCAAAGGATCCTGTGGCAAAGTTAGATTTTCCCTCTGATATCCCATATCCATTGATAAGTTTGTCATGACCTCTTTTTGACTCCATTTCCCAATGAAGTTACTACTTCCTCTTTCTACCTATATTTCCTAGACCTTTCATATCCTGTTGTATCAATTCAACCAAACAAACAAACAAACACTTGCACTTAATAACTAGTCTAAAATCCATACTCTAAACACACAAGATAAACCTTTTCAAACAAGAATTTGAGAGATCCCTCTCTGAGAATAAGAGGACTAGATCCTGGAACTCTAAATATTGGTTCTGATGTTGCCTTGTCTTTTGATTTTCCAAACTATCAAAACACGGGACACCAACAGGTCCTTGTATATGTTTTTATTTGACTGATGGTATAAGTATTCTTTGATGCCATAGTCTTCTGTACTTTTTCAACTTCCAGCTCCATGGGCTCTGCCATAGGCTCTACTTCAGGCTGTATAGGCTCTACTTCAAGTTTCATCTCTACCTCATGGTTAACCACTGGTCCTGTTTTAGATTTCTTGCCTTTATTTGGTGTATTGGACTTAGATATTGGTGTTTTCCTAGGAGTAAGGGCATCAACCTCATAGCCACTCAAAAATAGGAATGTAGACCAATCTCTTTTCATTTTTTTTTAATTCTTCAAGTACCAGCAATTTGATAAGAGCATGATGAAAGATGGAGGTATCACTGGTTTCAAGTTTGGCCTGAACCTTGTCTGCCATTTTTCTCAAACTCCTAAACAAATAAAAAGTTAGATCTAGGGGTTGCTTACTTGTGAAGTGTAGCAATAATTTGAAGTTGTATTGATAAATCATATGGAATCTACCCTCATAGGTGAAATATTTCCGAATCACCATTAAGAACTTGGAAATTTTCTCCTTAAGGCATGTTCTTGAGATACCTGAAGTCATATTGATCCTTTATGCTCCTCCTTCAAAAATTCATCACAATTATGTAATTTGAATTTATTAACCTTGAACCATGACTCCACTAATCTTGGGATCTCAGTAGCTTGCGCAAATGTGTAAGGAGACATAACAAAGCTCAAAATGCTCACCTTCGACCCTATGCTTGTAAAATTAGCAGAAAAATCCTTTGAAACTTGTGCATGGTATCCCTGCAATTTTTTACAAAATCAAAGGCATCCCACACTAGAAAATTCTTGTGAGAAGGTTGGGTCTTCCTCGAGTAGCCTCATGTCCATGGGCTCATACCTAACAATAGCTCCATCTATATACTGCTTCTTTTTTTATGCCATTTCTTGAAAATGTGATGATCAACTATTCCCTTGACACATGCAAAACATTTTGAGATAGCACACAGAACTTTTGACACTAGTAGGACCTAGCCTGAGATAGCTTCTAGAAAAACCCTAGACGTCCAGACTAATACTAATAAAATCAAAAAACTTTCAAGGATGAGGATGAATCATATTTGAAATAGGAAATCTAAATGAAGGGGTGGAAAGTGAATTATTATGACCGAGCAAATGCATGTGTTTACAAATGATGGAAAATAACAATATGGAGAAATGAAGAGCCAATATGCTCTGATAAACCTTTGTTTGACCTTTAATGACAGTCTGCAACCTTTTCACCATCATTATAAAAGTAGACAAAATTCATCGCGAATCATGTTTTCGGGAGGGTGAATTTGCTACAAAAGTGCCTAAAACTTCCATAGAAAACCTTGACCTATCTAAACTGAATTTGCTACGGAAGAATGTAAAAGTATTAAATTTTCCATAATGACCAAATCGACCTATGCACACCTAAATTTCAGATTTTTTATTGACAATGACACCTATTACATCAATGATGACCTTTCAAACTCACCAAAAGACCTTCATACATGCAAAAAAAAAAATTAAATCAAAAAAATTGAAAAACCTATTAAACCCTAACTCACCTACCCTAATTAACTCATGACAAACCTAATGGTTACCATGGATAACATACCTCATCAAATCTAACTAGAATTTTATTATAAATAGAGAGGTTTTTATCCTCATTTCTCATGATCCATTTCTGTCACTAAACTTATGATTCTATAACTCTTAAGTCTTCTCCATTAGAACTTGTATACCATTTTTATAATTTTTTCCTTTTGGATTATTCTTCCCTTTAGAGAGATGAAATCACACATTGTAGAAACGATTGTCTACAAACCCTCGCAAGGAGAGGCTCCTTTGATCCACACTTGTGTATATATTCTCACCAAGTGACTAATTAATAGAGCCTTCTTTAGGTTTATTGGAGTATCACATGCATTATACGGTTTCATATTTTTTTCCTATCTTTTTTGGTTATGTTCTAGCTTTTTTTGTAAATTTTATGAATATAGGTTACATGAATGTGTTCCACTCATATTTTTTAGATATAAATCCTCATCATGGAGAAAGTATTTTTGCTAACCCTTAGGCAAGAAGACATCCAACATTTTAGTTTTCAATTTAGGCATGATTGTAACCTAATATTGAAATAACCTTTGATAAATTTAGGGAATTATACTATTTCTCCTCTTTTTCCCAAATCTTTGACTAGTAATCCCATATGTACTTACATGAATTGCAATGATATTTCCCTGCAGAGTTTGGATCATATTTGTGCAGAATTAGGTCCAAAAAACATAAAAGCATCAATTCTTTAGAATCTTCTTTGGATTTCTTGATATCAATTAATTTATATGTGCCCAAGTGTAATAACATGTGTTTCCAGGGAGACTTCTTAATCAATTAGATTACTCCACCTACCCTTGTGTAAACATGATATGTTATTTATTGAAGTACTATTTAATTGATTGAAAAATTAGGAAGTAGGTGGGGAGGTTTAGTTTCTCCAAATATTCTAAGGTAAGTGTTGTATTGTTCCACAAACCATTCACCTACCTAGGACACTACCTACCTAGATCTCTTAAATATACATGGGTAGGCTCATTTAATAAGAATTCATACAATGGCACCATAAAGTCTTGGAAGATATTTTCATAAGCCTTTGTATAATGGTTCTCCTAAAGGAATTTGCAATAGATATGGATCATCTCCTTGTGAATTCTCAACCTATGGTTCATTTCTAGGAATTCGATTTTTTCGCAAATCGTATCTAGGAGATAAGAATCCATGAAAAATTGGGGTTGATTTCCCTCCTTAGGATTCTGATCATGCTTAATGTTTTCCCTTGGAGAGCATGACAATATGTATACCCAATTAAATATTCTTACCTTGAGTACTATATTGTACATAAGTGGGGCCCAACCTTTAGGGAAAGTCTGAACATTAGAACTATCATATAAACTACACAACATGGTAGTTACTATTTGTGATGGACCTTTCAGCATGTTCACTAAATATTCCTTATTTTCTTAGGTCTTGAAATTTTATCTGCTAGTCCACCATGTCTTCAGAAACTCTCTAGTAAAATAAAATATTAAAACCTATTAGCTAATCCTCATTTATATTTACTTCCTATTTAGGAATATTGTGGTACAATTCAATTTCTGAGGCAATAAATGAAGCAATTGAATTCCCATGGTTTTCCTTCATCATCGATTCATTAGGATCAACATGTTTCACCATCCACTCAACTACCTCTTTTCATGGAAGAATAGGTGGATGTGCAGACACTCTAGGAAGCCAAGATATTTTAGTAGCCTTGTAAACCTCTAAGTCTAGGTCATCTATATATTTATTTTCTCTTTCAAATAACGAATGCACTTTTGACCATGTCTATGTAGTGTATTTGTTGATGAAGCATGCAGTATCCCAGAACTAAAAATCAGATGAGTTTTCTAGTCCCTCCTCATCTGAGGTTTTAGCCATCAAGGATTTGAAGGCTTCTTTATTGGACACATACATGATCCTCCTACATATCCAATGCAAATAAATAAGAACCCATTATGCATATTATTACATAGAAATTTGTCACCCTGCTCACTTCCCGTCCCTAATCCTGAAATGCCTTGTGACAGGTCCTATGTAGTATATCCACGAGGTAAAAATACACAAAGATATCCTCTTAATAATAAAAGAAATCTTCCTTGGAAGATCACTGGAGAGACTTGGTCAAAAACCTAAATTTTTGGGTCAACGCGCTTCTCTAGTGGGCTGCCCATGCTGATGCTAGGTTGACAGTTCTGGCCTAGCATTGTCAACGCCCTTTTTTCTAGGAAAACCATGTTGATCCCTTTCTGGAATTTTTTCCTCAAAATGGAGGAGAAACTTCGACCTCTAGAAGCTACAGGGCAACGCGTTGGTTGTTATTCGGTGGTGATAGGGTTGAGCTCTCCAAATTTAGAGCTTTGATTTTATTAATGGAGTTTTATCCCTTAGAAAGTGGACCTTCCTCCTCCTTTAATGGTCTCCTAACCTCTTCTCCCTTCCTATAAATTGATCCTCATCCCTCCACTACTGGTTAGTCATTGTTGGGTTGGTAAGACCATTCATTCCCTTTACACACATGTATTTTGATAATGCCTAAGCTATTCAGGAGAGGAATGCTTTAGAGCTTCGGTGAATGACTCAAACATCACCAAAGCGAGGCCTCCAACATCAAGGCCTAGGTTGTAAGCTCTCTATTCTATATTCATTAATAAAACATATGATGTTTTCTTTCTATATTTTTCTAATCATTTGTGCAAATACTCTAATGTTCCCTGATATATTAGATAGTTTATATTCATGAATATTATTTATTGGATTACCTTTGTTGTTTCCTCTTGATCTCTTGCAGGTAATAGTACACCACTAGTAGCAAGGAACGAGCTTGAGGGATCATGGATCAAGGCCACCATCAAAGTGTTCAAGCATAGCATCAAGAAAAGGTAATCATATCTCCTTTCTTTTCTCATTTTGAATATTAGCTAAGGAAGCTTGCATTAGAAAGTCTCACAATTTTCCAGACCCGCTCTAAGGCTAGAGAGATCACCTATGTCTACAGAGGGGATTTATCTACACAACAGAATTTGTGACTCCATTGGGGAGCTTTAGCCTCTTAGCCTTCATATCCCAGGTTGATCTATGACTAGTTTGATCGATCATTGAGTTATAGGTTTCCTTAGGTCTCTATAGATTTCTATAAGGTTTGACAATTAATCTAGTGTGTCAGGTTTGTTTTTGGTGTGAAATTATTTTTCTTTTTTATTTTTTTTAGTGCTAAGTGTGTTTTTTGTTATCACAGTCACGCTGATAGCACTGTTTAATAAAAAAAAACCACGTTGATCTGCATTTCAGCACCCTTATACTCTCCACAAAAGCATTGATCTCAGAGCTAGGAAAATTTAGGGTTTCCCCTTACCTTTCAAATGTGTCCTGGCCCCTGAAGAACATCTTTCAAGTATGAATGACCTCCTGCCTTCGTGATTAGCTTGTTTGTGTGGTTGGTTTTTCTTCTTTGACTTGCCTGTGAATTAGAGTGGATTTTAGTTGTTTATAGGTCTTCTAGGCCAATTACCCTTCATTGGTCACTTGTGCTTATTGTCAAAGAATTGATAGGATATGCTTTAGAATTTTATTCCAATCAGTTCAAACTCCTTTTTGAATTTATTCTGGCTTGTTTTTTACGTTGCTTTCTGTTTCACTGGTTATCATTTCACTTAGAAATCACCTTTGATTTAATGTCAAACATAAGATCACAATTTGTTTGATTTGCAAGTTTAGGAGAATGTATCTTCTTTAGTTCCCTAATTCAAAAGAGTAAATTGAAAGCGATTTTCATCTTGAAGTTTGAATTTGGTTTGTCCGCTTTGAAAAAGAATGAAAGTGATTTTCATTCGTGCATTTTTTGAAGCTGTATTTTTTTTCCATTCAATAAAAGAAATGTGAAAATGATTAATTTGCTTTTTTGGTTGATTTTACTTTAGTTCACCGATTTCATCTGAATTTTGAGCTTTCAAAGTAAAATAAAAAGAAAAAATTGGTATGCATATTAGTGGAAAGAGAAGCAATTTAATTTTTTAATAAGCTTGTAGTTTGGGGAATAGTGAAAGTGAATTCAACCTTTAAAACAAATATTTCATTAGTTTTTAACTAGTTGGGGGGATCATTGTTTGTTGCATTACTTTCACTCTTCTTTGTGTTTCTTCCCTCATTAGTTTATAATTCATTCAAATGGAAATAATCTCTTTTAGCATTTAGTTGCATTATAGGGTTTAGGTGACATTGATATTGAGCCTTAAACTGAGACTTAATTAAAGATCAAATTTAAAATTTATCCAATTAACCTTAAGGAGCATTTGAAATTAACAAAAATATTTAGCGGTCTAGGATAGAGACATGTTCCAACGTCATTAAACGTAGGAGCTGTCACTAACATTCTGTGTTAAATTCCAGAGGTGAAACCCCGTCCCACGTATGGAAGTATATAGGACTATGCTCCAAGTATGAAAAGTATAAGGGGACGCTCTCGTCATACGGTTACACATTAGACAACACTACTACGGACTAGACTCCCATGTACCATCGAGTATATATTGGGAGACACCACTAGGTTGCAATCTTGTCATAGGTAACTGAGTCGGATGCCTTGTAGAGGTGATACACCTAACACAGGATTCGAGGAGATTGGTTGCAGTACGTTAAGTCCTTGGTAATTTTTTATATCATTTACCACCAAGGTGTATATTACAATTCGTGGATACTTGGTAATCCTTTATGCCTAGTTCACCCTTTTTTATTTATTTGTTGTTTAATTTCTAAGATCAATTGCCCGCGATAATGTATTACCTGTGTAGTTCTATGGCTTCATCTTTTACTGGTTAATTTTAAATTTCAAAGTATTCAAAATTGATTCACCTTTTCTCTCTTTTATCTTGCCTTAAAAGTCATCGTGGTTGAATCGTCAGATTCACCTCCTTCCTCTTCTAAAGGATCTCAAGACCCTCCTCCTGAGGTCCCCCAATTTCCATTTGGACCCCTTAAAGCTCAAGGCCCTGAACTTGGAATTTTCATAAGTGTACAACCACCACCTAATGATTTTTTTCATCGTCATCTGAAGATCCTGAGCTGGAAATTCCCTAACTGTCTACACAATTTACGATCTTTCCTCCAAATCCTCTCTTCGATCCAATAGTGGTCTCGCCTCAATATGATTTTATTCCTTTTCACGCACTTGGTTTTCCCCTTGATTCTTTTCTAGTAGCATCTCGCACTACTGCTCGTCATTTTTTTCCTCCTAAAATTGCATCTAACGATGATGATATTCCATTCGTGATTGCCCCGCATAACACTTTACAGGAAACGACTGCAACTCATATTCCAGAAGACATTTCATCCATGTTTCCTCATGAAGGATTTCCTTATGTCACTGCTCCTCAAGATACAGGAAGTGGGATAGTAATACCCTCTAGTCAAGTCATATCATCACTTCCACATGCATATACCTCTCTTGAAAGCCTTGTTTTAGGAGCTTCTGGAGTTGCATCTTTATTTTTGGATCTTGTTTGGTCAATGGGAATTCCCCCATATTCTAGCCCATTCATTTCAAATATGGCTACCATATCTCAAACTATTATTCGACCTACAGTGACTATAGGTTAAATTATTGTTTTAGTAGGATCTTCTACCCCCTTGTCGCTATATACAATTAATTCGGTTCCACCATTGACTAGACAAGCCACGGTTTCGTCCATGCCTAGGCGTAGTCCAATCCTCTTTACACACCTCCCCTTTTGACTGGGGGGCATCTAAACTCTAGACCCATTTTAGGGGCGATACAGCCTAATGCTAGTCTAGGTGGAGCATTTCTTTCACATCAGAAAAACACTGTCGTATGAACTACTCCATTGAGTGGTCAACCTACTTTAGTTGCATTTGTCTATCAACAGAACCACATTCAGAATTCTCGGGTTCAAAAACCCCATTTCCAACAATCGAACGTACAATATCCACATGTCCAATAGCCCAACATACCTCATCAATATGTTCAATAGCTGAATATGCAGTATCAATATGTTCCTCGACCAAAAATATCGCATCATTACATCCAAAAGTCCCAACATCTAGTGGGTACCATTGTGACTAACCCTCAGTTTGGTCCTTATGTTGGGAAAAATACTAAGAGGGGGGGTGAATCAGTATTTAGGGCAAACTAAATCTTTTTACTTTTTCATGCTCTAAAACCCATACGCTACTTTGCTGAAGCCAACTAGCGTATACATGCGGATATCCTTCATAAAACTCGCGTATACACAGAGATCTAATTATGCCATTAATTCTTCACTTATATCATTCCATCATTCATTCATTAGATGTTCTATAAACAGTAAACATGTGCAGTAAGAACAAAATAAACCATCACACATAAGCATCACACATGAACACCAGGATTTTAGGTGGAAACCCAAGTCGGGAGAAAACCAACGCTGCAGTTGCTCAGCCTTCAATATTTTATTATAGAGAAAACATCTTACAACATATGTTCTGGCGCAGACTCCTGCCAGCACGCAGGCACCCACCTGCGCTCGTTTACTAGCCTCTCCTGGAAGGGAGCTCCAACCCTCTGACTTGTTTACCAGCCTCTCCTAGAAGGGAGCTACGACTCCCTGATCTCGTTTACCAGCCTCACCTGGAAGGGAGCTACGACCCCCTAACTGAAGGCTACAACCCTCAGCACCTCTATGGACCACGTTTCATCAATTTTCACACTGGATCCAACAACTTCAATATAACCCTTTACTTATCAACAATCATACCTTACTCATTGCTTCAAACAGAATAGTGAGACCACTGTAACCAGAGTATCAGATTTAACCCAGACTTCATAATAGATATGTAGAAACACATTCAACCTTCAGCAACCATTAGATCAAAAATCATACGCAATTTTATTTGAACATACCCGCGTATATACGCGCTTTACATAAGACGAACCCGCGTATACTTCAGTGTATTTTCCAAGCAAAAACCTAACTGCGCATATGCGATTTTCCTTTGGTAATCCCACGTATATACACGCTTCCTCTGCGGCGAACTAGCGTATGGTTCTTCAGACATTTAGGTCATTGCAATTCTTCAGAACAGATACATCACACAGATTTTACCCTTTACTTCAGACAGATGTTCACCTCATCTTAGATCTAAGCATTCCATAAACAGATCTAGCAAATACAAATCAGATCTAGATACCCTTATTCATCATTGGTGCATCATACATTTAGATCTATCATTCAAATATAACCCTTTCCATTCATATATACTTCAGAGAGAAGTATTCATTCAATCTCAGACATCTTGCACCGACACTCATGATTTGCACAATGAATTTCTTCTCTTTATATAGGTTCTCCTTTTTTCAATATCATGAGCCCCTTTTTCAATACCATGAGCCAAAACAATACCATGAGCCCAAAACTACATTACTTCCGATGGTATCCCTGGACGGGGTCATTTAGACGAATCATTACCCAATACAATGGGTCAATACCATGGTGGTTACCCCTGGTTTTTCACTTTTTGAGCGCTTTTTCCCATACGCGACTTGTCACGTTGTTTTCCGCGTGCATACGCGACTTCTCCTAGACAAATCCGCGTATGCCTTGAGACATACTCTTTTCCTCATAGATATAGCACATACTAAATTCCTTTCTTCATTACCTTCTATACTCACTATAGATACATCATTTGACAAGTTCATCAAGACATATTCTATCAAGCACCACTTCATCAAGTAGGTTGCCATTATCTTCATCAAGTGGGTTGCCATTCAAGGACAACACTCTATCAAGTGGGTTGTTCATCAAGGACAACACATTCAGCATCATATTGCCAACAACATCATATCACATTAGATTTACATCATTACCAAGTCCATGTCAACACATGCCAACAATCTCATGTCTTCATCTTCATTAAGTGGGTTTCCATCAAGGACAACACTCTGCATCATATTGCCAACAATCTCCCCCTTTGGACTTGATGGAAACCACGATGGTGTTTGATCACCACAACATATAGGTACATTAAGAATACAAGGATACCATATCACTCTCCCCATTTTGTGACACCACTCAAACACCATGTCACTCTCCCCCTTTGACATCAAGGGAAAAGGGTGGATCAAAACCAACACACTCTCCCCCTGTTATCCTCATGTAGAAGAAGTGTTCTGCAAATCTGATGTATAATGAAGTGACCAAGCTCCCCCTGAGTTCATGCTGAATCTTCAAACATATTTTTCAATGAAGTACATGACTCTATGACCTTCCTATCATCAAGGACTCATACTTACATCAAAGATCCAACCAAGTGGATTTACATATGAGACTCAAATACCCAACCAAGTGGGTTTACAAATTTCAACTCAACTACCCAACCAAGTGGGTTTACAAAATTTGACTCAGCTACCCAACCAAGTGGGTTTACAAAATTTGACAAGTCCTTTACATGACTGAATATTACAATTTTACATCATGGGTCTCAACAAGACCTTTTCACCAAATTACAAAAAAAAAGACCATTTAAAAACAACACCTAGAAAGTCCTCAAGAAAGAGAACATTTTCCAGAATCAACATAATGCCAACAATGCATTATACTCAGCAATGCTAATGCTCCCCCTGAATCTGTGCATCCAAGCATCCTTTACATATGACTAAGGCTCCCCCTTAGTTCGTGCATCTTCAACACTTTCACCAACAAATCATCAAGGCATCTTTATCAAAACATTAGAAATAGAATTATGAGAACTGGAACACCACCAGAGATACCAAAGAGTATCAGAGATACCAAACAGCACTGCAGCTGTGCTGAAGAGAGCTGACTCTAAAAAGAATTTTGTCAACAATCAGACATACGTGGTTTTCTGTGCATGAACTCGTGTATATACGCGACTGTGTTTCAGGAAATCCGCGTATCCAATGCCATCTTCTAAATTTATGCAGATTTGTTCTTTTGATTGGCAGAGAACACTCCCAGCTTCTGTCTTAGATACTCGAACGCTTCCCTGGGTAGAGGTTTGGTAAAGATATCAGCAACTTGTTCTTTGGAGGGAACATACTCCAACTTCACCTTTTGCTCAAGTACTTGTTCACGTAAGAAGTGATACTTGATGGGAATGTGCTTGGTCTTCGAATGCATAACAGGATTCTTTGAGATACTGATGGCACTTGTATTATCACACATAATGGAGATAGGAGAAGCACATTTGATTTGAAAATCTTGTAAGGTTTGCATCATCTAAAGGAGTTGAGTGCAACAAGATGCGGCAGCCACATATTCTGCTTCTGCTGTAGATAAGGCAATAGAATTTTGCTTCTTGCTGAACCAAGATACTAACCGGGGTCCCATATAGAATGCACCACCACTAGTTCTTTTCCAATCATCAACACTTCCAGCCCAATCTGCATCAGTGTAAGCATGAAGAGTAAGATCAGCATTATTTGGATACCATATACCAAAGTCTTGATTTCCTTGTAGATATTTGAATATTATTTTAACAGCCTGAAGGTGAGACTCTTTTGGATTAGCTTGGAATCGTCCAACAATCCCAACTGCATGCATAATTTCTGGTCTAGTCCTAGTGAGATAAAGTAGACTTCCTATCATTGATCTGTATTCTGGTTGATTCACTGTGGGAGAATCATCATGAGAACTGAGATTGCATCCGGTTATCATTGGTGTACTCACAGGTTTGCATTCTTCCATGCCATACTTCTTCAGAATTTTATTAATATATTTTGCTTGTGATAGGAATATGCCATTTGTAGTTTGATGCACTTGTAAGCCAAGAAAGAATTTTAGTTCCCCAAGTAAGGACATTTCAAATTCTTGCTGCATGACGGAAGAAAATTTTTGACTCATAGATTCTTCGTTACTCCCAAAAATGATATCATCAACATATACAACCACAATCAATAGTTTATCATTTTCAATTTTTGTGTATAAGTTGCTATCAGCAAACCCCTTTGAAAATCCTTGTTGATGAAGATATTTGTCAAGACGATAATACCATGCTCTTGGAGCTTGTTTGAGACCATATAGAGCCTTTTTAAGTCTACAAACAAGATTTTCATCATTTCCCAAAATGAATCCTTTCGGTTGTTCTATATATACTTCTTCTTCTAGATCACCATTAAGAAAAGCAGATTTAACATCCATTTGATAAACTTTGATTTGTTGATAACTTGAAAAAGCAAGAAACATTCTTATGGCTTCAAGTCTAGCTACAGGAGCAAGAGTTTCTTCAAAGTCTATACCTTCTTGTTGAGTATACCCTTTGCAAACCAATCTAGCTTTGTTTCTTACAACATCCCCATTCTCATTTAACTTGTTCTTGAAAATTCATTTAGTTCCAATGACATTTTTATCATGTGGTCTTGGAACCAATTCCCAAGTGTCATTCTTTTCAATTTGATCAAGCTCTTCATTCATGGCTTGCTTCCAACATTCATCTTTGCTAGCTTGATTGACATTGTGTGGTTCAATTGTGGATAGAAGTGCCAGATGACTAGAAGATCCCACAAGAGTTATCCTTGTTCGTACACCTGATTCCTTGTCTCCCAAAATTTGAGATTCAGGATGATTCTTTTGAACATATCTGGATGGAGCTTTTTCAGATAGATCATCTTTAGGTTCTTCATTGGATCCACTGTCTATATCATTTCTATTTGATGTAGAAGGACATAAGTCACCATCATCTTCTTTTGTTGTTTTTTTTTCTTCTTTAGGAGCTGCAGGAGACTCATCAATAACAACATCAATACATTCAACAATCTTTCGAAGCCTTTTATTGTAACATTTGTATGCTTTGCTTGTAGATGAGTAACCAAGAAATATCCCTTCATCTAATCTAGGTTCAAACTTGCCAAGTTTTTCATCATTATTTTTGATAAAGCATTTACTTCCAAAAACTCTAAAATGCTTCACAGAGGGAGAATTACCATACCAGAGTTCATATGGAGTTTTGTCACTATTTACTCGAACATGAGCCTTGTTGAGAATGTTAGCTGCTGTATGTGCTGCTTCTCCCCAGAACATGTCAGGAGTTCCAGAATCATCAAGCATAGCTCTAGCCATTTGTTGAATAGTTCTATTCATTCTTTCTGCTACGCCATTTTGTTGTGGAGTGCCCGCTACAGAGAACTGTCTTTTTATGCCATGTTGTTCACAAAATTCAAAGAATTCATTTGATGTATATTCTCCTCCTCGATCAGATCTAAGACACTTGATTTTTAGATCTAATTCATTTTCTACCAAGGCTTTGAAGATCTGAAATTTTTCAAATGCTTCATCTTTGTGTTTAATGAACCCGATCCAACACATTCTAGAGTAGTCATCAATAAATAAGATATAGTATTCTTCCCCACGTAGTGACTTTTTCCTCATAGGTCCACAGATGATAGTATGAATGAGTTCAAGAGGCTTACTTGAAGATCCTTCTTTGGCATTGAATCGTACTCTGGTCTGCTTACCGAATTGACAATATTTGCATATGATACTTTCTGGTAGATTAATATTCGGAAGATCACGAACAACTTGAAGTCTGCTTGCTTTGTTGATTTGAGATAAGCTCAGATGCCCCAGCCTTCTATGCCATAGCCAATTTTCTAAAGACTTGCTCAAGTAACATTGATCTTTGCAGTTTAGAACATATAGGTTGCTTGGATTTCTTTTCCCTTTTATAATAATTTTACCTGTATCAAGATCACGAACCACACATTCTTTTGAACTAAAGACAACTTCAGTTCCTCGATCACACATTTGACTTACACTCAACAAATTATTCCTTAATCCATCCACATACATGACATCCTTAGCCTTCACCTTTTCTTTTAGAAACACAGACCCTTTTCCTTTAATTACAGCAGGAGAATCATTTCCAAAAGTTACTTTCTTTTCCTTTTCTAGAGCATTATATGTAAGCAGTTTGTTTTTGTCACCTGTCATGTGTCTTGAGCATCCACTATCAATGTACCATTGATTTTCTTCACCTTCTGCAAATAATGCTATCCCACAGTTTTCAACCTGTAATTCCTTCTTTTTCCATACTTTGGAACTTGAGGGAAAGTGCTGTTTTGGCTGGACTTTGCTCCTGCATTCAGATTCTTCATGACCAAAGTTATTGCAATAAGCACATTCAACTTCATTTTGAAGAGGAGAAAAGTTGTTATAGGTATTCTTCTTTGGTTCAGTATCCAATCTTTTCTTTCTTGCTTCTCTTGTCATGATGGTTTTGTAAGCAACACATTGAGCAGCTTTGTGACCAAAATTGTGACATGTAAAACATTGTCCATTGAAATATACATTTTTGTAATCACAAAATCTTCTATTTGGATTTACCTGCTGGTTGGAGCTCCTTTGAAAGTTATTCCTGTCAGTGTTCCTTGAAGTGCGATGATCCTGCTTTACCTGTAAAGAGTCCTTGCTTCTTTTTTGAGAGGCAGAATATTGTAAACCAGTAGTTGTTGCCTTTAGATATTTTGGTGCTGAAGCCTGAGAGGATTCTCCAATATATCCAAGACCTGTTTTTATGAGAGGAGAACGTTGAGCATTGATAATTTCATCTAAGGTTTCTGAACCTTTAGCAAATCTAAGATTGAGAGTTTTTTCTTTCTCATTATCTTTCCTTAGACTTACTACTTCACACTCCAATTCCTCAATGCGTTTTTCCTTTGCTTCAAGCTGATTTTCAAGAGTCTCTATGATTATGTTCTTTTCTTCTAGGCTTACTTTGAGTTGATTTTTTTCTTCAAGAAAGTCATTGTCTTCCAGAGCATCCACAAAAGTATCCTTTTCTTCTCTTTGTTCAAATGCCATAAGAATTCTAAGATCTTCTTCACATTCTTCCTCACTATCAGATGACCCATCACTATCTTTATTAGTATAGTAACTTTTCTTAGAGCTAGATTGGTTCTTATTCCTTCTTGCTACTTCTTTTCCTTTAGCAGATGTTTCTTTATAAGGACATTTTGCAACATAATGACCAACTTTTCCACACTCAAAACAGTTGAAGGGAAGCTTACCTTTTAATCTTCCAATACCTAGTTGGAGCTTTCTCACAAAATTCGCTTCTTCTTCTTCGGATATATAGTTGGATTCTTTGACAACTTCCTTTTCTTTTCCTCTTTCATATACCTTAAAAGTAGCTTCTTTGATTTGAGATGGACCTCCTTGTCTCATTTCAAAAGCAGTCAGAATACCATGTAATTGAACAATAGTAAGAGTTTGCAGATCTTACCTTTCTTCAATAGCTGAAACTTTAGAGTCAAATTTTGAAGTCAAGGATCTTAAGACTTTTTCCACCAAAGTAGTATCAGTTATGGTTTCACCCAAATTTCTCATTCGATTTACAATATCATCCAAACGTAAGAAGAAATGGGCAATACTCTCATCACTATGCATCTTCAAATTTTCATATTCAATTCTAAGAGTTTGGAGTTTTGCACTTTTTACCTTTGTGTCTCCTTCATAGCTTAGAATGATTTTGTCCCATATGTCTTTTGCCGAATGTAGCTTCATCACTTTAGCAAATTCTGATTCAGACATGCTTCCCAATAAGACATTCACTGCTTTGGCATTGATTTCATACTTCTTTCTTTCAGCTGCATCAGTAGGAATACTTGCCGGGTATTGATAACCTTCTTCCACGATTTCCCATACATCTGCACCAAGACTTTGCAGATATGCTTTTGTTCGTACTTTCCAGAATATCAGATTGCTTCCATTGAATAGAGGTGGCTTTATAGACATTACTCCTTCTTGACTTCCCATTGCGACGGATCTCCTTCAAGCGATCAAGCTTTTGCAGAAGGACCTGCTCTGATACCAATTGTTGGGAAAAATACTGAGAGGGGGGGGTGAATCATTATTTAGGGCAAACTAAATCTTTTTACTTTTTCATGCTCTAAAACCCATACGCTACTTTGCTGAATCCAACTAGCGTATACACGTTTATATCCTTCATAAAACTCGCGTATACACAAAGATCTAATTATGCCATTAATTCTTCACTTATATCATTCCATCATTCATTCATTAGATGTTCTATAAACAGTAAACATGTGCAGTAAGAACAGAATAAACCATCACACATAAGCATCATACATGAACACCAGGATTTTAGGTGGAAACCCAAGTCGGGAGAAAACCACCGCTACAGTTGCTCAGCCTTCAATATTTTATTATAGATAAAACATCTTACAACATATGTGCTGGCGCAGACTCCTACCAGCACGCAGGCACCCACCTGCGCTCGTTTACCAGCCTCTCCTGGAAGGAGGCTCCAAACCCCTGACTCGTTTACCAGCCTCTCCTGGAAGGGAGCTACGACCCCCTGATCTCGTTTACCAGCCTCACCTGGAAGGGAGCTATGACCCCCTGACTTAAGGCTACAACCCTCAACATCTCTATGGACCACGTTTCATCAATTTTCACACTGGATCCAACAAATTCAATATAACCCTTTACTTATCAACAATCATACCTTGCTCATTGCTTCAAATAGAATAGTGAGACCACTGTAACCAGAGTATCAGATTTAACCCAGACTTCAGAATAGATATGTGGAAACACATTCAACCTTCAGCAACCATTAGATCAAAAATCATACGCGCTTTTATTTGAACATACCCGCGTATATACGCGCTTTACAGAAGACGAACCCGCGTATACTTCAGTGTATTTTCCAAGAAAAAACCTAACTGCGCATACGCGCTTTTCCTTTGGTAATCCCACGTATATACGCGCTTCCTCTGCGGCGAACTAGCGTATGGTTCTTCAAACATTTAGGTCATTGCAATTCTTCATAACAGATACATCACACAAATTTTACCCTTTACTTCAGACAGATGTTCACCTCATCTTAGATCTAAGCATTCCATAAACAGATCTAGAAAATACAAATCAGATCTAGATACCCTTCTTCATCATTGGTGCATCATACATTCAGATCTATCATTCAACTGTAACCCTTTCCATTCAGATATACTTCAGAGAGAAGTATTCATTCAAGCTCAGACATCTTGCACCCACACTCATGATTTGCACAATGAATTTCTTCTCTTTATATAGGTTCTCCCTTTTTCAATACCATGAGCCCCTTTTTCAATACCATGAGCCAAAACAATACCATGAGCCCAAAACTACATTACTTCCGATGGTATTCCTGGACGAGGTCATTTAGACGAATCATTACCCAATACAATGGGTCAATACCATGGTGGTTACCCCTGGTTTTGCACTTTTTGAGCACTTTTTCCCATACGCGACTTGTCACGTTGTTTCCCGCGTGCATACGCGACTTCTCCTAGACAAATCCACGTATGCCTTGATACATACTCTTTTCCTCATAGATCTAGCACATACTGAATTCCTTTCTTCATTACCTTCTGTACTCACTGTAGATACATCATTTGACAAGTTCATCAAGACATATTCTATCAAGCACCACTTCATCAAGTAGGTTGCCATTATCTTCATCAAGTGGGTTTCCATTCAAGGACAACACTCTATCAAGTGGGTTGTTCATCAAGGACAACACAATCAACATCATATTGCCAACAACATCATATCACATCAGATTTACATCATTACCAAGTCCATGTCAACACATGCCAACAATCTCATGTCTTCATCTTCATTAAGTGGGTTGCCATCAAGGACAACACTCTGCATCATATTGCCAACACCTTACACCCAAACTGGCCCTATTATCACTATGGGTAAACCTAGTGGTTACCCCAATCAGCCTAGTGTCCAATACCAGCAAATTCTGCAGGGTTACCACCAGCAACCCCAGTTGGGGCCTCACCCTGGTACTCGATATCAATAGATCCCTCAATACCATAAGAACAAATCGGGACCCTAATATGGACCTCATGTTTAGAAAGGACCTCAGGTTGGACCCTATGTTTAACAAGGATGGTAGTTTCAAACCCTTCAGGGGCCTTATCAATAGCCGCAGCAGGGTCCCTACGTATAGCAGCAGCTGCAACAAGGTCCTGACCAACCATGGGGTTAGTATGCCTATCTAGGTCAAAATTCTCCCTATTGGGGGAAGAATCTATATCAACCAGGTTGGAACCCACAGATGGGTAAATTCCAATGACTTTTTACTCCTCACCATCCTCCCTTGCCATTTTTGGCTACGTTGGAACTGTCATATGTGTCTAAGCTCACAAATGACCCCATCCAACATATGTTGCATTGGTTGCCAGTTCGAACCAAGATTCTATGAGATTTCCAAAATTTTGAAGGTAAGTCTGGGGAAGAACCCCAAGCCCATGTCATGATGTACCACCCATGGTGCTCTTCCAATTCTTTGGTTGACGATTCAATTCGTCTCTGTATTTTCCAGTGCACTCTCATAGTTGTCGCGACTAAATGGTATATTGAACTCCCTCAAGGTGTCTTCTTCAATTTTAACACCTTGGTCATGGCCTTCCTCACTCACTTCCAGTTACGTGTTCGGTATGAAACTGGCACCCACCTTCTCACCTCATTGCAACAATAAATTGCAACCCATATTTCGTATCATATCCATGAATGGAGGAGCACACGTCGTCTCATCAAATTCAAGATCCCTGATCAGTTTTTGACTAAATGGTTGACGAAATATTTTTTTCCACAAATCACAAAATATCTCTCCATCGATGGTTATGTGATGGAAGAGGAATTGATCGCCCATGCTCAATATCTACATTTGGTTTATTCCCAATCTAGAACCTTGTATGAGATCCTACTTGACGCACCACGACCTTCAACCGATTCGACATCATCTCAACCTCATGCTACGCCTCCTGTTGATGACGTTATTGGGTCAGTAGCCCATGCTAATAGTGGTGCACCCAAGGCTTCTTCAAAGTCTGAGTCCCTCGTTGCCACTACACCCTCCAAACCTTTGAATAACTAGAATAATCTTGGTAAAACATCTAAGGTAAATGTTGTCTAATCTAGCGGAGCAGAAAAATACTCAAATGGTAAGAAAAAGGGCAAAGGAAAATCCAAATCCAATAACCCTAAACATGATTCTAATAAGTCATCTGTTGATGATGCTTCCAAACACAAGCCTAAATATCCTTGTTTAATATGTGATGATGACCATTACACCAAGGATTGTCCTTAATGTGCTGAATTTTTTTGTCTCTTGAAGGGCGCACCTGGTACTCCAGTTGTATTGAAAGAACCATTCCCATCCTAGCATACGTAAATGTTAGATCAACCCCAATCATCCAAAAGCTCCCAAGTTTTTATGGCTAGCACAGAATGTATTTTTGTTGCCACGTGATCGAAATATTACCTGAATCCATCAAAAGCTCCTATGGAACAGGATGCCATAGATAATCCTTCCTCTTCCATACCTCCTAGTTCTGGTCCTCTCCAAATTGAGAGACCCAGTAGTGATTCCATCGTCCTGCCACCTCCAAAATGTGTTTTAATTTGGAAATCATCTTATAATCTGAATTCCCGAGCCGCTCAACATTATAACATTGTATAGGATTTAGCTATGGCTCCTTCGGCGATGTCGGAATTAGAATTCCTTCAGTCGTTTCCACCACAATGGAAGGCACTATTATCTTCCATTGGAAGCATTGATCTGGTGGATTCCAACCTTATCACTTTCGATCTTGAGAACTTTGTTCCTCACCTTCCATCTTAAGTAGCATTCCTGATTCAAGTTAACATGATGGGGAAAACCATTCATAGGACTGTTCTTGATGAAGGTGCTTTGACCTGCATATTTTTTATCACTTGTTGTAAATCTACTGGCTCTCCTCCGTTGAGTCAGTCCCCAAAAACTTTGGAAGCTTTTGACTGCAAAGTTTCTCAACCGTACATTATTCTCAAAGCTCTACCCATCCTCTTGGAGGGAAAGATAGTGAACTTGGAAGTGGAGGTGGTGGATGCCAACCTAAATTATAACCTCCTTCTTGGACGCAGTTGGACCCATGCAATGGTTTGCATGGTCTCCACCCTCTTCCATGTTCTTTGCTTTCCTCATCAAGGGAAGATTGTGACTGTCGATCAGCTCACATTCTTATCCTCTAATTCTTCAACAGGAAACATTCCATATGCTAGGAATACCTCTACCCCCAGTGAGAACATTGATCCAAGCCTTTTCAAGGACTCATCCCTTATGGGAATTTTTCCACTCCCACCTCCAAATTTCGCCACTATCAACATGATATCATATGGTCACGATCCATGGATTGTTCCTAGTTCTGACCAGCTTGAAATATTTGGTGACATTATGCCTCTCACTCCTGTAGAAAAAATGTATCCGAGAATTCTTCTAGAATCTGAGGTTGTTTCTGAAACCAACAACAAATTGGTTTAATCTCTTGACACATATATGTAGTCTCCTTGGTTTGTTTCTTGGGATTAAGATGATTTGTTGAAAGAGACATTCCCCACTAATGAGAGTATCATGGAGGGCGTGTCTCTCAAGGAAACTCCATGTGATGATGGTCATCATCATTCCTCATTTATCACAAGCCTCGATAAGATCTCCACATGTCTTGAATCTCGTGTTTCGTATGAATCGACTGGCCTGCTTCAGAATCCCATCTTGATTCATGAAGTGTTGTATGAAGGAAACATGGGGAATATATTTTCCACCATTACCATCAACATCTTTTTCAAACCAAGGATTGTCGAGAATTTTCACATCAGTGCCTCTTGTTCTCTGATGAGGTCAATATTTCATCAAGAATTTTAATGAATTACGTGATGCATTCGCATGGGCTTATGAAGAAATTCCTGGCATGGATCCTAGTATTTTCATGCACGAAATCCCTACATATATGAACTCGAAGCCCATTTGTTAGTGGCTTTTTCATGTGCACCCAAGAAAGGTTTCTACCATAAAATGGAAATTCTGAAAAATTCTTAAGGCTGGTTTCATATATCCATACCATTGATGGATTGGGTGTCAATTATTATTCCCATTAATAAGAAACAAGGAACCATATGGGTTTGTGTTGACTACTGTGATATCAATCGAGCATGTCCTAAAGATAATTACCCCATGCCCTTTATCGATCAAATCATTGATGAATGCGTTGGGAGAGAAATATTTTCTTTCATGGATGGTTTTTCTAGCTATAACTAGATCAACATCACTCTTGTTGATCAACATAAAACTGTTTTTATATGTCCATGGGGAAACTTTTCCTACAATAAAATCCCTTTTGGTTTGAAAAATTCTGTTGCCACTTTCCAAAGAGCTATTTCACATGCCTTTCATAATATTAAACACATTTTTCAACCATATCTTGACGACCTTCCGACTCATTCTGCGAAACGTCGAGATCACCCGAAACATCTAAGAGCCATATTTTTTCATTTTCGACACTATAATATCTGGTTAAATCCTCATAAATGTGTCTTCTGCATAGAATCTGGTCACCTCTTATTTTTCTTGGTGTCTAAATAAGGCATTCAGATAGATCCTCTTAAATTTTAGGCAATCATCAATTTGCATCCTCCCTCTTCTATGCATAAAATGCAAAGCTTGCAAGGGAATGCCCATTTTCTCCATTGGTTCATCCCAAACTACATTGATCTTGCCAAAGGATTCACTCACTTATTGAAAAAGGGAATCCCATTCATTTGGGATGAAATTTCCCAAAACTATTTTGATGCTTTGAAGAAAACCCTTATTAGTGATCCTTTATTGCATCCTCCCAACTATAATCACGATTATTTCCTGTACTTGGCCGTCACATAGAGCACTACCGGTATGGTGCTAAGACAATAATGATGGACAGGAACATGTATTTTACTACCTTAGCCACAATCTCTTTGATGTTGAGACCCGCTATGCTCATGTTGAGAAACTCGCATTAGTCGATGTTCAGGTTGTTCAGTGTTTTCATCTTTACATTCTCTTGCGTAAAACTATAGTGATTTTCGACTACACCCCCACTACTTACATTCTTACACGTCATTTCCTTGGGGAAAATACTCAAAATGGATTTTTATTCTCCAATATTTTGACTTAGAGTTTGCTGCAGCCATATCGAAGAAATCACTTGTCTTTGTTGAGCTGATCTACGATCTTCCAACTACGGTTGATCCCACTCCCTTCAAAGAATTGAATCTAGATGAATTGTTATTTCTCATCAGTACCCTTGAACCTTGGTTTGGAGATCTCGTTGTTTATCTCCAAACCCAAACCTTTCAACTAGAGTTATCTCACTTTGAGAGATGGCGGATTTGTCACTAGTCCCAACCCTATCACATTATTAGAGATACTTTGTATCACATTGGTGTTGACTCCATCCTTCTTCGATGTCTGACTCTAGAGGAAGCTAAGAAAGTTCTTAACGAATGCCACTCTGGTGCCTATGGTGGCCACATTTCTGGTTATTCTACCACCCAGAAAATCGTTCAAGCAGGATACTTTTGGCCGCCTATTTTTAAGGATTTCATTATTTCCGTTTGGAATTTTTATGATTTCCAAATATATTCTCAGAAATAACATGCCCCACCCTCACCCTTGCACCTAGTTGTGACCGACGGGAAATTTCCAAAATGGAGCATCGATTTCATGACCTGTAACCCTCACTCGGCTGGGGGGCATGGTTACATTGTCGTCGCCATCAATTATTTTACGAAGTGGGCCAAGACGATGCCTACATATGATAATGAAGGTAAAACTGCATTGAAATTCATGTTTAATCATGTCATAGTTCGGTTCGATGTCCCGAAAGCCATTTTCACTTCCCAAAGCTCTCATTTTCGAAATCATATGATGATAGAGCTTACTACTCAGTTTGGGTTAAGCCACAATAGCTCCACTCCTATTATCCACAAGACAATGTCCAAGTCGAAGTTGTTAACAAGGTTTTTGTGACACTGATTCAACAAACCATTGGGAGACATAAACAAGATTGGAATCTCATGCTTTTCTCAGCTCTATGGGCTTACCAAATGTTTGCTAAGACTACTACCGAATTTACACCATTTTAACTAGTGTATGGTCTAGAAGCAACACTCTCGATCGAGTGTGAAGTCCCTTCTCTGAAGTTAGCCATCAAGCTACTTCCTAGTACTTTGCTAGAAGAGGAACGTTTGCTTTACCTCAAGCAACTCGATGAGACTTGAAGACTTTCTTCTTTAGTCATTGGAGCACAAAATAAATTAGTTAAGGCTCAGTATGACAAATATTTCAACCCTCATGTTTTCTCTAAAGGTGACTTGGTCCTCCTCTATAATCAAGCCCACGATAAATTGGGAGTCAGAAAGCTCAAGCCAATGTGGCATGGGCCCTATATCATTCAACGTGTATTGGAAAGAGGTGCTTATGAGCTAGTATATTATGTAGGTAATTAATTGGTTGAGCCTCAGAATGGACTCTATCTGAAAAAAGTATTATGCTTGATCACAATTATGTTACCTTGTACATTAATGTGTAATTCATTAGTGTGATTTTTAAATTTTTGGTGTGATTGTTTTCTTCTCAAACATGTTTCCCTTTCTTACCTAGTGTTCCAATTGGTTTGTAAATGTCCTCAAACCATTATACTGGTTTTGTTCATGGTGCTTACCATAGCACATGGAGATTATCATCCATAGTGTTATCACTGGAAAATCGTACAAGCAAAGGTGACATTATTTAATGTCAAGAAGAATGAATTACAGGGCTAAGAGACATTAGAGAGTCTAAAAGTATTTAAAAAATCTCTAAGGTCTAAGAAAAAATCAAATTTGAACTAGTGAAAAATTCTTTTGCGTGCAAAATCCTTCGATAAGCGCGCCCTTTCGTGCATTTTGACCCAAAAAGCGCGTAATCTTGGGAGTGGAGGAAGTCACTTTCAGGGACCACAAAAAGCACACTCCAGGACATTGATTCCACACTTGAAGCCACCTAAGGACAACCACCCAAGCCTCCTTAGGACATCAAGGGAGCACACAATGGAATAAATGTGGCACACAATGGAATCACCCTCCTCTCTTGGGTCACCATCCACAATGTACCAAGAGAGGGAAGGAGGATTTGAATTATCCTATAAAAGGCCACCAAGAGATGAACAACTTGAGAACACATTGTTATGCTGGCTAGAATTGCCCCAAGCAATACCAACAGTGTGTGATCTGGAGAAGAGATAGAGGGGACTCAGTTTTTGGCCATCCAACAACTCCAGTCCACCATAGTAAAGAGAGGAAGACTTTGCACCAAGGCAGCTCAAAAGTAAAGACATCCTTGCCTCAGGACTTAGAACCCCAAGTTATAAGAGCCCCTTGGCAAGTGGGTTAAATTTTCATCCTCATTTCCTACCAGCACTCAATAAGAGGGGACATAAGTGTCATCATTTGGATTATTGAAGTTGTTTGACTCTATTCAAAGCTTTTGTTTTATTTGTTTTAGTTTTAGTTTAATTTTTATGTTTGAATATGCATGTTATTTCTCTATCTAGTATGTTTATGTTCTAGCATGTTCCACTAACTTGCTTGACTCCATATAATTTTTTCCTGTGACCAATAACTTAAGAGGGAAAACCACACCACTTAAGTTGTTGTGATTTTGTACATACATGCACCAAGCACACTAACACAGGATTGGTGACTCCACTAACTTTTATTTTCAAGTTTATGTGGTTGTTCCTTTTTGCAGATACCTCCATCTGTGCTGTGGAGTTGGGCTGAAATTGCCCCCTTTCTCTCTTGTCCCTAGTTCATCCCAAGTGACAAAATGAAGCAGAACAGCTCCAAAAAATTACATTTTCAGGAATTTGCGCGCATTTCCCATAGACAAGCACACCTATGGCATGTGTTCAAAACTGACCTGCGCACAGACATCATGCCTGTTGCGGCCTTTTGCACGGAAAAGACAGAATGAGAAATTTCTCACATATTTCTATATTTTCCTGCTTGTAAAGTGCTTGGAAGCCCACAATACATCTTCCAACACTGGTTGAGGTGCCCCGTAGCTTGCTAAATCTCACTCTTAGCTGATTTTAGTAGGCTTGGTGTTATTTTTATTTCAAGATGATTTTTGCAAAGTTCACACATAGTTTAAGTAGGAGGGAAAATTAGCTTGCATTCTGAAAAAGAAAAAAAATTATATTTTGCAAATTTAGGTACCAAAACACCAAAATAATTATCCAAATTAAGTGGCTCAAGTTCACGCATGCTTAGCTAGTTCCTTTTTCTAATGTAAAATTCATTAGTTTAGTTCAATTTTTGCACTAGGATTTCGGGACCAGGATAGAATTGTTGATAGAAGAGAAAGTAATCTCTGTTGCCTTGCTCCCTTTGGTGATCCTAGGAAAGCATATGAACGCTCTCTATTCACAAATCACCATCTCCCTATTTTTGATCACAAAGATTAACTAGGAAAAATTGAAAGTGGCCCATATCCACACATGTTTTTCTTTTGAGCAAGGAACAATAAAACATAGTTTAATAGGGTATTTTGAAAAGGATCATTGCATATCCACACGTTCAAACTATGTGCTTGTTCACTTTTTTCTCACACACATCCACACACTAAGCAAAGAAAATACACCTAAAACTAACTTAACAAAACTCACTAAATTCTCCCCACAGGGGCCACAAAATAATTTATAGTCTAAGTTAGGATCAAGGGGGTAGGCATCCAATAAGCTGCCTTGATCATTCTTCATCTTGAAACATAGAAGTTGATTGTTTAGGGAGATTTCAAATCCACTTATCATCCCATGAAAAATAAAATATGAGCGCAGCAGAGACCCGATTTAGAGGGGGTTAGGCTTAGGCATAGTGTGTGCGGTATCAGTTGGGGCTACCTAACCCAGATGATACTCGGTACTGTTAGCTAAACTACCAAGAAACCCAAGACTTGAATGCTCATGTAGGATGGCAGTACTTAGTGGCCAAGATTAGGGCATCCTTTCCCTATAGGTGATGGTGCAAGCAAGCACTATATCCTCTACCCTTACCTTGGTGGATTTTCTTTGGCTAACTGGGGGCGTTGTCAGCTCTTATGGGATGTTGTGCCAGCACTCGCAAGATATCTTCTCAAGGCCCAGTTGCATTTGAGTGTGTGAGGATGATTAGGTATTCTAAGATTTGAGTATCATATGAAAACAAATAAAAACCATATTTTTTGATTGACTAATCACATAGGATTAATTTAAAGGGAAAATTTAATTTATTTTCGATTTGTTTTATGTATGCGATCGGAATTTTTCTTTGATTATAATCTCTATCCTCTCAAATATTTCCAAAGCCAGACCTAGTCGATGCCAGAATGGACCCAACAGGACCTCGTCTCTCTAGACGTCTTTTGGACCTTCCCCCATTATAGAGAGGGGTTCCAGGTCTTTTTCCATTTAGGCATCAAAGACGGAACATTGCCACCGTTATTGGTTCATCCTTTATTGGGGCATCTTTAGTTGAGAACCCTGGTTGGTCTCCCAACACCACACCGCACACCACTCTTCCAACAACCCTTAGAGGGTAGAGGAGTGCTACCTATTCGGGAAGCCAGTCGAATACAAAACAAGGTACGTCACAGATAAACCCTCTTCCTAACTAGAACATTGTGTTTTCACAAGTCACAATGGCTACAACCTCACAGTCACTTTTTCTAGCTTCGTTGAATCTACCAGATTTAACCAAGTTGACGAAATACCCCATTTCACACAACCCCATATGGCCTCCCATGCCCACAAATCTCCCTTCAGACATTCCAAAGTTTGAAGGAAAGCAAGCAGAAGACCCAAGAAATCATGTTATGACTTTCCACCTGTGGTGCTCGTCGAACAGCATCATCGATGTTACTATTTGACTGAGACTCTTTCAATGCACTCTAACAGGAGTAGAAACGAAATGGTATGTGGAGAAACCCTCTGCTACACATGGAAACTTTAGCACCCTCACCACTGCATTCCTGACCTATTTTCAGTCACCCATTCATCATGATTCCAAAATGGAATTACTAACTCACTTTAGGCAAACCCCCAATGTCCATATCTCAAAACATCTCCATGAATAGTGGCAGTGTCATAGTTTGTGTAAAGCCAAACTCGACAATCGAGTACTATTAGACCTATTCCTGAAAACTCTCACTGCAGAGATTTCGAAGGATGTGGCGCAAAAAATTCCCATATCCGAAGATGATGCCATCAATAAGGCCCAACAGCTCGAGCTGATCTATACGCAGTTAGGGTATATTTATAATATGTTGTCGAACACCCCGCACCTACAAACTTACAAATAATTTCCAGGCACGTCGAAATCTACAGACGGTTTAATTGGGTCATTGACCCAAAGTTACCCAGGCAACAGCATTCAAAAACCCGGTTACACGTATGATTCTACCCAGAACATACCACAACCCGGATACCAAATTCATCACATCCCTCTGCAAAATTTGACCAGTAGGGCATCATCGGGCATCGTCATATCACCATCAACATGGAGGACCTTATCCTCTACCTCAAGGGACCCAGTACACAAATAGACATACTGATGGAAGAGCTCCCCCCCAACAGCCAGTTGTAAACCAGGACCGCATTATTCTCAGTCTCCGGCACAAGACCCGCCCATGCAGAATAATGCACAGGTGAACTTTGTGCAACCTTCCCAAAACCAACCACACCAACCTTGTAACCAGGATAACTACCCTCCTAACATGGTTAAGAAAAAAGGAAAAACAAGCCTAAAGGAAACCCTAGACAGGGGGGTAAAAATAAAAAATGCCCTCCACAATCTCAGGCTGGAGGAAACTCCAACTGAAATCAAAACCAAGAGCTAAGAAAATCCCAACGGTAGAACAAAATGCCACCTCTTCGAACAAACCACTCTTGTTCGATCTATGGTGAGTAAAGCCATTACACTCACCACTTTCCTGACCTCCCTAAGCTGAAGAAGTTGTAGAGTAACTAAGAACAAGGGGTATCTTCCTAGAAGATAACAGTGATGCAGGAGCCCTTCCCCCATCAAGGGACAGTTAGCACTCAGCAACAAAATCCCAACAACTCCGGAAAAAACAGCCACGAAATATACATGACTGGCGAAGAGATGTTTTTTAAAACACGGAATCGAAATTATGATACCCCACCAAACACCAACACGTCAGGGGATAGTACCAGTGCACCAACAACACCTTTGAACATTTCAAAGATGCCTATTGAACCTTTTCCAAAGATGGCTAAGGGACCAACTAGGCAAGCAAGAAACTATTCCAAAGTAGCCCATAAATATAGCATCATGGACGATCTAGCTCAATCTACCGCTGCTATGCTAGCTTTGGAAGTATTACAGTCATTCCCTAAGCAACGAAAATCCTTGCTTTCCACATTAGGCACTATCAACCCTGCCAATACACACCTAATGGATTTTTATTTAGACAAAGCCACCCCTAGGCTTCCTTCAATGGTTGCCTTTCAGATAGCAGTATCGGTCCAAAATATCACCATTCACTGATGTGTCATTGACGAGGGTGCATCCACATGCATCATGTTAAATAATGTTTGGCATAAGTTAGGGTCTCCCATACTAAAACCATCATTCATCACACTTATAGCATATGATGGTTGCCCTTCAACCCTTGTCATTCTCTACCAAAACGTCCTGGTATTCTTAGCCGAAAATATGGTCCTTATAGACATTGAAGTTGTGGAAGCTTACTTGGACTATAATATACTCCTTGGTCAGAGTTATATGCATGCCATATCAGCCATAGCCTCCTCTGTCTTCCGCACTATTATGTTCCCCCACGAGGACCGCATCGTTATTGTTGACCAATTGATTCATAGCGAAAAAAGACCCCCAAAAAACACCGTTGTAATTCTACCATATGTAGATACATCCACGGATGCGCTTTCATGGTACCAAGAATATGGCCCTAGCTAGTTCAAACCGTCATTCATCCTAGGATCATTCCTAGGAGATCCCCCCATCATACCTGAGTCATCACTTGATGTCACAGGAGCTCCGGTGTGCATGATTTCCACATCAAGAATTGAAGATTGTCAAGACATGGACACAAGCAGGAATGACACTAATTCCTCAACCATGATAGCCTCTCTCACCTACACCACTTCCCAAACCTCTTTCCTCTACCCCTTAGCTGGTTTTGTATCCCAGTAGGTTTTGGAAACAGTGGTGTTACCAAAGATATCTTTTGAAATACCAGTTTGGTATCTCATTCCCCATACTGGGACAAGAGCCACACACATCACTGACATAGGGTTAAAGCCCCTCAGTCCCAAGGAGGCCCCACCCATACAGGAAACTGTCGAAAACATCCCTGTAAAGGAAATTCCCATTACAAAACCGATGGTTATCACTAATAAAACTGATAGAGGAAATAGGGTGGAGACTCCCACAATACAATGGGAATCACAAGGTTGCACCATATGTGACGTAGTAGGTCACCCTACCCATATTTTCCCAGAGTTGTATGAACTAAAACTACTCCTTGGCTCTGAGGTAGACATCGCAACACCACGGTCCCAAAAAAATGAACTTGGCACCAAAGGTAAAGGCAAATCATTGCATACCAATCACGCATGCACTATCTGCAGCAGTTATGAGCACTATACCAATAATTTCCCATAGATCCCGCAATATAGGGATGTCTTACATGCCAACGAGTGATCCTATCAATAGGATCACTCCACCCAGTCATTTGGAGATGAACCTCGCACTATCTTGTACCTGTAGGAGGAATGAAAGTCACCAGAAAGACAACCATTTGTCCTTCCTCCCCCCAAGCACTCATATACAAACCAGAGACAAGGGAATCGATATCCCCCATTCTCCACACATAATTTACCACTGGCACAACGTAATGTGTCGATCAATCTAGTGCAACGCTTCCTAGGCTCATCAGCAACCATACAACCAGGATAATTATGAAAATCCTCCAAATGCTACAAAAATAAGCTGAGGAACAAACTAAAGGGGAGATCTTGGACAGGGCGCAGTAACTAGCAATGCCCCTCATGATCTCAATCTCGGGGAAACCCCGACTAAAATCAAAGCTAGGAGCCAAGTAACAACTCCGAAGAGAAAGCTGGAGCTTAGAGTATCTAATCACCAGACCAAAAGCAACCCTGTGATCAGCACTCCATAATGCCCAAAGGTGATGCCACACATTCGCACCCCTGAAAAAATAATTTTTCAGCTCTCGTAGGTATGCCGTCTCTCATATTCTCTTTTAAAGAACATGTATTTCAAAAATATTTGATAAAGAAGATGCTTTCACTTGGGGTAGTTTTTTTTGCAGGTAGAATTCCAACCATCCACAACTCCATCCACTGAAATTTCCAGAGCAGGTATCATTATACCCCCAGCATGATAGAGTCCCAGAAAAAAAATTTCATATCATGACATCATTTCTCCATCAGAAATCATCCATAGGTTCCACACACCCGACCATGTTTATCATCACCTCAACTTGTACATTATAAACATCCTCGTTTGTCGGTATAACCTCCCACCCCCATGGCACTCGTCACCCACAGTATACCATATATCACAGCAAAAGTGACTCCATAGCCATACCACTTTAGTCTGGGAAGCACCTCATGCCCATTCATTCATCATGCGTAAGGTGAAGTTTTACCATACGAAATAAAACCCCTTTCCCGGACGACCAATTTGTACAAAGAGATGAAAAGTGCACTACCGCGCCTCGCATTTGGCCCACCATACCTCCATCATCATAATCCCATCTATGATACCTTTTCATCTGATTCATCAACCTCACACATGAGATGAACAAATGGGGCCCCCACCCTTAGCAAAACACCTTCCTCACACCATCAGTGAGCAAACACTTACATGTTTTTGGGCACCCGTCTTTGTGTTTTGTACAAACCAAGCCCCATTATTTTATTCTTTTGGTAAGTGTAAAAAGACCGCAAATGGTGCAATATGTCCCCCACCCACTCATTCATTTTTTCTCCCATGGCAACAATCCCTGACCACCCTCACGCAAAAGCCACTATGACATTCATAACCAGTTTATACCCACCCTGGAATTCCTACCGACTACAGGGCTTTCCCCATCATAAATAGTTGTGACTGTCGCCAAGCTACTTTTTATACTCTTACCTTGGGCCACTAAATCCCCACCATCAGTTTTTAGTCACCCCTTTCCATCATGCCTATGTTAAACCCATCAAATCTAGGATCCTGATCCTCCATATCAGTGACCCCCTAGTTCGGTTGAGGCTTATTTTTTGTTAACATCAACACCTATTTTCCAAGAAGGAAGCGGTACCTTGGATCACCCCTCTCCATAAAAGGGATATCCTCTGGTGTCACTATAGGAGACATCATCGCCCACAGATTTCATCGAGCCTCCTGACATTCAACTACAACATAAGTTTTCATGTCAGGATGGTATCATACCTTACAACCATTTCACTTTGATCAAATTCATCGAAGACCCGTGCCTTTATAAGTGTCTCTATCAGCAATGCTTACACAGGAGGCCCCAACCATCGCCTATGCGTAAAATGCGCATTTACATGCCATACCAAGTCTACACATATGGGTACCACTTTCCACCTATTTTCAAAGAATAAATGTGCCCGAGGGCATCAGATGTCGTCGTCATCAACCAACAACTCACTACCATATTAGTGACACAAACAGAATATGTATCTGTCAAATAGATTTTTTTAACTAGCCATAGCATTACGAGCATGGGACATGCCCACCTCGTAGAAAATTTGTATATATTGTATTATATTTTCTTACAGGGGTCCTGCGGGACATAGTCGTTCTTCGAACTAGTGCAGGGTGTCTCCAATTTCGAGCTACACACAGGTCTCTCTCTCTCTCTACACACAGTATACAGAAAAGAAACTATAATGTATTTCAGCTATAAAGTTCTTCCTAGACCTCACACATTAGGGGGCAATTGTTATCACTGAAAAATCATACAAGAAAATGTGACATTATTTCATGTCAGGCAGAAGGATTTACAGGGTTAAGAGACATTAGAGAATATGAAAGTATTTAAAAAATATCTAAGGTCTGAGGAAAAATCAAATTTGAACTAGTCAAAAATTCTTTTGCGCACAAAATCCTTCGATAAGCGCGCCCTTTCGCTCCAATTGACCCAAAAAGCGCGCAATCCTAGGAGTGGCGGAAGTCACTTTCCAGGACCACAAAAAGCACACTCCAGGACATTGATTCCACACTTGAAGCTGCCTAAGTACAACCACCCAAGCCTCCTTTGGACATCAAGGGAGAACAAAATGGAATAAATGTGGCACACAATGGAATCACCCTCCTCCCTTGGGTCACCATCCATAATGTACCAAGAGAGGGAAGGAGGATTTGAATTCTCCTATAAAAGGCCACCAGGAGATGAACAACTTGAGAGCACATTTTTATGTTGGCCATAATTTCCCCAAGCAATACCAGCAGTGTATAATCAGGAGTAGAGATAGAGGGGACTCAGTTTTTTTCCATCCAACAACTCTAGTCCACCATATTAGAGAGAGGGAGACTTTGCGCCAAGGCATCTCGGAAGTAAAGACATCCTTGCATCGGGACTTAGAACCCCAAGTTCTAAGGGCCCCTTGGAAAGTGGGTTAAATTTTCATCCTCATTTCCTACCAGCACTCAATAGGAGGGGACGTAAGCATCGTCGTTTGGATTATTGAAGTTATTTGACTTTATTCAGAGCTTTTGTGTTATTTTTTTTAGTTTTAGTTTAATTTTTATGTTTGAATATGCATGATATTTATTTATATAGTATGTTTGTGTTCTATCATGTTCCACTAACTTGCTTGAATCCATATATTTTCTGTCTATGACCAATAACTTAAGAGGGAAAACCACACCCCTTAAGTTGGTTTATTTCGTACATATGTGCACCAAACACACTAACACACATAGCATGGGCACTTTTTTCCCTTGATGGAAAGTTGATCAATCTAAAAGGTATTTTTTTGGGTCTAAAACTAATAATATCGCCGAATATAGTGATGTCATAGAACTATTATTAGATGTAATCGATCTCGGTATAAGAAATTTGGTTGTCAATTTAGACTCACAACTCATTGTATCATAGTTAAATGGTCATTATTCAGTTATAAATCCCAATATTTTGTGCAGGTATTTGTGTGTTCAATTATTGGAAAGACATTTTGATTACATTACATATCAAAACATTCCAAGAAATTTGAGTACATTGACGGATACATTAGCAATCTATGTATTAGATAGACATTTTCATAACATATAAAAAACCAATACATCATCATGATTCATGAACACTTAGTAGCCATAGAAACATAAATTTGTATATATATATATCGAGTCTGCCAAATTTGTTACATCAAAATCTCAAAAAATATTGTGTTATGTGACATAATGGCTTTATGATCATACATCAGTTCAAGAAACAAAAAACTAAAGGTTGTTATCCGCCCACATGATGCTTATTATAGCATGTGACTGCTCGGATCACTCTCCAGAGTAAGTGACGCAGTCAGCTTGGGAACCCCACGGTATGCCTCTAATAACAGAGTGGGATCTCATCAAAGTTTGTGTATTCTGGTATGCCCTTGGTCAAGCTTGTCAGATTACGCTCCATATCTGCTACTGGATCTTCCCCCTCCTTATAGCAAGCATCCTCGACCTGGCGTACCACTCTTCTGAAAATCAGAGACATATCGGTTGGTCTTACTAATCCCGCATATGCAAAAATCATGAGTTTAGATCTCAAAATCCATACCAAAAACATTTAAAAGTTAAAATTCCAAAAACACTTTTTACTTGAATCAAACCACTATTCTCTAGAAAGAAGGAAATCGATATCGACCCACACCCAAAATGTTTCAACCGACCTATTTTTCACTTGGTCAATTGGCTCTTCATATTAGCCAATAACCCCTCACACTAGTTAAACATAGTAGGAGCCAAATATTCCACCGTGTACTATAATTGAGACTTTGTTTCCTCATGCAACACACAGGCTATGACCACACGAGCCATGTAATTTAATATTGCGCGTAAGGGAAGATTTGTGATAGAGGATATCTCTACCTCCCCGCTCTAAGTCTTTTTATCCCTGTGATAGTGTCTCTGGATGAGCATACTGGTACTCTCACTTCCAGCATGAGCTCCAGAGAGTTGGATTTTCTCCCCTCTCGTAGATAACCCTGTAATGAAGTATATTTCCATGACATCCAACTCAATATACTAGTCTCCAATTATGAATATTTGACGATCCAGATTCCATATCCCAATCAAATACACAAGTAGATCTAGCTGAGCTCTTAACCTTGATGTCTGGAAGAATTTCAATAGTCCACAATTCAGCAATATGTTTACACAATTTGGGTCCTAGAGTGCTTGGTGGTATTCCACCTCATGGCCTCTTTCTTTCCATTCAATGACCATCCTCACTGAAATCACCTGCAAAACATGTTCAATTGACATTTTAGGGACTTTCATCGGAGTAGTTTTGGAAATAAACCATTAAAAATTGGAGAATTCCTTATTTTAAATTATTCCCCATGGTTAGTGATACTGTGAAATTTGAAATGGAACAGTGGCCTTTCAAGCTAAGAGTGACCGGCGCAAATCCAAAGCTCGGATCTGTGCTGATAGTAGCGAAAATAAATTTTGGAATTCTCCCCCTCAAATCACAATATTTATGTGATAAACTACTTAATAATGGGATTAAAATGAAGAGGAGAGTTTGAGCTCTTACTTTTAGCTGACGGATTGTTGAATGGTGTCCTATATCGACTACACCACTGATATGAAGTTCGAAGGGAAAAGGGGTATAATGCACTTTCACAATTTACTCAAAATAGAATAGTGAAAATGAATTTACTTTTTGTCTATTTATAGATTTTTTAAAATGTTTTCGCCAGTATTCTAATATTTTTCCTCGATATTAGCGATGTATGTCTTTTTTCAAGAAATAATAGTATATTTACACTAACAGTGATTATTTCTAATGCAAATGAGTTTTATTTTATCTCTTTTTCGAACTCGGTAAAAAATAAATGAAAAAGGAACCCCCCTAGAGTCACCTTTCAACTCTTTTCTAACTCTCAAAAAATGAAGATATTGTTAAGTAATTGTCATTTTTAACTCGTTAAAGTAAATGAATTGGCATGGTCTCAGTATACGTTTACCCCTTTTTTAGGTTGGGATTCACTATTTACGAAACAAGAATACCTTGATCGAACATGGTCAAGAGGTTCTCTCGATTATTATTTTCTACCTATTTGGATTCGAGGGACGATTTACGAAAAGGGACATGATGGATTTTTATTTTCTGTTTCTTTTTCAAACTCCCTAAACATGAAAAAGACACTGAGTTACTCTTATGTCGGACTCGTTAAATTTTAAATAGCAAAATACTTGTCACCATGATGAGACCGAGTTCCTCCTTCCTAGGGCTCATTAAAATTAATAGGGTGGATTCATTTGAAGAATGAACTTACACACTCCACATATGCTATCCTCTTCACACTAGCTATCAAAAATAAAGAGGTACTCGTTAGCGATCATAACAAGGGAAAATTGAAAGTGAATATCCTATGTATTTTTGGCAGTTTGTTTCTCTTGAACATTACAGTCATCTGCAGTTCGTGTCAGGTTGGGGATATCCTTCATTCGTCATTTTTCCTCTGTGGGTTTGGGAAATCCATTTTCATCCTATTCAATCATCATTTTTTTCATCATGAACATTGATCCCTTTTGAGTCAAATTATGCCACACTTCAGAGTCGTGCTGTCGATATATTCAAGAGAAGTCATTTTTGTCAAAGTCAAACATCCTCTACTTATTCGACCCTCTCTGTAACAGTCCTTAAACACTCCTATCATCTTGATATATCCGTTCTTTCGCGTGGATGATTTGGGAATAATTATGGTCCTTCTTCGAAGGATCACTTCCTATCGACCTCTGCTAATTATCTAAGAAGATGATTTAGAAACTCATTTTCAATACCTTGGAGCTTGCATGCCTCAATAGCTAGTTCTTTGTGTTCAACGACATTTTCACATCACTGGCCTTCGATTGAATAATTTTTCAAGTGTTCAACTTCAACACATTTATTCACACTTGTGGATTGTTTTGTTGTACCTTGAGGGCCATTGTCTTTATTGGTGGTTTCTCTCGTGCATGTTAATGATTTTCATCATTGACCAGCAATCAAGTGGTTTCTACCATGTTTGACATCAAATCATCTATTCACATGGTTAGATTCGTACATTGGGTAGATTGAGATCCCAACGAAGACCCTAGATCACCTTTGTCACTATCCATGTTGTGTGGAGTTATTGAGTATTCATGATTGTACATATGAACCTGTCTATACAGATGGTTGCGACCATCCTGTGGATATGTTTCCATGATCTCTTTCAACCAGATGGTTGCGACCGTGTCGTGGGTTCATATGTTATTTTATACCTAGTCCACATATATTTTAATATGCATATTCACATCAAGAGATGTCATATATTGTATTGTGTTTGATTTGGAAAGTTTCCTACCAGTATTATGAGTTCTTTTTCCTTGGTTTGTAAATAATTTCACCCATCACTCCCCATTCTACCTTCATGCTTTAGGGGCATCTATTACACAATAATAATTCACCCTGATCACTTCCCGTACCTTATCCTGAAGTGCCCTATGATAGGTCTTGTGCAATATATCCACTTGGGAAAATACACAAAGATATCCTCTAAAGAAAAAAAGAAATTTTCCTTGGAAAATCACTGGAGAGACTTGGTCAAAAACCTAAATTTCTAGGCCAACGTGCTTCTCTAGTGGCATGTCCATGCTGATGGCAGGTTGATAGTTTTGGCCTAGTTCTATCAACACCCTTTTTTCTGGGTAAATCATGCTAGTCCCTTTCATGCAATGTTTCCTCAAAATGGAAGAGAATCTTCGACCTTTATAAGCTTTAGGGTGACGATTTGGTTGTTATTCGGTGGTGATAGGGTCTATCTCTATGATTTTAGAGCTTTGATATTATCGATGAGGGTTTAACCCTTAGAAATTGGACCTTCCTCCTCCTTTCACGGGATCCCAACCTCTTTTCCCTTCCTAGAAATTGATCCCCATCCCCCCACTACTAGTTGGTCATTGTTGGGATGGTAAGATCATTCATTCCCTTTACACTCTTGTATTGTGATAACGCTTAAGCTATTCGGGAGAAGGAATGTTTTAGAGCTTCGGTGAAGGAATTGGACATCACCAAAGGAAGGCTTCAAACATCAAGGCATGGGTTGTAAGCTCTCTCTTTTATATTCATTAATAAAACATCTGATGTTTGCTTTCTATATTTGTCTAATCATTTGCACAAATAGTCTAATGTTCCTTGATCTGTTAGATAGTTCATGTTCATGAATATTATGTATTGGATTACGTTTTATGTTGCCTCTTGAGCTTTTGAAAGTAATCGTATGCCACCAATAGTGAGGAACAAGCTTGAGGGATCGTGTATCAAGGCCACCATCAAAGTGTTCAAGAATAGCATCAGGAAAAGGTAATCATATCTCCTTTCTTGTCTCATTTGGAATATTAGCTTAGGAAACTTTCATTAGAAAGTCTCACAAGTTTCTAGACCCGCTTTAGGGATAAAGAGATCACCTTTGTCCACAGAGGGGAATTATCTTCACAACACATATTAACTCACAATGGTAGATGTAGAGAATTTATAGGTCTAGGCTTAGAACTACTTTGTCTGTCTGCTGGTCTATTTCATATATTTTAAAACCAACATAGAGTAACGAGTTTCTATGGTGAAGAGAAAATAAGGCTGAAAATTTTGACCTAGGGTAGCACTTGGAATACCATTACAGCTAAAAAACTCATGATATTAACCAGTATGGCTTGGTATGGCTCCTTGAAGAAGTGTCTTTATGTTGCAAATGATTAACACTAGGATTTCTTAGAAAGAAAAGTACTTTTTCATATACCAATCATTGTGAAATGGAAATGTTGTTAAGGTTTTATGTAAAAAGGTTGAGTGGAGAGCAATGGTATAGCCTTTGGCATGAAAACATAGGTATTTTGGTGAGGGTATCCCTAGGAATCTAGGAGAAAACAATAGTGTATCACTTCTAGGCTAGTGAAAGAGAGTATCATGGTTTTTTTGTCATGTAAAATCACTCCAAATCCCACAAAGAAACTTGTGGCTACTTGGAGTACACTTTTCAAGTTGAATGGAGAGAGAAAATAGTGATTTGAGTTAGGTAAGGGTTGTGAGTCCCTTGTATTTCACCGGAAAACACTTTTGGGGGCTCAATCATAGGTTTTCATTTCCTTCCATGAGCTACATGGTCATTCCAACATGTGAAAAAATAGAGAAGCGAGGGTTGATGGGAGAGAGGGCCATTACAACCAAAATTTCAAGGAAAAAGCATAAACGTACTCAATTGACTAAGAAAAGAAGAGTGGAATCACCCAATGTATGTTCAAAGTTTCAACTCTCTCTATTGACCTCATGCATCACGACCCTAGATCATTTCATTATAGTTTGGTACTAGCCTAGCTACAAGTTTGATTCCCAAGGGTCCTCTTCCCTTCATCATCGTGTCCTCATTCATGTTGACTCTAGCTCACTAATTCCAAGAATGTAGTATCTTGGTTCTCATTCCCATGTATAATGATGAAACTAATATGGAGCAAAGAGAATCATCATTTCTCTTTGCTTCCATTGGATTTCCTACTATTTGACTTCAACACTTGATCACATAGGAGTGGTTCTTACCTTACGAAAATTGTAGTTTTTTTATTGAAGACACATATTCTATTTATATCAAGTCCCGAGAAGAATTCTTTTCATAACCATTTTCTACATATACTAGCACCCTAAATGGTGATGTAGCTATCTAATTTAGCACGCACCATCTACCATGCCCCCAAAGATATCTAATGAGATCCCTCACTATATTTTCTAGTATTGTAATCATTAATGTTATGTCATGATCATGAGAATGGTACATGCTTGCCTTGTATATTTTCTATATTTCTTCAAAATTTGTATGTTTGGTAGGCGATCCCTTCTTCATCATCTCTAGGATGTCCCTCCATCCTTAACTCCTCTCTCTCTCATAATATCTTCATAGGTAGGGTGAAATATATGAAATAATGATGTATTTTGGTTATACATATGCTCCTAACCTCACACATCAAAGGGAAATTATTATCACAATAATCACTCAAACATCATCATAGATGATCATTATAAAATTCCATGAACCCATTAGGATAAAAATTCCCAAAGGCTATTAGTCAATAACTCGAAAAGTAGGTCAGTAACTTTGAAAAGTCATTATTTTCCCATTCATACAAACTCATAGCTCAAATTTTACGTGATCCACATGATTATTCCTTCCATAGTTGAATAAATCCATAGCCATGATATAATCACATTCAAAAGTGTGGTATATCTCAAAAATCGGGACTATGGAATGCATAGGTTGCGAATGGGAAGGTTCAAGGTTGAAGGAAATTTATGGAGGGGAACTTAGAACCTCCAAGGATCCATCATATTCATTCCAAATGTGAAATACCAAGCACCTACATTCAATGAGCCAACCACCATGAGAGAAAGGAAAATATATATAAATACAAGACTTAGGTGACCAATTCAACAAGGATAAGAAATACATTGTCGTGCTATCAAAATCTAGTTATAATTCACTCATGTTTTGAAGCTTCATTGCATGACATTGTGAATTTGTAAGATTTCCCCATTGAAATTCTTGGAAATATTATTTGTAAGGGGAGAGAGAGCTAGAATAAGGACAAAAGGACCTTCCTATGGAGGATAGGAGAGGGCTCACCTTCCTTAATCCATTCTCCTTAGTGTCTCTTTTGTAGATCATTTCCACTTTAACCAATTATCAATAAAAGAGTTATACTTCCAATACACTTATTTGTATGTGCTATTTGTCTTGCTAATTATACCATGGTAGAATTTAGCAAGTTTGTTGTTCTTATTTTATGTTTCATGATAAGAATTTATTGTTCCTTTGTGTATGTTTCAACTCTTACCCAAGAACATGAAATTGGGACACCCATGCTACCAATTCCAAATAATAATCCCTATTAAGAAACTCCAAGTAACTATGGGGTTGGAGCGATCCTTCACATGTCACATTTTTTTTAATTAAAATATGGAATTGGACTAGGAGAAAATAATAGAGGTGATATTTTTTCCTTATGTTTATTGACGAAAACAATTGGAAACAAAATAATTAGGAAGTGACAAGTGCTTTGTGACTCTAAATTTCTTATGGATTGGGAAAACAACAAGTTTCAACTCATAAATCTAGTTCCAGGTCCTATTATGCATATAGTTTTCAAGGTAAAGAATTTCTTTGGTTTGATCTCCTTTACCCATATTTTCATGGAATTCAATACAAAATTATACTTTCTACCAAAGGTTGTTCTCTCCTTGTAGGAAGGCACTTTGGCAACTTAAAAATACAAAGGAGGAATTCTCATCTAATTCTCTCATTTTTATTGCTTGACTTGATGTGGATAGTGATCCTTGTATAAAAGGTTGTGATTGGGTAACACCCTAGATCCATCTTGGGATTGTTATCTAATGATGATGAAAGTCATAACAAACTTCTTAAAAAGGCCATAAATTGATACGACATAAGACTTGATACAACATATATTGGATTTTATTTATTTTTTTGGGGGGGGGAGGAATAAAAAAACCATGAGCCTTGAATACTGTATACTTTGATTTCAACATATAAATATCAAATATAATATTTTTTGCGGTTAAAAAAAGGTAAAATAAAATATTAATACAAAATAAAATTATGTATTGTTTAAATTGCTATAATATGTAATATGGTTATTTTATTCCTTTCTAGCAAGAGGTTAACTTAGACTAGGGGTAGTATCTAGTTTTGTGTATAGTATTAGCGTTATATACTACTTGAAAAACATGATCTCATTATTATAGCTTCAACAACGACAATGTGATATATTTGGCTTCTTGTAGATATCACCTAGGTTGAAACTACATTTTGGTCCTAGAATATGACTTAAAATTACTTTTGATTAGCTAAGAGCTCATTTTCCTTGAGCACAAGAAAATAGGTCTACAACACAAGGCCTAGAGGCATTTGGTAGGAGTGAAAGCCTACTTCTTTTTGGACCACCAAAAAAGTTTAAAAAAAGGCTAGTTTTTTAGTTCACATGAAAATGTAGTTGAACATTGAGGCTTTAAGGTTGTAGTCATAGAAGCAAGATCAATAACTTTGAATATTACAAGATTTTTCTTATTAAAGGAAAAAAAATAACCAAGTTATTTTATCTATAAATTTTTAATTTTATTGTATTTGATACATATATTAAATAATGCAAAGTAAAATATACAATAAGTTTTTTTTTTTTTTTTTCACTCTAATTTATTTTTTCTCTTAATATAATGATACTTTTTTTCATAATTGATAAATACAAATTTGAATTATTGTAATAATAAAATTATTTGTTAATATTGTACAAAATTTATGTCATATTTTTTAAATTGATTTATACTAAGTGTAGTTTATATTACTTTAAATATATTCCACTGGTAGTAAAGTAATTTCTAGTTTATAGAATCTAATGATACATAAAGTTAGAGTTCTCATCCATTTAATGGTTTACATTAATCTATAGCTAAGAAAAATCTTTAAAAATATTGTTCCATGAGGTAAAGGCATTAGATCATGGTAGACCTTTGCTCGCTCTTAAATTTTTGTGATTGACAAAATGATACGTTTATTTATTTATTTTTTACAAAAATAAGGAAATTGTATTTATATATAAAAAGTTGTATCCAAAACAAACAAAAAGTACAAAAGAAAAATCTCATCAACAAAAATGTATAACTGTAAATACTCATCAAAATCATAATTGCTTCGTACATATATCTTTTTGAAAAAATAAAGACAAAGAAATTCTACAAGCCATAGTAATATAATTCGTAGATAAAACATTTATTGCAAGATTATCTAACTCAAATTTGATCAATTTCAATATATTTCAGATTGATTATTGAAAAAAAAGTCAAGATATGAACTAATTATTATAATCAGTTATATTATAATGCTAAATGTATTATGAGTTAGGTCTTTTTGGCTATTCAAAATAATGAGAAGTCAATTCAACATTTTAGTGTAGGAAGAGTTTAGGGTTTTTTTTTTTTTTTTTAAATAATAATAAAATTGATAAATTTGTAAATATTAAATATTTAATTGTAATAAAAATATTTTAAAATATTAAATATATTTTTTTATTAAGTGAGATTTTTTTGAAAAATAATTAGGTTTATTTTCTAATCTAATTTGTTTAGAATTTGGTTGGGTTCTTTTAATCACAAGTTTGATAAGTGAAATCTTCACAATCCAACTGCCCAAATATGACAAGTGAAGTTTTCACAATCGAACTGCCCAAATTTGACCAGTAAAGTTTTTACAATTGAAGTACCGAAGATTTTTTAGTGTCAAATCGCTATATAAAGTAAAAAAACCTATTTAAACAACATAACTCAAAATTTGAGCACAAAATTTTTCACCTTATTTTAATCACAAATCCACCATAAACTTTAAATATATACAACTCCATTTAAAATTACAATTTAATTTAATTTTAATAATAATAAAATAAAATAATATAATATATATATATATATATATATATATATATATATATATATATATATATATTTAATTTGATACACTGAAAATTACATATTACTCATACCATAATGCCAATTAAATTATCTCACTAAAAATATAAAATATAAAGTAACCTTTTTTATTTACTTTTTCTTATAACATATGAAAAATTCAAGAGTGGTAGCTGCGCATGCCATTAAACAAGTGGAAATGTCATGTAATTTTCAATTAATTGACAGTAGGAGTTTGGAATTAAATTAGTATTAATTAATAATATTTATAAGGGAAGAACATTAAACCTTTATCACGAGTGGTTTCGAACATCAAGGCATTATCACGAGGAAGAAGCGCAAAAGGTATCGATTAAATTATTATTACTTATTATATTTATGTTAAGCAAGTGGCTAAAAAGTAAAACAATAAATTATTAATAATTATTGTATTTATTATACATAAACGTAGAGCCTTATGACGAGTATTATGCAAGTGGCTAAAAAGTAACACAATAAAGTTAATACTAAGTTGTAACATATTATTTAAATTTTGGAAACTACGTTGGTTGATGTGTTTATTTTTTTATTTTAAAATAAGTATTTTTAGAATTTTAATTTAATTGATAATAATTACATATTATTTAAATTTTGGAAACTACGTTGGTTGATGTGTTTATTTTTTTATTTTAAAATAAGTATTTTTAGAATTTTAATTTAATTGATAATAATTATTAGAAAAATATTTTTATTTTATTTTATTTTATTTTAAATTAATTAATTAAAAAATAGTATATTATTTTGTATTATATTGAGTATTTAATATTGATAAGTTATAGTATTTGCTTATAATATTATTCTGACTAAGTTTTATGGGTTTATTTTGGAGAAGAAGCTTAGCCTTTGGCTTGAAAGTTAGGGAAAAAGAGCTAGAGGACAAGTTGGTTTTAGGAGACATCACTTGACTATTGACCATATAGTCACACTTAGAATCATCGCGGATGAATGTCGCAATAGTAAAGTTGATCTCTTTTGTTGCTTTGTGGACTTTAGAAAAGCTTTCGACAGTATTCCTCGAGATAAACTTTGGGAGAGACTTAAAGAGATTATGGTCCCTCCTGAGCTGAGGATTGTTGTGATCCGTCTCTACGAGACCGTCACTGCCAAGCTTAAGACCAATGAGGGGTGGTCTAAAGACATTAAATGTAATATTGGAGTTAAGCAAGGGTGTCCCCTATCCCCTACCCTTTTTGGCATATACATCAATAAGCAAGAGGAGTGTCTGGAATCTACAGGGTGCAAGGGCACCGAGCTTGCTGGTGTTCTCATTACTCTTCTCCTCTATGTCGATGATATTTTTCTACTTGCAAAAATCCATTATGACCTTGACAAGCAGCTCTAGATTCTTCATGACTACTGCTCCAAGATGGGTATGACAGTTAATACTGACAAGACTAAAGTCATGATCATTAAATCCAAAAAGATCGCCCATGGTAGTTTCGTGTATATTAACCAGTGCTTAGAAAAGGTTTCTTCTTATAAGTATTTGGGCATTGACTTCCCTCGTCGTCTCAACTGGAATTATAGTATTGAGAAAAGGATTATTGGGGGGTGGAAAGCTTATTATGAGCTTGAAAACAATTGTAATTCGGTCGATCTTTACATTTTGAGTAAGAAGAGGTTCCTCTTTGAGACCCTTGTCACCCCTGTTGTCCTATACGGATGTGAAGTTTGGGGTTGCAGTATATCCAAAGAGTCTTGGAGGAAGATTGAAATGATTCAAAAGAAATTCATAACCTACAACCTTAAGATCAATGGAAATACTATCTTATCCTCTTGATCAAATCTAGTTTGTCCCCCATTGAAAGTACAACTATGTTTAGATATATGATATATAAGAAGAAGCTTGAAAACATGGAATAAAAAAGGCTCCCTAAAATTGCTTCCAACTGTAGTCAAAACCCTCACCTTCGCCTCAAGCACGGGTGGCATAAGGATGCCCAGTCCTAGCTCAACCATTGGGGAATTAAGGAGGAGCTCAATATGGGAAGCAAAGATAATATCAAAAATACTATTACCTCCAAGTTTAAAGACAAGTTGTGGGAGGATCAGGAGTTGGAGGGTAAAAGGAAGCTAAGATGCTATAAGGAAGTGATCAACCCCACCCTTGATAATCAGAATTATCTCTATGTGTTGTCCAACAATAAGAAAAAAATGAACATCACTAAGATAAGAACTAATTCTCATGAGCTTCGGAGTGAGACTGGGCAGTGGTCTATTCCCAAGACCCCTTGGAATGATATAATTTGTCAGATTTTCGATTCTAAGCAGGTGGAAGATGAAAAGAACTTCCTTTTAGACTGCCCTACTCTTACTCACATTCGCTCTCAATTCCCTACCATCTTCCACACTTCCAATCTTCTTGACCTATTAAGCCAACCCACTTATAGCAATCTTGGATCACTTATTTCCCTTCTCTTTGACCATAGAAACAAGATTTTGAAGAATCAAACTTAGATTCTTTCTCCTTTCTAAAGGTCTGATAGATCGCATTCGTCTTAACAGATGGTAACCATCATCATCATCCTCAATAAAAGTATTTACAAGTTAAAAATTTACATGGTAAAAAAAGGATGAATCTCTATGATTAAGAATATTGTTACATATTTATTGAAATATATTTATGTTTCACTCATATACTGATTATTTTTATAATATCAATAATAATTTAAAGTAAATCTATAATTTAGTTAATTTTTATGTTTTTTTAGCAATGCGAGATGTATCATGGGTAAGTGTTTTGATGCTTATTATGAATTGATATTTATTGACGTTTGTGAGTTATAAAAATATTTCATTGGTATTTATTTTTTTGGGTCATTGTTTAATTATTTTATATTTTGGAGTTTTTGGTAAAAGTCTGGAAGTACAATCTTTTGTAAAGTCATGTTTGTTTCTTCTTTTAATCTAAAATGAATTTTTGAATGCATAATGGATTTAATGTCTTGAAAAACCCCTAGAGTATTTGAACTGTGCAATTTTTACAACTCAAATTTGTGATTCTAACAAATCCCTATATTTTGGGAAAATTTGATTGAAAAATATGCCTAGAACATAGAATGATTATACTACAACATTATTTTTTATATAAATAAATTTATCATTAGACTCTTAATGGTGAACATCTATGTTATTAGTATATGTACATGTTTCTCATTTGTAAGTATATACATGTATTTGATTTGCAAGAGTTGAGTGAAATTTTATTATTCTTTAACTATATTATACAATGAAATAATAAAGTATACAAACATTGACTTAGGTTGACTAAGGAAATTCAAAGAAATATGGTTATCATCTAAGACTTTAGCCACTTTTCATGTCACACAACCATAATAATAATATAAAGGCTCTAAATTTCAAACAAGGTGCATGCTCATTATTTTGAAGAGGAAAAAAAGAGAAAAATGTTTTTCTATGTATTTTTAGTTTGTCTTGCTACAAGTTCACTAATATCATCCAGTGTGGATATTTTTTGGATGTAGAATCTATTTTTTCCCTTGAAAAATGTGCTAATTCAAATTTTAGCCAATAAAATTTTCTTTTAGGAAGATACCACTTTTTCAAATTTTCTCTATCGGTCATCAAAAATCCTTTGCATGCAAATTTGGACCTTGATCAAGGAGTGGGGTAGTAGATGTAAAATCATATGGTAATGATCATTAGTTATATTTATTTGAGGCGTTGGTAGTTTGTAGTTTCTCTATATGTAAAATAATCAAGAGACGTACAAATAATTTTGCAATGGGTCATTATCAACTTGATGGAATCCCTAATATTAATGGGTATATCCCCACACTATTGAATCCAAATCCTATAGGTCTTGTAACATGCCTATTAGATTTGTATTTTTTATTTCCCATCCCATACACATAATTTTGCAATGGGTCATTATCAACTTGATGGAATCCATAATATTGATGGGTATATCCCCACTCGATTGAATCCAAATCCTATAGGTCTTGTAAAATGCCTATTGGATTTGTATTTTTAATTTCCCATCCAAAAAATAATCATATTAGTCAAGCACTGAAAGGTTTTTTAAATTCCCTATAAATTGACCATCATATTCTGAGAGTATAAATGTCATATTACTTAACCACTCGAAGATTCTTTAAATTTACCTATAAATTGGTCATCATCTTCTGAGAGTATAAATGTTATAAATGTTGGTCGAGTCGCTGAAAGTTAAAAGGTCCCATTTACACATTAAATATCCAAGTATATTCGTGTTTTCAATATCCAATTTAATGGGAGAGAATATGTTAATGATGAAGATATTCATGACATAAAAAACATGTGTATGAAGAGGCATATAATATATCTTTGATGCATGCTGTTGAAAATGCAGCAAGATGATGGAGCTTAGTGAAATGAAGTCGCCTTCACTAAGTGGGCCCGCAGGCAAATTCTGGCGCAAAGTCTATTTTTAGACTATGTCTATTTTTAGACATATGGAGCATGGTCCGGGGATTGCAGTAGGTTATTCTTGGAGTATTGGTCATGTTGGTAAAAATAGATGGACCTCATTTTTGGACCTATAGGTCGAAGTCTATTTTTAGACCGCCTCTCTGTAATAGGGAAGTCAAATATTATTTACCCTTAATAATATTTGGACTCTAAACTTCAGTTTACTCTATCGGAGCACTTCACCGAGCCTTGGAAGTGGCTCGTTAACTGACAGAGGAATTACGCGTTCCTAGGGGTTTGGTGAGCTCATGGCATGGTTGACTTCGCTTAGGACTTCATGGCGTGTTTGTGAGTTAATAGTCACTAGTGAGTTGTGTTCGGTTTAACTTAGTTGAACTAGTTGAGATTAGTTTAACTAGCTAATCAACTAGTAATGAGTGGAGTGAATTAAATATTATTTAATTCATTAATTAGTAACTCATTATTCAACTCAAGAACACATCAGTTCACTACAGTGCATGGACAGTTCAGTGGAGAACAGTGAAAGAGGTAGATGAAAGGGTTGAGTTAGCTATCAGTGACGACATCAGTTGTGCATGAGATTTGCACCACACTTGGAGGAATTGCCCATGATGACTGCGCTGTCAAGCCAATGAGATTCGAACCTTGGATCTCTATTTAGACAGGCCATGATTGCGCAATAGAGGCAAGGCAATTAGTGGTGAGTTTTGAACCAGTAACCTGTTCAAAACCAAGCTAGTTTGTGTGTAACTTTATGAGAAAGTACTGAGTACTTGTGAGGAGTATTGTACCGAGTTTGTTACATGATTTCTCCATTATAATATACACAATAGCTGCGGGGTTTTCAGCTATAATCTTTCCCCATACATACTGTGTTAATGTGTATGATGAATTGATGTGCTATCGCTTGTTTTATTTCCGCATGTGTGATGATCTGAGTGGAAGAGATTATGTGTTGCATATGAATTCGAATTGATATGTGATCGGGATAATCTCGGTGGATAATTAATAATTATTCAACAAATTTCTACATGGTATCGGAGCTATTGAAGCAGAGATTGATCATCACAGTGATTACAAACTTATTTCGGTAGACAGAGTCTGCATGCGGGCCAGGTAGCCTCTGGATCCATCCTTTCCCTTGAAAGGTGATATATCCAGTAAATGCCCCTGCAGTCGATCTCTGTGCTAGAAATAATTTGTTCTCACAGATCAAGAGCGATTGAGCTTTGAGTTGGAATTCGAATTTTGCAGCAGTTTTGTTTTCTTGGTGCCGGAGTTGAAAATGTCTTTCAACGGTTTGCGACTCGAATATGCTCTTGAAGGCAGTTCGAATTATGTTGCATGGAAGGATCGCATGGAGGAAGTATTAGAAGATAATGGACTAAAGGAGTTCGTAGATACGGATGTCCAAAAGCCCACTGATCCTGCTGAAGTCAAAGCTTGGCAAAAGAAGATGGCGAAATGTCGAAGGATCCTGTTGGAGGGCGTCAAGGATCATATTGTATCCAGCCTGCATGGAAAGGCTTCTCCATATTTAATGTGGAAAGCTTTAACGGATCTATTCCAGAGTAAGAGCGACCAAAGGAAGCTGGCGCTCAAAGATAAGCTCAGGAACATCAAGATGGAGAAGGGCGACAGTATCGCCAAATACCTCACGAAGTTCACTCAATGCAAAGATGAGCTGGGAAGTGTGGGGGTGACTGTCGAAGACGAGGACATGGTCGACCTGGCTCTCCTTGGTCTTTCGAAGGCTTGGCACTCATATCAAGATAGTGTCAATGGTCGGGAGAAGCTGCCGGGATGGGAGCGCCTTTGGGCGGATCTCATGCAGGAGGAGATAAGGAGGATTACTCGGGATGGATCTTCATCAAAGGGAGCTGATGAAGAAAATTGCGCTTTGGTTTCCAAAGCAAAGAAGGGGAAGGGTAAGAAAACTTCTCATTCCGGTGCAAAGGGCAAGAAGCAGGATATGGCGAAAGTGAAGTGTTTTCACTACCATGATCACGGACATTATGCTACCAATTGTCCAAAGAAGAAGAAAAACAAGCAAGCGGGGGAAGATCTGCAGATGGAGAAGCTTTGGCTTCGCAGCTTCGAGCTTGACTTTTCACCGATCGCATGCTTGGTTTCAAGTGTGATGGGATCGGTGTGGTTCTTGGACGAGCGGTGCGTCATTTCATATGACGGGAGATCGGGATTTGTTCTCGGATCCGGAGGACAAAGATATGGGTGTGCACATCGAGATGGGCGATGATGGTAGATACAGAGGCGACGGTATCGGTACCATATCCTTTCGGAGGGAGTCCGGTAAACCCTTTTTGTTGAAGGATGTCATGCATGTACCGGATTGAAGAAGAACTTGATCTCTCGTGGCGATGTTGGAAGATAAGGGGTATGATGTGGTCTTCGATGAAGGAAAAGCCTTCCCTGCAGCGGTAAGACTACCGGAGAGACCCGGAAGATAGGGGTTCGAACCAAGAACCTTTATCGATTGCAAGTAGATGGCTACGCGCAGCAATGGCATGCAAGGCGGGAGAAGTGGTGAGCCGGGATGATAAGGGCGAACCGTGGCACAGGGAGATTGGGCCACCTTCACCATGGAGCTTTGAAGATCCCGCGAAAGAAATTTCTCTCGGGCTTCCTAAGGGCACTCTTGCGCGATCGGATCGGTGCAAGGGGTGTACCTTGGGGAAGTATGTGAAAGCCACCTTTCACGAGAAGGATAGTCGCGCCACGACGATTCTTGAGAGAGTTCACACGGACGTGTGTGGTCCTTTCTCGGTTGCTTTCGACAGAGAAAGCACAAGTATTATGTGATCTTTGTTGATGATTTCTCTCGAAAGTGCTTTGGATCTTCTTCATGCGGAAGAAGAGCGATACATTCCCCGAAGTTCCGTGAGTTTAAAGCACCGGTCGAGAAGGAGTCGTGGGAAGAAGGTGATTGATCTAAGGAGTGACAATGGTGGTGAATTCATCTCGGCTTAATTCAAGGAGTTCTGCAGCGTAGAAGGGATTCGGGAGAGAGCTCATCGCACCCCACAACCCACAAAGCAGAACGGGGGTGGGCGAGCGGAAGAACGAACGATCGTGGGTGCTGCACGGGCGATGTTGCATGATCGGGCCCTACCCCTTCACTTGTGGGGGCTGAGGCATGCAATACAAGAGTGTATGTGCGTAACCGTTGTCCTCACAAGGTTCTTGGCATGAGTACACCGGGAGGAGGCTTATTCTGCAAGAGGCCCGACATTTCCCATTTGCGGATTTTTGGTTCTCCCCTGTCTACATGCATGTGACAAAGGATGCAAGAAGGAAGCCGGATCCGACCGCGAGAGGTTGGAATATTTGTGGGGTACACCGATACACCTCACAAATATCGGGTGTATTTTTCGGACGGTCGAAAGACCGTTGTGCGACGGGATATCAAGTTTCAGAGGAGAAAGCCATGCGGTGTTCGCTTGAGAGGGAGCTACACTTTCATGCGGATGAGGAGCCGTTAGTTCCTAAGGAGGAGCTTCGGATGTGGATCAGCCACAAGAGGAAGTTCAAAAGGTGGAAGAAACCACCCATGCAGCGCCAACCATCGGAGGGCGCATGCGCACTACGTAAGCCGAGTGACTAGCTCGAGATGCGGAGAAGGTTGTAGGACCACCTACGACACGAGCAGCAGAGACGAGGCGATCACCGGATCGGTACACCGGATACATGGCTCTTGTGAGTCAATGTGTCGTGACGAGCCATCCTCTTTTGAGGAAGTCGTGGAGGAACCCGCATGGGTAGATGCCATGATCGAAGAATATGATTCGATCATCGAAACGATGCATGGGAGATTGTCCCAAGACCGAAAGGGAAATCGGTGGTGGGTTCGCGATGGATCTACAAAGTGAAGCGAGCGGTGCGACGGGAGTGTGGAGAAGTACAAGGCGAGATTTGTCGCCCGTGGCTTTTCATAGATCGAGGGGATCGATTATGAGGAGACTTTTGCACCTGTCGCAAGGTACTCTTCCATACTGACGATCCTTTCTCTCTCAACGCAGATGGGGTGGCACATCCATCATATGGATGTGAAGACTGCGTTCCTCAACGGAGTCATTGAGGAGGAGGTGTACATAGAGCAACCTGAAGGTTTCGAGATCTTCAGCAGTGAGTCGCATGTGTGCCGACTCAATAGAGAACTGTACGGGCTGAAGCAAGCACCTCGTGCTTGGTACACTCGCATAGACAGCTACTTCACCGGGCTTGGATTCTCCAAGAGTGAGGTGGATCCTAACTCGTACCCGGATTGTGGTGGAGGGGAAGCTATTGATCATCGTCATCGTATGTAGATGATCCGATTTTGACTGCCGATGAGCAGTTGATACTTTCGTGCAAGGGAGGATCTTGCACGAGAGTTTGAGATGAAGGACTTGGGCATCCTTCATTATTTCCCTGGGATTGGATATTTGGCGACAGCAGATGGAGGATCTGTTTGTTTCTCGGGGCAAGTATGCCCTGGGAGATTCTGGAGAGGTTCAACATGCAAGGCTGCAAGCTCGTTGACACTCCTCTTCCCGGTGGTTGGAGGAAGGAGGATGCTACTTCAGCGGAGGTAGTGGATGCCACTATCTATCGACAGCTGGTGGGGTCGCTTATGTATCCGGTCAATACACGACCCGATATATGCTATGCTCGTTAACCGACTTTCGCAAGCTATGGTTAAGCCTACCAAGCTCTTTTTGGAAGGCGAGGGCAAGCATGTATTGCGCTATATTAGAGGCACATCGGGATATGGTCTATGGTACGGTCAGAGGATGGAGCGAAGCTTTCAGGCTTCACTAATGCGGATTGGGCGGGGAGCCCAACGGACCGGGAAAGAGCACATCTAGAGGAGTTTTCAGCATTGGGTCGACAGCAGTTTCCTGGTACAGCAGGAAGCAGAGATCCGTGGCACTCAGTTCAGCAGAGGCCGAGTACATGGCAGCAAGCTTGGCTGCATGCGAGGCTATTTGGATGAGGAAGATCCTCGTCAGATTGTTCGGGTCGCACTTGGAGCCTACTGTGATTTATTGTGATAACCAGAGTTGCATTAAACTCTCGGCTAATCCAGTATTTCATGATAGATCCAAACACATCGACATCAGGTACCATCATATCAGAGATTGTGTTCAGCGGAGAATCAGGATGCTTTCATATGTTCCCACGGAGGATCAGGATGCCGACATCTTGACGAAGGCGCTCACCAGGAGCAAGTTCGAATTCCACAGAGGCAGGATAGGGGTTGCAGATAATCCATATCTTTCTGAGAGGGAGTGTTGAAAATGCAGCAAGATGATGGAGCTTAGTGAAATGAAGTCGCCTTCACTAAGTGGGCCCGCAGGCAAATTCTGGCGCAAAAGTCTATTTTTAGACTATGTCTATTTTTAGACATATGGAGCATGGTCCAGGGGTTGCAGTATGTTATTCTTGGAGTATTGGTCATGTTGGTAAAAATATATGGACCTCTATTTTTTGGACCTATAGGTCGAAGTCTATTTTTAGACTGCCTCTCCTTAAAATAGGGAAGTCAAATATTATTCACCCTTAATAATATTTGGACTCTAAACTTCAGTTTACTCTCTTGGAGCACTTCAGTTCGAGCCTTGGAAGTGGCTCCTGCATCTGACAGAGGAATTACGCTATTCCTAGGGGTTTGGTGAGCTCATGCATGGTTGACTTCAGTTAGGACTTCAGTGGAAGAATTTTGGTGGAGTTAATGAGACAGCTAGTGGAGTTGTGTTCGGTTTAACTTAGTTGAACTGGTTGAGATTAGTTTAACTAGCTAATCAACTAGTAATGAGTTGAGTGAATTAAATATTATTTAATTCATTAATTAGTAACTCATTATTCAACTCAAGAACACATCAGTTCACTACAGTGCATGGACAGTTCAGTGGAGAACAATGAAAGAGGTAGATGAAAGGGTTGAGTTAGCTATCAGTGGCGACATCAGTTGTGCATGAGATTTGCACCACACTTGGAGGAATTTCCCATGATGATTGCGCTGTCAAGCCAAGGAGATTCGAACCTTGGATCTCTATTTAGACAAGCCATGATTGCGCAATAGAGGCAAGGCAATTGGTGGTGAGTTTTGAACCAGTAACCTGTTCAAAACCAAGCTAGTTTGTGTGTAACTTCATGAGAAAGTACTGAGTACTTGTGAGGAGTATTGTACTGAGTTTGTTACATGATTTCTCCATTATAATATACACAATAGCTGCGGGGTTTTCATCTATAAGCTTTCCCCATACATACTGTGTTAATGTGTATGATGAATTGATGTGCTATCGCTTGTTTTATTTCCGCATGTGTGATGATATGAGTGGAAAAGATTATGTGTTGCATATGAATTCAAATTGATATGTGATCAGGATAATCTCGGTGGATAATTAATCATTATTCAGCAAATTTCTACACATGCCCTATTTGAGTTTATACTATCTATGGGAGTTCCCTTCTCATACCATGGAAAAGGTTTCATGATATGCATTTCTAAATCCTCAATAGCATGCGTAATATTATCTATTGGAATATCACTACATCTTCCCTTTCAAGGATAGGTTGCATTAAATCCTTTATGAGAGTCACAATATATTGAAGAATACTAGCTTGATGCCTAAAGACTTTCGCGGATTCGCAGAAATATTTTTTTAGAGAGTTTATGAAAATCCATCAAAAGTGTTATATGGAAGTTTAATCTATAAATAAACTAAATTCCCTGAGTGTGGTGTTCCTTCACTCAGAACAACAGAATAAAGATAACTACTATTTTCTCTAAAACAAGCATATATATAGAAATATAAAAGAGCCTACTTGTGATTCTTTCTCTCTACTTCTCCTTCTGTTGTTGTTGTTGTCACTCTCAATCCAACTCAAGCCTCTATATCGATGCCTACAAACAAAAAAAGAGAAGAGAAAACAACATACAATATACAAGTATTAACTTATCTTAATCAAATCAAACCGATTAGATCTGAAATACATACATCATTCAAGAATATATTTCACAATATATAGACATATGTATGGGAAAATGAACAAATATATTTATTAAGAGTAGGAAGAGAAGATTACAACCAATAGATCGATTTATCATCAACCTGATCCAAATTCATTCCAACCTCATCACATACATCATCATCTATCTCAACAGCATATCAGTACTTCCACTCTCTTATCAAATGAGAATCCAACAAAATAACTTTGCACAAAATTATTCCTCCCTAGCACTTATATGAGCGCTCAATTTATATAGAAACTGATGGTAGTTTCTCAGTGAATAACTTTCTAATAATAGGCAATACATGTTTCCAAGTTCAAAGGTGTTAGATGGACACTTGGATTTGAATTATGACACCTATGGACTCTTCTAGAAGGCACTGGCCATGTGGAGATTCCCGAAATAATGACAATTCCACTCCCAGGTGACCAACGCACTCTTGAATGTCGAGAAGTGCACTACAATGCACCCTTGCATGGAGGTATTGGCACTGCAACGCAGTTAGTCCCTTGTAGAGGAGCGTTGGTGAGTTAGTGGGTCATGTAATATGTACTTCAAACCTTGGAAGTATCACTATTAAATCCATGAATGAAATGTCTTCACTTAGGGCATATAGCAACTGAAATATAAGGGTATGATATAACTTATTCATTGGTCCTTTTGATGATGTCCAATTTGACCAGGTCTTGGGGGATGATGCCCAAATTGACCTATAAAAGTTGGCCCCTAAAGCATTAAGTAAAAATAATAATATTATTTGGATGGGATGCTTTATGATGTGATGAGTAGGATCTGAAGTGGATAGTGACCTTCATCAATATTGCAATATTTACATCATGATATTTTCATCTTGATCACAAATTGCTGAGGGAGGCATACCCATGCTCAACACAAAACTATCCTAACATGTGCACAATTTAGAAAGTCGTCTACATTGGAATTTTGTGCAATATAGACATGCCTACAGATATAGGCCCATGTTCGGGTGACGATATGTATGTAAATCCATCGTACAGATGATGTGTACAACAATCCTGAAATCGCAGCCCAGATGGATGAAACTAGATCCAGGGCTTTCTTATCTCATTCAATTGATCATTCAGGTACAAGTCTAACCATGTGAATATATGATTTGAAGTCAAACATGGGAATACATCGTCTGACTACCAGCCAATGATGTGAGTTGTTAACAGATACGAGAAATCCACCATTGGTGTTAATGGCTCTCAAGGTACTGCAGTATAATTTGCAAGGCATGAATAGATGATTTTATGTCGAACGGCAAAAAAAATATTTCAGTCAAAGGTGCAGAAGTGAGAAACCTGCTGATGATTTAGCAAGCCTCAGGGTACTGGAAGATGTTTCTATGTAAAATTCCTGGATGATGAGCTGATGTTGATAGGAAGCAACTTTATCACGAAACGGGAGTTACTGATTTCAAAGACAAAATGTGACTTGATATAGCAATGTTCAAGGATGACTGTCATGAAAATGAAGGTTTATGAGTATTTTAGAAGGATGAGGATTTACTGGATGACTTCTCTTGAACATATCGATGACACTAAGATGAGTTGGCAGCATTGACCCAAAACCGAAGTGAAGCTGTGATGAATGATAGGTATGATGAACAATCAAGAAGATTACCCAACCCAAAAGTCTCGATGATGGAGTGAAAGTGTCATGTTCAAGAGCGACCTGCTACCATAAAGTGTTTCGTTCTTTTTCCCAAAATTTCCCTGGTCATTTGTCGACCAATACCTCTTTATTTTTTAACAAGATTGAGGAGGGTAGCATATTTTTGATCTATAATTTGACCCCTCGGGTGAATCCATCATTATTTAAAAATTTAATGAGTCTAGCGATAAATGAAACTCGATCTTGCCATGATCGACAAGTCTGTCGCTATTTTATGTTTTAACGAGTCTAACGACAGTGAAAACCCGATCCTTTTTCATGTTTAGAGAGTTTTAAAAAGATGAAAAAAAGAAAACTCCATGAGTCCTTTTCCGTAAATTTGTCGCTTAGGTCCCAAAAACTGTAAAATGATACCTGAGAAAACCTCTTAGCCATGTTCGACTAAGGTTTTCCTTTTTCGTAAATAATCTATCTTAGTCCGGAAAAGGATTAAAATTATACTGAGTAGATGTCGTTTCATTTACTTTCACGAGCTCGAAAAGACAAGTGCTCGGCAATATTTTCACATTATTGGAGTTTGAAAAGAGCTAAAAGAAGACTCCAAGGGGTTCCTTTTTTCGTAGTTATCAAAGCTCGAAAAAGAGATAAAAGTGCGCTTCAAATCCTTTTTCATTTTTATCAAAGCTCGAAAAAAAAGGATAAAAGTATGCTTTCTGGTCAAATCATTCTTGAATAAGTGTGCACGACTAATCTCACTGTATCAGTTGTAAAACCTGTTCAGAAAACCATCAAACGGATTAAAAATACATGTTTCACAGAAAAAATTAATAAAAAACATAGTCACAGCATTAAATATGATTTAAAATAATCAAATTGACTAATTAAAAGAGTTTTTACCATTCCAAAGTTACCATTTGGAAAATAGGAGCTCTGAACAAGTTTTTACCTCGAACATCAGCAGTGATTGCGACAGTTCTAGCAAACAATTTCTATTGTCGTTTGATCTAGGTTAGAGCTATGAACCTTTATTTCTTTTAGTATCATTTTCATTGCATTTCATGGTCAATTTTTAGGGTTTTGAGTCACTTTGGTTAAATATACTATGCTTAGAGGGAAACACACCCTTGAATATTGAAAGGTGTGTTGCAATGCACTGACATTGAAGGCCAAATGCACTGCAACGCTCTATCCCTTGACCTGGGGTGCGTTGGGTGCAATTCTCATTTTTGTTTCTTACTGTGTGCCCAAATCTTCCCAAGTTTTTTGCATGAAATGGATCCTAATGAAGCTTATGACTGTGTTTCAGGTATTCATCATATCAAAATGGCAATTACATCATGAGAAAGAGAACATGAAGAATAGAATATGATTTCCCTAAATGATCCGGGTACAGTAAGAGCCCTCAGAGATTGCGGGTTTCTTAAATACTTCATATTGTCATGGATGAGGCAGCAAATGGAACTATTTGAGTTCCTAGTTCATTCATGGGATCCAATATTGCAGGATTTTCACATTGGGGACAAAGTGCTCCTAATATTGGTGAAGGAAATTTATATTCTCGCTGGATTATTGAGGCGAGGCTCTCCCATTTCTCTTACAGGATCTACTCTTTGAGGAGAGACAATGAGAGATTACATACTGCAGCACTACCATCCAGGGACCGAACCATGTAAATATGGGAAAATAAATATCAATTATGTGCATGATCTACCTTTTAGGACCATCCTGTTTACTATCGCAAAGCTTTCCGGTTCTGCTACACTACATGTGGAAAACAGATCACAGATGCAATATGCACTTGAGTGTTTAGAACCAACAGTATTTAACTAGGTTAAAATTCTTCTCTTTCAGATGAAAGAACAACTGACCAAAGTAAAGGGAGGAAGGAAGAATAATTTCAACTATGGCTCGATCCAAATTTCCTTCGCCTTAGAGCAGATTCAATTGATGCAGCCACGACATGTTACACTGGGTATATATGGCCCTAGAGATCCACAGATGCAAAGATGGGTTGAATTAATGTCTATACATGCTCGTTAATCGACCATTGTATTCTCTACTGCATTCTTCGCCTGGTTCAGATGACATATGATCACCATAGATCAGTATGCATACGCAGGCGTAGATTTCTGAGGAGATCCAGATTTGATTCCACCAGACGGCACTCAATGGGTTTCAATTGGTAAGAATGTTTTGAATATGTTTTTTAATTTTTTTCTAAGGTTTCTACATGTTTTTTTTATTTTGATGCTTCCCAAGACTAAACTAAAGTTTTTATATATATAGATGCGGGTCGAGTTCAACTAGTGGATCAACCAGAGCAGGGAGAAAATGAGCCAGCAGAGAGGGTTGTCGGGAGAGAATTCCTTCGAGATTTATATATGACTGAGACTCTTACTGAGCTACAACAGCACGTGGAAGGATTGACTCTTTGGATTCTAGATTTCCAGATCGAAGAGTTACCTATGAGACTGTAGCGCCATACTATTAGTGTTCCTAACCATTGGATGCAGTTATTGCGTAGGATAACTAGATCAATAGCTTGTTATCACGACCATCACTAGTTTACTTTGACATTTTGCATACATTTTGAGGTTAGATGATCAATGTGTCTTGGGCATAATTTTTTTTAAAACCTATAACTATCTATCTATTTTTTTCAGTGTTTTCCTATGTTTATTGTGAAATCCTATTCAATTATGTGATGTGAATTGAAAATATGTCTTCACATGTGTTGCAAATTTCTGTTTAAAACATAATTCACTAAGGAATAATTTAATGTGTTCAAATTTCTGGAAATGTGTTGATATTGAATGTAATCAAAATGTATTTCCAAAATTCGAACTCTTAGGAACATACGATGTAGTGTTAGATTTTTTCCAGTATAAACACTAGTAAGTTGCAGTACTACAAGTTGTGAGTCTAACCTAATGATGATGTGGTTAATACCAAATGAAATGGCATCATAGAGAAGTTCGATCAATGCACTATACTCAGTGATATTTTTTGTAGATCGACCGATACAAATCCCTTGAAAACTCACTAAATCGTCGCTTAGAGTGAAAATGGCCAATGCTGCAGAGGATAGATTTTACGTACTACGACTAGCACCATCATCATATCCAAATAATGGTTCCAAAGTTTCAAACATCTGCGATGAAATATAAAGCGGATTAATAACTTCAAGAAAACTATAGAAAAATAAACTAAGACAGTAAATGAAATTCAAAAGCATATATACAATATAATACAAAATTTTTCTGCGCTTAACTAAGCATAGTAAAAATTAAGATACAACCCATTTCAGGGTTGTGGTAATGGAATTCCATCATAATCTACTAACTCGTAGGCGCCCTTAGTAAGAAATATTTTGAAAATGTAGGGGCCATGCCATAACAGCTCAAATTTTATTGTACCTATTACATTAGCTTCCTAATCATAAAGTAAGACTAGGTCACCCTCTAAGAAGATGTGAGGCTAGACATGTTGGTCGTATTGCGCCTTAATTCGTCTCTTATGTGCTTCGTTGGCCAATGTGGATTCACGACGCATTTCATCAATATGGATGAGGTTAAAAATATGCACTTCTTCATTAGAGGTATCAGGTAACAAGTCAACAACAAGTTTTAATGACGGTATTTCACATTGGATAGGCAAGATAGCTTCCAGACCATACACCAATTGAAAGGGGGTAAATCCAGTTTCATTTCTCACCGAGATTCGATATGCCCACAAAGATGAGTACAGGATCAAATGCCAATTTCATTTATGAACCCCTATCATTCATTGAAGCATTCGCTTAAGAATATTGTTAATAGCTTCAACTTGTCCATTGGGTTGTGGATAATAAGGAGTAGAACTATCATGCGACAGTCCTAATTTGGCAGTCAACTCATTCATCACGTGATTGCAAAAATGCTTACCATGATGTAATATTCCAAACTTTTCACATGACATTTGGAATATTAGAGTTCTTAAATTTCATAATGTATTAAGCAAATAAAAGGGTGGAGGGACCCACAATCCTCAATATGAATAAATATCCACTTTTTATGTGTGAATATGGATTAATTAAGCCTAAATATACATAATAAGGTAGTTGAGCAACTACTAATGTGAATGAAATTGGAGAACCTGTCTCATTAATGAGATAGATCAAACAGAAGGTTGATTCAATCAACTAAGATCTTGAAGATGTCAAACAAAAGATCATGAGACAATCATGATAAAGTGATGGCGGATGATGTGCAAACAAAGCACACTTGATGTAGAAGGTGTACATTGCACCTAGACATGATGGTTGATTTGGTCAAACAACGTAGTTTAACTTGGAGAATCTTGTCCACATGGACAGTGTAGTCTAGATGAGGGCCAAGGCATGGGAAGACTCAATCATTATATAAAGGAGATGAAGACAAGGCTAAGATCATGTTGATTATTCTTGATGTAAAGATATTTTTAGATTTGGAATTTTCATGTGACATTCCATTGCTTTCTCGGGCTGTTTAGCAGAGATTGCAAGTGTTGTTTAGCAGAGGGTGTTCCTGGTCGGGAATCCCACATCTTTCTTAGAGAAACTATAGAAAGAGTCTTGTACTTCATTCTACATCAGGATTTGAGTGCCACATCTCTTTTCCTACTTTCTGCTGAACATCCATATTCAGAAATTGCATATTTCTGAAGAACAGTTTGGAAGGAGGAAGTTGTCTTCAGTATTTCAGCTGGAGAACTGGTGAGAGTTTATTCCTATCACCTTGGGCTTAAAGATCATCTTCCCAGAGCTTAATTGAAGATCTGGCATCAGGCCAAAATTTATTGACCTCCTAGCAGCAGTAATTCCTTTAGGAATGACGCTGTCTAAATTGCAGATCAAAAAGGAGAAAGGAAGTTACTAGCATTTCAGCTAGTAATCCTATGAGGTATCATCCCCTCACATTGAAATCGGTCTCACCATCAACCTGGAGTTTATTGTAGCATTTTTCAATAGGAAGAAGGCATCTCTTTCCCTCACAGTGAACTTTCTATTGGCAGTTGTGTTGCAACAGCTGCAATCATCATTGGAGGATTGAGAAGCTAGATCTAGAGCTTCTAGTTCATAGATTTGAAGAAGGGATCAACCCTTCAAGCATAGATATGATCTGATAACATATTTCAGCCATCTATTTTTCAGATCTAGCTTAAGATCTGTATTTCCCAGCAGATCAAGGATCAAATCCTAGGGACGTGATTTTCCAAAGTTGTAGATCTGGAAAATCCTTTTTGGGTTATCTTGGGAATCCAACACATTGGCCAGATCTTGAATCTTGGCATCATCTGAGCTCTAGTTTTGAGTAGATCTGCATTTTCCTATTCAGCCTGCAACTATATGTTCATATTCTGCTAAAGGGACAATGCAGTATTTTCTTTAGAGCCTCTCCTGTTATGTTGTACCTATTGTGGCATGTTTTCTAGGTAATTCTAGACCAACTTTTTGGCTAGATCTACTCATATTTTGTACATTGTGTAACTGATTCTTCTCCAATCTAATAAAATGGCTCAGCTCCTCTGTAAATTATAATGTTGTCTTAATATTTATTGTTTATCTTGCTGCAGTTCTTATAATGTGTTTAAGTATTATTTCATTCTCCCTTTTGGTATATTACACATGATCTGTGACTATAGCTTGTGGATCACCAAACTGTGAGATGACATGATTGAAAAAGAATAATGTAGTTTTTTCTCTTGTGTTATTTAATGTAGGCATCACTTCGTCCCACTTGGTAAAGTAGTTTACTGCGACAATAATATAACCATGCCCCCAGACGAACGAGGGTTTGTAGCTCATGAATTTAATGCCCCATTTTGCAAATGGTCCCAAAAAAATAACAGGATGCATCGCCGTTGGTGGTTTGTGGATTTTATGATCAAATATCCGGCACACGCATAACAACTTTTGATCATAAGGATGTAGTCACAAAATATGGTAGGCCAAAAGTAGCAACTGACACATAGAATTTTTTTCGCGGTAGCATATCCAGATTAGTGTCCACCACAAAGCCCCAACATGAAAATCATTTAGAACTTTCTCAACTTCCTCATGGTTGAGGCACCTCCTTAAAATCATATCGACACCACAACGATAAAGTTTATCGTCGATGATCAGATAATATTTGGCTTGGTATCGACTACGTCGTTGTTGAGAGTGAGAAGTATCGGGCCAGAAATTCTGGGTTTGGAGATAAATGATAAAATCCCCATACTAAGGATCAGATGAGAAGCTCATCCAAAACTAAACACTTCTTTGAATTGGATTTGATGAACTCCAAATCAAATTCCTGCAAAATAATGATCCATTTTGAATATTTCCCCCCAGAAATTGACGTGACATAATTTATGTCATGGGGTTGCAATCAGAAATGGAAATGGTCTTCCGGAATAGGATATAATGGTGAAATATTTGGACAGCTTGAATGGCCGCCAAGGCTAGCTTTTCAACATATGGATACTTCACTTTTGTATCATTGAGATTACGACTCAAATAATATATCGAATGTTCTATCCCATCTTCTTCTTGGACCAATACTATAGCAATTGTTAGTATGAATCCTTTGTCGAAGTGTACGAAAAAGGACCACTTTAGCTACGCATAACTAATAGCCCTAACAACAATCCTATGAGGTGTCATCCCCTCACATTGAAATCGGTCTCACCATCAACCTGGAGTTTATTGTAGCATTTTTCAATAGGAAGGAGGCCTCTCTTTCCCTCACAGTGAACTTTCTATTGGCAGTTGTGTTGCAACAGCTGCAATCATCATTGGAGGATTGAGAAGCTAGATCTAGAGCTTCTAGTTCATAGATTTGAAGAAGGGATCAACCCTTCAAGCATAGATATGATCTGATAACATATTTCAGCCATCTATTTTTCAGATCTAGCTTAAGATCTGTATTTCCCAGCAGATCAAGGATCAAATCCTAGGGACGTGATTTTCCAAAGTTGTAGATCTGGAAAATCCTTTTTGGGTTATCTTGGGAATCCAACACATTGGCCAGATCTTGAATCTTGGCATCATCTGAGCTCTAGTTTTGAGTAGATCTGCATTTTCCTATTCAGCCTGCAACTATATGTTCATATTCTGCTAAAGGGACAATGCAGTATTTTCTTTAGAGCCTCTCCTGTTATGTTGTACCTATTGTGGCATGTTTTCTAGGTAATTCTAGACCAACTTTTTGGCTAGATCTACTCATATTTTGTACATTGTGTAACTGATTCTTCTCCAATCTAATAAAATGGCTCAGCTCCTCTGTAAATTATAATGTTGTCTTAATATTTATTGTTTATCTTGCTGCAGTTCTTATAATGTGTTTAAGTATTATTTCATTCTCCCTTTTGGTATATTACACATGATCTGTGACTATAGCTTGTGGAACACCAAACCGTGAGATGACATGATTGAAAAAGAATAATGCAGTTGTTTCACTTATGTTATTTAATGTAGGCATCGCTTCAGTCCACTTCATAAAGTAGTCTATTGTGACAATAATATAACCATGCCCCCCAGACGAACGAGGGTTTCAGGTCATGAAGTCAATGCCCCATTTTTCAAATGGTCCCACAACGATAACAAGATCCATTGGCACTGGCGGTTTGTGGATTTTACAATCAAATATCCGACACGCATAACTTTCATCTTGTAAAGTGTAGTCACATGCTATGTTAAAAGTAACGACTACATAGAATTTTTTAAGCGAGCATATCCAGTTAGTGTCCACCCTGACCCCAACATGAAAATCATTTAGAACTTTCTCAACTTCCTCATGGTTGAGGCACCTCCTTAAAATCATATCGACACCACAACGATAAAGTTTATCGTCGATGATCAGATAATATTTGGCTTGGTATCGACTACGTCGTTGTTGAGAGTGAGAAGTATCGGGCCAGAAATTCTGGGTTTGGAGATAAATGATAAAATCCCCATACTAAGGATCAGATGAGAAGCTCATCCAAAACTAAACACTTCTTTGAATTGGATTTGATGAACTCCAAATCAAATTCCTGCAAAATAATGATCCATTTTGAATATTTCCCCCCAGAAATTGACGTGACATAATTTATGTCATGGGGTTGCAATCAGAAATGGAAATGGTCTTCCGGAATAGGATATAATGGTGAAATATTTGGACAGCTTGAATGGCCGCCAAGGCTAGCTTTTCGACATATGGATACTTCACTTTTGTATCATTGAGATTACGACTCAAATAATATATCGAATGTTCTATCCCATCTTCTTCTTGGACCAATACTATAGCAATTGTTAGTATGAATCCTTTGTCGAAGTGTACGAAAAAGGACCACTTTAGCTACGCATAACTAATAGCCCTAACAACAATCCTATGAGGTATCATCCCCTCACATTGAAATCGGTCTCACCATCAACCTGGAGTTTATTGTAGCATTTTTCAATAGGAAGAAGGCCTCTCTTTCCCTCACAGTGAACTTTCTATTGGCAGTTGTGTTGCAACAGCTGCAATCATCATTGGAGGATTGAGAAGCTAGATCTAGAGCTTCTAGTTCATAGATTTGAAGAAGGGATCAACCCTTCAAGCATAGATATGATCTGATAACATATTTCAGCCATCTATTTTTCAGATCTAGCTTAAGATCTGTATTTCCCAGCAGATCAAGGATCAAATCCTAGGGACGTGATTTTCCAAAGTTGTAGATCTGGAAAATCCTTTTTGGGTTATCTTGGGAATCCAACACATTGGCCAGATCTTGAATCTTGGCATCATCTGAGCTCTAGTTTTGAGTAGATCTGCATTTTCCTATTCAGCCTGCAACTATATGTTCATATTCTGCTAAAGGGACAATGCAGTATTTTCTTTAGAGCCTCTCCTGTTATGTTGTACCTATTGTGGCATGTTTTCTAGGTAATTCTAGACCAACTTTTTGGCTAGATCTACTCATATTTTGTACATTGTGTAACTGATTCTTCTCCAATCTAATAAAATGGCTCAGCTCCTCTGTAAATTATAATGTTGTCTTAATATTTATTGTTTATCTTGCTGCAGTTCTTATAATGTGTTTAAGTATTATTTCATTCTCCCTTTTGGTATATTACACATGATCTGTGACTATAGCTTGTGGAACACCAAACCGTGAGATGACATGATTGAAAAAGAATAATGCAGTTGTTTCACTTGTGTTATTTAATGTAGGCATCGCTTCGGTCCACTTCATAAAGTAGTCTATTGTGACAATAATATAACCATGCCCCCCAGACGAACGAGGGTTTCAGGTCATGAAGTCAATGCCCCATTTTTCAAATGGTCCCACAACGATAACAAGATCCATTGGCACTGGCGGTTTGTGGATTTTACGATCAAATATCCAGCACGCATAACAACTTTTGATCATAAGGATGTAGTCACAAAATATGGTAGGCCAAAAGTAACCAGCACATAGAATTTTTTTCGCGGTAGCATATCCAGATTAGTGTCCACCACAAGCCCCAACATGAAAATCATTTAGAACTTTCTCAACTTCCTCATGGTTGAGGCACCTCCTTAAAATCATATCGACACCACAACGATAAAGTTTATCGTCGATGATCAGATAATATTTGGCTTGGTATCGACTACGTCGTTGTTGAGAGTGAGAAGTATCGGGCCAGAAATTCTGGGTTTGGAGATAAATGATAAAATCCCCATACTAAGGATCAGATGAGAAGCTCATCCAAAACTAAACACTTCTTTGAATTGGATTTGATGAACTCCAAATCAAATTCCTGCAAAATAATGATCCATTTTGAATATTTCCCCCCAGAAATTGACGTGACATAATTTATGTCATGGGGTTGCAATCAGAAATGGAAATGGTCTTCCGGAATAGGATATAATGGTGAAATATTTGGACAGCTTGAATGGCCGCCAAGGCTAGCTTTTCGACATATGGATACTTCACTTTTGTATCATTGAGATTACGACTCAAATAATATATCGAATGTTCTATCCCATCTTCTTCTTGGACCAATACTATAGCAATTGTTAGTATGAATCCTTTGTCGAAGTGTACGAAAAAGGACCACTTTAGCTACGCATAACTAATAGCCCTAACAACAAAAGTGGCTGCCAATATCTTCAGATCTGCGGTTAGTTGAACAAAAAAGAGCTGCAAAAACCAGATCTATGCATGGAAAGACATTAAGCAGAAAAAACAAGGGTTTGCTCCATATACCAATAGACAAAACAAGAACAATTTTTGAAAGAATTTTTATATTAATTGGGCACCTGGGAGGAAAACAAGAAGGCCTATCCAATTCTCCTCAGTGGGATGGGTTCTTGGAAGTCCTCAACACTTCTGATCTAAGATTTCTCTCTCTTGTTGGTGCAGAAAACCCAATGCAAAGAATAGAACTCAATGGGAGCTCACACAGCAAATGACAGAAAAATGTGACCAAGTGTATAGATCCAGAGTGATCTAATAGGCAACAAAAGGTGAATAATTGTAGGAAAAACCCTCCTATTTATAACAAAATATTGGGTCATTCTAGATCTTGGTGCATGGGTTAACCAGATCTAGATCCACTTTTTATGGAATATTTTATTATATTTGTTGGAGGGAAAAGGTATTTGACTTGGGTCAAATCCCTTAATTTGTCAAAATAAATAAATAAATGATTTATTTATCTTTTTAAGGAAGCGGTTAGAAGATAATCAAATAAATAATGATTTATTTAATTATTTAAGGAAGTGGTTGAAAGATAATTAAATAAATAATTATTTATTTAATTATTTGTGGGTGATTTGGTCATATTTAATAAGGAATATTATCTAAATAAGGTTTAAATAATTATTCCTAGAAAATAATAAGATAAATAAAGGTTTATCTAATTAATTTCTTTGATTTTGGGTTAAACATGACTGGGAATAATAAATAAATTATGGTTTAATTAATTATTCCATGAGGAAAATCAAACAAATATAGGTTTGTTTAATATTTCCTTTTGGGGTTTCCTGTTTAGACCATAAATAACCTAATAAATGTGGTTTATTAAGTTATTTAACATAGTGAAGGCAATTTTACTTAGGGTAAAATTGGTCTTACATGGTGTACTTGGGTCCATCTAATGGTAATAGGTTAGATGACCAAAAAATGGTGTAACAGCAATGGTCGTATCTTTGATGGTGATATATAAGAAATAATCACTCTGATAATAGGGGGAATACATTAATGATGCCCGAACCTGTGTGTCCTTGATAGAATCAAAAGAAGCTTGCGCAACCTTATCCCATTGGAATGGAATCCCCTTTTTCAAGAGACGAGTAAATCCTTTAGCCATTTTGGCGTAGTTGGGTATGAACCTCCTTAGGAAGTTATCCTTTTCTTGAATTTTCTGTAACTGAAGTAAATTTTATGGCGCAAGCAAATCAAGAATGGCCTGGACCTTCAGAGGGTCGATTCAAATTCCTTCTTTTGAGACGAAGAATCCTAGAAAACAACCATAACCAACACAAAACACACATTTGTGTTGATTGAGGCATATTTTATAGTGTCGACAGCGTAAAAATATAGCTCTCAAATGAGTAGAGTGATCAGTCTGATTTCGTGAATGCGTGGGTAAATCGTCTAGATAAGACAGAACAATGTGCTTGATGTCATTGAAAGCATAATCCATTTCTCTCGGAAATGTTTCCCTAGAGTTCTTTAAAACAAATGGGAGTTTACGATAAGTGAATGTACCCCGGGGACAAATGAATGTTGTCTTATATTGGTCCTCTAGGCGAATATTGATTTGATTGTAACCAGAGAATCCATCCATGAATGAAAATATTTCACATCCGGCACAATCATCAATAATCTGGTCAATAAAGGGAGTAGGATAGTTGTCTTTTGGACAAGCAAGATTGACATCCCGATAATCGATGCACACTCTGATTTTCCCTTGTTTCTTCATGACAAGAACAATGTTGAAAACCTAATCAGTAAGCGGAACATGGTAAATGAAACTAGCACACAAAAAAATTTCAACTTCTGCTTTAATTGCAGCATCCTTCTTTGGATGAACAGGACAAAGGCGTTGACGTACCGGTCTGACATCAGGGTAAATTTTAATGGTGTGTTCAACAATACTAGTATCTATGCCTAGAATCTCCTCATAAGACCAAGAAAATATGTCTCGTAATTCATGAAAGAGAGAGCGATACGTTTTGAGTTCTAATGGAGAACAAGACACGACGATGTGAATTCTTTCTACAACGTCGAGTTTGGTCGAAATATTGATATGGAATGGAAGATATCATGCAGCAGGTCTCTATTCTTGAAATTTTTGCCGACGTCGTAGGTGGCAATAATGCAAAGGTGCTCATTAGGGAAGAATCCTTTAAGAGTCCTACACCAATGTTTTGAAGTGCTAATTCGGTGCGTGAACTAACAGAATGCTTCCAGTTACCTAGGAACTGGAGGCAAAGAAGGAGAGTTGATTTATGACAGTAATAACACATTTACGAGGAAAGGAAATCATTCTAAAATAAGTAGAGATGATCACAGTCATGGCATAAACCCATGGCCTTACGAGTAAAATTTTGTAGTCAAGGGGTTCTTCAACGACCTCAACTTCAACAATTACTATTTTCCCCCTAGTTTGACGTGCAATTTGTTGATGATATCGCAAGGTTTATATGTACGACCGTCAAAAGCTTTCCACGTCATAGGTGATTGAGATAGGCGTAGCAAGCCAAGGGACTTCCAGCAATTTAGAGACATAATGCAAGTAGATGCTCCCTCATCAATAATAGTACGATGAACAAGGTGATTAAAAATATGTACTTGGATGGAGAATGCCAATTCTGCTAGTAATTGTGGCACATAGCCCATATGATTAAAGACTACAATATTGAAATCTATCAGATCAATTCCACCAATTTCTGACAACAAAGCCTACTTCTGGGAGGGACAATTTTGAAGTACCTCAAACGTCGACATAGCTGAAGGGTATTGAACCAAAAATTCAAATATATTCTAATTTTGAGTAGCTCAGGCTCAAGGATTGAATGTTGATTTATGGATGACTCCCTTCCTTGGATTTATTGTTAATTCTAGAATAGAAGTTGGCGGAATAGATTTTGTGGAAGGATTTCTGGTCGAGGTAGTAGGTTGATGAGTAGCCTGACTACCGTAATCTTTATTTCGTGTTGACACCAAAACATCAGTTTTTGGCTTTGTGACAGATATTATAAGCACTTGGGAACTAGAAGCTAGATCCGTAGCAACCATGTTTGTGTCTGGATTCGGAAATGGATCTGTCAACACAGTAGATGCAATCGAGGTCTTAATAAATTTTGAGACTTCGGCGCGGTGACGAGAGTCTTGAACAAAGTGTTCCTCATTACATATTATGCAATGGTAACAAGGTTCCCAATTGTTTCTAGTTTTTTTATCAGATGATTGTTCCTGCGGGGTTGAATTTTTCTTTTCCTCCGCTTTCCCTTTTTATTACGTCCAGGTTGCTTGTCACTTTTGCCTTTATCAGATGACACGGCATGAACTTCAGAAGAAGGTGCAAGATCAGATGTAGTAGAGTGATGTGTGCTTACAGTACCGATCATACTGTCGTCGGCATGAGATTCCTTAGATGGAGGAGGAACAGTAAAATTAGATCGCAGTGTGTTGGGAGTTTTCTCATAGAGCATACTTGACTGAGTATAAATAAAATCTAAGTACTGGGCACAAGTAATGGCCTGCTCTTCAATGATGACGCCACCCTTAGCCACATCCTCATTGATATATGGCAGAAAGGACTTAATGAACCACTCAGCGAGGATCTGATTAGGAATAAATTTTTTGACCATTCTACAATGATGACGCCATTCATGAATATGATCAGTAATGTGAGTAGTATTGGTCTGTTGAAAATTGGTCAAGTGTTTCATTCTATTTTCATATGGTATGGATAATTGGAAGTGGGTCGAAAAGGTAGTACCTAAAGCAGTGAAATCATCAAATGAAGCTTATGGTAACTCAATGTACCACTTCGTGGTCAGACTAGTGAGCGTGAACTGGAAAAGATGCAGGTGAACGGAGTCATCATTTAAGGAGTTGGATGAGAACCATAAATGATAAGTCATAACATGCATCGGCAGGTCTTCTCCATGGTTTCCATTGAGCTTAGGAATATTCAAGGGTAATTTATGTGGTATTACCAACCACCAAGGAGCATAGCTGATGGGGTTGTTGGTAAGCCGATTTAAATCAGGTAATTCTAAAGTTGCAATAAAGGGAAACTGTCGATTTAAGTTAGGTTGAGAATAACCAGGATATGATGGAATTGTTTGAAAAATAGGCCTTTGAGCACCAGCATAAGGAATTTGTTGATGGTAACCTAGATAGGGGTTGTTTTGATAAGAAAACGCTTAAATATTATGTTGACCAAAACCTGGGTAAGCTACTTGTTGTTGGAATGATTGTTGTAGCATTTGCGGTTGTGGTTGCCAAGGTGACTTCCCACCAATATTATAGCCCAAAATAGAATATATTGGACCTGATTGTGAATAGGTAAGACTCGATTGCGCCTATAACATCCCATAATAGGGTAATCCAGCTTTTGAATGAAAAAATCTAGATACAGGTGGTTGTTGTAAACCAGTCAAAGGAGTTGGAGTCTGAGGGCCCAAAACTTGAGGGTATTGGGTTGAGTTATAGCACTCTAAGCCTGTAACAGGGTTAGTGGAGTAGATATGGGTGCAACAGGTTGAATCGGTTGATATGAATGCACAATCATTTGTGGTTGAATGGGCAGAATAGGCTGCCACTGATAAAAAATGATTCCAACATTAGGTTGACCATAAAAGGACGGAGTACTGTCAAAATGGGTGACCATAGGTTTCCCCCCAGCATGAGGAGTATAATAAGATGGAATATATTGTTCTCCAAATGTTGGGAGTCTAGTTGAGATTGTACTGGATGGAATATACCCAGATGGACCAGCTTGATATTTCACTGAAGATGTATATAAAGGATCAAGTCGTCTATTACTCATTAGAGATGTATTAGATAGAATACCATATGATGACATGGGTGAAGTCCATGGATTCGAGGATGCACTAGAGAAGGTTCCAGATAATTATTGGTAACCCGGTGGGATGGAAGGACCGCCATATAGATGTGACTCTATTGATGTGGTGAACATCGATGAGGTAGCAATATTAGATGTTGTCGCAACAGATGGTACAGCCGAATATGTTGACTCAGCTATGGTCATACGACCAAGTGTATACCCTATAGGATCTACGGGAACTCGATTTGAAACAGGATCAAAGGGAGAAGTGTAAGTTGATTGAGGAAAATACTCGTAAAAGTAAAGCTCCTCCCCAAAATGAGTTGGATTTGAGGGTGTTTCGTCTTATGGTATTTCCTCAATCGAAATCAAACCATGTGGAAGAAATTCGTCATCCGGCCCGAGATATATTTCAGCTAGTTGACTACTGGTAAGGCGTTTGGCTGGCGGGCGAAAGGTCATGGTTTTGATCCCCACTCTACCATATAAATTTTACACGGATTTTTAATGATACTTTCTCACCAAACTTGGGGGACTCCTCTAGACTTAGCCTCCGTCACTTTAGTTAAAGTCTCCTCCAACTTTGGTTAAATCCATCGAGTGGGTTTAAAACTTTATATATATATATATATATATATATATATATATATTTAGGTCCCTGTAATTTTTCAGATTGGCAAGACCAAATGTATAAGGATAACATCAAACCAACTTTGGAGCCCTAGGACCCAGCCTTCTTGGACTCAGAGAGGGTTCTATCTATATTTGTGTAAAATATGTAAACTTGATTGATTTTAGGGTTTGATTTTAGGCTAGTTATAATGATAGGGTTTTTTTGTTTGTTTTGTTTGGTTGGGTTGCTTACCAAGCAGAAAAAATATAGTGAGAGATATTTAGACCATTGGGCTATGGAGTCTGCAAAAGGTCTTGAAAATTACAACAATAGGTCAAGGGTGTTTCAGAGGGCAAGTTAACAAAGCCAAATGGATCTTCAAAGCTTATGTGAGTGAAGTGAACATTAAATTGTGATATTAGTAGGTTTAAAGGGCAATTAAGAATTATTTAACATGTACTATAACAAGAATAGTCTTTAAGAACACTATGCATAAGGAAGAATCAAAGGACAGGGCGCACCGTAAAATTCTTTGACCTAGCATTATCAAGTAAACTTAAAAACAACTATCCAACAAACCCTAGAGAGCAGGGAATTCCTAACCTCTCTAGCTATCTACCTTCAGATAAAGAAAACATGCAAGATAATACATAAGTAATGATAAAAGAGCAGGGAACTCCTAAATTCCTTAATCAAACTATAAAGACCTTCAAACTAACCATTTCAAGATAAACTAAAGGACAAGGAAAACCATAAACTTCTTTAGCCTAAACCCTAATTAGCACACTTCAAGGAAAGCCTTAAGAACAACATTTCAAGAAAAACCAAAGGATAGGGAAAACCATTAACTTTTTTAGCCATACTCTACTGATTTAATCTCAAGGAAACAAACTAGATGGACATGGAAAAACATGGAACTCCTAATTTCTCCAAGAAAACCTAGTAGAGGAAAACATCTAAGCAATAAAAAGCAAACAAAGTTAAGGTGCCTCTAAACAACATGTCTTAACCTAAAATGTATGTTCTACTGCATGAGAAAAGATGAAAAAATATGAAAACATAAGAAGACAAGTACTAAATTAGAAAGACATCACCATTAACCATGTTCGTGAATCTTGCAAATGTGCTTGCTCCATTGCCATTCAAATCAAAGCATTCACAAAACTCCAAAGCCAATTTCTTCTCAACTCCAAGTCTATGATATTGAGCTCAAAAATCAACCAACATGAACAATGAGGCCTCCATGAAATATTTAACTTGCAAAGGAGGACCAAAACCCTAGCTAGGGTTTCGAAATGTCATTAATTACACATAAATGTCATTTTTTCCTATGAGACCATGCAAGGCCCAAGGCACAAATATCCTAACCTAATAAATGAAAAAATAAATTCTAACATAACTCCTCAGCTAACTCTGGAGTGATTTTCCTTCAAAGCCCTAAAAATATCCTTTTCAATAACTCCAAGTGTCTTTTGTTGACTTTCAGGCAAGGGTACAACGCCAAATCTTGAAAAATTGCCTCTTTGCAGCTGAGATTTGGAGGCCTTCCTGGTGTTCAAATGAGCTTTATGATAGCTCATTGGAAAGCCTGTCTTGACTAGTTTCCAAATATACCTTTAGTTTCTAGAATGGAGTCCATTTACCTTCTCAAAACTCAATTCTCCAAACAATGATTAGGGCGCAACGCCAGTGCTAAAAAGAGGGCAAAAAGGTGAACTTTTGCTTGTTTTTGGCACTTTTGGAGGACCAATTCTGCTCCAAATGACTTGGAATTTTTTGAGGGTGATTTCCTTGGCCTAAGGATCATGAAAATTTCAATTTTTCATCCATTTTGTGCCCCAAAAATGAGCGCAACGCCAGTGGTGCTACCCTTTTTTCTACTGCCCAAACAGTAAAAAACTCAAAATTTGCAAAAAGATGCCAAAATTGGGATTTGTCTTGCTGATCATGTTTGGGATGCTTGTAGGGAAGAATCATAAATAATTTCAAGCTTTTATTTGTCCTTTGCCTCTTTTAGGGCTTGAATCTTTGCAAGGGATATTTTTATCTTGGCCCTTGCAATCTTGTTTCTTAAGGCATAATGCCTTGACATCTTCTTCTGAAGGTCAATGTCTCTTGTGGCCTTCTATAGCTGACCTTCTAAGTGTATACTGGCTCTATCTATCCAAGATTCCCAATCATAGCTGATCTCCATGGCAAGCAACTGACTAGGAGTGAGCTGCTCTGCCAATTTTTTCTCTTGCTCTCTATCCTTGGCTAAGGCCTTCCTCAACCAAATTGTCCTTGGCCTCCTCCTAGGAAGTTGTTCTTCCTCATCCTCCATGTCATCAAGAGTGCCTAAGGCTTCATTTATATTTTCCTTTGTCTTTGTAGCCTATTTCAAGCTTTGATAGTTCTGACCTCATAGATGGCTTTCTCTATCTCTAACTGTTGGTTTTCTACCTCAAGGAAGTTTATGACATTCTTAGCCCTACCAAGATTGGCTTGCAACTCTTTAATCTGAGCATCTTTTATTTTGAGCAGCATGTTTGTGATTCTCTCCTCATTTTCATCATCACTGTCGAGGTGAATACGTTGAAACTCTTGTTCAGTTTCATGTTCATCCTCTGTTTCATCAATGTCTTGCTCTACAACCTTTTCCTTACCTTTTTCAAGCTTCTTTGTTGATGATGAAGGCATGGCCCCTTGCCTATTAAGGGAAGAAAACACATGCCTATTTCCCCTTAGGTAGGTCAAAGGAAAAGGTTCTATGTCAACCATCTCAGTGTCATCTGTCTCACTGCCCTCATCATTACCATTTGCCTCACTGCCATCTTCCTCACTATTTTATGCACTAGTACCATGAGGTGATGGTGAGGGATTGTGAAAAGGTGATGAAAGAGGATCATCCTGGGGTGAAGGAATGTGAGTGGATGGATAGGTATGATCAACAAGAAGTGATGGAGGATTAGGAATGGGAGGGTGAGATGATGAAGGTGTATTTTACTGATGATGGGCTTGTGGAGAACTGAACACCTCATTGGCAATGAAGGCCTCCCATGGAATGCTTTTCTGCTGTAGCTGGTGCATAACAACCATTTTTATAAGGGAGTGATGGAAAAGGCTTTGCATCTGCTAAGGATATTCTCTCTTTTGCACTATGTAGGAAATTTTATAAATGCTTCTGTAGAGATAATAGGGTATGTGCAACATCCTCACTCTAGTAAAGTGCATAAGCAGCCTGATGTGGTAGGAGTAAAGACGGGAGAATCTTCCCTCACATGTAAAATTATTCATGATAATTCTCATCATAGGTGCATATATATCAAGAAAATGTGAGAAAGGAAAGATGGATTTGATGTGGTCTTTATACTTGGGCTTAAGATATGGCTCAAAGTAACTCATGTCAAGGTTTTCCTGCTTGAACCATTTCTCACCCACAATTGGTATCTCAGTGGCATAGGAAATAGCATCTATAGATAACTCAAAGGTGACCACTACAAGGTTAACTTGTTTTTCATGCAAGTTGATGATAAAGAGTCTAGTTAGCTAAGGGTATTTTTTCACCTACTACACCTTTTCACAAAATTCATAGCAACCTACATGTTTGAAACATGAAACAGTAAGGGGAGATGCCATTAGCTCCCTTGTGTTGAGGGGTTCAAATCTATTGATATTTCCACCTTTGTGCTCATGCCTCCTTGGAATTTGAGCCTCTCCACCACTTCCACTTCCTCTCGCTCTGCTGACATGTTTAAAACATTGTTTTGAAACACTCATGGGCTGATGTCAAATTGAGATGAAGGAGGGCAATGGAATGTCAATATTTTTGCAAGTGAAGGGATTAAGTGTTATGAATGGGATGGGTGTAGGGACAACTTAGGTGAATGGAAAACCTCCAAAAAGTGTAATCCCTCTGTCTATCACTGATTTTATTTATAGGCAGATGAAGTAATGGTAAACAATGATTCCTAGTTTAAACACCTAGGGTTTCTTCTTAGGGTTTCAACTTATTTCAAATAAAAATCATCAAATAGCTTGAAAATGGGCTTATGGAATCCACTTACCATTTATCATTTCCTTAGAGGACCTTTTAGGAAGCTTGAAAGAGATTTGGAGTGAACTGAGTGGCTGCATCACTTAGAAGAACCTCCTGGCCAAGGGTGCAGTGCCAGTTTTAAGGGCGCAGCGCCAAGGCTGAACGAGCAGCGTCGGTGCTGAGGGCATAGCGCCTGTGGAAAACTCACTGGGTCCTGTCAGGTAAGGGCGAGGTGCCTTCCCTAGCATGCAGCGCTCACTTCCAGGCGTCCAGCACCAGTATAATTTGTATGGAGAAAAATTTCCAAGGGTGTAGCGCCAAGCTGAGCGCGCAGCGCTAGGAAAATTTGTCCAAATTTTCTTAGAAAACTCACAAGTTTTTCTCTCTTGAATGCTCTAATGATTTTAGAAGGCAACAATGATTTGTTTGAAGTGTTTATATGGGCTTTTATAGACTTGCAAATTTTAATTAAACTTTTTCAAACCCACTTCCTAATGTTTTAAGTCTTTTTCACTTTCTCACTAATGTTCTTTGACATTTTGCTTGTAGCTGACATAAAACATTAAATTGGCTTTGCTTTTACTCCTTGAGGCATGATAAGTTTATTTTGACAACTTCAGGATTTGGTCATATAGTAGCATCTCCAAAAACCTCTTTTTTTCCCACCTTGGAGCTCAACATTATCTTTTTCTCATTTAGGCATGACAAGCTCATTTTTTACAAGTTTGGGATCTGATCACACAGTGACATATTCAAACTTCTATTTGCTTCCATCATGGAGTTCAAATCATCATTTCACCTTCTTAGGTCACTTTCCCAAAACCCTAATGGTTTGCAGTCTTTCACAACAATCATCATTGTTGTCTTCTAAGTTCTTTATAGCATTTTCAAGTTCATTCATTTATGTACAGTTCACCTCACCTTTTTCCCTATTTCATCAATAGTCTCTGATATACTTTCTTCATGTTTGGCTTTGTGTGTCTCCTCCAAGTCATTTCTGCAAGTGGTCACTGTTTTTGACACTCAACTGGAGCATAAAATTCATAACCCTAGTTACCTACCAGACCAAGTGTTTCTTCTCTCCTTTGGTACAAGTTGTTTTCATTCAGGAGCATACCACCTACCTAATCAGTACTTTCTGCTGATATACCTTTCAACACTCTTGCATAAGTGCCAAAGTTCATCCATTTTCCTCATGTGTAGAATTTGAACTGAAGGGATAGTTTTCTTTGGAAATCTTTCAGGTCCTTCTTGAATAACCATGTCTCAACATTCTATTACATCTGAGCCAGATTATAACAAAGGAAAAACAATGCTTCAAACATCAATGATGACCTTAAAACATGTGAAACCCTAATTGACCTAGTGGAAGGGTTCTTTGACCTGGTCTTTGATTGAAAATTGGCTTGGAGGCTTCAAGTGAAAAACAGAGTATTGTCAAAAGTGTTGTATTGAAGATCTAAAATCAAATGTACTTGATTTATCTAAAGAGCCTACAAAGATAATTTTGAGACCATCAATGCTTGAGGAACCCGGGGAACATGGGAATGAGTAGACTATAGAAAACCGTAGAGGGAAAGTGGAGTTTATGGACAGGGGAAAAATAGGCCAATGAGGTTATAGGTAGAGAAGGAGGGTGAAAATGACAAGTAAAATCCCATAGGGAGTTTGTATGAGTGACAGGGTGATCATGGAATGGCAAGCTGATGGAATAGTGAAACAATTTCTATAAGGATAATGAAGGCAGTGAGATTTTTGAAACTCACAATATTCTAGGAAGGTTGTTTTTAGAAATCTAGAACCAATCTACAGTCATCTACGAATAGTGAAAAATGTTGATGACTAACATATATAATTATAATTATAATTATAATTACACCATTAAACCTTAGTCCAACATAAATATGACAAATAATTCGACCCAAAGGTTGGAGAGGGCCCACTAGAGAGGACACATGGTGCCCTCTGGTTGGGTTGTACTCCAACCTTAAAAAAAAAATCAAATTCCAACTTAGGAAGAATATTGGAGGTCACTGGAAAATTTCTCTCTTCACAAACCCATCAAACGAAATTGAAGACGACACTTATCATAGTGCCACTGGTTGCAATCTGGATAATATTCGCTACAATTTTGACTGTACCTACCACATCATCCATGTACTTGTTTTGCTCCCTTTTTGCCTGTTTTGGAAAACGAACAGCAGATGATAACTTAGTCATACGAACTCGGATTTTGATGAAACGAGTTGCGTCAGAATCCTGGCGATGAAATCTATCATGTCATTCAGGTTCGAAGAAATTTCGAGCTCTTTAAATTTTTAGCTAAAAATTAAGCCTTAGATCATTCCTCCCCACTAGAAGCCTTTTGGACCACAAAGGATACTATCAATTGTTCAGAAAGTGAGGGTACAACTCCCTCACTTTTCCAATCTCCAACAGATTTTCCTTTGAAGTATTTTGACCTTTGAGTCTGTTAGCCATCAATAAAAAAAATTCATAATTGATGATGGCTAAAACAGGTCTTTTAGTCTTCAAGAAACAATTTTTAAGAAAAATTGTGAGTTCTTGAAGCCTTACTATGCCTCATATCCAAAAGAACCCATCTCACTATTATCTTCACTTAAAAATCCTTCAATGAAACCTGTTGTTATAAAAGAGACTATTTTCAAGCCTCTATTTCCACCATTTCCATCATTTCATTCCCCCATATCATCTTCACAACTACCCCCATATCACTCATTTTCCCCCTTTACTTATCCTTCATTCCTTCTAAAAATAACCCCCTTATTTACCCTTTTCTCCCTCTAAAAACCCTTCTTGAACCATTAGACCTCTTTATGATGATTTAAAACCCATTTTATAACCTATCGGAATGCTTTTGAAAGGTCTAAAACCTTATTTTTAAGCCTATTTCTGCTCTATTACATATTAGGCCTTAAGCCCCTACGGACTTAAGTCTTTGGCCTTTCTTCAATATAACCCTGCGCCCGTGACCAGGCGCCCATCGCATCAGAGCATCGCAATATTCCGCTCCTGCATGTTAGAGTTTCATGATTTGGTAGATTCGCAAGCCAAATGATAGGGTAACATCAAACCAACTTTGGAGCCCGAGGACCTAACCTTCCTGGACTCAGAGAGGGCTCTCTCTATTTTTTCAAGGGATGTAGATTTGTTTGCTTCTTATGTATTTGATTTTAGGCTAGTTGTTAAGTATGTTTTGGTTTTGTTTTAGGTTTTTTAGGGAGAAATGATCAAAGGATAGAAAGATAAAAATATTGTCAGATTGACTGGGCTATGGGGTCGATAAGGTTGAGACTGCCTCAAAGGGTGGACAAGGTATATTGCAGGGCCGATTTGGTCGAGGTAAAATGGATTCTTTTAGCTGGAATGAAATGGGATGGACACTAAATTTGTGAAAGGAAAAAGAGCTTTAAGCATACATAGTTTTAAAACAGACATCCATGTGGTAGGGCTAACCATTAATTACTATAGATGAAACTCAAATTGATAGATGCATAAAATAAACATTCAGGCGATACATAGAAGTATAAGACCCTCTAACTTTGGGAAAATCTCCTTCAGAATTTGGGGAAAACAAACAAGACAAACAAATAACTCAATCTACGAAGAGGGAACTCCTAGACATCATATTTTGAGCTATCGAGAACTTTGAACTAAGATTGCAAAGCACAGGCAAAGGGCAAGATCGACACAAGACCTCTTTGGTTCAACTAGGACAATTAAACATTCAGAGAAAGGTTTCAATAATGGGGTTTTGGTTAGCTATGATAAATAGGGCTTACCATGAATTATACTAGATATCATACATAATAACCATTAATGAAATTGATAACAAGTTCTTAGGGTATCAAAGAGAAGTTAAGAATTCTTTGACATAACTAAGAAAGAAGAAAAAACATAGAGGCTGTAATGAAATCAGGAAACTTGAGGTGCCTCCATGGGCATGTCTCAAATCTATTCTTTACTGATCTACAACAAGCAAGAAACATGGAAACATGTATAATAAACTAAGGAAAACATACAGATAGGAACACTATACCATTTACCAAGCCAAGGAATCCAACCAACAGTCCTCTTCCACCATCCAAGACAAACAAGAAGTCATCCACATCATGAGACAAAGTGTTTCTTCAAAGCTTGTAATATCATGTATTGCTCTATATCATCAATTTTAGCCTCTTGATACAATGAAATCCCTTGGAATATATAGGCTAAAGAGAAATAAACTATCCAAGAGTAACTAGAAGGCCATTGGCCTATTACAAATATCTGATTTTTCCCTTGAGGCTTTGCAAAGCCCAAGGCACAAAATATCTTTAAAAATATCTTAAAATGCAAAAAAAGGAAATAAAATTGACTTTTCCTAACTTACAATGGCCAAAAAATACTTAACGCACATTTGGATAAGCTGAAAACTGCTTTTTTTGCCAAAATGCTACAGGAACGTAGCAGCAGAAAATTTCTTGTCTTGTAGACCACTTTTGAGGGACCTCCCGATGTCGAAACGAGGCCCGTGATGGCTCGTTGGAAAGCCCTAGATGTCTAGTTTCTAGAAATATTTTATTTTTCCCAAAATAATCCCTGGAAGTATGTCAAAAACTGAACTTAGTGAAAAAAAACCAAAAATTAGCCCTTGCTGATATGTGAGGCGGAAAGTCAAAAAATCACTATTTTTCGCCTCTTTGGGGGACCAAAACACCTCATTTGGATTTGAAAATTTGTGAGTAGCTGCCCCTGAATTTATTCCATCCAAAAAAATGACTCTCATGAGCTAAGGATGCTCCTAGCACCCATGCCAGCGCCTTGAAAAATGTGCAATTATGGCCAAAAAACACAAAAAACAAAATCTTGTCAAAATTTGCTCAATTTTGGCGAGCAAGCCCCTCATGGGTTTTTAGAAGCATGTAAGGAATCTGAGGCCAATATTTTGAGCACTAATGTGCCTTTCTCCACTTTTTCTACCGGGCGCCTCTTTCGAGCAGCCTTGAGCCTTTCTTAGCAAGTTTGAACTTTCTTCGCACAAATTGGTTCAACTTCTTGTAGTGCTCGGTCATTTTCTTTTGTAGACTCAAGTCTTTGTTAGCTTTCTCTAACTTATCCTCCAAATTATTTTTTTCCCTTTCAAGTCATGGTTCTCTATTATTTTCTATTTCTTGGGTGAAAAATTGAGTAAGAGGATAAGATCGAACAAGGGTTGCCTCTTCTTCCTTCTTTTTCTCCAAAGCTTTCTTGAGACCCATAGTCTTAGGCCTCTTTCTCATTGGCTGCTCTTATTCTTCAGTATCATAAAATTTTCCCATAAGCTCTTCAAGCTTGACTTGTACTTTGTAGACTTCCCTTTGGTATTTGAAAGCCCAGGCCTCATAAACTGCCATTTGGCCACTTATTTGTTTGTTTTGCATCTGTAGAACATGTATGAGGTATTTGGACCTATCTAGATCAACTTGTAGGTCATGAATTTGGGCTTCTCTGTTTTGTAAAAGAGCCTCAAGAATTATAGCATCATCATCCCCATCATCACTGTTTTGGCTGCCACTTTGTTTGTTTTCTTGAGGATTGCCCTGTTCATCTCTGTCCCTGCTTTCTTCATGACTGTTGTGCTCTTTACCTTCACTGTTTTTTCCCTCATCACCATCATGCTCACTGCTATGTTGGCTGCCATCATGTTCCTCTTCATAAATTCTATGCTCACCATTAATTTTTTCATTCTCACCATCATTTCCTTCTTCCCCACTGTCATGCTTAGAGTCTTTACTTGGCCCTCTTTCATCACTAGTTTGCTTCTTGTCACTTTGCCCTTCTTCATCACTAGTTTGCTTCTTCTCTTCTTCACTCTCAATCATAGGGGATTTTGGTCTTTTAGGAGTGGATTTACTAGAAGAAGGAGAAACATGATGAGTGGATGGTGAGGAAGGCGCATGAGATGAAGAGGCAATGGAAAAATCAGGATGGGAGATGAAAGAGTCCTAGGAAACTCCCTTTTTCTCAAGTTGATGGAGGATGATGATCTTGATAAGGGAATGATGAAATAAACAAGCTTGTTGTTGAGCGGAAGGCTTCTTTTCGATAGTAGAGGCCATCTTGCCAATGCTTCTGTAGAGGAAGAAAGGTAGGTTTAGCAACTGAGTTCTTGTGAAATGCATAAGAAGCCTGATGTGATAGGAATAAATTCAGGAAAACCTCCCTTCACATGTGAAATAATTCATGATGAATTTCATGAGGGGGGCATAGCTGGTCAACAAGTGAGAAAAAGGGAAACTAGCTTGGCAAGCATCCTGATGGTTTGGTTTTAGAAAGTGTTTGTAGTGATTCAGATCTAGGTATGTTTGTTTGAACCACTTTTCTCCTATATAGGGGATCTTAGTTGCTTTAGAGATAGCCCTAGGAGAGAGTTTGAAATCAAGACCTGCTGGATGGACATGCTTTCCTTGCAGCCTCAAAGCAAACAAATGTGTTAAAGGAGGGTGATTTTTTACTTCTTGGACCTTTTGGAAAAAATCCAAGCATCCTACTTCACGAAAACAGAAGAGTACTGAAGGAGATTCATTCACCTCTTGAGTTGTAATAGGCTCATTCCTATTGTGATACCCACTTTTGCTATCCTTCTTTGGAGGCAATTTTGCTTCTGATACCCTTCACTGAATTACCAAGACAAACTGTTCAAATGATCACTAAAATAGGTCCTCAACCAAAAAACACCTTTTCCTCTTTGCAAGACTAAGTTTGTCCTTAGTTGGCAAACAAGTTTTTGTTAAGTGAAAACAAGCTCCCTTCTTATGAACTTTGTTGTGAGAAAAAATACCTTTAATGAGATATATTTTTGGTTTTTAAAGACAGGTCCCCTTTTTTTTTTGACACAAAAACTCTTCTCCCTCAATCACTACCTTCCTTTGTAATCACTGCTTCTTTGAAATCACTGTTACTCTATGGTTATTTGAAGCAAAAAGGGTGCTCTTTGAAAACACTGTTTTAAGAGACTCCTTTAAACTGATTAAAAGACCCTCTACACAAACTCTGTCTTTCTTTATAGACCATGTATATCATTAACTTATTCATGAAAAGAAACCCCTCTTAAAATGACATACTGACCCTCCTCCTTTAATCAATGTTCCTCCTTCTCTTTAATAAACATGATATTCTTGAAAAACAAGTTGTGTTTTCCCTTTAACTGCCTCCAAACCCCTTTCAAACTTTCAGCAAGCCCCTTGATAATAAACTTCCTCCTTTAATCATTGTTTTTTAGAAGGCTAGCAAACAAAATTCTGTGACCTATTGAGCAGGTTCTTTTCTCTTTAGCATATAAATGTTTTTCTCCTTTGTTTGGCAAGCAGGTCTCTATCAAACAACATACTTTTACTCCTTTTTAGAATTACTAATCTTCTCTTCTAGAATTGTGATTTTCAAACATATCTCTAAAACAAAACTTCTGGATAAAACATATAAATACCTCTTTTGTATGCCTTTAGCTGTAGTTGGAGATGATTTCTTTGTTGAAGATTTGACCTTGGCACCTTTCTAAAAATCTATGTTGTCAGTGGCCCGGGTGTCCGAGCGGTGGGCCGTTCAGGGGTGGCCTGGGCAGTGTCGAAAAAGGGCGTGCAGAGGCAACCCAGGTAAGGTAGAAATGGTGTGCAGGGTTGGGTATGGGACAAGCAAGCTATTGGTGTGAAGAAATAAACCTTGCAGAGGCAAGAGACAAGGGATTTAGTAGCAGCCTGAGCGGGCAGGACCACGTTCAGCAGTGGCCCTGGCGCCGGGCCATTCAGAGGTGGACCGGGACGTTCAGAAATGAGAGTGCAGGAGTTGAAATATGGAAATTGCAGTGGTAAACATGAAATATGATGAGCACAAGAGTATATTGCAGGTGGGAGGAGCTTGTTTCATGGTCTGAATGCTTGGTTGAATGTGGAAATGGAAAACACGCCGCGTTCAGATGGGCGTCGGGTGCTGGGCACAGGCGTGTCGCGCACTTCTATAGGCATGCCACACTGTATAGAAAATCCCTCTGTTGGATGCCTACAGGCACGCCGCGCATAAAATCAAGCTCAAAATGATTCAAAATCTTCTCAATACCTGTTATCTTTCAGTGACTTGGTTTGCAAAGTGATAATGACCGTTGGCTTCGTGCCCTTTATACTCATAAGGGTTTCTTCAAAAAATCTTCTATCAATTTTAAACTTCTCTCTTTTTGTGCTCTGGATGAACTTTTCGAATAGTGGCTATGTTCACTTGTGTTCTGAGGTTGCCCTTTTAACAACTTTTTTATCTTTTCTAAGGTATCTTTCTCCATAATGCTCCTATGGAGGCCCTTTCAACCTAAATAGTTGCCCTGTGGGATCTCTTATCATTTATCAAGGTTATAACATTTTGAAAAAATTTCACAAAAACATTACAAACAGTCCCTTTGACACAATCATATGTCCACTGTTTTATGAGGTGAATAGGCCCTTTAACCGTGTTGGCCTCGGTTGGTTTGCAAATAGGTCACCATAAAAATATGCTTGTTATGAAAGGGGCTATAAAAACTGTGTTTTTCTTTGATTTGTCAACAAGGGAGGTCATTACAAAAACCACTGTTGCAGCCTTTCCAAACCACAATGCAAATCCTCTGTTTACCTTATGATTTTTTTAAAAACAAAATGAAACTGTGATTTTGTATTTGAACATAGTTTTTCTTCCTTTGATTGTTGAGAAAGATCTTTGAAAAAGGGCTGATGTCTTCACTCTAAAGTCACTGCAAATTTCTCTTCAAAACCTTTCTAACCTTGATGATTGTTGTTAACACCTTGTTTGTCACAAAGGCGGTTATCAAACTATGATTTGATTATGTTTGTCTACAAGGGAGTTCACCATGAAAAACCACTACTGAAGCTTCTCAACACCATAATGCATCCTCTATTTTTGCGAAGTGAAGGAGGTGTTTAAAACATGTTTTGACCTTTTCCACTTGTTCTTGAAGGAGGTCATCAACCATGACTTGACCTTCTGCTTGTTTCCTATGAAGATCACCTTAGAACACAAAGAGTTTGTCTTTATCAGACAGTGTGCCTTTTGTCCTTTCGAAGGTGGCCACTTCAAACTTGATCCTTGAATTGATCCTCTAATTTAGAATATCCTTAAAAAAAAAAAAATATTCCTTGCATTGACCAAGACTTGGTTTCCTATATGTCTGCTTTACCCTTTGAATAAGATGAACCATATTGTAAATATTTTGGAGAGCTGATCCTTTTCTTTTGTGAAGGAGGCCTTCAAACAGTGAAAGTTTCACCCATTTTTACAATGTGTCGTCTGTCCTTTAACTGAGCTAGAAGTAACCTTTGGCGCTCTCCCTTTACTTATCACTTGGAGGGAGTATTTTTGATAGACCATAAAAAAAAAAATTCAACATGAACCTTCTGTGTGAATGGCTCTCTATACCAGTATGCAGAAATGACTAAAAACAGAGCTTAGTCTACCAATTTTACCATTCAAATGAGGGTGCTTTTAAACAAAAATTCAGCCTCGGATTTTTTCCTTTGGAGGATGCTTTCATCAACATAAGAACAAAGGCTTTTTAGCACCATCATGTCACTGTCTTGCTTTTGATGTGAAATAGGCCCTTAACTTACGAACTTTCATTTGTTTTACCACTGTTTATCAACATGGTATTACCAACAGAGACTTTATCAAAACAACATTTCAAACCCTGCTATGCATTCTCTATTCATATTTGGAGGAAAAAGCGCCAAGCAGCCACTAAAGTTTCTCAACAATATGTTTGACTCTCTGCTTATTAGTGAAGGAGTTCAAAACAATATGTCTTCTAACCCTCTGATTTTATATGAAGGGGGTTTCTGTCATTGTGCTTCAAACCATCTGCTTTTCATGAAGGAGGTTATCATCATACACATGAAATTTCATTTATTTCAACACTGTGTCATTTGCTCTGCAATATATGTCTTTGCTTGGTATCATATCACTGTGAAGTTTTTAGGGAGTGAATAAAGTGGTTGGTATAAGGATAATGCTCACTGTTGGAAACCTTTGAACTAAATTTCCCTTCTGTGTTTTTAGGGTACCTTGAAATTGCCTTTGATTAATGTTCACATCCCAGGTTCAAGGTAGCATAAGAAGCAGCTGTCTTCTTATGCCCTATATGATGATGCCCTTCGAAAGATTGTGTAGCACTACTTTTTGGAGGAGATCATGGAGCACTGCTGAACAACATCTCATTTTACTTCATTTGCTTCATTTATGAGGAATGATCTCTGCTCCTCAGGCAGCCTTTAGATTTATAACATGTACACTTGCTGCTCTTTACTTTACAGCTCTTCATCTAGTCACTGATGGCAAACCTTTTCAACATGAGAGACCTGTTTGAACTTGTCTTTTTGCTCTTATGTGCACACTGATCATCATTCAGTTACACCCCTGCAGAGATGTAAAAACAGATGCTTTGGAACCTTGGAGATATTTTTTGGTGTTTCATGGAGATTTTTCCTGATCTAAGCATATTTCTTTAGACAGTGACAAACCTTCTCTTTTCCTGATTTGGATCTTTGTTGAACTTCTTCTGACATGAGACAAAGCGACCTCTTAGTGGTGTGCGACCTATGGATAGAACAATGCTTGTTTTTCAGAATAGGAACTAATTCATGGTTGACTGGTACTAGACAGAGGCTTTTGGAATAGGATATCTTAGACAAGGAAAAACTGCCTAAACACCACTATCTAACTTAGGGACAATTTTGACAGATTTCGAGTGGTTTCTTTGGCATGATTAGATTTTCAAATGACAAGATGACCAGGGATAGATTTGCAGAAACTTTTTCAACCTTTGGATAGTGAATGGCATGAGAAAAAAGGGTAAATGACAGTAGATAAACCAAGCTAAGATAGCTCTAGATAAGGATATTTTGCTGAAACAAGATAGGGCTTGAAAACTGGAGATTGTTCTCATCATAGACTGACAGGAAGGGGTAGGAGCACAAAAAATTTGTTTGGGGTGTTTTCTAGATGAAAAATTGACAGTTTGAGATTAGCTTCTAGAAAACTTAGCTAAGGAATCTAGTCATCAACAATAGGTGAAAAATATTGATGACTAACACTGCATTCCTTTTCTTCGCCGATATGTGATTCCACGATGTGACCTCCACCATCTGATTAACCCGAATCAATAGCGCGGGTTCATTGCGAGGGCACCCGAACAAGGTGGCCCGTACTCCCTAGTGCCCCCACAGTTGACTCTATTGACTATGGTAGATCTCAAATCTACGGCTGAGGTTTTTTGCGGGGGCACACCCCGATTTCTTCTGTCCGTACCCTCAGTCCCCCCGCATGATGTCGTTGCTGGTCCCACTTCCCACTGCTCCATCGCTGACCAATATCCCTTCAACACCTGTCCCCCACCATCCTCCTCTCATGCATCTTTTCTCCCCCCACGCTAAACATCCACTGTTGGATCTACTACCACAGATTCAACGGTCATCGCATCATTTCGCGCTCGATCACCAAAACCTCCCCAACGTGCAACTCCTACGTGAAATAGGTGGTATTGGGGTGGACAGGTGTCAACACCTGAAACATATCATGTTCGATTTGCGCAAAACCACAAACCGCTTAACCCCCACGCGAAAACTACTTTTGGTTTCACAAAACTGCTTTTTCCTTTTTTCACACCCAATTCAAATTTAAACCCTATTCTTCCCACTTCGCCTATGGAACCCCTCCCCTGCACATATCCCTTCCTCTAAAAATGCTCCAACACCCATCCTGAAGCCTCTAATCGTAGTTTATCCAAAGAATGCAGGTTTTCATAATATGTTTTATGTTTGAGTGCAAGTTTAATGGCGCTTGAAGTCTGCAGGCCATCCCACAGCCTATTCAAGAGGCTTTATGTCTTTGGACGACGATCCAAGAACCAAATACATAAAGCAAAAAGGGGATTTATAGGGCTTTAGCATGGTTTAATCGATGCATTCATGAAACCCTCCAGCGCAGAAGCCAGGCCCCTTATACACAAAGGAAAAATAATGAAGATCAACGAAGAAACAATGAAGATCAGAGAAAGGATTAAAGAGCAAAATATGAAGATTTAAAAGCTTAATCCACAGTTTATGGATAAAGCATAGTGTTAAGACAAATAATTAGAAGTTAATACAGTCAAAAAAGGACAAAAAAGCCCCGAAGATGATTAATGAAATCCTTAACGCATAATCAAAGGAAAATCAATGTTTAAAGCCACAAAGCAGACAAATCAGTAAGGAAAGCCTCCAAATGCCACATCAGTGAGGTAATTAATCCTCAGAAATTCCACCTGCCAGTTTATTTTCCTCAAAAGAATACAAATTCAATGCACAGTCAGAGATATTTTCAAAGATAGCTCAGAAAGTAATTGCTAGCTTACCAAAAGCCTCAAAAGTCAAGTGACTGAAGTAGATGAAACTTAATGTAAAAATCAATTAGCAGAGTTAAGACATTAGAAATTTTCTCCATAAGGCTTCCCAAAGGCCGAGAATCATTTACTCTGTATTAATTGAATAGTTAGACCTTCCTTTCACTCCACCTTCTCAATTTACCTATAAATATCATATGAGGAGCCTAGTATTGTTTTTGGTTGAATACTTATTGAATGTAAATAGTTGTTTAGGCTGTTGAAGCTCTGTTAGTATTTGAAGAAAGATAGGCTGAGAAGAGAAGTTTGAAGCTATAAAGACCTACTGGACTTGAAGATTGTAACTGGTTTAAACATCAAATATACAAGCTGATTTATGGGATCCTGGTCTATGTCAATGGTGATGTTTTTCTTACTGTAAATGTTGTTTTTCTTATGTTTTCATACTATCCACTTTATCTGATAAAGAACAGGAAATATAGATTAGGATTTTATGCAAAGTACCCTATTTCTTATTGATAAGCTTTATCTTTATGTTTTCTTCTAATTGTGCTTTGAGGATAATTCAATAGAGTATAACCAGTGAAGTGTTGGTAAGCCCATGTTTCCTGAGTACAACTTGAGATATTGTCTTTGAAAGTTCCTGAAAAGTCTGCTAAATAAATTTGAACTAGAGAAGTCTATGGTTAGCCCTGTCCTCTAGTTTATCTCCAATAGTTTCTTTGAAAAGATCCCTTAAGAGTATGCTGAAAGCAGGATAGGTTCAAAGTCCTTACCTGATCTTAGGCTACTTTTTATGTTTATCTTAAATGTTTTCCTTTGAGAGTATGCTGAAATCAGGATAGGTTCAAAGTCCTTACCTGATCTTAGGCTGCCCTTTGTTTTCTTATATGTTTTCTTCTTTCACCACACTTCTTAATGTTCCATACCACAAAATCAACTTAAAGAGATCCTTTGATATAGATGACTTGCCCCATGGACCACTCTTGAAACTTGTTGTGAAATTAAATCCTTTTGTGACTCCATAGCCCAATGGATTGATACTGTCTCTTACCTATCATATCAGCTAAACCATTCCTTCAACTCACTCACACCTTCACCCTTCAAAAGACTTCCTTTCTTTTGATGATATCCTACCCAACCAAAACAAACAAACAAACCCCTTGTACTTCATAACTAGCCTAATATCATATCATAAGCCTTAAAGATATATCCTTTGAAAATACTTAAATAGATAGATCCCTCTCTGAATCCATGAGGGCTAGATCCTAGGATTCCAAAGTGGTTCTGATGTAGGCCCTGCAGTGTTTGTTCTTGCCAATATTGCAAACTATGGGGATCCTAATAGAGTGGTGACCATACTGGGGAGTTCTGAGTAAATTACATCTTATACATCCTAAGACCTCAGAAGACCCACAAACCTCCTTAGATTGGTAGTTAATTGCTGATGGTGGACAACAACTCATCTCAATATTTTTGAAATCCTCCAACTGGCGACTCCACATCTTCCAAAATACCAAATAACTCCACTGGTAGAAGACTCTGAACCGGTTGAATAGACACAGTGACCTCTTTCCAGATTTACAAACATGATTCCAAGGATACAATGAAGATATGCCCCAATGAGTAGAGATCATATCCATGGGTTCCCACATAAGATGTCCCAGGTGATTTGGGATTATAACCTTCCTGTTTTTCAAGATGAAAAGTTTGATGACCCATTGTTACATCTCATCAAATTTCATATACATGTATGGAAGATAAAGACTGAATGGCATGAGGACTGCCTTACGAAAAAGTTCATGTTAACATTAGAAGGAAAGGCAAAGGATTGGTATGAATGGTTAGAACCTAAGAGCTTGTTTTCTTTAAAATATATTCACCAAGTATTTTATGAAAAATATAAATAAAAATCTCTATCCTTGTCATGGGTTGAAAACTATTGTGATCAATCTCAGAACATCATACAATACCTGTTAGATATTGATGAGGATTTGGTTAATATGCATCCTGAGGATCTCTTAGTAGCCATTCATGAATTTCATACCCAAGACAACTATCAAAATAACCTAGATGAATCAGTTGAGGAAGATATTAATCAAGAAATAAAATACATTCCTCAAAATATCCCTGAAAGCATAAATAATGATTCATCGTCCCTTTTAGCTGAGGCTCAAGAAAACATCCAACCTCAATTCAGTCTTCACAAGAGATAGAGAACTACTGTACTTCTACTCAAAGAAACACAGAAACAATTCCTCCTTTGACAGAAGAAGAAATCGATCAGATTATCAATAAACAGCCAGCTTCTGAAATTTTTTGCAAAACAAACACTCTTGCCCATTCACCTAATGAAATTTGTTGTAAAAATTTATAAAATTACCTTATAGATCATAATAAAGAAAGACCTGTTGATAATCCAGCATGCTTGATTGGTGACATTACTTACATTAATTATTTTCCTAATTTTTATCTGTCTGATGATGATGTTCTCCAAACAGAAGTTAATCTTGCAGGACCATCATTAGTAGATTTTTGGGAGGAAGATTAGTTCCACCAACTCCGAGAAAGTAATGAGCCAAAGCAGGCTATTTACGATACTGATGAAGAAAGCTTTAAAAATGCAGAAGAGGGCGAAGAGTCTCTAAATATTTGCTCTGCTTCCTTACAACTCATCAGTAACAGTTTTCATATAATTGGAAATCAGCAGTCTTTCAGCTCAAAGGTTGAGGAGGAAAACAATGAAGAACTTCTTGAGCCGGTTGAAATTAAAGAACCTTCTCCTAAAAGGGTTGAGGTAATAAAAGAGACCCCTGCTCAAGAATATAATGACCTCTGCACTGAGCTCAGTCCACTGAATCCAAATACCCCAGGACTACAAGAGGACAGCACTGCCAAATATGATGAGTCATCCAGTTCAAATCACAATGAAGATGAGGAAGATTTTCTTTCTCAAAAGAATATTTTTCTTGATCTAGTGGAAGAAAAAATGACCCTAAGAATATTTTTCTTGATCTAGTGGAAGAAAAAATGACCCTTGTTGAAACTTACATGTCAATTACTCCCAACCAGGTATTATTTCAAGACCCCTTTGCTCATTTTTTGAAGACATTTGAAGAAGGGATAGAGATTGTTAGGAGAAATGTATCACCAAAGGCAACAAATTTTTTTAGCACTACTGCTAAAGAACAAGTGAGATGGGAGTGGCATTGTCTGTCCAGCATGCTCAAAGAGATGAGCAAATACCAATCATGGAACCATCTGATTGACTAGATGTATTGGAAAAGAGAGTTTGTCAGCTAAACATGTAAATATTTCAGAGTTAGATTAGGGTAGGTGGGAATGTCAATAAAGCTCAGCCTGTGAGCATTTAGTTAGTTTTTTGTTTTTTACTTTGAAAGAAAAATTGAAAAAATACAAAAACAATAGAAAAAGAGAAAATAGGGCAGATAGAAAAACAAGAAAGGTACATCCCCATACCAAAAAGAAAGAAAAATCTGAAAGTGTGCAAGCGTAAATGCCACTACTTGAAAGAGCACTGCTAGTTATTCATACAGCCTAATCATGACTAGATAGATTTCAATTTACTGTTGATAGGTTAGTGAATCAGATTTTCCAAACATTTTAATCTTGGCTTATCAGTAGGTTAGATTAGGATAGAAAAGAATGGTTCAAATAAGCTCAAAACCTGAACCAAGAAAGGAAAAAGAATGGCTCTAATCAGATCAAAACCTGAGCCAAATATACAAAGAATACTAGTTCTAACATGTTGAAAATTGAACCAGGTAAAGAAGAAGACAGCTCTAAAAATACCAAAATCAGAGCTGAAGAAAGAATGAAGGATGCTTTAAATTTTTAGATCTTAAGCCTTCACAGTTTTGTTTTTACTTTCTGTAAAATTTCAGTCTATGTGTAGCTTGTTTTTATGCCATAGTCTTACAGAAAATCAGACAACCTAATCCTGGTTTGACTATATTTAAATTTCTGTTTTAGAATATAGAGAATAAGATCTGTCAGATAGTTTAATCCTGGCAGATAGTAGCTTAGGTAGAGAATTAATGAGTTCAACTGTTTAATATGAACTCATGGAAGAAATAAGGGTAGATTTAGATTAGTTTTCTGCTTTCAATAAAATAATAAAATGTTGATGTCAAAAGGTTTGCAAGTCCAAGTGCAACTTATGAAGAAAAAATGTTAGGAAGTAGGCTGTGTAGGTAGAATGTTTGGGATAAAATCATTTTGCTGATACAAAGTTTTGATCATCCTTCTAAGCAACCTGATCAAAGAAGAAGCAGGTTTTCAAGGTGCAGAAAAACATTAGGCACTGGTCTACTTTCTAGAGATGTATCTCTGAGATTCTTGACACCTCCAAGGAGCTGCCATCCCCAAGTGGAGCCACTGTTAGCCATCAATAAAAAAATTTCATAACTGATGATGGCTAAAACAGGTCTTTAAGTCTTCAAGAAACAATTTTTAAGCAAAATTGTGAGTTCTTGAAGCCTTACTATGCCTCATGTCCAAAAGAACCCATCTCACTATTATCTTCACTTAAAAATCCTTCAAGGTAACCTGCTGTTATAAAAGAGACTGTTTTCAAGCCTTTATTTCCACCATTTTCATCATTTCATTCCCCCATCTCATCTTCACAACTGCCCCCATATCACTCATTTTTCCCTTTTACTTATCCTTCATTCCTTTTAAAAAGAACCCCCTTATTTACCCCTTTTTCCCTCTAAAAACCATTCTTAAACCATTAGACCTCTTTATGATGATTTAGAACCCCTTTTCTAACCTATCGGAATTCTTTTGAAAGGTCTAAAACCTGATTTTTAAGCCTATTTCCACTCTATTACATATTAGGCCTTAAGCCCCTGTGGAATTCAGTCTTTGGCCTTTCTTCCATATAACCCTGCGCACGTGACCAGGTGCCCATCGCATCGGCGCATCGCAATATTCCACTCCCGCATTCCTTTTCTCCGCCAATATGCGATTCGGCGATGCAACCTCCACCATCCAATTAACCTGAATCAACGACGTAGGTTCACTGCAGGGGCACCCAACCAAGGTGGCCCATACTCCCCAGTTCCCCCGCAATTGACTCTGTTGACTATGGTAGATCTCATATCTATGGCTAAGGTTTTTTGTGGGGGTACACCCCGAGTTCTTCCATTCGTACCCCCAGTCCCCCCGCATGACGTCGTTGCTGGTCCCACCGCCTAATGCTCCACCGCTGACCAATATCCCTTCGACACATGTCCCCCACCATCCTCCTCCCGTGCATCTTTTCTCCCCCCGCGCTAAACATCCACCATTGGATCTACTACCACAGATCCAACAGTCATCGCATCATTTCGTGCTCGATCACCAAAACCTCCCCAATGTGAAACTCCCATGTGAAATAGGTGGTATTGGGGTGGACAGGTGTCAACACCTAAAACATGTTGTGTTCGATTTGCGCAAAACCACAAACCGCTTGACCCCTTCGCGAAAGCCACTTTTGGTTTCACAAAACCGCTTTTTCCTTTTTTCGCACCCAATTCAAATTTAAACCCTGTTCCGCCTACTCCACCTATGGAACCCCTCCCCTGCACATCTACCTTCCTCTGCAAATGCTCCAACACCCATCCCGAAGCCTCTAATCGCAGTTTATCCAAAGAATGTAGGCTTTCATAATATGTTTTGTGTTTGAGTGCAGGTTTAATGGCGCCCAAAGTCTACAGGCCATCCCGTAGTCTATTCAAGAGGCTTTCTGTCTTTGGATGATGATCCAAGAACCAAATACATAAATAAAAAAGGGGATTTACAGGGCTTTAGCATGGTTTAATTGATGCATTCATGAAACCCTCCAGCGCGGAAGCTAGACCCCCTGTACATAAAGGAAAAATAATGAATATCACCGAAGAAACAATGAAGATCAGAGAAAGGATTAAAGCACAAAATATGAAGATTTAAAATCTTAACCCACAATTTATGGATAAAGCACAGTGTTAAGACAAAGAATTAAAAGTTAATACAGTCAACAAAGGACAAAAAAGCCCCGAAGATGATTAATGAAATCCTTAAAGCATAATCAAAGGCAAATTGGTGTTTAAAGCCACAAAGCAGACAAATCAGTAAGGAAAGTATCCAAATGCCACATCAGTGAGGCAATTAATCCTCAGAAATGCCACCTGCCAGTTTATTTTCCTCAAAATAATACAAATTTAATGCACAGTCAGAGATATTTTCAAAGACAGCTCAAAAAGTAATTACCAGCCTACCAAAAGCCTCAAAAGTCAGCAAAAGTGACTGAAGTAGATGAAACTTAATGTAAAAATCAATTAGCAGAGTTAAAACATTAGAAATCTTCTCCATAAGGCTTCCCAAAGGCCGAGAAGCATTTACTCTGTATTAATTGAATAGTTAGACCTTCCTTTCACTCCACCTCGTCAATTTACCTATAAATATCATATGAGGAGCCTAGTATTTTTGTTGGTTTAATACTTATTGAATGTAAATAGTTGCTGAGGCTGCTGAAGCTCTGTTAGTATTTGAAGAAAGATAGGTTGAGAAGAGAAGTTTGAAGCTGTAAAGACCTACTGGACTTAAATATTGTAACTGGTTTGAACATCAAATATACAAGTTGATTTATGGGATCCTGGTCTATGTCAATGGTGATGTTTTTCTTACTATAAATGTTGTTTTTCTTATGTTTTCATACTATCCACTTTCTCTGATAAAGAACAGGAAATATAGATTAGGATTTACTGCAAAGTACCTATTTCTCACTGATAAGCTTTATCTTTATGTTTTCTTCTAATTGTGCTTTGAGGATAATTCAATACAGTATAACTAGTGAAGTGTTGGTAAGCCCATGTTTCCTGAATACAACTTGAGATATTGTGTTTGAAAGTTCTTGAAAAGTCTGCTAAGTAAAGTTGAACTAGAGAAGTCTATGGTTAGCCCTATCCTCTAGTTTATCTCCAACAGTTGCTTTTAAAAGATCCCTTAAGAGTATGCTAAAAGCATGATAGGTTCAAAGTCCTTACCTGATCTTAGGCTACTTTTTATGTTTATCTTAAATGTTTTCCTTTGAGAGTATGCTGAAAGCAGGATAGGGTCAAAGTCCTTACTTGATCTTAGGTTTCCCTTTGTTTTCTTATATGTTTTCTTCTTTCACCACACTTCTTAATGTTCCATACCACAAAATAAACTTAAAGAGATCCTTTGATATAGATGACTTGCCCCATGGACCACTCTTGAAACTTGTTGTGCAATTAAATCCTTTTGTGACTCCATATCCCAATGGATTGATATTTTCTCTTAACTATCCTATCAGCTGAACCATTCCTTCAACTCACTCACACCTTCACCCTTCAAAATACTTCCTTTCTTTTGATGATATCCTAGCCAAACAAAACAAACAATCAAACCCCTTGTACTTCATACTAGCCTAATATCATATCATAAACCTTAAAGATATATCCTTTGAAAAGACTTAAATAGAGAGATCCCTCTCTGATTCTAGGAGGGCTAGATCCTAGGATTCCAAAGTGGTTCTGATGTAGGCCCTGCAGCATTTTTTCTTGCCAATCTTGCAAACTATGGGGATCCTAACAGAGTCCAACTCTAAGGTATTCAACATTCCCTCTTCTTGAAGTTCTGAATCTTCTGTCAAGTATGAGATCTTGGTGAAGTTCATCAAGATATTCTGGCAAGAAATCATCTATTTATGGCAACTAATCATGCTCTCCTTGATCATCAATCAAAGGAGGCTCAAAAAATCTCAAATTCTCAACATTAACGACAAAATAAATTTTCTTATAAGGAGGAAAATCTAGCTTGAATGCATTTGTACCAATATTTTCTAGAATTTTAAATGGACCATAACGGATTGGTTTGAGCGTTTTACCTTCCCCTTGCAATCTTTCCTTGCTTATGTACAACCAAAATTCATCACCAACTTGGAATTTATGATCAACACGGTTTTTGTCATGCCTTGCCTTGTAGCTGCTTTGACTCTTTTCAAGTTGCACTTGCACTGTGCGATGTATCAACTAAATTTTCTCAATGAAATTTCTTGCCTTATCTATGTCACTATGCCTATCTATAGCAACATCTTTCTCAAATATAAAGTCCAATGGTGATCTTGGAAAGTAACCAAAACATGCCTCAAATGGCGATGTATTTGTGGAAGAATGTGGAAGAATGTTTTGCCCGGTTGTATGCATGTTGTATGTAGTGTAATTGTTCCTCCCACAACTTGGGATGCTTGCTACAATAGCCTCTTAGAAAATGAATAACAGTTCTTTTTACCACCTTTGTTTGACCATCTGTTTGTGGATGAAATGTTTTACTTTTCTGCAACTTTGTGTCCATCATGTCCCATAATTTTGACCTAAAATTCCCAACAAATTGAGAATCTCGATCACTTACAATAGAAGTAGCAAGACCAAAATGGATCCATACATTTTGAAATAAAATATTAGCAGTTTTTTCAGCTGTAATATTTTTCTTACATGCCATCAAAATACACATTTTTCTAAACCTATCCACCACAACATACAAATAATCATGACCTTTCCTTGACATAGGAATGCCTCCTACAAAATCCATTGAGATGCTCTCCCAAGGATAAGAAGGAACTGGAAGTGGTGTGTACAAACCAAGCTTCCCATTGCTAGGTTTACTTGTTGCACATAAAGAACATCCTCTAATAAAACGAAAAAAACTTGCATTCATGTGTGGCCAATAACAATACCTTTGGAGATGTGATATTGTCTTGCCTACACCGAAATGCCTTGCAATCAATGATGTGTGTGCCTCCCTTATGATATTGTTTCTTTCTCCCTATGGTATACATAACTTTCCCAAGTGATAAAAAAACTGTGATGCACATGATAATCTAACTCTTCACTTTGGTTCCTTTACTCAAGTTATCATACACATCTTGAAAATCACTATCATTCACATATTGTTCAATGTAACTTTCATGCATAATAGAATTGTGCTTGAGAATAATAACTGCATTTATTGTAACCTTATTGAAGATTATTTTTTTGTACCTGATAACCAAGTGAAATTGTTGTAGAAAACCCATCCACCTGAAATGTATTTATTGCTACAACTTTGACTGTGATTGTAAGTACTACAATGGTTGATGGTTGGTATGGATAATGGTCTCTTTCCCCATCAAGTAATGCTTCAATTTCTTTACACTTTGTACCAATGCATATAAATCTTTATCATAGGTGGGATATTTAGTCACAGTTCCATTAAAAGTTTTATAATGAAATGAGATAGGCTTACCATGCTGCATGAGCACTACTCCCATAGCATAACCACTTGCATCTGTTTGGATCTCAAATGGTTGTCTGAGATCTGGAAATGATAGAACCGGTGCTGAACTCATATTTTTCTTTAAAGAATCAAATTATTTCTACTGCAAATCTCCCCAATGGAAGAATTTCTTTATTCTTGTCAATGCATGTAACGGATTTGCAATGGAAGAAAAGTTAGCAATGAATTTCCTCCAAAACTATGTTACCCTTAAAAAGCTTCTTACCTCGGTAGCTATATTGGGCTTGGGCCAATTCAAAATGACGTCAACTTTGGAAGGATCAATCTTCAACTCACCTCCTCCAACAATGTGTCCCAAGTATACCAATGAAGTCTTACCAAATTCTCACTTTGACATCTTAAGAAACAAATTTTCTTTTCTCAAAACATCAAGTACCTTGTTCACATGCATGACATGTTATTCTCTCTATTTTCTGAATATGAGTATTTCATCTAAGTAAATAATGACAAATTCATTTAGAAATGGTCTAAGTACATCATTAATTACTCTCATGAAATTATTTGGTGCATTTTTTAAGCCAAATGGCATAACTAACCACTCATATAATTCTTGTCTAAGTTTGAAAGCAGTTTTCCAAATGTCTTATTCAGCTATCCTAACTTGATGATAACCACTTCTCAAATCTAACTTAGTGAAATAATTTTCATGCTTTAACTGATCAAGAAATTCATCAATGCGTGGGAGTGGGTAGCAATTATTTACCATGATTTTTTTCAGTGCATGTAAATTGATACACATGCGCCAAGTCTCATACTTGTTTGGAAGAAAAAATATTGGAGAACCAAATGTAGAAGTAGATGGGTGTATGATACCTTTATTCAGCAATTCTTGGATTTTCTTCTTGATTTCCAAACTTTTCATAATTGACATGTGATACATACCAGTATTTGGAAGTGGAACATCCTATTACAGTTGAATCTCATGTTGAATTCCCCTCTTGGGTGGTAACCCCTTTGGTTCTTGAAACATCTCGCCATGTTGACTTACCACATCAAACAAATCAGATTTCAATTTTTCATCGCATCCATCAAAAGATTCATAGTCAACATCTTCCTTTTTCTTGATCATGAGAAGCACAACATTTTTACTTACATTTACTAGCCTCTTCATTTACCCTGCATTAACTAAAGCGATATTCAGTTTCTTGCGATGAGCTCTCACAATATACTCAACTCCATCTTTAATAAAATGATATGTGTTCTCATGATGGTAAAACACTACTTTCATGTCATAAAAATATGGACTACCCAAGATAATCCATGAAATGTATAGTGGAACCACATCTAACTCAACTTCATCAAGAAAATTTGCAGTAATAGCAAATCTAAAAATACATTTCCTTGTCACATGTAAATTGGCATTGTTAACTATCCATCTGAAAGGGTATGGTTTATGATGAAGTACAGTTTCAAGGTTTATTTTTTTAACTAATTCTTCTCAAATAAAGTTTTCTTGTGACCCTGTATCAAACAATGCGTCAATAATTGTATGATTAGAAATTACTCTAACATAGAATAATTCTATCCTTGTATCTTCATTTGGAGTGTTTTTGTGACTATTTGAGGAACTAGAACTTTCTATAGCTTACTTTCCTTTGCTAACCATGGCAACTATATTGGTTTCATCTCCTGAATTGGATCCAAGATGTTTTTGTGTGGTGGCAGTAATATTTTGTTTTCCTTTGTTATTTGGTTTCTTTGGTCTAAATTCGAGATGTAGTTTCCAATTGTGGGCTTCATCATGCCCCTTTTGGAACAATTTTTGCATGTAATTTTCTCCCCTTCTTTCTTAACACTTGCATTCTTCTTTCCCTTCCATTTTCCTTCTTTCTCTCTTCCCTTACCCTTGAATGTCTTCTTCTTACTACCCTCTTCAGAAATGTTTTTACCCCTTGCTTCAAGATGTGTGGCTTGCACACATACTTCATCTAAGTTATTTGGGTTAAACATAAGAATAGTGTGTTTTAAGTAGGAATGTAGACCTCCTATATATTTCAAGAGTGTATCTTGTGAATTTAAGTCTACTCCAAGTAATAAAGCTCTCTTCCTAAACTCCTTTGTATACTCTTGGACACTTTGACATTTGAGCTGTCTAAAGTTTTTCCAACCCATTATTTCTTTCTGCATATAGGCTAATGGATAAAATTGTCTTTTAATGGAATAAATGAATTTGACCCAAGAAATGGAAATCTTACCATGGATTCACATTTCCTCTTGTGTCTTTGCCTCCCACCAAACTAGTGCTGCTCCTTCTAGCCTTAATTAAGCCAACTAGATTTTGATATCATATTCTTGTAGACTCTAAATTCTACAGTAAAATTCCAATTGACGAATCCAATTGTCTAGTCTTTCAGCATTAACTTCTCCATTGCATGTGGGAAGTTAAAATTTTATGTCCAACTTGAGTAACTTGTACAAATTTTATTAATATTGTGATGTATTACCGGTCTCTCCTAATCTAACAATTATATCTACTGTTAAATACCAAATCCTTCTACTTAATTCTTTGTGGAAATTAAATCGCCAATTGCAAACACATGAAGAAAAATCAATTACACATAACAGAGAAGTTTTTACCGAGAAATATTAAAGCTAAAAACCCCAAATATCATATATTATGCATATCATGGATCATGAAACAATCTCATACAAAGCTGTAGCTCCAAGAGATCTCAGTACAATATACAACCGTCTCACACTGTCATACAAAAATTGGTTCACACATGCACCAATTTACTGCCTCCTGACAGCCTGCCTCCATTGCACAATCCCCAATGGTCAAGAACCTCTGAATTATTTCGATATGGTCAGCCTTGACTACCCAATCCTCATAAGCATCTCCAATGTGTGTGTAGATGCATTGAATGCACCACTATAGTCACAACTAATATTCAACCAGACCCTTTCACCTATATCTCAACTGGGTCTCCACTGGTTCTAACATGCTTGTATTAACAGTAGTATTTTGTTGTGTAACCAGCTCTAAAAATAGAAGAAAAGAGATATGAACGCCTTAGAAATAAGCCACTTCGAGGGGGCAACCTCCAATACATTACATAAATGAACAATTCTTGGATGATACAATTTACAAAACCTCCTTTCTATATATAGGAGTCCATGGGGCCATAATGTAATCTTAGTGGGCCACAATGTAATCCTAGCCAACCTAACAATAATAATTTAAGGGCACAATAATAACAAAATGGGGGTTACAAGGGTTCAATAATAACAATAAGGGGGTTAAACTAACCATAATAAAGGACTATACTAGTGATATAGGGACCTAACATGCCCCTCTCCTTCAAAAAAGTGTTGTTCTCAACACTTGAGTAGCTCCGGGTGCTTCTGTATAAAATTCTCATCCTCCCATGTAGAATCTTCAGTGGGTAAGTTCTTCCACTTGATGAGATACTCTGAAATTGATCGATTCCGTAGTTGTCGAGTTCTTGTTTCTGTGACCACTTCAGGTTCCAATATGATTTTTCCTTCCTCATCAAGTTCGGGCAATATTGTTTGAACTGGAATATTTTCACCTATAACCTTCTTTAAGCATGAAACATGGAAAACTAGATGTACTCGCGAAGAAGCAGGAAGCTCCAATTTGTATGCCATAGAACCAATATTTTGCAACACCTTGTAAGGACCATAGTACTTTGGTGATAATTTATTATCCTTCTTAGCTTGCTTGAGGGACATTTGTTTATATGGTTGTAGCCGTAAAAATACCCAATCTCCTACATCAAAACTTCTCTCGCTGCGATGTTGATCTGCCTGTTGTTTCATTCGATTTTGTGCCAAATTCAGGTTATCCTTTAAGAGTTGGAGAACTTCTTGCTGATGCTCGATGTGATCTTCCACCGCTTGAACCTTCGAATTTTCCCTTAAAGATGATGTGATGGATGGTGGATGATATCCATAAAGTGCCATAAATGGGGTCATTTTTGCTGCAGTATGGAAGGAAGTGTTATACCACCATTCAGCAAGAGGTAACCACTTGACCCATTGTGTTTGTTTATCGGATACAAAACAACGAAGATATCCTTCCAAACATTTATTTACGATCTCAGTTTGACCATCAGATTGAGGATGATAAGATGAGCTATGAGCTAATTGAGTACCCAAACAAGAAAATAACTCCGTCCAAAAATTTCCAGTAAAAATGGGATCTCTGTCACTCACAATAACCCTTGGGCTTCCATGTAGTTTTTGAATTCCATCCATAAATGTAGTAGCAACTGTACTTGCTTTAAATGGATGAGATAATGCACAAAAGTGTGCATACTTGGTAAGTCTATCAACTACCACCATGATGACACTCTTTCCTTCAGACTTAGGTAAACCTGTGATAAAATCCATTGAAATCTCCTCCCAACGTTGACTTGGAATGGATAAAGGTTGTAGAAGTCCCGGGGTCTTAATTGTTTCCACTTTATTCTGCTGGCAAACCAAACATTCCACCACAAACTTTTGAATATCAGATTTAAGGCCATCCCAAAAAAATTCTTCTTCACCCTCTGGTAAGTTTTTAAAAATCCTGAGTGTCCTCCTAAAGGAGAAGTGTGCAATTCCAGAAGAATCTTTTGTTTTAGTTGGGAATTCTTGCAAAGATATAAGCGATCTTTGTACCATAAGGAATCATTTTTCCAACTAAATGTATCAAATGTACTAGGATCTTGCTGCAACTTTTGAATGAATGTCCATACATCTTTGTCCTTCTTCCATTCATCTCTTGCTTCGGTTATCCAATCTGGTTCGATAATAGAAATGGCACAAAGCAATGCTTCCACCTCTTCATTCTTTCTTGAGAGTGCATCTGCAACAACATTAAGCTTTCCTTTTTTGTAGATTATTTCAAAGTCATAACCCAACATCTTTGTGACCCATTTTTGCTGCTCTTCCGATGATAGTCTTTGTTCCAAAAAGTGTTTAAGACTATCATGATCAGTTTTTACCTTGAAGTGTCTTCCCATTAGGTAAGTTCGCCATTTCTTTAGTGCATGTAGTATTGCTAACATTTCCCTCTCATAAATAGGTTTCTGTAAATACTTTCCTTTGATTGGACGACTTTCAAAAGCAATGGGTCTTCCTTCCTGCATTAAAACTGCACCAATTCCATTTCCTGAGGCATCACATTCCACAATAAAGGTTTTTGTGAAGTCGGGCGTAGCTAAGACTGGTGCTAGGCACATTGCCTCTTTAAGATGTTCAAAGGCCTTAGTTGCTTCAGGAGTCCATGAAAATGCATCTTTCTTCAATAATGTTGTTAGAGGTGCTGCTATTCTCCCATAATTCTTAACAAACTTGCGATAATACTCTGTTAACCCGAGAAATCCTCGCAACTTCTTTATGGTTGTGGGGACTTTCCATTCCTTAATGGCTTTAATTTTGTTAGGGTCTACTTTAACACCCTCGTGAGATACAATGTGACCCAAATATTCCACCTCTTGTGCTCCAAAGAAACATTTGGATTTTTTTGCATATAATTGTTTCTCCTGCAATAGTTTGAGCACCCTGTTAACATGTTCAACATGATCCTTCCAAGACCTGCTGTAGATTAGTATATCATCAAAAAATACTAGCACAAATTTTCTAAGGAAGGGTTTGAAAATGGAATTCATCAACCCTTGAAATGTAGAAGGTGCATTGGTAAGGCCAAATGGCATGACCAAAAATTTATAATGACCCTCATGAGTTCGAAATGCTGTTTTTGGAATATCTTCAGTCTTCATTCTAATTTGATGATATCCCGAACGAAGATCCAACTTGGTAAAATAAATTGCTCCATGTAATTCATCCAATAATTCATCAATCACAGGAATGGGAAATTTGTCTTTAATGGTGAGCTTATTGAGGTCCCTATAATCCGGACACATTCGCCATGATCCATCCTTCTTGTGTACCAAAACTATAGGAGCAGAGAAAGAACTTTGACTAGGTTGAATTATACCCGCCTCTAACATTTCTGCAATCATACGTTCAATTTCGCTCTTTTGGAAGTAAGGATAGCTATAAGGCCTGATGTTTGGAGGAACACTTCCTGGAATCAAATGAATAGCATGATCATGATCACGAATAGGTGGGAGTCCTTTGGGAGTGTCAAACACCTTGGAATGATTGTCCAAGACTTGTTGGAGATCTGCAGAAATAGATGATTTTGATGTTGGAACTTCTAGTGAGCATAATTGTGCAATTACACCTCGTTGTTGTTTCTTTAGAAGCTTTGTCATGACATTAGAGCTTATTATCCTTCCTGGCTTCCCTTCAATACCTCACAATTCGACTTCTTTTCCTTCTGAAAAAAATTTCAAGAAAAGTTCTTGAAAATTAAAAGCTACCGTCCCCAAAGATTGTAACCATTGTACTCCTAGTACAACATCAGCACCTCCCATAGGAATGGAAGGCATTGGACTAGTCAATACATATTCCCCCATGGTTAGCTTGATATTATGGCATTTTCCAGAGCAATTTATAGTTCCTCCATTTGCAACCATCACTTGACATTCTGGTGCTGGGTATAGGAAACAATTTAATTCCTTGGCTACCTTACAATGAATAAAATTATGGGTGCTACCCGAATCAATCAACACTATTACCTTTTTCTTCTTGATATGTCCTTCTATCTTGAGAGTTTGAGGAGTGGTAATTCCTGCCAGTGCATTACACGATATGGTCAGATTCATTTTTTCCTCTTCTAGGGCTGGTTCCTGGTGTATATCCTCTTCTTGTTCATTTTCTTCTTCCTCTTCACAATCTATGTAAAATAATTTCTTCTCAGCACACTTATGACCTTTAGTATATTTGCTATCACAACTGTAGCAAAGCCCTTTTGCTCTTTTTTCTTCCAATTGTTGTGGTGTCAACCTTGTAGGTTGTGGAAATCTAGGTGTAGCAACACTTCCTTCTTTATAGAATTGAGTGGTAGGCTTCCTTATCGCCATAACTTTACATTCAACTTTTCTTGCCAACCTGAATGCCTTCTCCAATGAATCAGGCTCCAAAACACGAACTTCATGTTGGATGTTATCCTTTAGAGTGCCTATGAAGAGATCAATCCTCTGTTCCTCTGGAATACCAGTTACCCTTATATTCAATTTTTGGAAGTCCTCAATATGCTGCCCCACTAAACCCTTTTGTTTGAGATTTATCAATTGGCTAAAGAAGGTGTTGCTCTTTGTATCCTCATAATGTGCTATCATTTCCTCCGTAAAATTGACCAAGTGACAATTTTTTTACGGGAGCAAAGCCATCGATACCATACAAATGTATTTTGTTCTAAATGTAAAGTTGCAATGCGTACCTTTTGTGTGTTTTGCACATTATGGAGATCAAAATATTGCTCCATCCGTAGTATCCATGTTACAGGATCCTTTCCATCAAACTTCCTCATATCCATTTTTGGAATATGGTGGTTCTTCCCGCCAACATTAGAGGTTATGAAATCACGATTAACATTTATTTTGTTCTCATCATGAGGTTCTTCTACTATATTTCCGCCATTAGGAATCGTTTCTTGTTTTAAGCTTGTCATCAAGCCTTCCATGTATGATTTTAGCTCATTCTTCATGTTTTCCATGTTGTCTTTCATGTTTTCATTGATCTTAGCTTCCATGTCATCAATCTTAGCTTCCATGCCCACTTCCATGCCATCCATCGTAGCTTCCAAACCATTCATCTTAGCTTCCACGCCTTTCTTCAAACCATCCATCTTAGTTTCCATGCCTTTCTTCAAAACTTCCATTTCATTTTTTGTTGTTCTTTGCGAGAGCGAAATCTGTTGCACTTGCTCTTGTAATTTTGATATGTCATGTTGCCATTCTTCGTCTTCATGAGTCATAGTAGAGCCTTCTAAAGGCTTAATGGGAGTTGAATTCTTTTTAGGGGCCATTTTAGAATCCAATACTGATATATATTCTACAATATTCCCTTGGAATCAATTCAACTTGATTCTTCAAACAAGACTTATGCAATTGGAAAAAAATACACACCTTTTACTTGATTTTTAGGAGCTCTGTATTGAAATTGAATTATATCTGTAATTGAGAATCTTCAATATCTGAAATTCACTGCTGTAGTAGCCTTCTGAACTGTCTTTCAAATGCCACAGATATGATCTGATTTGGATTCTTCAAGACAAAGTTATTTCCAATCTCCCACAATGACCCAACTTTGGACTGGTTCAGTAGAGCGAACTTGTATGGCTTGCCACGTGTCACTGTTTTGTCCTTCGTCTCTGAAATTGATAGCCAAGAAACTGCGGTCCGTTTAATTGCAACCAATTTTTACGGCACTCCAATCCGATGCCCAGAGAGAGAGTTATTGAACTTTTCCCACGATCACCTCTTTGAGATGAAATTCAGGAGCCTGAAAAAGCACTACCTTCCACAGATTCTATCTCCAAAAATATTGTGAACCAAGCTCTGAAATTTTTTGACGACTTTCTTCAGGATTTCAGCTTCGCACCATATGAATTTCAGATTCTGAACCTTCGTAGAAAATTTTTTATAGCGCAAATGCCACGATGACCTGTTTAGGAGCCTGAAAAAATACCTAACTTCCACAGCTCATATCTCCGAAAATATTGCGAACCAAGCTTTGAAATTTTTATACAAACTTCCTCAAGATTTCAGCTTCGCACCCTAAAAATTTCAGCTTCTGAAGCTTTGTAGAAAAAACTTTATAGCGAAAATTCCACGATGACCTGTTTGGAGCAGAGAAACCCTAGAATCCAAACCTCTGATACCAAATGTTGTGTAACCAGCTCCAAAAATAGAAGAAAAGAGATATGAACGCCTTAGAAATAAGCCACTTCAAGGGGGAAACCTCCAATACATTACATAAATGAACAATTCTTTGATGATACAATTTACAAAACCTCCTTTCTATATATAGGAGTCCATGTGGCCATAATGTAATCCTAGTGGGCCACAATGTAATCCTAGCCGACCTAACAATAATAATTTAAGGGCACAATAATAACAAAATGGGGGTTACAAGGGTTCAATAATAACAATAAGGGGGTTAAACTAACCATAATAAAGGACTATACTAGTGATATAGGGACCTAACATATTTATTCAGTTGCAAGTGATATCACTCCATGTGAATTAATTTAATATTTAATTCACTGATCTCTCACTAGTGTATCTTCAGTTCCAACTAGCACAACTGAGTTTAACTCACTTAACCGAGTTAAACTAAATAACACCTCACATAACTACACATCCAACTCTGTTACAACTTTGTATCACTTAGTTACAATGAATTCCACTGCATGGTCCACCAACCAACCACTTCAACTCGAAATCCTCTAAGCTAATTGATTTTCCACTTCAGTTAACTAGTTCCAAGTGCTCATTGAATATAGATAATTATTTATTGTCTAATTTTTGTTAAGGGCTTAACAAAAATCGACATGCATTCCACGAAATAACTTCGCCAATTCATTCCAAACTTAGACGCCCATCCATCCATATAATTTTCTCAACCATATATAAATATATTAATGCTAAAAATAGACTTTTACCCAAATTCCAAAAATAGACATATCACCTAAAAATAGCCCGTGTGAGCCCCACCTAGTGTAGGTGCTTATTTTTCACTAGGATCAAGGAATGATGTTTTCGGATGCCAATTTCACTGTTTCTTGTTGCAATCTTCAACACTCCCTCTAAAAAAGAAAGGAATGTCTTTTCATGTGACATGTAACTCCATGCATTTGCCCTGCAAACTTTGCATGCAACGCTTCTGAAACTGAATAGCCTCCAAACAAATGAATCAGTATAATGCATCTGTCATCAAAGTCTTTTGAATTCTGCTTAGCTATTGCACATGTCTTGAGGAACCACTGCGTTGTTGAACTCTACACCCATGCACTCTGCACTTGCTTCCAACTCTGATCCGTGCTCCAGTATCCGACATTGTCACTTTGATCTGAGTACATCAATCCAATTGATCTTGCTACTACTGCTCTATGGGCTCCTCGTAGTCAGGTTCAATTCATAAGATCCACACCATCTGAATGAATCGTGCCCAGAAATATCTTCTTGGGATTACTCATGCATGTCGCCCCACCTCTCACCTAGTGGTATAGCCGCATGCACTCCCTTTGCCCATCTGACACGAAATTTCTTTGCATGAGTGGTTTCTCCCACTCCATGATCCTCATCTTGTGGTTGCTCCACATCTCGAGGTTCACTCTTACCTGCATGAAAATCCTTCTCCCTCTCAAGCATCAATTTCATGTCTTTCTCGTACTTCCCAACAGTAGGAAGCTCCGTAGAAATCCCATCTACTTCAAGTCTGTAGAGATTCTTAACTCGAATCCCAACCTTCTTGGCTTGCCATGTTTCTTTGTGTCGCAGGAAAAATTTTCCTTCACTAAAGACAACATCATAGCCTCTATCCTCTAACATTGTGACTGAGATTAAATTTTTCTTCAAACCAGGAACATGCATAACATCTTTTAAATGAAAGAGTTTACCTGACACCCTATGAAAGGTAATGGTACCAATTTCGGTCGCACTATATCTTCCATCGTCGCCCAACTCAATATGCATCTGGAGATCTTTCTCCTCCAAGTCATTGAAAATTTTCTCACCTCCTGTCATGTGAAAGGAAACACCACTATCAAAGTACCACCCCAGTCCCAATGCACTAGACACCACGCATGCGATCAATGAGAATTCAAGCTCAAATTTCAAGGAAGGAGCCTCACCAGCTAAAACTCCAACAACCATGTTTTTCTTCTTCCTAGGTGGACAATTTGTGGCAATATGTCCATACTCATGACAGTGAAAACACTTCACTTTGGACATGTTGTGCTCCTTGCCATCTTTAGCGGCCTCAGATTTAGAATGTAATTTCTTCCCCTTCTTCTTATTTTCCTTGGCAACCAAAGAAAAATCCACTTCATCATCATGAATTGATGAAGAGCCATCACTGGTGTTCCGCCTGAACTCCTCTTGCACTAGATCCGACCACAGTCGTTCACAACCCAATAGTTTTTCCCATCCATTGACAGAGTCTTGATAACTGTGCCAACTCTTATGAAGTCCCAAGAGAGCCAAAATCACCAAATCATCATCAACAACACTTACTCCTACACTCCCAAGCTCATCCCTACATTGGACAAAATTTGTTAAGTATACCGGAATAATGTCGTTCTTCTCCATCTTGATTTTTATGAGTTTATCCTTCAGTGGAACTTTCCTATGGTCGATGCTGCTTTGGAAAAGATCTGTCAAAGCCTTCCACGTTGCGAATGGAGTGGCTTTCCCATGACGTCTTGAGACAATATGGTCTCTCACACCTTCCAATAGAATCCTCCTCGCCCTTGCTAATTTATTTTTCCATGCGTCAAGTAATGCAGCATCCATCGAAGTGGGCTGAGGAACATCACTGTCGATAAATTCCTTCAAGCCATTATCTTCAAGCACCACCTCCATCCTATCCTTCCATGCAATGTATTTCGAGTTTCCCTCGAGTGAATACTTCAACTGCAAACCATTGAAATCCATTTCGATGTTTACTCAATTGTCGCACCAAGAAATTCTTGCAGTAATTTCATATTTTTTCCACCAACAAAAACTTAGCTACTGCTTCAATATTGCAATATTTTATGTTCCAAAACCATGTAGAAATTTTATTAATATGATGATGTATTACCGGGCTCTCCTGATCTAACAATTATATCCACTATTAAATACAGAATCCTTCTACTTAATTCTTTGCGAAAATTAAATCGCCAATTGCAAACACATGAAGAAAAATCAATTGCAAATAACACAGAAGTTTTTACCGAGAAATCTTAAAGCTAAAAACCCCAACTATCATATATTATGTATATCATGGATCATAAAAAAATCTCATACAAAGCTATAGCTCCAAGAGCTCTCAATACAATATACAATCGTCTCACACTGTCATACAAAAATTGGTTCACACATGCACCAATTTACTGCCTCCTGACAGCTTCCCTCCATTGCGCAATCCTCGATGGTCAAGAACCTCTGAATGATTTCGATATGGAAAACCTTGACTGTGAAATCCTCATAAGCATCTCCAATGTGTGTGTAGATACATTGAATGCACCACTATAGTCATAACTTATATTCAACCAGACCCTTTCACCTATCTCTCAACTGGGTCTCCACTGGATCTGGCATGCATGTAGTTAACAGTAGTATTTCTTCAGTTGCAAGTGAGATCACTCCATGCGGATTAATTTAATATTTAATTCATTGATCTCTCACTAGTGTATCTTTAGTTACAACTAGTTACAACTAGCACAACTGATTTTAACTCACTTAATTGAGTTAAACTAAATAACAACTCACATAAATACACATCCAACACTGTTACAACTTTGTATCACTCAGTTACAAATAAGTCCACTGCATAGTCCACCAACCAACCACATCAACTCGAAATTCACTTAGCTAACTGATTTGCCACTTCAGTTAACTATTTCCAAGTGCTCATTGAAAATAGATAATTATTTATTGTCTAATTTTTGTTAAGGGCTTAACAAAAATCGACATGCATTCCACGAAATAACTTTGCACATGCATTTCAAACTTAGACGCCCATCCATCCATGTAATTTTCTCAACCATCTATAAATAGATTACTGCTAAAAATAGACTTTGACCCAAATTCTAAAAATAGACATATCACCTAAAAATAGCCTGTGTGAGCCTCACCTAGTGTAGGTGCTTATTTTTCATTAGGATCAAGGAATGATGTTTCCAGATGCCAATTTCATTGTTTCTTGTTGCAATATTCAACATAACGGAGTCTCTAGTTTTGGGATCTTGGAATGAGTATGGGTATGAGTTTTTCTAGTGGATGTGGAATATGAAGATGCGGATGAGGATGATGATGATGATGATGATGGTAGAGAGGGAGGTGGTTTTCCTCCACTACCTTTTGAGCTCCTCTCTTCCTCCTTTTTATTGTTTGAACATTCTTCTCTATGAGGGTGTTTTGAACCTTCTCTAGTTTCCTTTTCCATAAAAGCTTCATACACAACTTTCACCATCCTTTGAATTTCTTTGAATTCCCTCTTGACATCCTCTTCTTCAGAATTTTCATGAGTTCCTTCATGGCCTGACACTTTGGTTGTAGATTCAAGCTCAATCTCTGTAGCTTGTATCTCTTCAATCACTTCAGCCTCTTGTGTAATTAATTACTCTTATATCTCAACTGTTGGAGATGGAATATGAGGTGCTTCAAGTGTTGCCTTGAGTGGTCCTTTGGGTGAGGATGATGCCTTCTCAGCCTTCTTCCTTCTTGTCCTAACTTCAAGACTAGCTATCAATAGCTTCCCTTCTCCTCTCTGCAACCGCAACCTTGTAAGCATCAGTAAATTTTCAATATTAAAATCCTTCAAGTAAAACAAGCAGGAAACCTTATGCTTTGATACCAACTTGATCTGAAAATGAATGTTAGTTATTGTTGTGCTAGATTCATATCAGATATAAACTTTTCTTTGCTTTGTTTTACTTATCCTTCATAGGTTTGTTTATGAGCATGTGATTGTCAAACAGTGTACTTAGTGAAATTATGAGTTTGTCATTAGCTTAGAAAGAATAATTTAAATGACAAAACAGAAGAAATATTAACCACAGCAAACACACATAACAGAGCTTAACACACATAATTTGGATAAAGGAGTTCAGCCCTCCTGGGCTACATCTCCTTGGTCCAGCTTCATAGTGTGGGTCTTTTTATTAGCTTCAAGTGTGCTAAAATTGGTATTACAAGCCTCATAACCTCTTGGAACCTGTTCCATTCAGTTTAAAACATCATAATCTCCCAAAAATGACTATTTTTTTGTTGAATTTGGACTCTAGATGACATTTTCATAAACACTTGTAAATGACATTTTCTGCCTCTGCAACCTACTTCATTGAGTTCCCAGCATGCCAATTAGCCTAGAATGCCTCTTTCTGATCTCTGTTTGGGCGAAAATTGGATGAGTTATGACAGAAATTGATTTTTCCCCAATTTCTCCACTAAAATTGGTGGAACTTCCAGTTAAAATTCTAAATCTGGAAAATATGCCATAAATGGCGTGCCCTCCTAAAATTCTGCCAACATAATTCGAAATTAATTAACGGATAAGCGTTTTTAATTATGGGATAAGTGCATTTAGCACTAATTATGGTTTAACGTAATTAAACCATGTTTTAACTTAATTAAATAGGTTTAAAATCTTGTCATTTCATCCGTTTAGCCTCTTGGTTCTTCGGATCTGGCCATATGGGGAAGGGGTTGTCCCACGGGGTTGGCCCCCTCCAACCCCCAACTGTCGGGTGTGTAAAAAATAAGTTGATGCGGACACCTTAGTGGTTAAGAACCACAAGGTAGAAGAGTTGGTAAGGAATTTGGATGGTGGGAAGAAGGTCGTGGGTTTGACCCCCACTCTGCCATATAAATTTTACATGGATTTGTCATGAGACTTTCTTGCCAAACTTGGGGGACTCCTCCAGACTTAGCCTCCGTCACTTTAGTTAAAGTCTCCTCCAACTTTGGTTAAATCAGACAAGTGGGTTTAAAACATATATATATATATAATTCCACCATTAAACCTTAGTCCAACATTAATATGACAAATAATTCAATCCAAATTTTGAAGAGGGCCCACTAGAGAGGACATGTGGCACCCTCTGGTTGGGTTGTACTCCAACCTTAAAAAAAAATCAAATTCCAACCTAGGAAGAATATTGGAGATCATTGGACAATTTCTCTCTTCACAAACCCATCTGACGAATCTAAATATGTGACTTGTCACAATGCCACTAGTTGTAATCTAGAGAATATTCCCTGTAATATAGACTGTACCTGCCACGTCATCCATGTACATGTTCTGCTCCTTTTTTGGTTGTTTTGGAAAATGAACAAAAAATGATAACTCATTCATATGAATCAGATTTTGATGAAACGATTTGTGTCAGAATCATGGCGACAAACTCTATCCGGTCATTCTGGTTCGAAGCAATTTCGGGCACTTTCAATTTTTAGCTAAAACTTGAGCCTTAGATCATTCCTCCCAACTAGAAGCCTTTTGGACCGCAAAAGATACTATCAATTTTTCAGAAAGTGAGGGTACAACTCCCTCACTTTTCCAATCTCCAACCATTTTTCCTTTGAAGGATTTTTACCTTTGAGTCCAACTCTAAGGTATTCAACATTCCCTCTTCTTGAAGTTCTGCTTCATCTGTCAAGTATGAAATCTTGTTGAAGTTCATCAAGATATTCTGGTGAGAAATCATCTATTGATGGCAGTTGAACATGCTCTCCTTGAACATCAATCAAAGGAGGCTCAAAAAATCTCAAATTCTCAACATTAACGACAGAATAAATTTTCATATAAGGAGGAAAATCTAGCTTGAATGCATTTGTACCAATCGTTTCCATAATTTTAAATGGACCATAACAGATTGGTTTGAGATTTTTACGTTCCCCTTGCAATCTTTCCTTGCTTATGAAAAACCAAACTTCATCACCAACTTGGAATTTATGATCAACCTGGTGTTTTTAATGCCTTTCCTTGTAGCTGCTTTGACTCTTTTCAAGTTGCTCTTGCACTGTGTGATGTATCAACTGAATTTTCTCAATGAAATTTCTTTCCTTATCTATGTCCATATATAGCAACATATTTCTCAAAGATAAAGTCCAATGGTGATCTTGTCAAGTAACCAAAACATTCCTCAAATGGCTATGTATCTATGGAAGAATGTTTTGCTCGGTTGTATGTAGGAATTTACATGGTATCAGAGCTATTTTGAGGGCCACGTTCGTTGTTGATCAAAATCCGAAGCCGGTTTGGCTACATGCGAATGAAATTTTGTAGATCTACTATTTCTGAACATTTTTGGGCTTGGAGAACTGCTCGGTTGTGTCTGGAGCATCTATTATAGTGGAGAACGCCTTTCGTTTCATGTGAAAAGGTTTCCGGCTGCCCAAGTTATGTTAGTTTAGATCTTCAGGTATAAAGCATCTATTTTGCAGTTATATTTGTTAATATTTCTGCTTATTTCAGTTTTTTTTTTTTGTATTAAGGTTTTATTTATTTTCCGGATCTATACCCTCTCCTCTGTGTATGCTCTTTGTTGTGTGCTCCGTGCGATCTCGACAAATCAAAAACAGGAAAAAGGGATATTTTTTTTGCTATGTATGCTCTTTCCCCGCATCTTTGTGCGATCTCGGGAAATCAGAAATAGTAAAGAAAGTGATAGTTGCCGGTAAGGGTAACTGAGAATCTAAAATTCTGCCATAAGGCTTTGCATTTCATTTTTTGCTCGGTTTTTGTGTATTTTTGTGCAGGAAAAGGCACGCACACAAAAAAAAAAAAAAAAAAAAAACCCTTCCTCCTTCCATAAAATAACATGATCCTTTTACTGTCTCACTTGATGAGGGGTTAGTTCATGAGAATAGAGGTCTTGGGTTCAAGTCTCATTCTCAAGCTTCTTTTGTAAAAGTTTTGTTCAGAGGGGCGGATTTTTTTTTTAAAAAGCCGCACTTCATTCCGTTCCCATAGTTATTCGACATCTACAACTCAGATTTTTCAAAAGGCATCACTTCTTCATCCGAAAGACGTTTTTCCAGCTTTTTTTTTTTAAACGGCCTAATGATGCAGGGGCATTACACACTAGCCAGCAATGTAGGAAGTTTTTTCCACATGTTGTGGCTAGTAGGGTTCGAAACATCTGAATTGTAACAGCTAGGTGTCAATACCTCAGCTGACTGTATTATTTAGATTAGTTAGAACTTGTAGGAGTCGAACAGTTAGGCTCGATCCAGCTGTCAGTTCAGTTATTGAATAAATTGTAATTAGGCTTTTGGGTTTCTGAAATGGTCCTCATAGAGGAACCGAAGAGTCACACTATAATGTATATAAATTGAATCCTCGGATGCATTGAGGAGGAGGAAGAATAGAGAAATTTATGCAATACACTCTGTACATGGTCAGTTGCTTCCAATTAAATAAATTCAGTGTGCATTTACCGTAGAGTCATTTCAAATCCTTGATTGTGGGGAGATTTTTTAACTATGAAGTGATGAATTCGATGCATATATGATCAAAACCCTGTATTGAATCCCACATATTTCTGCCTGGTATTCCCTTATTTACTCGAGGAAACTCTGTAAATTCAACCCCGCCATAGGCGAGGTCTCTGCATTAAGTCGTGGTCATTTAACTCTTTTTCTTATAACAGAAGTTCGCTTTGGTTTCAAAAGAAATACATTCGTTGGTTGATAATCAGAATTCTCAACCTGGGTCAAAGACCTGAGTTAAGGCAGACGAAGGATAACGCAACCTGACACATTAACCTTGGTAAAGCACTGTAGAAAAACCACGAGTGGTTTCTGGATTCCTTCGTACCACTTTTGCAGTTAGGTGGTATTGCCCTGAACGCGGGCGATTCCATAGGGTGGTTGACACGTGGCTGGGCTACTGTTCCAATACCACCGCTTAAAGTACGCCTTCGCGCATTAAAAACCGATGCGGGATGCCGAACGAAATGCACACGGGCCATTGTTCTAGGCAAAGGCGATCAGACGGTGTTCGACTGACGGAAATGTCCGGATGATAACCAAGGTGCGCAGACGATAAAATAGGTACGGTGCATGCATCTGCATAAGTGGGGCTGGTTCAAAACTCTATTATAAAGTTTGTAGAAAAAGCGTGGAGTATAATTATAAAGCCGAAGGTTTAATTATTAGTTATGAGGTGTCGGGATATCATATAAGGCGCGGAGATTTATTTAAATCACAAAGGTTTATCTTAAAACCAACATTTATATATATATAACGCTCGAAGTTATAGCTTTGATTATAAAGTTGGAAATAAGATATAAACCGGGGATTACATATAACACTCAAAAGCTACTGAAGATATTTATTTATCAAATTCTCCAAATTTGATAAATAAAATAGTCGAGGAAAACGAGACGGAGCCACGACAACGGTTGGCCATCCCTCCTCAGGGTGCCTTTCAGTTGTGTCATTGCGTCATTTGTGGTATCAGAGCCAGTCTGACGTTGTTTTGCTGACATGGAAATCTGAGTTGGTAGAGGTGCTGGAAGAAGAAGACCTGTTGCCAATGCTGAGGTGTTGGGGATGTTGCAGAGGGTCGAGGCCAGAATAGATGCCATGGAGCAAAGACAGCCCAGAGATCCTAAAGACATCAGCGAACCTGAGACAGAAGAAGCTGAAGAAAATGTGGAAATTCCTCCTGACATGAGGCTCCTTAGAACTGTTCTGGGGTCTGCTGTTAAGCCCAGGATTGAAGTGTCAAGCTATTCAGGGGGACTGAATCCAGAGGAGCTGGTGGACTGGATAAATGAATTAAACAAGTGCTTCGATTATGAAGAAATAAGTGAAGATAAAAAATTCAAGTTTGCAGTAACAAAGCTGAAGGGACATGCTACACTTTAGTGGGATGGAGTGCAGGCAAAAAGGAGGAGAGTTAGCAAGAAACCTATCAAGAACTGGACCAGAATGATGGCCAAATTGAAAGGTAAATTATTACCTAGTGATTACCAGCTGACATTGTATAAAAAAATGCAGAACCTGAGACAGAGGTTGCTAACAGTAAAGGAGTACATAGAGGAATTCTACAGAGTAAGCATAAGGGTTGGGCAATTTCAAGATACACCAGAGAAGACTGCTAGGTATGTGAATGGTCTCAAGCTAGAGATCCAAGATGAGATTGGTCTCCTGTCTCCTAGGACAGTGGAAGAGGCCTACCAGATGGCCTTGAAAGCAGAGGAGAAACTCCTGAGGAAACAGTCTGCCAAGAAGAGGGGTACTTTTCGTGGGAAGGAAAGTCACGGTGGCAGAGGGAAGCCTGCTACACCCAAGGATGGAGCTAGCAGTAGCTCACCTCAGAATGCAACTACAGAGGATGATTCAAGGGGTAGAAGGGTTTCTTACAGAGGAAAAGGAAGAGGAGGCAGAGACAGAGGCAGAGGTCAAGAATTGAGGTGTTATAGATGTCAGTAGGTGGGACACAAGCACTATGAATGTCCAGAGAATGTGGGTGCTGGTCCGAGAAATGTTTTTGTTGCCCAGACTGGAGAAGAAGCAGAAATTGAAGAAGAAATTCTTCCAGAGAGGGGAGAATCCTTAGTGGTAAATAAGGTCATGTTGAAGCAAGCTAAAGAGGCCACTGAGCCTGCACAAAGGAAGACTTTGTTTAGGAGCATTTGCAAGGTCCAAGGGAAATGCTGCCAGCTAGTCATTGATAGTGGCAGCATAGACAATTTGGTTTCCACTGAGGTCATATAAAAGTTGAAGCTGAAGACTAGGGAGCATCCAACTCCCTACAGGGTGTCCTGGCTGCATAAAGGGCACCAACTGGTTGTGAAAGAACAGTGTGAAATAGAGCTGCAAATGGGCAAGTACAAGGACAAAGTTTTGTGTGATGTAATGCCCATGGATGTGTGTCATATACTGCTGGGTAGACCTTGGCAGTTTGACAGAGCAGCAGTGCATGATAGCAAGAAGAACACTTACAAGTTCTTCAAGGATGGGGTACACCATACATTGATACCCATGGAAGAAGGAGAGCCATACAGTAGAGTGATTGATCCAAAGACCTTGTTGCTGAGTGGGAAGGAATATCTACAATAGATAGAAGAAGAAGAGGTAAGCTTTGCTTTGGTTTGCAAACCTAAGGTAGTTCTTACTTCTACAAAGATTTCTGATTTACCAGTAGAGATACAAGAGATGTTAGACAATTACTGTGACATTTTTGTGGATGATTTACCTGATGAGATGCCACCTGTGAGAAAGATCAACCATCAGATAGATTTTATCCCTGGTTCAAATCTGCCAAATAAGGCAGCCTACAGAATGATTCCCAAAGAAAATGAAGAAATCAGGAGACAAGTACAGGAATTGGTGGACAAAGGACTGATTAGAGAAAGTTTGAGTCCATGTGATGTACCAGCAGTATTAATCCCGAAGAAAGATGGAGGCTGGAGGATGTGTACTGATTACAGAGCAATCAATAAGATCACAATCAGGTACATATTTCCTTTGCCCAGAATTGAGGACTTAATGGACTGTTTGAGTGGTGCTAAGTATTTCTCAAAGATATATTTGAAGAGTGGATATCATCATATTAGAATAAGAGAGGGTGATGAGTGGAAAACTGCTTTTAAAACAAATGAAGGACTGTATGAATGGATGGTAATGCCTTTTGGGTTGTCAAATGCACCTAGTAATTTTATGAGACTTATGAATGAAGTATTGAGAGAATTCATTGGTAAATTTGTGATAGTGTATTTGGATGATATATTAGTTTTCAACAGAACTAAAGAGCACTTAAGGCATCTTAATCATGTCTTGAAGAAGTTGCACCAAGAGAAACTGCTGATAAATCTGAAGAAATGCTCATTCATGAAGGAAGAGTTGGTGTATTTTAGGTTTTTTGTTTCTGCAGAAGGATTGAAGATGGACCCGGAGAAAGTCAAGGAAATTATAGAGTGGCCTTCACCCAGGAATGTTTTTGAGGTAAGAAGTTTCCATGAACTTGCTAGCTTTTACAAAAAGTTTATAAGAAACTTCAGTAAGATCAATGCACGCATAATCGAGACAATAAAGAATAGCAAACAGCCATTTAAGTGGACTGCTGAAGCAGAAAGGAACTTTGAAGTTTTGAAGCAGAAGATAACCGAGAAGCCTGTTTTGATTCTGCCTGATTTTACTAAACCATTTCAAGTAAAATGTGATGCCAGTGGAGAGGCCATTGGAGCTGGGTTAAGTCAGGATGATAGGCCTGTGGCATATTTCAGTGAGAAGCTGAATGACACCAGGAGAAAATATTCCTCTTATGAGAAGGAATTATATGCAATTGTTTAGGCACTGAAGAAGTGGAGACATTATTTGATGTCTAGGGAATTTGTATTGTATTCTGACAATCATGCTTTGCAATATATTGTACAGCAGCCCAAGTTGAAACATAAGCATGCCAAATGGGTTGAGTATCTCCAAGGTTTTAATTTTGTTTTGAAACATATAAGTGGTCAAGCCAATAAAGTAGTTGATGCTTTGAGTAGGAGGCACATGCTTGTTCAAGAAACTAATTTTGAAGTTGTAGGATTTGATTTTCTGAAATAATTGTATAAAACAGATCCAGATTTTAAAGAAGCATTTGGGGCATGTAGTAACCCTGTTTTAATAGATAGAAGCCAGTGGCTGGACTATTTCATGTAGGAGGACTTGTTATTCATAAGAATACAACTATGTGTACCAAAATGTTCCATGAGAGAAAATTTGATCAAAGAGAAGCATAGTGGGGGACTTGCTGGACACTTTGGTACTGATAAGACTTATGAGCAGCTGAGTCACTTTTATTTCTGGCCCAAGATGAGAATAGAAGTGGATAAGTTTGTGAAGAACTGCAAAATCTGTCAGTATGCTAAAGGAAGGAGTCAGAATGCCGGATTGTACACTCCCTTGCCTATTCCAGACAGGCCTTGGGACATGGTGAGTATGGATTTTGTTCTAGGATTACCCAAGACTCAGAGAGGGAATGATGCAGTCTTTGTTGTGGTGGATAGATTCTCCAAGATGGCACATTTTATTCCATGTTATAAAACTAGTGATGCCACCCATGTTGCTAACTTGTTTTTCAAAGAAGTTGTTAGATTGCATGGGTTACCCAGGAGCATTGTTTCAGAAAGAGACACCAAATTTGTGGCGCACTTTTGGAGGAAAATTTGGAAGAAACTTGGCACCAAACTAAGTTTCAGCTCAGCTTATCATCCCCAGACTGATGGACAGACTGAGGTAGTGAATAGGAGTTTGGGAAATTTGTTGAGAAGTCTTGCAGGAGAGCATCCCAAGCAATGGGACCATATTTTGCCTCAGGCAGAATATGCATATAATGACTCACCAAACAGGAGCACAGGGCAGAGTCCATTTCATATCATTTATGGAATGCACCCCAGAGGAATATCAGAGTTAAGAAATCTGGGAAGAGCAGAGCTAAGGAGTGCAGATGGTGAGGAATTTGCTTCAAAGATCCAGGCCATACATGAACAAGTGAAACAACAATTACAAGGCAGCAACATAAAATATAAGAGCAGAGTAGACTTGAGCAGAAAATAAGTTCATTTAAAAGTAGGAGATCAGGTTTTGGCACACTTTAGAAAGGAGAGGTTCCCAAAGAAGTAGTATAATAAATTGAAGTTCAAAAAGATTGGGCCATGCAAGATACTTAGGAAGTTTTCTGCAAATGCTTATGAGATTTAATTACCTCCTAATGTTGGAATATCTCCCATTTTTAATTTCGCATATTTGTACAAGTATGAAGATGATGGTGCAGAAGAAAGATCAGCAGACAAGGAACAGATTTAGTGGAAAGAACAGCTACCTCCAACACAACCATTGCAACCAGAGAAGATATTGGATAAAAGGGTGTTCAGAAGGACCAGAGGACGAGAGTACTTTCAGTACTTGATCAAATGGAAGGATAAGCCAGAGGAAGATGCCACTTGGATGACTGAAGAAATGTGGCAGAAGATAGGCAGATCAGTAAAAGAGCTCATGGACAGGAGCCCATGAAGAAGATTTCCCTCGGGAGTCTGATGCAGGGGCATTAGACACTAGCCAGCAATGTAGGAAGTTTTGTCCACATGTTGTGGCTAGTAGGGTTTGAAACATCTGAATTGTAACAGCTAGGTGTCAATACCTCAGCTGACTGTATTATTTAGATTAGTTAGAACTTGTAGGAGTCGAACAGTTAGGCTCGATCCAGCTGTCAGTTCAGTTATTGAATAAATTGTAATTAGGATTTTGGGTTTTTGAAACGGTCCTCATAGAGGAACCGAAGAGTCACACTATAATGTATATAAATTGAATCCTCGTATGCATTGAGGAGGAGGAAGAATAGAGAAATTTCTGCAATACACTCTGTACATGGTCAGTTGCTTCCAATTAAATAAATTCAGTGTACATTTACCGTAGAGTCGTTTCGAATCCTTGATTGTGGGGAGATTTTTTAACTGTGAAGTGATGAATTCGATGCATATATGATCGAAAACCTGTATTGAATCCCACATATCTCTGCCTGGTATTCCCTTATTTACTCGAGGAAACTCTGTAAATTCAACCCCGCCATAGGCGAGGTCTCTGCGCGAAGTCGTGGTCATTTAACTCTTTTTCTTATAACAAAAGTCCACTTTGGTTTCAAAAGAAATACATTCGTTGGTTGATAATCAGAATTCTCAACCCGGGTCGAAGACTTGAGTTAAGGCGGACGAAGGATAACACAACCCGACACATTAACCTTGGTAAAGCACTGTATAAAAACCACGAGCGGTTTCTGGATTCCTTCGCACCGCTTTTGCGGTTAGGTGGTATTCCCCTGAACGCGGGCGATTCCATAGGGCGGTTGACATGTGGCTGGGCTACTGTTCCAATACCACCGCTTAAATTACGCCTTCGCGCATTAAAAACTGACGCAGGATGCCGAGCGAAATGCACACGGGTCGTTGATCTGGGCAAAGGCGATCAGACGGTGTTCGGCTGACGGAGATGTCCGGATGATAACCAAGGTGCGCAGACGATAAAAGAGGTACGGTGCATGTGTCTGCATAAGTGGGGCCGGTTCAAAACTCTATTATAAAGTTTGCAGACAAAGCGTGGAGTATAATTATAAAGCCAAAGGTTTAATTATTAGTTATGAGGTGTCTGGATATCATATAAGGCGCGGAGATTTATTTAAATCACAAAGGTTTATCTTAAAACCAACATTTATATATATAATGCTCGAAGTTATAACTTTGATTATAAATTTGGAAATAAGATATAAACCGGGGATTACATATAACACTCAAAAGCTGCTGAAGATATTTATTTATCAAATTCTCCAAATTTGATAAATAAAATAGTTGAGGAAAACGAGACGGAGCCACAACGACGGTTGACCATCCCTCCTCAGGGTGCCTTTCATTTGTGTCATTGCATCACCTAATTTTTCGAGATATTTCCATTGGAGCAGTTAGTTTTAGCTTTTCTCAGCTTCAGTTTAAAAAAAAAAATGGAAAGTACATGCCCAGTTATTCTTAACAACACCAATTATTTCCAATGGCTACCTCACATGGAAGATATACTTATAAGTAAAGGGATTTACAGAATAGCCACAGGACAAGAAACTAAACCTTCCGATGATGATAAAGCTTCTAAATGGGAAAATAAACAAGATCAAGCACAAGGGTTGATAGGAATGTCCATTTCTCAAGATATTTGATTTCATATCCTTGACATTGACACCCCTGATGAGGCCCTGGAAAAGCTAAAAACTATTTTTGGCGTTCAAAATCAAATCTGGGCCCACCAGCTTGAAAATGAGTTTCTTACTTTGGACCCCAATAATTGCTTCTCCATTGAAGATTTTTTGTCCAAATTTAAGACCCTCAGAATTATTTTAGAAGGTTGTAAGATAAAAAAGGACGATGGTAGCCTCATATATTTCATTCTTGCTAAGCTTGGTTCTTCATACTCTGTATTTGTTTCTGCCTTCCATTCCACCAGAGAAGCCATCATTTCTTCAGGAACCACCTACAAGAATCCCTCTTTTGATGCCTTTTTTTATTCTTTGATAAGAGAACAAGAAAAATTTTTACATCTTGGTCTTATCACTGCTGGAAACGCTTCTAAGAAAGCCTTAGCAACCCAAAAACAACCATATCAAAAGAATCCCAAGAAGCAGTATCCTAAAAAATATGGTCCTAAACCAAACAAAGGCCCTAAGAAATTTCAACCGCAAACTGAAAAATAAAATCACCAAAATAATAAGGCAAATCAAAACAAAGGGAAGAAGACAGATAGACATTGCAACTTTTGCAATCGGGATGGCCATATAGAGTCCAAATGTTTTAAGAAGATGGAAGCCTTAGAAGCAACAATGAAGAAGCACAACATCAATTTGGAGCACTCTTCACCTTCATCTTCAGGCATGGAACTTTCTACTTGTGGTTGTCAAGCATCAAGATCTGGTTATGCATTAAATGTATCTTTTTCTTCTCCTTCTAATGAGTGGCTCATTGATTCTGGAGCTTCTTACCACATGGATAAAAATAAATCCATGTTTTCTTCTTTAAATTATTGTAACACCAAACATATTTATGTTGGTGATGATAGATCTCTTAGTGTTGTAGGATCTGGAACCATTCATCTAGATAATGGCCAGTTTAATGATGTACTATGTGTTCCTACCTTGTCATGCAACCTTCTATCTGTTTATCAGATAACTCATTCAGGTGAAGGGAAAATAGTATAATTCTCACCTCATGATGTTGTAATCAAGGACCTCAAAGATCCTAAACATATTTTAGCTACTGGCATTGCTGATGATTCCACAAGGTTGTATAAGTTTGACAAATTTGGGTCATCATCTCTTCCCTCTATTTTTGTTGCTCATAATGATGATGTGAGCAAACTTTGGCATGAGCGATTTGGTCACTTAAACTATTTCTCTCTTCAAACTCTATGTAAGGAAAATATGGTGAGGGGCCTTCCTATGGTATCTTGCCGAGATGGTGTTTGCTCCGGATGTGTACTCGGAAAACATCATTGGGATATTTTTGACAAACGTGCCTCTTGGCATGCTTCAGCCCCTTTGCAGCTTGTGCACAGTGATTTATGTGGTCCACTTCCTGTTGTTTCTTTCTCTCGTTGCAAGTACTTATTAACTTTCATGGATGATTTTTCCAGACGCACTTGGGTATATTTCTTAAAACACAAGAGTGAAGTTTTTAACATGTTCTTGGCCTTTAAGGCCTTTGTTGAGAAACAATCTGGACATCAAATTCTTAAGTTAAGATCAAAAAATGGTGGAGAATATGTTAACAACAAATTTATCAACTTCTGCACTGAGCATGGCATTTAATTGCAACATATTGTTCCATATACTCCACAAAAAAATGGTGTAGTTGAAAGGAACAGTCGCACCTTAAAAGAAATGGCTAATTGTATGCTTCAATCTAAAGGACTTGGTCTCAATTTTTGGGCAGAAGCCATGAACTATGTAAATTACATATTAAATCGCACTCCTACTAAGGTTTTAAAGAATATAACTCCAGAAGAAGCTTGAAGCTCAATCAAACCAGATGTAAGTCACTTTCGTGTTTTTGGAAGTGATGCTTGGGCCCATATTCCATATGTGAAACATAAAGCCTTAGAACCTAAGAGTGAAAAATGTATTTTTGTTGGATATTCTAAAGATGTCAAAGGATATAGACTTCTTCAACCAAAATCCAAAAATATAATCATTAGAAGAGATGTAAAGTTTGATGAAAATATATCGGCCTGCGAGCCTAGTTCAGCGGGTGTGCCACCTTTGGCCTGCGAGCCTGATTCAGCATATGTGCCACCTCTCTCTCTCTCTTCTATCTTTAATAGCATTCCTTCTAGTTTAGATGATGACAACAAGGATGACAATCCTCCTCCAACTCGTGAAATTGTTCCTTATACTCCATCACTTCCAAGATGGGTCTGCTTTACTTGGGATGTAGCAGGTTCTCTTGCAGGTGACCCTACCGATCGACGCCATACACATTCTCAGTTTGAAAGAGCTTCTTCCTTATTGGCTCAAGTTCTAGAAAAATTTGATCCAGAAACCTTTGAAGAAGCCTCCGGTCATCCAGATTGGGATGAAGCTATGAATGAAGAGTATCATTCCTTATTGGAAAAAAATACTTGGGATCTTGTTCCTCTTCCAAAAGGAAGAAAACTTGTCAGATGCAGATGGGTTTACAAAACCAAGTTTGGACCAGATGGAAAAGTGGATAGACATAAAGCTCGTCTTGTTGCTAAAGTATTTTCACAAGTTGAAGGCATTGACAATACTGAAACCTTCTCCCCTGTTGCCAAAATGAATTCTATCCACCTTGTTCTTTCCCTTGCTGCCTCCTTTAAATGGGAAGTCCATCAGATGGATGTTAAATTTTTCCTTCTTACATGGAGATTTGCATGAATAAATCTACATGGAACAACCCCCTGGATTTATCCAAAAAGACTCTAGCCTTGTTTGTCGCCTTAGGAAGTCTCTCTGTGGTCTCAAACAAGCTCCTCGGGCTTGGTATGCCAAAATGGATAGATTTCTCTTAGATAATGGCTTTTCTAGGTGTCATTTTGACAACACTGTCTACACCAAGAAAGTGGGTAATTTCTTCACCATCCTCGTTCTTTATGTTGATGATATTATCCTTACTGGTAGTGATCCAAACCATATAAACCATGTGAAGTCTAGCCTCAAAAAGAAGTTTGAAATGACAGACTTAGGACACTTGCATTATTTCCTTGGTCTTCAAGTCTTGCAATCCAAGGAAGGCATTACCCTCTCTTAGTCCAAGTATGCATGTGATTTTCTACACCACTTTCACATGGAAGACTTTAAGCCTACCCCTTCTCCCTTTCAGTCTGGAGTCAAGCTTTCAGTCAACTATGCTACCCCTGAAGTTGATGTTACCTTATACCGTCAACTTGTTGGTAAAATTTTGTATCTAACCCATACCTGTCCTAACCTTTCCTTTGTCTTTGGTCTTGTTGCTCGGTTTATGCACCAACCTCATGAAAGTCACTAGAAAGAAGATAAAAGAATACTTCGATATATTCAAGGTACAGTTCAGTTCGAGATTCATTACAGTGCAGGAGCATCTCCCTTGTTGATTGGTTTCACTAATTCTGATTGGGCTGGTGACCCTGATGATCGGGAGTCCACTGCGGGATATATATTCACTCTTGTTTTAAGACTTATTACTTGGTCTTGTAAGAAACAAAGTGTCATCTCCCTTTCTTCAACAGAAGCAGAGTATCGTGGTGCAGTTGAAGCTAGCAAGGAAGCCATGTGGCTTCGTCAGATCCTATCTGAATTTGGTCTTCATTAGCAACAACCAACTACACTTTGGTGTGATAATCAGAGTGCCATTCAACTATATAAATATCCAGTTCAGCATCAGCGTATGAAGCACATTGAAATCCACATACACTTCATCAGAAAGCTCATTCATGATCGCGTTCTTGAAGTGTATCATTGTCCGACCAATGATCAAGTAGACGATATCTTTACGAAGGCTCTCATAGAAGAGAAGTTTACCAAACTTCGATCCATGATTGGAGTTCAGGAAAGTAGTAATTAAGGGGGGATAGGCTATAATGCCTCCTTCCTTCTCCTATTGTGCCACTTTTGTAAATCCTTCAATCCTATGCCAATTTGTTCTTAAAGGGGGATGTTAGGATATTTTGACACATAGGAAATAGGCTCCTTTTGTGTCACCTTTTTAAATCCTTCAATCCTATCCCAAGTTGTTCTTAAGGGGGGATGTTAGGATATTCCGACACATAGGAAATAGTTAAGAATAACTTAATCTAGTGTAGAGTTAGGTAAAGTGTGTTTCTTTACCATGTACATTTGTAACTTATAATCTGATGGTCACGATTTGTAGTGATCCGACGGTTATCTCTCACCTCGGTATTAACGACACTTGATCCATGGCTTGACACCTGATTGGTCCATGATCTCTATTTAAAGATCATGGAGGGTCATTTTTCCGGTAACCGTTTATGGGAGAAACATATGTAACTTTTCTTTTTAAATTAATAAATTCCCTGAAGTGGCCATGTTGGCTCAGGGCGTGGATTGTTTCCCTGTTTGAGGGTTTTAACCACATGATTATAATGGTGTATTGATTTGTGATCTGTTTGTGAGCGATGACCTTTTTTTCTTGATCTATGGAACTTACCCTGTAAATTCCTACATTGTATGCATGTTGTATGTAGTGTAATTGTTTGTCCCACAACTTGGGATGCTTGCTGCAATAGCCTCTTAGAAGATGAATAACAATTATATTTACCACATCTGTTTGACAATCTGTTTGTGGATGAAATGTTGTACTTTTCTTCAACTTTGTTTCCATCATGTCCCATAATTTTGACCAAAAATTCCCAACAAATCGAGAATCTCGATCACTTACAATAGAAGTAGGAAGACCAAAATTGATCCATACGTTTTGAAAAAAAATATTAGTAGTTCGTTCAGATGTAATAGTTTTCTTACATGCCATCAAAATAAACATTTTTCTAAACCTATCTACCACAACATAAAAATAATCATGACCTTTCCTTAACATAGGAAGGCCCCCTACAAAATCCATTGAGATTCTCTCCCAAGGATGAGAAGGGACTGGAAGTGGTGTGTACAAACCAAGATTCCTATTGCTAGGCTTACGTGTTTCACATAAATAACATCCTCAAATAAAACGTGAAACACTTTCATTCATGTGTTGCCAATAACAATACCTTTGGAGATGCACTATTGTCTTGCTTGCACCAAAATGTCCTGCAATCAATGATGTGTGTGCCTCCCTTATGATATCGTTTCTTTCTCCCTGTGGTATACATAACTTGCCCAAGTGATACAAGAAACTTTGATGCACATGATAATCTAAATCTTCACTTCGGTTTCCCTTACTCAAGTTCTCATACACATCTTGGAAATCACTATCATTCACATATTGTTCAATGTAACTTTCATGCATAATAGATTTGTGCTTGAGAATAATAGTTGAATTTGTAGAGAGAATATCAACTACCTTATTGTAGATTCATTTTTTGAACCTGATAACCAAGTGAAATTGTTGTAGAAAACCCATCCACCTGAAATGTCTTGATTGCTGCAAAATTGACTGTGATTCTAAGTATTGCAATGGTTTATGGTCGTTATGGATAATGGTCTCTTTCCCCATCAAGTAATGCTTCCATTTCTTTACACTTTGTACCAATGCATGTGACTCTTTATCATATGTGGGATATTTATTCATGGCTCCATTAAAAGTTTTAGAATGAAATGAGATAGGCTTACCATGCTACATGAGCACTCCTCCCATAGCATAATCACTTGCATGTGTTTGGATCTCAAATGGTTGTCAGAGATCTGGAAGTGCTAGAACCAGTGTTGAACTTGTATTTTTCTTTAAAGCATCAAATGATTTTTCCTGAAAATCTTCCCAATGGAAGACTTTCTTTATGCTTTTCAATGCATTTAATGGAGCTGCAATGGAAGAAAAATTAGCAATGGATTTCCTGTGCTTCCCCTAAAAAGCTTCTTACCTCGATAATTGTATTGGGCTTGGGCCAATTCAAAATGACCTCAACTTTGGAAGGATCAATCTTCAACTCACCTCCTCCAACAATGTGTCCCAAATATACCAACGAAGTCTTACCAAATTTGCACTTTGACATCTTAAGAAACAATTTCTCTTTTCTCAAAACATCAAGTACCTTGTTCACATGCATGACATGTTCTTCTCTTGATTTGTTGAATATGAGTATGTCATCTAAGTAACCAATGACAAGGTAATCTAGAAATGGTCTAAGTACATCATTCATTACTCTCATAAAATTATTTGGTGCATTTGTTAAGACAAATGGCGTAACTAACCACTCATATAATCCTTGCCTAGTTTTGAAATCAGTTTTCCAAATGTCTTCCTCAGTTATCCTAACTTGATGATAAACACTTCTCAAATATAACTTAGTGAAATAATTTTCATGCTTTAGCTGATCAAGAAAATCATTAATGTGTGGGAGTGGGTAGCGATTAATTACTGTGATTTTGTTCAGTGCACAGAAATCGATACACATGTGCAAAGTCCCATCCTTATTTGGAACCAAAACTATTGGAGAACCACATGGTGAAGTAGATGGGAGTATGATACCTTTATTCAGAAATTTTTGGATTTTATTCTTGATTTCCAAACTTTCCATAATTGACATGCGATACATACCGATATTTGGAAGTGGAACATCTTACTGTAGTTGAATCTCATGCTGAATTCCAATCTTGGGTGGTAACCCCTTTGGTTCTTAAAACATCTCACCATGTTGACTTACCACATCAAACAAATTAGATTTCAATTTTTCATAACATCCATCAAAAGATTCATAGTCAACATATTCCTTTTTCTTGATCATGAGAAGTGATGGACCTCTAAATTAGACATAAAATAAGGCCCATCTAACATTTCTTAGGCCCATCTACCTTCCTTATGCACATAAAAGTATATATTAAATCTCTCCTTCTGCAGTTAATAATGTTTTCTTATGCTTTAATATGTTCTTAGGGAGGATTAAAGGTAGTTGAAATTTTTTTCCTAATATCCTTTATTTTTATAGAATATTGTAAGAATATTTGGCAGATTATACAGATTTGGAGAAGGAGATGATTTAGGGACTTGCTCCTTGCCAGTGGAAGATCAAGATTAGAGAATAAATGAGCACAAGATCAGGAAATTAGGGAGAAATCTTGGAGAGGTTTAAGGGATTTTCCACCCTCCTTAAATATCACAGGTAGCCAAAGGATCCTCATGAGATCCCCCTCTAGCAATTCGAAATTCAGAGGCAGCCAAGAAACTTAAGACCAAGTGGACTCAAGCCATACTTCACTTGGAGTCTCCAGCAAATAGAATTCCAAGAGGAAACCAAGCAACTAAAGACGAATGGAACTCAATATATGTTTACTTGGAGTCAAAGTGGACTCAATTACCATTTTCAAGGGAGTTTTTGGTAGCTACCTTGGAGAATAAATAGAGCAGAGCTAGAGCTAGGATTTAGTTAGTTAGTGATTCAATTTCATTCAAAACTTTTGCTGCAAGATATTAGGCTTTTGTTGTTTTAAGACCTTCAGGATGTAATAAGATTTCATTTTTGAATGCAATGAGTAGACAAACACCATTTTAATGATTTCATTCCAGAGATCTGGGTTCATGGGTGAGGGCGCAACCCATGTGCTTCAGCTTCTCTATTGTCACTATCTTTTCCTTTCATGTCATTTAGCTAGTTTTTCTTCTGAACATTTAGCTAGTTTGCTAGTATTTTTATTGATGTTTTAGTTCAATTCTTGTTGTCTTTTGTTGTAGATTGAATCTTCTTACAGACTGGTAGAGTAGTTGATAAACTCCATAAATCTATGAGGGTAGCCTTCTCCTCTCAACTCTATAAATAGAGCTTGAGGAGGGTAGACCTTTTCTCATAGACCAAAAATGATTTCTTGCTTATGATTTCTTGGAAATAGATTAGATCCTTGCTTGAATCCTCATGAACATATTGTCTGTCTTTCTTGCATAAATAGGAAGGTTGATAACAGGTACATGAAGCATAGAACAGAGGGAAGTTATCCAACACCTCCTGCTTCATCCCCCATCTCCCTTCCATATATGTTGTTATGCTCTGCGCACTGCTGTTACACACTGCTTTTTCCCACTTATTCTCATGAACTTTCCCTTTTTATGAAAAACACGTGAAAACCATTCAAAACCACCGAAAAACCCGACCTTAACCTTTTATCCTCGAGACTCCTGCCACTATACGTCGCACTTTACAAATCGCAACATTTAACGTTTACCTTTAACACTTACCGCTTGTTCCTTGCGATCGCAATATTGCGAAATCACAAATCACACTTCGCACCGCTTACCTTTTGCCTTGAAGACTTACCACTCTCCTTCGCCAATTTCCTGCCTTATTCCTTTGTTCTATCAGTCACCATCGTCGGACTCGTTTTAACGAAAAAACGCTTGAAAAACATCGAAAACCCAACCTATGCCTTCCTCCTCGAAACTCCTGCAACCATACGTCACACTTCGCAAATCACAACATTTAACGTTTACTTTAACACTTATCGCTCGTTCGTTGTGATTATGATATTGCAAAATCACAAATCACACTTCGCAACTCTTATATTTTACCCTTAACTCTTACTGCTTGTTCTTGCGATTACGATATTGCGACATTGCATATCACAAATCGTAACTTTTCCCTTTCTTCTTTTCACTGCCACACCATCCCCATCACAAATCGCACTTCGCTGAACTTACCACATCGCAAATCGCAGATCGCAACCTGTACTGTATTGCGAATCACACTTCAGTGAATTTAGTTCATTCTATTAAGTCCTTACCACTATCTATTTAAACTTGCGATATTGTGATGTTCCCTCTGCCACATCACGCATCACAGGTCGCATCCCATAGGACTTACCACATCGTAGATCGCCTCCCGAAACATTTACTGCAATGCACATCGCACTTCCCACATTTTAGTTTATTTGTGTTAATCCTTACCACTAACCTTGTAAACTTGCAATATTGCGATTCGCGACCCACCACGTCATTCTTCGCACTTCGCACTGCGCATCATTTAGTTCATTTTGTTAAATCCTTACTGATATTGACAATTGCATTCTGCTATCGCATTGTTGAGTTTTTCCCACTCAAAATTCATTTCTTGCGTTATAATAAGGTTTCCTAAGGATTTAACCCCTATGTCCGCTCCAAAGCTATGTCCGCTCCAAAGCTATTTCTCATGACATCATAAAGTTTTCTAAGGGTTCAACCCCCGCTTTCTGCTTCCAAACCTCATTTCATGTGTTAAAACCCACATTAGCCCTTTTAGCCCCTTTTTCTTCCCTCTAAGATGCAAATTAATTATTTCTAATTAAAATTAAGGCATGGATAGTTTAGTTGCATGGATAGGAGCATGGTAGATAGATCATAGGATAGGTAGAGTGCATTTAGCTGGTTGGCCAAGTTTAGTGTGGTTTAAGATTAGTTTCCTTTCTGCCATTTATTTTAAGCAATATAGTTTAGTTTCTTTTTAGTCATTTTTTTTTCTACAGATTAAATTAGTTTCATTTCTATCATTTATTTTCAGCGATTTAATTTAAGTTTCCTTCTACCATTTCCTTTCTACAATTTATTTTAGTTTCATTGAAGTGTGATAGAATTCACTAAGAACCCTTAGAAATAGCACCCTTTCGTAAAGAGGAAGAGGATGACATGAAAAGAATGAATATGCTATGTATATATCACTGTCACCTCAAATTTTGTACGAACCTCAGGTTGATAAAGTAAAGTAGGGCAGCCCCTGGGAGTTGCAACACTCTTCGTGCAATACCAGGGCTCACCACTTTTTGGCATCATTGCCGGGGAGGTTTCTAGTAGATGTTTTGAGTTTGTTTTAGCATTATTTTCTGCTTTCTTTTCTTTTCATTTCATTTTAGAAATATTGAAAATTACAAAAACAAATCTGATTTTCATGCCTCATAGGAGTAGGGATACTCAGAAGCTTAAAAAAAAAAAACTTCTCCAATACCAACCCCCCCACTAGACCACGTGGTGCAGTAAGAACCACATCACCATACACTTTCGAAGGAAGAAGAGATGGATGGATATGATGACAATGAAGAATATATTATTGGGTTTCCCATTCAAGATATGGACATCAATGTACCTATTAATAACATCCCTCCATATTTCCTTCCCAACTTTCACGGTATGAGGACAGAGGATCCGAAAACATTTCTCTTTTAATTTGAGATACTTTGTAGGTCTTATGACTACTTATCACACACTCAAAAATAGAGATTTCTTCCTACAACATTGAAGGATAAATCTCTTAAATGGTTCATGAGTCTAGGTACTAATTCAATAAGATAATGAAATGATATGCAAAATATATTCCTAGAAAAATATAAACATCGTGATCTTAGAGAAGAATTTTTAGAATGAACCAAGAAGAATATGAGATCCTTGAGGATATAATAGAGAGATTCATGTATAATGTTAAGAGGGAAAAATTGCATCATCTAGGATTTGACACACTAAAAACCCTCTTACTTAGGACAATTAGGGATGAGTGGATTGATATCCTTAATCTCACGAGTAGAGGAGATGTATACCAATTTTCATTTGAAGAAATTTGTGAAACATGCAAGTGCATATCAAGAGGAAGGGAAAGAGTAAGTAAATAAACATCAACATTGGTAAGGCAAGATGAACTTGGAAATTTTCTTGATAACTTTAAAACGGAAATTCTTAGCAATCTAAGCGAAAAAATAGAAATGTTAAGAATGCAAAATTAGAAAAAATAATATGTTGATATTTTTTTATCCATGCAGAATCATATGCTACTAAATGTTGTTCATCATTCCCCAGGTTTAAAGAAGTTTACCAGGAAGATAATGGAGCAAGGCAATCACCAAAGAATTTATGTTATGTAGCTCCAAGGATACCCTGGCATCCTAGTCAACTTGATATGATGCAAGGACCCACTTCACAATTTCAATCTTATTCACATCCATCTCAAACTAATTGGGATACACTCTCTCCTTGGAAATATTGGCTAGCTCACCCCCAAAACCAATATTGGCAACATGGTTAGCAAGGTCTTTATTGGGAAAATCCACAATATCCTCAATATTTCCCTCCTTATCCTCCATACCCAACTCCATGCTATCCCTACCATCCACCTCCACCACAACCACAACCTCAACCACATCCATCTCATATATCCACCCTGAATCAATTACATGTACCACCATTTCCAAACCCACACCATGAAGTATCTCAACCCACTTACAATGCTGAGGTACAACACTACCCAACATATCCTCTTGATCTAAATGGTCTACATATTAGTTCAAGAAAGGTATGGAAAAGAAGAGACCTTCTTAATTTCATTGCAGAACAACCTCAAGAAGAAATATATTCAAATGAGGAGATCAGAGAGTCAAGTGTTACACTTGATGAAGAGAAGATATCAGAATCAGATGTTGAGAAAGTTACCTCATGTTTACCAGCATTTCCTCCATGTGTTCAAGAGAACAATAAGCAAAAATAGGAAGATTTGACTACCATAATAGAAGAGGACATCCAAGGTGATCCAACTCAGCAAGTGAACCAAGGGCATCACATCTATATTGAAATATGGTTCCAAATAGTCATTAAGTTGCAGCAACACACTCTTCTCCAACAATACTTGATACAATCCCAGTCAAATAAATTCATCTCTTATATTCAGGTACATGTCAGAACATGTATTCCAAGTGTGCACTAGATTTTATCTATCATCTTGATGTGCACATGGCTCCATTGGAAGTATTTATATACTTGAAAAAGGTTTTATTTTTTTCAAGTAGAGTAGGAAAGTGAAAAAATAAAAAAAGGAAAAAAGAAGAGAAAAAAAGAAGGAAAGAATAAAATCTCAGGTGAAAACCTCTTTTGAGGCATCTGAGATTGGCTCACAAATTGAAAACCTCCATGAGGCAGTCATTGGGTTGAAAAAAAGAGGAAAATAAAAAATTCAAGGTGAAAACCTCCTTTGAGGCGCTTAGGCAGACCTTCTAGTTGAAAACCTCATTAAGGCAACTACTAGGCCTTCAAAAAAGGAAAAAGGAAAGAATAATTTCTCCATGTATCTCTCTCTATTGAATGTGGGTGCTCTCCAACTTTTGCAAGAAGAAAACAGCAAGTTGGCACAAAAACAATATTTGGTCAACGCTTTAGTCAAAGGTAGTCAAGCTTGGACCTCCTCCTCCTGTGCTCAGAAGCTCCAAAAGGACCTCAAGTAGATTATCAAATGCAGCTTCAGAACCACCAAAGACAGCTTCAATAGTCATATCAACAACTTCAATATCACATGCAAAAACAAATCAATGGTAAGGCTTAGGTATGAAATCATCTAACCATTTCTTCGAATCTATTTTAGCTTAATAAAACATTAACAAGTGTGAGAAGGAAAGTTTTTATATAGCCCAAAATCAGTACCAGAGCAACCTCGGCCTTATCTAGCAACTAGCCTCAATTTTACCACCAAGAAGAGTAACAAGAAAAAAATTAAAAAGGACTTGAGAAAGTGGGCAGTAAGCAGTTCATTGTAATAGAAGACAAGGAGTGATAAGGGGTAACCAAGGGTGAAATCAGCTCACAAGAAAAAGAAAAAACTATGAATTTAATTTGCATGCAATAAAAAAAAAAAAACAAAAACAAAAAAATAAATAAAAAGAAAAAAAAAGGAAAAGAAAAGAAACAAATAAAAGGTGGATCAACCACCTCTTGGCATGCAAAAAAAATTTACTTAAGGCATCTGAGGACCTCCATGAAGCACCTAAAAGAAGAATTGCAGCAAGAAAAATAGCAAGAAGATTAGCAGAAGAGCAGTGCATGGCCCAAGAAATAGAAAATTAAATAAGCCAGCATGTATGAAGAACCATAAGGCAGGGCGGATGAATAGGTTGCTCAGAGGATGAGAAATAGCTTCTGTAGGGGGGTGATGATGGGCCTCTAAATTAGACATAAAATAAGGTCCATCTAACCTTTATTGGGCCCTTCTACCTTCCTTATGCACATAAAAGGATATATTAAATCTCTCCTTTTGCACTTAATTAATTTTTCTTATGCTTTAATATGTTCTTAGGAAGGATTAAAGGTAGTTGCATATTTTTGCCTAATATTAGTTATTTTTGTAGAAAATTGTGAGAATATTTGGCAGATTATATATATTTGGAGAAGGAGATGATTTAGGGACTTTCTCCCTACCAGTGGAAGATCAGGATTGGAGAATAGATCAGCACAACATCAGGAATTTAGGGATAAATCTTGGAGAGATTCAAGGGGATTGTCCACCCTCCTTAACTCTCACAAGCAGCCAAAGGATCCTCATGAGATCCCCCTCCAGCAATTCGAATTTTAGAGGCAGCCAAACAACTCAAGACCAAGTTCACTCAAGCCATACTTAACTTTGAGTCTCCAGCAAATCTAATTCCAAGAGGCAGCCAAGAAACTAAAGATGAAGTGTAATGTTCCACAATCGGGAAAGCTCATGAATCAAGCAGTAAAAATGCATTTCCAAAAAAATTTGAAATAAAATACTGAAATGGACCCTTGGATCCCATAAATTAATCAATATACTATCTGAATCTAAGAAATGAGTTGAAACAAAGCAAACTAGGAGGGTTAAACAGATCTCCCACACCTAGGATTGCCAAAAAGTGCTAAAACCCCAAATTGCATTTTACCGGAGTTGTTGCATCAAAGTACTGCGCAGTCTAAGAAATTTTTTACACATAAAATCATAGGAGAAAAATAGATCTACTAATGTATTGATAAATAATGCTAAAGAACAAATATCTAATCTCCTATACAAAATACAAAGAAATCGGCAAGGGTTTCTTGTCAAACACTCTGCATATAAAATGGGAAATCTAGTAGTTTACTGCATAACCACTGAAATAATGAAGTACATGAGTGTAGAAGGCTGAAAGATATATGATCTTCTGTAGATAACTCAAGGGATTCCTGCCATGAAAGGATGAACCTCTTAATCACAAGGAAACTCTGCAACGGAGCCACCAAACCATGCAATGAACACTGCCTCCAAAATAACGCACTCCCTAGCAGAAACAATGCTGGGAGGGTATGGGAAATGTTTGTTCTGATAACATAGGTCTGAAATAAGTCCTGGATCTCTCCAAACATATCTCTCAAATGAAGTAAAGCTTCCTCCAATGAGAAACTAGCTCAGAAGCTGGGATTTCAATTCCTTCCATTGCTGCACCCAGCAACACTACACAATCTCTGGAAAAGTTGTGTTGATGATGTAGGCTGAAGCTTGGCCTGAAAACATGATGTGGAATGATGAATACAAACTCCCTCAATGAGGCTCCTCAAGGAGAGAGGTGGGATTCCCGCTCGGGAACACCTAGTGCTAAACAGCACTGCAACTTTGCTAAGGAGCAAAGCAGCAACAAGTCTTGGCAGACAAGAATAAGAAACTAAGACATGAAGAATAATGTTTCCATCCTCTTCCTTATATAAGATATGAGCTTTCTTGCCCTTAGCCCCACTCAATTAGGTCTTCTCCATCCAAAGATGCATCTCCCTCCAAAATTTCATTATTCCTTCTAGGATTCCTCCTCCACTAAAACTGCGTTGTTAACGTAGTCAAAGCAGCTTAGTTTCATCCTTGTTCACACATGGAGGTGTTTTATTAGGCTAGAAAGAGTGTCTCCTTTCACACTTGGAGTGTTTTTTGTTAGCCACCTATAAAAATTTTCATATCAAATGGTGGCTAAATCATTTTTGAAGCCTTCAAGAAACAATTTTTATTGCAAAATTATTAGTTCTTGAAGTCTTGTGTAGATATCTTATCCCTTGATTAATCTTCACTGCTGTTTCCCTCTTAAATTCTGAAAATCTGTTGTTTTCCCGAAGAAAGACTGCTACAAAAACTCCATTTTTCCTCATTTTCCCCCTCCTTTCACTCATTATTAACCTCCTTTTTATTCCCATTTCCCCATTATAATCCTCCTTTTTTCCTCATTATTCTCCATTTCCTTTCGTAAAAAACCCTTTGATAAGGTTTAAAACTTCTTTTTTGCCTTATCGGAAGCTTTTAAATCCTTTAAAAATCCTTGAAAAATCATAAAATGAGCCCTTTTTGTGCTAAGGCTTTAGTCCCCTTCGGCTAAGCCCTAAACCACTCCCCCACCATGCGAATTGGTGCTGGAACCAAGCACTAAGGCCCATGGCGCTTATCGCATCGGGGCATTCATGTGTAACGCGCTCCTTTTGTTGCGTTAAAATTTCCAATGCGATTGGCTCCCTTTGTATAAACTCCCGATCCCTTGCTTACTTTGTAAAACCAAGAGCGTGAAATCGGGCGCTAAAACACAAAAATACTTGGCAAAAAACCAAATTTCTCTTTGTATTTTGTTAAAAACCCACTTTCCTATGTTTTTATTAGGATTCGTCGTTTCATTGTTTTAAAGGAAAAGGACCGTTGATCTAAAAACCGATTGACGATCAATAAAATCTCGCATCGGAGATTTTTCATCGGGCGCATTTGAAAGGCCCCCTTCTTTATTCCGATTCCTATGAGCCCCTTTTTTGCTAAACCCCTCAACCACTTCCCCACCATATAACCTGAAGCCCTACAATCGAGTGCTAAACATATAAATAAACCCTCCCCGAAGCCAATTTCCCTTTGTATTTTATTAAAAGCCCCATTTTTCATATTATAAAGGAAACCCGCCGGTTCACGGTTTAAACCATTCCCAACCGTTGATCTGAAATGATCAAACGGTCTTCGGGATCTCGCATCGGAGATTTCCATTGGGCGCATTTGAATATTTTATTGCTCCCCCTCCGATTGGCAAACTCCCGATGGATTCTCAGCCGTTGATCTCCACCGCCAGACCCAAATCTGACGGCCCACATTGTTCTTCCCCAAAGCCCATCCTTCCACCTTCGGCATTCTTAAATAAATCTCCATCGTTGATCTGATCCTCAGATCAATGGCCCTCGTTCAATCGCATCGGAGATTTTCATTGCGCCTTTCCTCTCTCCTCCTCCGATCGCAATACCTCCAATTGTATCTAGGCCATCCATACAATAAGATCCGATGATCTAGATCATTTCTCCCTTCCCTTTGTTATTTTTCATGAGCCCGCCGTATAAAGTTTTAAACGGATCTCAACCATTGATCTCTGTAGATCAACGGCTCACATTGACCCATTCTCCGCTTACCTCTCACCTCATATTTATTTCATTAACCCACATATCAAATCTGAGTCGTTGATCTGTTTCATCTGATGGCCCAGATTTATCCCGATAGGCCCAACTCTTTTGGGTCCTACCCCTCCCAAATCAGATCTCCGTCATTCATTCCTATGATCTGACAGTCCAGATCAAAACCGCTTAGACCCTGCCCGACATCTTATCACCCGAGCATCTATTCTCCATTGCGCTCTCTCCACGACCGTCCCATCTAAGGCCCCAGATCTGACGGCCGACGCGCAGTTTCGTGTGATTTTTAGCCTGAAGGTTAATGATAAAAAATTACGCGATGTAGGCGGTTTTGAAAGGCCACGTTTTGGCCAGTAACGCATATCGCATTCAAAAAGGTAAAACTTCCTTGTCTTCATTTTATCGCGCGAAAACAATGGTTTCTATGGCCGAAACCACTTTACCCCATTTGTATTGCATTCCATCACATTTAATCTTCGTCGTTGATCTCTGCAGATCAACAATCCCAGTTTAATCATCGCCCTCCACCCATCCTCCAAGGGGCTTTTAAAGAAAATATCTGTTGTTGATCTCTGTGGCCGATCTCATCTGACGACCTAGAATTATTCTGAAACCCCAATCTCATTTTTAATCCCTTTTCCCTCCGCCAAAGGTTTTTAGCCCATTTCCTTGGTTATTTTTTCCATTTTGCGATAATGTAGCCCCTCTACATTATATTTCCCCGATCGATCTTGACCATTGATCATCATAGATCGATGGCCCCATCTTAAACTCCCCGCCATTATTCAACCGCCTCTCCTTTTAACCTCTGCAAGAAATCTTCGCCGTTGGATGCTTTCATCCAACGGCCGTGACCTAATTTCAACCTCCAAAGTAGTCTAAACCCAAAATAAGCAGGATTTTCTAACTTTTTCTTGTTTGTGTAGGTTTTAATAGTTTTTTCAAAAGTTTTAAAAGGAAATTGAAGGCCAGGGATGACGATCCCCCAGGCCTTTATTCATCAAAGAGATTGTTCCACAGGGTTTCCCATCCAAGTTTGCCGGTGCCTCATGAACACTGGCACCATTATAAAAGCCCTCTTTAACACCTGCATATCAACAAGACACAACAAAGCTTAATCAAACAAATAGTATCAGTTGGACAACACGAAATCAAAGCATAAACATGTTTGAATATTGTTAAAAACAGTTTTGAGGGATTATAGTCTAAATCGACTATCCAAAAACCTAATCCACTCAATTAAACACAGTGTAAAGAACAGAAGACACAGATTATGCCTAATCATACCTAAAACACAGACTTAAAGTAAATTAAAGGTGTTTTAGGGAAAGACGAAGCGATTCATCAATTCGAGAATCCTCCACTACCACATCAGAGGCAAATTTAATCCTCTCCAGCTACCAAAAGCCACCTGCAGCCTCAAAGAATTCAAAGGAGGCTGATTTATTACCAGAACAGAAGATATTTGCCTTAAAGCAACTAAATATTTATTTCAGATCAAAGAAACTAATTCAAATTGTTAGAAAATTTATTACAAGGATAAGAAATAGCCTTAAAGTCAAATCTTTTAATCCACTAAGCCTTGAAAGCCAAAACAGAGTTATGAAGCAGAGATATAGATCAGATGTTTTCCTACCTTATGCCTTGCATGGTTTTCAAGGCAGAGAATTGCATTAACTTTAAAATTAATGATACTTGAACCCTAGAAATATTTCCACCTCCTCATTTTTCTATAAAATCTTCTTGAGGAGCTCATTGTAAAGGGTTGGTTGCAGAACTTTGAAATATACTTGTGCTCGAAACTTTCTACATGTAAATAGTGTTCAGAGGCTCTTGAAGCTCTGTTTGTAATCAAATAAGTTAGGCTGAGAAGATAAAATGATTGCTGAACTGAAACATTGGACTTGAAGAATGTAACTGGATTGACATCAATATACAAGTTGATTCTTGGGAACCTGGTCTATATCACTGGTGAAGTGCTTCTTTTTGTGTTATTGTTTTCCTTTCATGTATGCCATTTTGTCCACTTATTCTCTAATAAAGAACAGCAAGCATAGAGTTAGGATTTACTGTTTACAATACCCTTCTCTGACTGATAAGATTTATCTCAATGTTTTCCTCCAAATTGTGTGTTTAAGAATGACTTAAGTTAAGTGTAAACATTATCAAGGAATGTTGGTTTGCCATTGTCTTAATGTGCGAAGATTGAAAGGAATTTCTTGAATGTTATTTTCATTATGTATTCAATAGAGTTAGACTAGGAAAGTTTATGGTTTTCCCTGTCTTCTAGTTCTTTCTTCAAAGGTGATTCTGAAAGTTTCCCTAAGAGCATGCTGAAAGCAGTTTAGATTTAAAAGTATATTTTCTGATCTTAGGTTGCACTTTGTTTTTCTTATCTATTTTCATCCCTTATGAAAGTAATCATGTGGATTATTGGATTGTTTGTCTGATAAGTTAGCTTTAATACGAACTTGTCCAAATAATTCTACGGTTAGCCCTGTCCTTTGGTTGGTTTTAAATAGTTACTTAAAAGGCTTTTCTTGTTTGGAAAGACTGATAAATCCTAGTTGAAATTATTGTCTTTTTCCACCCCTTCAACACTTTTATCGTTCCATTCCATCATTTAATCTCAAAGATCTTGTGATATAGATGACTTTCCCTTTGGACCACTCTTGAAATTGTTGCACAATTAAACCCTTTTATGACTCCATAGCCCAATGGACTAAAAAACAGCGTCATATCTATCCTATCATCCGAACCTTATTCTGATTGCTTGCAACTTCACACCTTTGAAACTCTTTCATTTTAGGACTTTCCACTCAACTAAAAATCATGCTCAACCATCCAAAACCAAACAAAAACCCTTGCTCTTAATAACTAGCCTAATATCATACTCAAAAGCCTTAAAGATAAATCAATCTTTGCACTCATAGAGAGATCCCTCTCTGAATTCAGGAGGGCTAGATCCTAGAATCCCAAAGTGGTTCAAGTGTTCTCTCTGTAGTTTGTATTTTCCAATCTTGAAAATTACAGAGACCTAACATTTTTATCCTCCTTAGGAGACTTATGGGCTTTTCTACCCATTTATTCACCGACTAGAGTTGTTGCCAACTCTAATGTTCCTTTTAGCTTTAAAGCCAAAATTTTGGAACATTAAAATCCTCCCCTCCAAAATATTTGCTTGTCCTCAAGAAAATACATAGGGAGAGAAAAATTCTTCCCCTCTTCCTAATGTGGCCTCCCATCAATAGCCTCCATCACTGCATCAAGATAATATGCAATTAAACTGTCATCCAATGTTTCCTCCCAAGTGTGCAAAACCAAAAGGTCTACATCAATCAAAGGTGGAAAGTGTGAATGGAAACTTGCTTGTTGTCTCATGGCCTCCACAAAGTAGGAGTGATGATCTTCATTGTGAATGAGTGCCTCCCTCACCCATGCTATCATCCAAATGAAGTGAGTCACCCTCAAACAAGGCAACTCATGAAGAATCTCCTCCACCTCTGGCTCCTAAAATTTAGGTGGGATGAATAAGAGAACATGATAGGAAAGAGGGCCTATCCCACGCTTTCCTCCTCTCCACTTATGATAAGTGTAGAGGGTATGTTGATATTGGGCTACAACATGATTTCCCTCCAATGGCAAGAAGAAGATTGAGCCTCCAAGGACTCTTTCTCCAAAGTCATCAGACATTCCAACCCAAACCATTCCATTCAAGATGAATGGAACATCATCACCACATGGCATCGAAATCAGAAAATGGCTGAAGGTTATGTGCAATTTTGGATGATACATATGGTCTCTCTTATAGATGCAGCGCAATCCTCTCAACTACTAATTTAGCGCATCAAGTGGCAAGTTTTTCTCTAAATAATTTGCAGCCATACATGTTATCTCACCTACTATAAGATGGTAAGCTGCAATATACACCAGCTGTGTGCAATCAAATCAATACAACACTTGCCCAAATTCATGTAGAGATGGGTTAACAACATTACAATATTTGGCCCTAAAGTGACCATGAAACCCATAAATAATCTTTCTCTCTTGCGGAGCAATGCACTTTTTACATATGGTAAGAAAACACAAATACTCAATAGAGAAATCACTAAGTACATAAGTGTATTTCTTACCATGCACCATATGTGAGCTGAAATTGAGGTTCATGTATAAGTTCCCCCATGAGGATCCTCTCATAAAAATCTATAAGAAGAAGGGATACACATACTCCTTGGAACACTCCATCAATAAAAACACACTCCCATGTGACAACGCTGTAGGCCTTAGAAATAAGGCTCCATGACTCCTCTCTTTGACATTCCATATGCCAAAGTCATCCACCATCATGCTGCTATGTGAGAAGATCTCATCCCTGCATGGAAGTCTCTCATGATCCTTCAATGCTGAAGGGTAGCCTCTTTGCACCATGAATGTGCCTTCCCCTTTTTTGAAAATATCATGAAAAGTATGGGAAAATTTCTGCCCATACTCTCCCAAGTGCAACCACATCAACAACAAATTTTTCTGCTGCCTCATTTCTCCCTCATACAAGCCATGAAGTAAGATCATAATGGTCAACTTGTATGATGCCCCATACCAACAAGTCTTCTGCTGCTCTATCATATGGGTGCCATGCCATCCAATTGGTTTCTCTCTCCATACAAAGCTTCCCTTGAGTAAAAACACATCAGAAATACATAGAAGAAAGAAAAAATAAGTTGCCAATTGACAACCGGAGAGTGAATCATGGTCCCTCTCATGGAACCAGCGTAGTGCATCCTTTGCCTGCATCATAATAAGAAATAACAAGTGTTTTTCCAGCCACTTTTTTTCTGCCACAATCATCTCATAATGTGAAAACATGAAGTTACAATATGGTGTCAATGGTGCACACCAAGAAACATGTGGCTTCCCCCACAGCTCATCAAAAAGATAGCCAAAGTCAATGCTACAAGTAACTGCAAGTACATCATCATACAATATGCAAGAATAAGCAACTCTTCTTGATACATCATGCTGCTCAAATAAGGAAAAGAAGTACAATACAAAATGTGAAATTATACCTCCTCCATCATGTACTTGAGGTCTTGAGCTGAAATGGCTCAACTGGAAATTCTCCCTCACTCCCAATGAGTAGGAAGGTGGTTGTGACATCCTCTCTATCACCATCTAGGCTATGCATCTCTCCATATGCCAATATATGTCATGTTGGATGCCCTCCCAAGTGAACTCCTCTACCAAGGAAATATATGCATCAAAATGCATGGAAGAGAAATCCTCATGTGCTGCATGTAGAAATTTCTCCTTGAGACTAGAAGCTCTAGTCAAGAAGACTCTGCCATGTAAATAGATGACCACATCATCCACCATGTATCTGTCATATCCATCTGGGTCATCAAGAATCATGCATTCACCAAGATCCTTGGAGTACTCTACCAAGGGCTGAGATCTCCAATAAGGATCAATCCTCCTCAGTCACAGCGCTGGTGATCTATCATGTGAAGCTCCACTCATGTTTTTGCCTGCTACTTTGACATCCCCCATGCCAAATCTCTCCTCCAAACTCTTCACCTCTCCAAAATCCAAGAGTGGTGACTCCAAAGACAAGATGTCTTCTATCAACTCCAGATCAGGTGGCCTCCCCGGTGGAATGCCTCCATGTAGTGAGACATCAATGTCAATAATAGACTGCATAGATGGTTGGGAAACCTTGCCCTTGCTTTCATAGCGCAAATTAGTCTGCCTCTTCCTTGCATTGGCTCTCTGAAATAGAGAAGGGTGTGTGCCTCTCATCAATTGATGTTGCTCATCCTCTCCATCTCTTCCTCCCAGCTGCAATGTTGCACAATCATGTTGCTCACTGATTGTGCTTGGACCTCCATGTATGAGATCCTAGGGAACTTCTTGTAAGGATACAAGAATCCCTCTTGTTGGAGCATGTTCTCCTCCTCCCTCTGCATAAGGCACTGGATGTGCTCTAGATGTGTATGGGCAACATCTTAATAGTTGGATTCTCTTGTGAAAAAGAGATCTCCATGCCTTCTTGTTCAAGAATATGAACTGGGGGTTTTTCTTCTGGAAAAGTGTAATGCAAGATATCAGCTCCTCCCATCATTTTCTGAAATGGAGTTTCCTCCATCACATGCAAGGGTTTTTTTCTCTCAAGTTTTCCTTGCTCATGTGTATTAGTAAGTTTTTCACCAAACCTCTCCATCAATGTTTTTATGAATCTTGCATAACAGAAAGTGTTGGCATTCTTTAAGGAATAAGATTCAAAAATCCACCATGCATGAGCCTTACCTCTGGAATGCAGTGCTGCTACTATGATGGCTTCATCTTCAGAAATATGGTGCAGCTGAAAATAGGAGTCTAGCTCCTTCACCCAAGCTCCAGCTGAACATGTAGGTGATCCGGAAAAAGTAGATAGAAGAAATCTATCTGCATCCTGCTGCTTGATCTTCTCCATATGGATATTTCAAAACTCCTGGAAATCAGTATGATCTCTAAACCTCATAGTTTGAGACTCATACCCCGACAAAAAATCACTAAGAGTCATTCTCTTAGGCATTTTTCCTCCTCCCATCCATCTCAAGATAGCTCTGGGAACTTGACTGCATTGTGAATTATGGTGTGTAGATGCATTCTCACTCTCACCATATGAAAATCTAGATTCAGCTCTAGATTCAACCTCCTTTGGAGATCCCATCTCCAATCTCATTTTCTTCAGCTCTCCTTGAAAGCTCTGCATAGATTTTGGAAGAAGCTTTGTAAGCTTGTCTTCCTTCCTCCTGTCACATACTGAAGCTTTCTGTCTTCTATCCATCTCTCCTTCCTCTGATAGCTGGATCTCACAGGCTGAGCCAGAGATCATGCTCTGATACCACTGTAATGTTCCACAATCGGGAAAGCTCATGAATCAAGCAGTAAAAACGTATTTCCAGCAAAATTTGGAATAAAATACTGAAATGGACCCTTGGATCTCATAAATTAATCAATATACCATATAAATCCAAGAAAAGAGCTGAAAAAAAGCAAACTAGGTGGGCTAAACAGATCTCCCACGCCTAGGATTTCCAAAAAGTGCTAAAACCCCAAAACTGCATTTTACTAGAGTTGCTGCATCAAAGGACTGCGCAGTCTAAGAAAGGATTTACACACAAAATCATAGAAGAAAAATATATCTACTCATGTATTGATAAATAATGCTGAAGAAAAAAGATCTAATCTCCTATACAAAATACAAAGAAACCGGCAAGGGTTTCTTGTCAAACACTCTGCATATAAAATGGGAAATCCAATAGTTTATTGAATAACCACTGAAATACTAAAGTACATGAGTGTATAAGGCTGAAATATATCTGATATATTTTAGATCTCTCAAGGGCTTCCTCCCATGAAAGGATGAACCTCTCAATCACAAGGAAACTCTCCAACAGAGCCACCAAACCATGCAATGAACACTGCCTCCAAAATAATGCACTCCCTAGCAAAAACAACATTGGGAGGGTATGGGAAATGTGTGGTCTGATACCAAAAATCTGAAATAATTCCTGGAGCTCTCCAAAAATATCTCTCAAATGAATGAAATCTTCCTCCAGTGAGAAACTAGCTCAGAAGCCGGGATTTCAATCACTGCCATTGCTACACCCAACAACACTGCAAAATCTCCGGCAAATTTGTGCTGATGATGTAGGCTAAAGCTTGGCCTAAAAAAATGATTTGGAATGATGAATACAAACTCCCTCAATGAGGCTCCTCAAGGAGAGAGGTGGGATTCCCTCTCGGGAACACCCAGTGCTAAACAACACTACAACTTTGCTAAGCAGCAAAGTAGCAACAAGTCTTGGCAAACAAGAATAAGAAACTAAGACATGAAGAATAATGCTGCCATCCTCTTCCTTATATAAGATATGAGTTTTATTGCCCTTGGCCCCACTCAATTAGGTCATCTCCTTCGAAAGATGCATCTCCCTCCAAAATTGTGTTATTCCTCCTAAGATTCCTCCTCCACTAAAACTGTGTTGTTGACTTAGTCAAAGCATCTTGGTTTCATCCTTGTTCAACATGGAGGTGTTTTATTAGGCTAGAAAGAGTGTCTCCTTTCACACTTGGAGTTTTTTTATCCTCCTTAGGAGACTTATGGGCTTTTCTACCCATTTATTCACTGACTAGAGCTGCTGCCAACTCTAATGTTCCATTTAGCTTTAAGGGCAAAATTTTGGAACATTACACGAAGGGCACTCAATCTATGTTTACTTGGAGTAAAAGTGGACCCAATCACCATTTTCAAGGGAGTTTTTGGTAGCTACCCTGGAGAATAAATAGAGAAGAGCTAGAGCTAGGATTTAGTTAGTCAGTGATTCGATTCCATTCAGAAATTTTGCTACAAGCTATTAGGGTTTTGTTGTTTTAATACCTTCAGGATGTAATAAGATTTCATTTTTGAATGAAATGAGTAGAAAAAATCCATTTTATTGATTTAATTCTAGAGATCTGGGCTCATGGGTGAGGGCCCAACCCATGTGCCTCAGCTTCTCTATTGTTACTATCTTTTCCTTTCATGTCATTTAGCTATTTTTTCTTCTGAACATTTAGCTAGTTTGTTTTTATTGATGTTTTAGTTCACTTCCCATTGTCTTTTTCCATAGATTGAATCTGCTTATAGAGTGGTAGAGTAGTTGATAAACTCCATAAAGTTTTGAGGGTAGCCTTCCCCTCTCAACTTTGTCAATAGAGCTCGAGGAGGGTAGACCTTTTCCCACAAACCAAAAATTATTTCTCGCTTATGATTTCTTGGAAATAGATTAGATCAGTGTCAGCATCCTCATGAACATATTATTTGTCTTTCTTACATAAATAGGCAGGTTGATAATAGGTACAGGCAGCATAGCCCAGAGGGAAGTTCTGCAACACTTCCTGCTTCATCCCCCATCTCCCTTCCATCTATGTTGTTATGCTCTGCACACTGTTGTTGCTCTCCGCTTTTTCCCACTTATTCTCACGAACTTCCCCTTTTTATGAAAAACACGTGAAAACCATTCAAAACCATCGAAAAACCTGACCTCCACCTTTTCTCCTCGAGAAACCTGCCACTGTACGTCGCAGTTCACAAATCGCAACATTTAACGTTTACCTTTAACACTTACCGCTCGTTCTTTGCGATTGCGATATTGAAAAATCACAAATCGCACTTCGCACCGCTTACCTTTTGCCTTGAAGACTTACCAATCTCCTACGCCGATTTCCTGCCTTATTCCTTCGTTCTATCGGTCATCTTCACCAAACTCGTTTTAATGCAAAAATTCTTGAAAACCATCGAAAACCTGACCTCCGCCTTCCTCCTTGAAACTCCCGCCACCATACGTCGCACTTCGCAAATCACAACATTTAATGTTTACTTTAACACTTACCGCTCATTTGTTACGATTGTGATATTGCGAAATTGCAAATCGCACTTTGCAACTCTTAGATTTTACCTTTAACACTTACCGCTCGTTCTTGCAATTGCGATATTGCGACATCGCATATCGAAAATCACAACTTTTCCCTTTCTTCTTTTCACCGCCACGTCATCCCCATTGCAAATCGCACTTCGCTGAACTTACCACATCGCAGATCACAGCCTGTAACCTGTACTGTATCACAAATCACACTTCGTTGAATTTATTTCATTCCATTAAATCCTTACCGATATCCATTTAAACCTGCAATATTGCGATTCGCCCTCCACCATGTCATGCATTACAGGTTGCATCCCCCAAGACTTACCACATCGAAAATCTTCTCCCACACTTTTACCGCAATTCCCATCACACTTCGCACATTTTATTTTATTCCCATTAATCCTTACCACTATCCTTGTAAACTTGTGATATTGCGATTCGCGACCCGCCACGTCACTCTTCGCACTTCTCACTGCACACCATTTATTTCATTCCGTTAAATCCTTACTACTATCCATTTAAACTTGCGAAGTTGCGATTGCGACATCGCACATCGCAACTTTTGTTGGCCATCACATTCTGCCATTGCATTGTTGAATTTTTCCTGCTCCAAAGTCATTTCTTGCGTTATAATAAGGTTTCCTAAGGATTTAACCCCCTATTTCCGCTCCAAAGCTATTTCTCATGATATCATAAATTTTTCTATGGGTCTAACCCCCTCTTTCTGCTTCCAAACCTCGTTTCATGTGTTAAAACCCCCATTAGCCCCTTTTTCTTCCCTCTAAGCTACAAATTAATTCTTTCTAATTAAAATTAAGCCATGGATAGTTTAGTTGCATGGATAGGAGCATGTTAGATAGATCATAGGATAGGTAGAGTGAATTTAGTCGATTGGACAAGTTAAGTGTAGTTTAGGATTAGTTTCATTTCTGCCATTTATTTTCAGTGATTTAATTTAAGTTTCCTTTTGTCATTTCCTTTCTACAATTTAGTTCAGTTTCATTGAAGTGTGACAGACTTCACTGAGAACCCTTAGAAATAGAACCCTTTCATAAAGCAGAAGAGGATGACATGAAAATAATGCATCTGTTGTGTATATAGCACTGTCACCTAAAATTTTATAGGAACCCCGGGTTGATAAAGTAAAGTAGGGCAGCCCCTGGGAATTGAGCACTCTTGGTGCAATACTAGGGGTCACCAAGAAGCACAAAATGTTTACTTGCATTTAATAGCCTCTTTATTCACCCTGCATTAGCTAAAGAGATATGCAGTTTCTTACGGTGAGCTCTCACAATATACTCCACTCCATATTTAATCATATGATATTTTTTATCATTACGGTAAAAGACTGCTTTCTTGTCATACAACGATGGACTACCCAAGATAATCCCTGAAATGTCAAGTGGAACCACATCTAACTCAACTTCATCGACAAATTTTGCAGTAATAGCAAATCTGAAAATGCATTTCCTTGTCACCTGTAAATTGGCATTGTTAATTATCCATCCTAAAGGGTATGGTTTATGATGAGGTACAGTTTCAAGGTTTAGTTTTTTAACTAAGTCTTCTAAAATCAAGTTTTCTTGTGACCCTGTATCAAACAATGCATCAATCTTTGTATGATTAGAAATTACTCTAACATGGAATAATTCCATCCATGTATCTTCATTTGGAGTGTTGTTGTGACTGTTCGAGGAACCAGAACTTGCTATAGCTTCCTTTCCTTTGTTAACCAAGGCAACTAGCTTGGTTTCATCTCCTGAATCGGATCCAAGATATTTTTGTGTGGTGGCAGTCATCTTTTGATTTACTTTGTTATTTGGCTTCTTTGGTCTTAATTCGGGATGTAGTTTTCAACAGTGGGCTTCATCATACCCCTCTTTGGAACAATGTTTGCATTTAATTTTCTCCCCTTCTTTCTTGACACTTGCATTCTTCTTTCCCTTCCATTTTCCTCCTCTCTCTTTTCCCTTACCCTTGAATGGCTTCTTCTTACTACCCTCTTCATAAATTTTTTTACCCCTTGCTTCAAGATGTGTGGCTTGCAAACATACTTCATCTAAGATATTTGGGTTAAACATAAGAATATTTTCTTTTAAGTAGGAATGTAGACCTCCTATATATTTCAAGAGTGTATCTAGTGAATTTAAGTCTACTCCAAGTAATAAAGCTCTCTTCCTAAACTCCTGTGTATACTCTTGGACACTTTGACCTTTGAGCTATCTAAAGTTTTTCCAACTCATGATTTCTTTCTGCATATAGGCTAATGGATAAAACTGTCTTTTAATGGAAAATGAATTCGACCCAAGAAATGGAAATATTACCATGGATTCGCATTTCCTCTTATGTATTTTCCTCCCACCAAACTAGTGCTACTCCTTCTAGCCTTAATGAAGCCAACTGGATTTTGATATTGTTTTCTTGTAGATTATGAATTCTATAGTAAACTTCCAATTGATGAATCCAATTTTCTAGTCTTTCAGCATTAACTTCTCCTTTGTATGTGGGAAGTTCAAATTTGATATCCAACTTGAGTAATGAAGTCTTTCCTTTTGGGATCTTGGAATGAGTATGGGTATGAGTTTTTGTAGTGGATGTGGAAGATGAAGATGTGGATGAGGATGAGGATGATGATGATGGTGGAGAGGGAGGTGGTTTTCCTCCACAACCTTTTGAGCTCCTCTCTTCCTCCTTTCTACTTTTCGAATATTCTTCTTTATGAGGGTGTTTTGAACCTTCTTCAGTTTCCTTTTCCATAAAATATTCATACAAAAATTTCACCATCCTTTGCATTTATCTGAATTCCCTCTTGACATCCTCTTCTTTATAATGTTTATGATTTCCTTCATGGCCTGACATTTTGGCTGTAGATTCAAGCTCCATCTCTGCAGCTTGTATCTCTTCAATCACTTCAACCTCTTGTGCAATTAATACCTCTTTTATCTCAATTTTTGGAGATGGAATTTGAGGTGCTTCAAGTGTTTCCCTGAGTGGTCCTTTGGGTGAGGATGATGCCTTCTCAGCCTTCTTCCTTGTTGTCCTAACTTCAAGACTAGCGATCAATATCTTCCCTTCTCCTCTCTGCAATCTCAACCTTGTAAGCATCAATAAATTTTCACCATTAAAACCTTTCAAGTAAAACAAGAAAGCAACCTTGTGCTCTGATACCAACTTGATCTGAAAATGAATGCTAGTTATTGTTATGCTAGTTTCATATCAGATATAAACTTTTGTTTGCTTTGTTTTACTTATCCTTCATAGTTTTGTTTATGATCATGTGATTGTCAAACAATGTACTTAGTGAAATTATGAGTTTGTCATTAGCTTAGAAAGCATAATTTAAATGAAAAAACAGAACCAATATTAACCATATCAAACACACGTAACAGAGCTTAACACACAGAATTTTGATAAAGGAGTTCAACCCTCATGGGCTACATCTCCTTGGTCCAACTTCATAGTGCGGGCCTTTGCATTAGCTTCAAGTGTGCTCAAATTTCTATTTCAAGATTCAAAACCTCTTGGAAACTATTCCAATGAGTTTAAAACGTCATAATCTCCCAAAAATGACTATTTTGTTACTAAATTTGGACTCAGAATGCTCTGGAAATGACCCCAACACCTGGTTTTCCTTGCCTTCAAAAGTCTTCAAATGCAATAAAACACCTGTAGATGACCTTTTCTACCTCTACAACCTGCTTCATTGAGTTCCCAGCATGCCAATTAGCCTAGAATGCCTCTTTTTGAGCTTCTTTTAGGCGAAAATTGGATGAGTTATGACCAAAACTTCTTTTGCCCCAATTTCTCCACTAAAATTGGTCGAACTGCCAATTAAAATTATAAATCTAGAAAATCCACCATAAATGGCATGCCCTCCTAAATCTCCACCAACATAATTTAAAATTAATTAACGGATAAGTGCGTTTAATTATGGGATAAGTGTTTTGTTTAATGATAAGTGCATTTAGTGCTAATTACATTTTAACGTAATTAAACCACATTTAAACTTAATTAAACAAGTTTAAAATCTTGTCAGTTCATCCGTTCAGGCTCTTGGTTCTTCCGCTCTAGCCATATGGGGAGGGGGCTGGCTCGCGGTGCTGGGCCCCTCCAACCCCCAACTGTTGGGCGCGTAAACAATAAGTTGATGTGGATGCCTTAGTGGTTAAGAACCAAAAGGTAGAAGAGCTGGTAAGGCGTTTTGCTGGTGGGCGGAAGGTCATGGGTTCGACCCCCACTCCTCCGTATAAATTTTACATGGGTTTGTAATGAGACTTTCCCTCCAAACTTGGGGGACTCCTCTAGACTTAGCCTCCATCACTTTAGTTAAAGTCTCCTCCAACTTTGGTTAAATCTATTGAGTAGGTTTAAAACTTATATATATATATATATATATATATATATATATATATATATATATATATATATATATATATAATTCCACCATTAAACCTTTGTCCAACATTAATATGACAAATAATTAGATCCAAAGGTTGGAGAGGGCCCACCAGAGAGGACACGTGGCACCCTCTCGTTAGGTTGTATTCCAACCTTAAAAAAAAATCGAATTCCAACTTAGGAAGAATATTGGAGGTCATTGGACAATTTCTCTCTTCACAAACCCATCTGACGAATCTGAAGATGACACTTGTCACAGCGCCACTGGTTGCAATTTGGAGAATCACTCAGTCATACGAACTTATATTTTGATGAAACGAGTTGCATAAGAATCCTGGCAACGAACTCTATTTGGTCATTCAGGTTTGCAGTAATTTCGAGCACTTCCAATTTTTAGCTAAAACTTGAGCCTTAGATCAAAATTAGCCAATAATCGTTCATCATCACAATTTCCTTTTTTGAGTCTCACCACATTGTCTTTTGAGGTGAATAGGGGTATCTTTCATGAAGGGTATTTATTAAGAAAAATGCGAAAGGAAATAAATGAAAAAACAAGAAAAAAATATCAAAAGAAAAAATGAAATGGAGGAATGAACTAAAAGCAACATGTGAGACAAAAGTAAGAAAAGAAAAGAAATACTAAAGGAGAGCAAGTGTGGGATGAGTGTAAAATGGAAACTAGAATGCAACTAGGCCTACTCCTAACCTAAATAGCTAGAAGGTTAGGGGTAAGTGTAATAAAATTTCTAGCGCAAACAACGTAGTTGATCCCGACCTGCAATAACAAAGATCCAAATAATTAAAACCAATTTAAAACAATGTGAAAAATAAAAGATAAGAACTTTAATAGCTTGCAAAAAATATTGAAGTTCTTGCATGTGAGGAGAAATATGTGCCATAACTACTAGATTACATTTTCAATTAGAATAACAATAAAAAAAACCTCGAAGACTTCTTGTGAAATCAACTTTGTTTGCATTCTCATCTTTAGAAAACATCATGGAAGATCACAACTTATTACTAGAGAAGGAACTTTCCAAGTAAGATGCTTTCAACCAATCATATTTTTTATCATGAAATCTAAAACTATCATCCTTAAAACCCTGAAATCCTTGAGAAAATAAATTTTCAATTAAATGCATGGAATCAGGGGGAGAATAATGTAAGGGAAATTTACTATTATCATATTTATAAGGCTTGTCAAGATCATGAAGGTATGGCATTTTTGGGTGTGGAGCCTGATTATCATCCTAATTTAAAGGCCTTTGTTTTAGCTGGATGTATACCCCAGGAATATTGTATGCCCATCCACGCAGGAGGGTGCGCGAGCAGCGCCCCTGAAGCTAAAAATGTATATATATATTTTCCTTGTAAACTATTGAAATTTCATAGCCAGTCAGGGTCGTTCATTAGGCAGATGATATGATGGTAGAAGTTATGTTTGATTTAGGGTTTTTTTCCCTAGAAGGAAACCCCTTGGTTCATGTGAGGGAATTTTATTGCAGATGTGGGTGGCGTGTATTCTAAGTGAGAAAGAGAAAGGGGGAATATGTGAGAGAGTATAGCATATTACAACGGATCCATTATAGGTTGTGTATATTCATTTTGTTGGATAATATAAAGGAAGGACTGCATGTTTCTCTATGGATATAGCCCAAGTTGGGTGAACCACATATGTCTGTCTCTCTCTTGTTTTATATGTTTTTAGTTTTTTATTTCTGCATATTTTTATGTGTTCCATTTCTCTGTAATATATAATTTTATAACAGGCATAACCATCATTGAAAACTTAACTGCTTCACCTACTTGAAAGTATCTGAAAATTGAGATGATGAATCATAGGAATTTATAGTCCTTGATGGGATCAAAAAATGTAACACAATTATAATCAGATACACTCATGGGAAAATAATGAATTGAAAAACAAGTTTTAAGGCCAATGTTATGATCTGATTGGTCGATTAGGACATCATATTCTTGATTATTTGAACATAAAGTTGAATCAATTTGAGAAGTTTCACAAATGCTTTGGATAATAAAAATAATTTTCCTCTCTAGTTGGATACGAAAAATAACCTCCTTGTATCTGATTAGAAGAATTAAAGATGAATTCTAGTATAGAAAATACGGGCAACGAACTAGGATACAATGGATCAACATGTATTGAATTAGATTCATCCATTGTATCAACATGAGACATCAATCTGTCAAGAATAGGAATTTGATTCACCAAATAAATCAAGCATTCACTAACACTCAAGAGGATATCTTGTTCTAGAAAGAAAATTATTAGCATCATGATATTCACAAGAAGGATTAAGAGCTGGTTATTTTCAAAAGTATCTGACAGGTATGAATCCTTCGGCCAATGATAATATTTAAAATGATTAGCTCCAAACCTGAGTTCAATACAATATATTTTCATGGAGATGAATCAACTGAGACAAAATCCTCAATCCAATCAAAAACTAAATATTGAAAGTTATAAAATCTATATCTGAAATACCAAAAATATTTCAAGAAGGAATTTGGATCCAGTGAAACCATGCGAACATAATAATCTTGTGATAAAATCCATATCTAAATTATTTCAAGGATATCACCATTGTTGTGAGAAATTGAGATAACCATCATTAGAAGTTGAAGTGCTTTGAATTCTTGACAAGTCCTTAAACTTTTAGGGATTGTAGAATTACATTTTGAATATTAGATTAGATTGTTCATTGTGTGTGGATAACTATTACCATCAGTTTCAGCGAGATTACTACTATTCATATGGAAACCATATACATCACTATTTTGATTGGATTTGTCAACTTCAGCAAACATATTATTCAATTCATGATATTCTTCTAATTACAAACCTAGAGATGTATAAATATGGGAAATATCATGAGTAGCTTGATTGAAGAGTTGTCCTCATGCAGAACATGATTTGAAGAGTTGTCTTCATCATCATGGATGACTTCACTACCTTGTGTTAATGAAAAATTATATTTAGATAAATGTCTTTCTGATTAATCGCATCATTAGGATTAGGTGATTAATTTGAAAGACATTTATCTAAATTATGGATCACAAAGGTCTCATATCTAACAAAAATTATATTTATCGTGTGGGGAATTTGAAGAGCATGGCATATTTTCCTTACAAGAAATAGGAAACAAGGAATAGTGAGCTGAAAAGGAAACTTCCATAAGAAAATATTCTTTGATCGAAACAAATTCTAGATATAAATATTTCAAATCAAAATATTTTTGAGAAACTAAAAGATTAGTTGGTGCACTTGGGAATTCATCATCGTATACATCAATGGATTCATCATCATAAAAATAATGGTTTCCCAAGACTTTAGATGAATTAATCAAATATATTTCATTTGGTTGACTACTGATATTACTAGATTCTAAATCAGCCAAGAATGGATGAATATCATCTTGACATAAAAGGATTTTGAGAAAGAGAAGAGAGATTGAAATAACCTTCACATTTTAGCTCCTCTACATGTGAAATGTGACTACCTTGCCCCTAATCACTATTTGGATTGGAAAACTTAAAATTAGGAAATTTTGAAAGAGACTAATCAAGAATATCAAAGGACTAGGGATCATGAGAGAGGGATGATAGAGAATGACAAGTATCCCTTGAAGAGATCATACTTTTAATCAAATTAGACTCAAGATTGAATTTATGAGTGTAAATATCATCTTGAAAGATTAAGGGATCAATTTCCACCTTAAGCCTTGTAAATTCATCAAAATATCAACCAGAGAGAAAGAATCAGGACGAGATGAATGGGTCATTAATCTGATTTTCAGATCTCTCAACTTTAACAATAACACCAAATGCTTCCTTATTGGGAAATGAAAAGGGAGAAGGACAAGGGACAAAATGGATAGTAGGTTACACCTCTAAAATTAGGGGTGTCTCATGGTTTGAAAAATTTGGGAGAGCACAATCACCCAACGATTAAGATTCAGAATATTTCAAACAAATTTAAACTAAATGTTGAAAATTTTCTTTGAATAAATCACAATTTTTATTTTCTTCAGGAAAATCATAACATAGGAGAATGAATCTATTAGAAAAATCCTTAGTTGACTCATCTGAATTCATTCTTAGTTTATTAGTCCTCTTATGAACATCTCAACAATCATACCTATCAAAGGCTCGATGAAGCTCCATAAGGAGTTGTTCAAATGAATGAATGGAAGTATACGATAAGGTATGACACCATCAATTAACTCGACCTTCAAGTGTGAGGAAGAATAAAACACAATAAACATATTCACATCCACTTCATGAAAAGAAAAAAACTTAAGGAAATGAGATGTATGCTTGGTTATGGATATTCCACCCTCGCCATCAAACTTTAATTGAGACAAGTTATAAAAATATTCCACGGGGATTAAAATTTTATATTTAAATCTATTAGGAAAACATCTCGGGAGAATGATATGTAAATTTCCCATTTAAGATAAGAGATTCAAATTAACTCAATGAGCATGATTATTCATTGGGATCTCCTTCTAGCACCAAAATGTTGATGGTGTTGGAAACACGTCAACCAAGGGGGTCTCCCCGATGTGAAGTCCCAATTATACCTCACATTTTTTGGAGTAGGAACCCCATCCAAAGTATCAACCTGGTCACCATAACTCAAAGGTTTTCCTTGGCTTCACTGAATAACATAAGAGCGTATGCACATAACCTTTGAAACAAGAAATTTGACACTATGAAACACCAATTGCAATATGTAAGAGGATTTCACGAGAGAGTAAAGGGTGAGTCTCTATAAGGAAATTAATAGTACTATCCTAACATAGGCACATGATTGCGAGGAAATATTCATTAATTATCTAGCGAAATAGTTCACATAGACAGAACGATCATTAAGTAAAATACAACACACATTAGACAAGATATGCACTAAAGCCAATGAAGTAGTTCAATTTCTTTAGTACATATGAACACAACATATGCTGAAAACATATAAATAATAGTCTTTTCAATATTCACGATACATGCATGAAAATGATTTGGCTCGATGAGCTTCTAATAATTAAGTGAAAGATCCAAGTACACAGTTACAATGGTTAGAAACTAGCTCCAATAGTGGAACATTAAGTCACTTTTTTCTTCTCCATAGAATGATATCTCCTATTGAAAGCTAGAGAAGCTAAGGCTAGCTCTCCAAATTGTAAGCCTCCAAAATCCATTTTCTTGAGCTATGAGGTTTCTTTTATAGCAACAAGAATGACCTTTCATATCCCCTCTAACTCTTGATTTATCCTCATGACTTTGGGCTTCCTAAATGACCTTTGAACTTCTATTGACTCTTTTGTTCACATGTGACTTTTCATATTCCACATGTGGCTCTTGTACTTCCACAAATTTACATTTTTTCCTTTTTTGAAAATACATAATTACATTCCTCAACATGTGGGAAAATATATGGACAACATAGGACTATGTGATGACACCTTTAAAGGCCATGAGTTGGTCACTATGACATCAGACTTCATTGTGATGTATCCATGCAAAATTCCTCTCCTTGTTGTTATGTATTACATTCTTGATAATAATTTTAATATGTACTTCAAATTCACCCTCTAAAAGGGTCTTGGATCAATGTTAGAACCTTTTGAGTCATCCTGAAATTTTATCATTGTGTCATGGTCCAGGATATATTTATATCTTCACGATGGTTCTTCTTTATGCTTCTTCCTTGCAAGTGGACATTTGTTTCTTCTCCTTGACATATTCCTTGAGTATCATCTTTCCATGTTGAGTTAGTACACCTCCCAATGAATTTTACTCACGACAAGGCAAGATCATTCCAGAAATCATCTATTATACCCCTACTTTGTTCATGGAAGAAATTGATTGTGATGGGTCTGTGTGAGAGCCAAGAGAGAGAGGAATATTAGAAATTATGCAGTTGAACTCAGAAATGGATAAGGGTAGGCACCACTATTTCACTAGAAAAGAAAAATGCTCTATAAGGAGAGGATCTTTAGGGTCCGACATAGTGAGAAAGTGTAAGATGCAAGGTTGATGAGCCTGCTGCCTAAAACTGCGTAGTGCATGGTGCTAAAGGGAGAGGTAGACAAAAATTGTGGAGGTAAGATTCACAATGACTAAATAAGGTCTCATTGTGCATGTGTATAGGAAGCCAAGCAGGACAAGATGATTATGTAGTGAGGGGTTCTAATCAGTAGAGGAGCCAAGACTAGGCATTGCAACTGCGTAATGTGGAGTGATTGAGGGGAAAACTCTTATGCTTGCACATTTGAGGGTTACAGTGGGCTATAAATGGACATTATTTCCACTAGAACTGTGCAATTCATAAAGGGAGACTTATTGGAAATGATGATTGCATAGTTTGCTGATGCAGGCACGAGAAATTTAAGCCACGTTTCCAAGGAAGATCTCACTGCACTGTGAAGGAGAGAGAGCCTATGTATTCCATATTTTTTCCTAGAAAAAGGATGGATAAGTATATGATATCAAATTATAAGTGCTCCATGCATTATACAAGGTATATCTAATCAAGTTCTAAATGCAGTGAGCCAATGCAAGAAACAACGTTTTAGTGACTATACTTTGAAGGTTCTCAATGTGCAATGATAGGAGTTGTCCTAAGAAAAGATTTAGTGCAAAAGTCTGGGAATGTAAAGGTTTCATCAATGAGTCTCATAGATAGGAAGTGATCATCACCTAGGGATAGGTCAATTCTTTTACTACTTGCATTGGGTATCAGGACCAAGAAGAGCACCAGAATGGTAAGTTTGGGACCAGTGGAGCAAGATATTAGAGAAATTTTAAGGGAAAAAATGGGCCTCAAAATAAAAAAATGTACAACCAAAATAAAATTTATGAGAACTAATAGGATTCCAAATGATGATGTCAACCATGGGGGATGATTCACCATTTTTGGAATAAAATAGTAAAAAAAAAAAAAAAACTTTTTCAACTTATCTCCCTTCAATTTTACTCAAATTTCGAGCGGGAGCACTCATTGGATGCAAACTTTAATTCACCGTCCAAGGTGTTAGTGCCATTTATTCTTTCCTATCACCAGTGATCAAATGTGCTCTTTCAAAAAAAATTTAGGGTGCCAAGTCAAATTTTTATGGTTTTAGTAGGTCTTCAAATAAAAATTTGGTCACTAGCTAGTGGTGTCATGGTCTATTACTACTCCATTAAAAAAAAAATGTGTTGGTCATTGACATCTCTCGGTTGGATGAGTCATCATTGAAAATTCATCATTTTAATCTCAATAATGTCACCATGGTTCTCATTCAACTCAGTGTCACCATTAGGTCATTAGGTTTTAAGTCACCAAAATCATTCATTTCATTAATAAATTTGGTAATGAAGGAGTAGTAATAGGGAATTTTCTCAATAAAGTTTGTTTCACATGTAATTTTATTCAATTTTGATGAAATAAGTTCTAAATTCTCCAAAGCTGCATATTTTTCAAATAAAAGGTGAAAAGCACTTGGTGGGCCACCACACCACACCACAACGAAGAAAAAGACTTCCACAAGCTATAAAATACCATCAAAATCATTTCTCTCACTCATTTCATTGTCAAAGAGATTTCACTCACCAAAAAAGGCAACCTCGGCCCTCTTGGCATCAAAGATACTCCAAAGAAGTGATTCCAAGCTACCACGTTGTGCTTTCAGGCAGCACGCTATGTTTTCACCTCTACGCTGCATTTTCAATCCAACAGTAAAAAAAACTTGCTTCCAAAGTTTCTGTAGGGTAATTGAAGTCTTCATCATCAATGTACAAGTAATTTAAAGCCTGTCCATTCCTCCTATCAGCTTCATTTCCTTGTTTTTATGGTGCAAACCCTTCACTTGCCCCCATGCTACACTTTTTATGGGGACCTCCAAATGATAAAAACTTTGCATTTTTGGATTTATAATGAGTTCTACATCACTTCTAGCCCCTGGGAGTAGCGTTTCAGCAATTTATAGCAGGTGAAAAGGCCCAAAAACCACCTTTCTGCCCTCTTTTTGAATAGCTCGCTGCGTTTCTGGAGTACCTGTGGGAGAATGAATTTTTTAGGGGCTAGGAACAATCATTTCTAGTCCTTGAGGACTCTATCATGTAGCCAACAAGAATATATTTCACCAGAATCTTTCAAATTAGCATTTGGACCTCGGGAAGGCCTCCAAAAGTCACTTCTCCCAATTTCTCTACTTTTTCTCCTCGCTCGTTGTGATTTTGCTTGAATTTGTTGTGTTTTTGCCTGAAAGTCAATTTTCTTTATTGACTTGGTCCATATTTAACCTCCACTGATGTAATTTGTCACTTTTTATGTTTTTATGATGTAAATATGTGAAATGATGCTCGTTAGAGGTACAAATGAGGTAGATACATGCTTGTAAAGTCATTTTTGGTCAAAGGTATATGTTTTTCTATCTTGGGGAGAGTCTTGTTAACCTCCCTAATCTTTAGGTTTTAGGTGAGAGGATCATGTGATCAGTTCCTCCACTCAAGGATTCAACCCCTGAGAGAGAGGAAATGGTTTTTTGTCGATACGTATGCATTTCTTAGTCATTTTGAAGGTTGGACATGAGAGGTTTGAGACTATTGTAGCTTTTTCTTAAGCTTTTGTTCAAAAATTCAAAGGACCAGTTGTAGCTATTATCTAGAAATTCATGTGTTGTGATTTTTTGATGTTGAATTTTCTTTGTTATAGTCTTTTATAAATTATATACATGTATTATTTCCATACCTTTCTTTTCTTCAGTGATCTTCCTAAAAGTTTGTTAAGAATAATTCTTCACAAGCTCTGTTTTGTTTGGGAATATCATTCTATGTTTGCTTCCTCCAATTTTAATGAATTCATGATGTATGCTCATTAATATCCTCTCCACTCTTTCAAACCCTACACTACACCAAAAAAACCATAAACCCACCACTAAATCATTGCTACCTTTCTCTTTTATATATTTTCAACTGCAATCCTTTGATACCTAGAACTAGCTACCTGGTTTCATCCCTGATCCATCATTAAAACCATAAATTTTTCAAAAGCCTAGAGCTGACCTAACTAGCCTAAAATATACTCCTTATCCAGTCAAACCCTTTGGCTGTGATCTCATAGAGAAAGCCCTCTCTATTTTGGTAGGGCTAGCTACCAAAATTAATGATTGGTTTGAGGTTACCTCCATTGAAATCCTTTCATCATCCTTGGGACATTGTGGAGGCTAACATTTCTGGTGTTGTTGCAAGAGAGTGAAGTGACAGATCTTCCCTAGGTGTACCATACCTTTTCATCGATTTCTAGGCCTGTGGATGATAGGCTCTAGTTTTCATGAAGTCTAATTCAAGTTGCAGAGAGCCAAAATGCAGAAGAAAGAATACATTGGCTCCGAAAAGGAACACACGATCGAATCTTGTTCCACATTCAGCTTCTCCCATTGAAGATCCGGAGAGACTCATCAGAAAAAAAAGACCTCAGCATTTATAGATTTAATCGAGTTCATATAATTTGGTAAGGTCTACATCTTTGCCTACTGAATTGTTTTCTCTTGAAGATATTACTTTTGATCTGAAATTTGAGTTATCACTGTTTAGATCCAAATAAAAAACATCCATGTCCAAAATTGTATTTGATCCTTTAAGGTTGTTTTAAGTAACATCATTATCTGAAGTTGCATTTGATTCTCTAAAGCTTTAAAATAGTATATCATCCGCAGAATCTAGTTCAGAGTCATATTTTGATAGGAAGGTTTGGATTCAATTCGATAAGCTTCAAAAACTAGCAAACCATCTCCAATATACCTCTAAAAAGGCTTCCATACAATACCAACAGGAGCTCTTGTTTTTTGATCCTCTTTTAGTTTCATCCATCCATAACATTTCTTCTACATCATCTACTCTCCCTCCTACACAAACACCTTCAATATCATCACTTCATGTTGTACCTACAAGCTTACCTAGTCCTAGAACAACCATGGCTATATTTTCTCCATTGGTTCTGTTGGGTCAGCTGACTAATTTAATGCAGAATTATGAACAAATACTTCCTCCCTTTGATGGAACCACTAATGTTGTAGCGAGGAAGCACATTGATAAGATCGTAGATTTCATAGATTTAGAATAAGTAGACAACGGTGATGCCAATATGAGAATCCTTGCTAGAAATTTCTCAGGAGTAGTAAAGAAATTGTTCAGAGCCTTAGCGGCAAACTTCACAACATTTGACAAATATTTTCCTCGCCAAGTGGGAGGAAAAGAAAAATCCTCTTCAAATATTGGTTGAGTATAATTCACTGAAGACACAGCCTAATGAGTCGGTCCAAGACTATACCACCTGCTTCAGTAAGGTATACAAATCCATTCCCGTCAATATCAAACCTCCAACTGATTTGGCCTTGTTGCACTACCCAGATTCCTTTGACCTAGACATGGAATATCAGCTTAGAGAAATGAATCCTACCTCATTGGAGGATATGAAAAAAAATGCAGTCAACGTGGAAGCTAATCTTCTGATCAAGAAGTCAAATAGTAAAGTGGAAAAGAGAGTCACAATAAAAGAAGAGCCATCATGTTCATCCAAAGAAAATTTGGACAGTTTGATAAGAACCATAGAGAAGATGGTTGATATAATTTCAATTTCATAAAGGTAGCAATATAGTCAAGTTCGGAATCCTAACTTTCGAGGACAGTAGTAGCCCTTGTTTAGGATTAAGCAGAGAGAAAAGAGAGCTCCAGATAAACAAGCTCAACAAAAAATCTAGACTCCATTACAGCAGAACTATGCCCAAGCACTAGAATATGATGATGATATTTTTGAAGTTAACCTTCTCTTTTCAAAATATCAGGGACCTATTTATCTTATAGAGGATGATGAGTATATTGAGGAAACTTATGTGCCATATGATCATGAACGTATGCTTGCAAATCACGATGGGTTGGCAGTCCAATATAATGACTATAAAAGGGGGTATTTAAATTCTCTCAGCTCACAGCAGAGATAATACACATTGATAAACTGAGATGTTCCTATCACTCCTACTCAAAAGAGGACAGCTCATCAAAAATATACTCAGCCCAAACAAAATCCCCAAGCTATTCAAAATAAGGAGAAGGAGCTTGCTATTATAAATCAAATAAATAACGCTAAGGCATCTACAACTACATCAAATAAATATAAATAAGCGCAAAGGAAGGAAAGTATAACAAAATAGAAAGTTGAAAAATGGGATAACATTGTGAAAGAGGTACAAAAAAAATCTAACTTTTTTAGCTTAGAGAGTGAAATTTCTAAGTTAAAGGTGTTTATTCCTCTCACCGAGCTTGTTAATAATGATAGATATAAATCTTAGATTTCCAAGATTTTGAAAGTATACCGCATGTCAGACATGGTTAATGTCAGCGATGACCATCCCAAACTTATTTTTGGTCCAGCGGTACATGGAAATCTTGAAGATAGTGAATTCCCTCCCTTTTATCATAGCTTGAGATTCCATGAATATATTCTCCATAATTCAATGTTAGATTTATGGGCCTCACATAATTTAATGTCGAAGGCTATAATGGATAAGTTGGGGCTAGACATAACTCGTTTGTATCATGACCTCTATTCCTTCGATTCTATTAGAGTCCCTTGCCTCGGTCTTATCAAAGACTTAGTTGTTTCTTTGGATCAGATTCCTGCTAAAAATGTGTTGATGGATGTTGTAGTTGCTAACATACCTCCAAGGTATGCCATGCTACTTTCATAGTCTTGGGGGGCCAAGTTGAGAGGTACTTTATAGCTTGATTTTTCATATGAAACAATTCTGATATTCGGCCGGCTTAGGAAGCTATATAGAGAGGTGAAAATGAAGTACATGATCACTAGTAAGGATAAGCCTAAGAATCACCAAATTCACTCTATACATACTAATTTAGAGTCATTTATATTGTATAATGATAGTGGTACTGACGATTTAGAAATTTCAGATTAACAAATAGTGTACAAGTAGTCTTGAATGAAGAAAAAAAAAATCATAATTATGAAAGCTTGTAGCCAAGAACTTTAGAGATAAAGACAAAAGAGTCACAAAAAATATCATTTGAGTTAGACAAAGATAAATATCAGATTGAGACAGCTGATTAGAAAGAAGAAAAACTTTAGCCCACATAATTTCAGTTTCTTGATGATGAAGAAGGTTTTTGGACCATGGATTTTGATGGTTCTTTAGGAAAATATGGAGCTGGCATCGGAATCTGGATTTGTAGCCCTATACATCAATCAGCTAAATTCCCAAGGAATGTAAGATTATGTTCCTACAATATAGCCTTGTATTTCTCTAACAACGAAGTAGAATATGAGGCCTTGATCATCGATCTCTGGATTTTGAAAATGATAGGTGTGAAAAGAATCACAGTATATGGGGACTTCAAGTTGGTGATAAATTGGGTAAAAGGGGAGTACTAGGAAAAACATCCTAGGCTGAGAGCTTATTGTAATATTGTTCTTGATTTTTTGAAAACTTTTCCAAAATATACATTGTCTTTTATTCCTCGAAGTCAAAATTTCATGGCTGATTCACTTGCCACAATGGCTAGCAACTTTAAAATTCCCATTCATTTTACTAAAAATTTTGAAATTCATGTGAATCATCATCCGTCTGCCCCTGAAAATCTTAGATATTGGTAAGTATTTTGGGATGACAAATAGATTAATAAATTTCTGCAGATGGAAGAGGAATTTTCTAACTCACACATTGATGAAATATACAATGAAGATGATCAGGTAATTCAGGTTTCTGAAGTTTAAGTGTTGCAGTTGAAAGACGACAACATTCCACGAGGTTTAGTGCCTTTGGAAGAGTTTTTTGATCATGATGATGTGGCCAAAAATCCAATGATGGTCCCCATAGAAACAAGTGTTGAAGATGTGAACGTTGGTACAACGGAGAACCCAAATATGGTCAAGCTATCAAGATCCTTGTCCCCTAAGTTGAAAGGTAAATATACAGCTCTCTTGAAGGAATTTTATGATGTGTTTTCTTGGGAATATTTAGATCTAAAGGTGTACAAAAAATATATCATCTAGCACACCATCCTAAGTAAGCCAAATCAAAATCATTTCCACTAGAATTTGAGGAGAATCAATCCCAAGTTGTTGCCATCGATCGAAAAAGAGGTAAATAGACTTTACAAGGCTGGTATCATAGTTCCTATTCGATTTTCCGATTGTATGTCTAATATTGTGCCGATAATAAAGAAGACAGGAGAGATTCATCTCTGCATAGTGTTATAGAGTAATTTTTCACTGTCCCTGTACTCCCCATTCCTTGATCCTGGAGGTCCCATACAGTGACCCTTGTGTACTTTCCAAGCATGGAATACATGCCCCTGAACCACATTTTGTCTACCAATTCATCTCCCTTTACAACCTTTCTGGAAGATCCTTATAAAAACCTGGTTTTAAAGCTCGGCGCTTTCTCTCAGTGTCTGACCTATGCCGATAGTAGAGATTTACACTAAGACCCGCGCCGATCGGTGCTCTGTCTTAATGTTGGAACCATGACGATCCTCTTTTGGAAAGTTTTTTAAATATAAAGGAAGCTTCCATGACTAGAAGCTTTATGAGGCAGTGAGCTAGAAGTTTTTTTCAGGATATGGCTGAGGAATTCCCCTTTGGGCTTCTTTTTCCCAAGATATAGGAACTACTCCAAAGGATAAGCTCTTTTCCCATTATTTGAGGGCCCATAACCTCCTCCTCCATTGATATATAAGGAGACCTCTTTCATCTCTGCTCCCTTAGTCGGATTCTGAGTCTAAGTTAGAAAGTTAGAGCAATCATAGAGAGAAGAAGCAATTATAGCTTCGGGAGAATAGTGCATAGTGTGATTGTTTTTGTGTGTGGGGAACATAGTGAGATCTTAGACCTTTGTGTATGAGGGTGTTGCAAATGTGCTTGGATATAGACCTGCAGAAGGAGAGCCTCAACATCAAGGCTTGGTTGTAAACTCCCCTTGTATTAATCGTAATAAAATGCATCTGTTGTTTATCTTCCACTCCTGTTTACATTTATAATGAGGTTTCTAGCATTCCTTGATCAGTTAGATAGGTTTTAATTGTTTTATGTTTGTTGTGATTTTACGCTTTTCGTGGTGTCTTAACTTTCTTTACAGGTAATCGAACGTTGGTAGCAGCATGCATCGATCTTGAGAAGAACGATGGATCAAGAAGCTTTGACGGAAGATGACAACATAGCATTAGAACAAGGTAGGTCATATTCCTTGCTTGGAATTTAATTTACAATCTAGGAAGGTAGATGTTAGTATGTTCCCGTAGTTGTTAGACCCACTCTAGGGCTAAAGGGATCACCTCTGTCCGTAGAGGGGATTTACCTGGAAAACAAATTGGCGACTCCGCTGGGGAGTTTCCTTTGAGTTTGTCACTCTTTGAGGTCTTAGTCATTTGATGAGTTTATTCGAATAACCATTTCCCTGTTTGTTCCTATGTTTTTCATCAATTACAATCTTTTAGTTTTTGCTTGAAGTGGTGAGTCTGGTCTTGGTTGGGAGAAATTCTTTGTTTTTTCTTTTTCATGCATTGGTGCTTTTATTTTTCTAACAGTCGTGTTGATTGGTGCTATTTTTCAGTTATCAAGTCACACCAATGGGCCATTGGCACTAATTTCATTCACAAAGGTCGTTCCAATTCCAGGGTGTGTGAAAAAATAAGGTTTTTTCCCTAAGTCCTTCACCAGTGTGTCTTGCCCTTATAGTATTTTTCTCTGTATTATTTACATGTTCTCCCCTTCACTCAAGTTGGTTTTATTGGCTCATTGGCTTGGTTTTTGGTTGTTTTGTGTGTCCTTTCTGTTGGGAGGTGCATCCTACATCCTAGGTTTTTCTAGGATCGTGCATCAATTGCCTGGTTGCATGCTTCACAGTACATCACCCTACTAATTGAGTCAGTCTCCTTTCTTGGTGAGCCATCTATATTTTATTGCCTTTTTATTTTTGGTTGATTAAGTTTCCAAGATCATTTGGTCCACTTTTTCTCTTCTGAGCATAGATTACATTGCTCATTGTTCAGCTGAAAAGTATTCTTTCTCTAATTTCTTGATGTAAAAGGGAATGAATGCCTTGTTTTGATCCAATGCTTTGGAAGTCATATTTATCCTTGAACTCATATTTCTTATAGCCTTTTGAGGAATTTCATTACAAAGTGTTCAAAACAATGATTGCATTCAAAGGGTTTGTTTGCATCCCTTTTGCATTCATCCTTCATTAAGGAAATTTGTGTTCATTTAGTTTTCGTCTCAAAGTTTGCTTTTCGTTAAAATGCATTAGATCAAGTTGTATTGAAAAGTCATGTTTGATATTTATCATTGAACTTAGATTACATTGTTTAATGATTGAAAACAAAAAATCACAGTGAGTGCATTCTCTTTCATTAAAAGCATGCATTAAGTAGATTCTCATTTCATCGAAAAATGCATTGAGTGCATTCTTATTCATTCAAAAGAAAAAGGAAATTATGCATAGATTACAATTGCATAGTTTCCAAAAGAGAATTTTTCATATATTACATTGCATAATTCACATCGTTGAATATTTTAGATTACTTTTGGGATAGTGAAAGTCATCTAGTTAGGAAAAAATTTTGTTTGCAGTATTACTGTTTGTTGCATCATTGTTTGAGACTCTTCCCTTAACTAGATAACATTCATCGAATTGAAAGAGTTCTTTTCTCATATACCTGCATATAGAAGTTTTCAGATGACAATGGTAGGGCCTTGAAACTAGAACATAATTCAAGATAAACCTTTAAAATTTATTAGATCAACCTAAGGAAGCATTGAAACTTAACTCACATATTTAGAGGTCTAGGCTAGTGACGTGTTCCAGCGTCATTAAACCTAGTAGTTTTCGTTCGCCACTTTGCATTAGACAGCATTAGTACAGACTTGTGCTCCCCATACTATTGCGTATATAAAGGGAGACCCTCATAGGTTCAAAACTTTATCCATAGGAAGCCGAGTCTATTGTCCTGTAGCCATGATACACCGAACACAACATTCAGGGAGACTACTTGCACGTACATTAATTCCTTGGTCATTTCTCTTTCATTTGATCACCAAGGTGTATATGTAAGTTCATGAAAACTTGGTACACCTTCTTGCTTAGATTACCTGAGTAGTCATTTTGGCCTTTTCGTGACTCTCTAAAAAGTTAAAAGATCATTAAGTGCTTGTCCTTTCACGCTCGTTTCAACCTGAAAGTGATAGAGTCACCTTTTTCCTATTTCTTGACTCTTAAAATATGAAATGGTAGAGTTTTGTTTCAATGTCATAAAATTAACTTTCCACGAAATATTCCTGGTTAAATTTATCTTCCTTAGCGTTTTGTTTTACAGTTGTTTCCAATGGCAACGTTTCTGGAGTTTACCAACCAAGGAATCCCCTCCGAAGGGAATCCTGGTCCTTTTCCTACTTTTTGGAATGTTGGTGCTCCTTATATGGCAACATTGTCCCTTCCGGGGTTAATTGTTGGTTTTCCAATGTGGTTATTCTCCACCTCTGTGGTATCGAGTATTCTGCCCTCTGTACAACGATCTCCTCCACCTGAACAACATCATGTTGATTATAAGGTGGACCTCTCCCCTTCTTCGTGTATTTATTCATCCTCCTCTTCTACTTCGTCTGGTGATAGTCTGGATTCTATTATCCAAGTGGCTAAGAAGAAGAAGAAGAATAAGACGAAAAAGAAGAAGCCAGATAAGAGAGAGGCCAACTCTACGGCTATTGCACCTAAGAAACCTTCCCTTGATAAATAATCCAACCTTCCACGGAAATTCAAACTCCCTTGCATGTTGTGCAAAGATGACCACTTTCTTCTAGACTGTCCTGGCATTCCCAAGTTACTTGAAGCATGGTCTGATGGTTGTCCGTTGTTGCCTTTGGCTTCTGGAAGTCATATTGGTGGCACATATTCAAATAGAAATAATAAGACTCATAAGAAAAAGGATAATATTACTAATCCTTGTAAGTTGTGTGAAGGGAATCATTCCATTCACCTTTTTCCATACATGGATGAAGCCACGAGAGCATTGGAAAACCCTACTGTTTATGCACCCTGCCTTTCGGTTGGTTACCAGAAGATTTCTTTGAGTCCTCCGCTAGTTGATTCAACGATCAGTCAAGATTCATCCTTGGTCGATCCCATTCCCTCAGAAATTCAAATTCATGAATCCATTCCCGACCAACCATTGGTCGTGGAATCAGTCGATCTGATCCGGCCCATGGTTCATCAGGTATTTTCTGTCGAGAGTGGATCTCATCCCTCTCATGTTCTTCTTGTTTCTTTAGATTCCTCAGACTTGGAGAAATATCCTCTCGTCCCTGTGACTCAAGAAGTTTCTCTTCCTGCTCCCATGTCTGTGGTCCAGGAGGATTCTCCTCTTGCTCTGGTAACACCAAGGGATGACCATCTCATTTCAATGGTACCCCCTCCAATTATTTTGGTCACTTCCTTCGATTGGAGTCGATTTGCAGGATACCGCCTTCCTTCTTATGTTCCTTTTGAGATCACAATACAGGATTTCGATATGGTCGTACCTAGCACGATTATAGATGAAGGCACATCTATTATTGTTCTTTCTTCAACTACTTGGCAAGCTTTTGGCTCTCCACCGCTTTTGACTATTATGCAGAATATGTTGGCCTTTAACAGAGGAACCAGTCAACCGTTAGGGATCCTTCTGAAGTGGCCTATTACTTTGGGAGGGAAAATTGTCTGTATAGACGTAATGGTTGTTACAGGCCCCTTGGATTTTAATTTACTCTTGGGGCATGACTATGCTTATGTCATGGGTGCACTTGTCTCCTCCCTCTTTCATGTGATATGTTTTCCACACCAAGGATGGATTATGACCATTGATCAGCTTTCATTCTTTGGTCCCAGGGTGGCAGCTGGCCTACCATCATCCTTTTTGGATCTTTATCGGCCGATTGTATATTCCCGCCATGGGTTAATTATGTGGCCACTTGTTCGTTGCCCTCATCTAGTGATAGTGCCATCGGGTACCATTTACTGGGGGCCTTCGATCGTGATTTCCAAGATTTTATTCTCCCATCAGATGCGAACCTCTTGGAATCCATGACCTCTTATTCATTATGATGAAAGGTATTTGGAGAAGAGTTCGTTTTCTTGTGTCATGCTCCTTAAAAAATGAAACAAGCTTCTTTCGGAGCAGATTTCGTTTTCTTGTGTCAAGCTCCTTAAAAAATGAAACAAGCTTCTTTCAGAGTAGAGTTCATTTTCTTGTGTCAAGCTCCTTAAAAAATGAAAGAAGCTCTTTGGAGCAGAGTTCATTTTCTTGTGTCAAGCTCCTTAAAAAATGAAACAAGCTTCTTTCGGAGCAGAGTTCGTTTTCTTGTGTCAAGATCCTTAAAAAATGAAACAAGTTCATCGGAGCATAGTTCATTTTCTTGTGTCAAGCTCCTTAAAAAATGAAACAAGCTCTTCAGAGCATAGTTCATTTTCTTGTGTCAAGCTCCTTAAAAAATGAAACAAGCTCTTTGGAGAAGAGTTCGTTTTCTTGTGTCAAGCTCCTTAAAACATGAAATAAGGTGTCATGAGGATAATTATTTTACCGTGTCAACCTCGTTAAAAAATGAAACAGATTCCCTTTTTAGTTCGAGTCTTTGATTAGATCTCATAAAATCCAAGTCAAGTCTTTCTCTTGATCTTGTAATTGAACCTTCATTCCATCCACCTATCAGTAACTAGCAGTCTACTCTGGTGAATGCACTGAAGCTTGGGGGGCATGTACCTTGAATTAAGTCACCATGCTCGGGGCATGCAAACTTTTTCAAGCATAGTTTATCTTTCTTTCAAGCTTGTGTAAAAAAGAAACCAACTTCAAGCACATTTTATCTTTGTTTCAAGATTGTGTAAAAATGAAACCAAATTCAAGCAGAGTTTCCTGATTTCAAGCTTGTGTAAAAATGAACCATTCTCATTTTACCTCTCATGATTTCTATTTTATCAGCCTATTTTTCTAGATGAGCCTTGGTTTTCTCATTTCGTCGTCACCATCTAATTTGTCGATCATATGCCTTCACTTGGTTGTTTTACCCATTCCTGAGGAGCCGTTGTATTGAGTGGTCTTTTTAGCCAGCCTCTTGACATTTACTTGTTCTGAGCAGTTCCACCTTCATCGGAACTAGTTGCTACCCTTAATGCCACTCGTTCCTCCAGTAGGTGTCAACTTTTAGCTCTTTTCTGAATCTCAAAAATTGAAAATATTTCCGAGAATATTGTCATTTTGAACTCGCTAAAGGCTGTGAAACGTCATCCGCCCAGTATACGTTTACCCATTTTTCGGGCTAGGACAGATTATTTTCGAAAAAGGAATGCCTCAGCCAATCGCGACTAAGAGGTTCTCTCATATTTTGTTTTCTATTTTTTCAGGTATGAGGAACTATTTACAAAAAGGGACCTGCTGAAGTTTCCTTTTCCACTTCTTTTCAAACTCTCTAAACATGAAAATATGTCGAGTTCACCTTTGTCGGGCTCGTTAAACGTTTACGACAATGGGTCCGTCATCATGACGATTACCAAGTTCCTCCTTCCTAGGGCTCGTAAAATGTACTAGGATGGATTTATTCGAAGGACAAACTTATATGACAAGCATATGCTATCCTCTTCAAGCTTGTGTAAAAATAAATAGGTACTCACCAGAAATGGTGGGGGAGAATGGAAGTTATTCATCAGTTGTGTCGGCAGTATGTCACTCTTGAACATGACACTTGTCTGCATTTCATGTTGGGTTGGGATATCTTCACTCTGTCACTTTTCCTCCATGGGTTTGGGAAATCCATTTTCCTCTCATTCGATTACCAATCTTGTTAACATGACCTCTGATCCTATTTGAGTCAAATGCTGCCAAATTCCAGAGTCATGTCATTAATATGTTCAAGAGAAAATCATTCTGCAATTTGTACATTCTTTGATCCTCTGTTTCAGTCTTGATTAACACTCATATCACATTCTCTGTTTCGTGTCGATGATGTGGGATTCATTATGACCCTCCTTCGACAGATCGCTTCTTGTCGACTTCAGCTCATTATCCAAGAAGTTGATTTAGAGACTCCTTTCTGGTACCTTAAAGCTTGCATGCTTCAATGGCAAGTTCTTCGCATTCAACGACAGGTCCCACATCATTGGCCTTCGATCAAGTGATTTTGCGGGTGTTCGATGCCAGATCATTATTCACATTCCGTGGATTGTACCTATTGTACCTTGAGAGCCATTGTCATTACTGGTGGTTTCTCTCGTGCCTGTTAATAGCTTTCGTCATTGGCTGGTAATCAGGTGACCTTGTTGCATGTTCGACTTCAGCTCACATATTCTCATGCTTGAATTTGTACTTGTTCGAGTCGGGATGGAGCGCAAGACCCTAGGTTTTGTCTGATAAAATCCAGGCTGCAATATATTTTGGTTTATCATGACTATATGCATGACTCTTTTGATTGGATGGCTACGACCATACCATAATTCTATATGAGATCCTTCTTATATGGATGGTTGCGACCATACCATGGTCTCTTTTATGTATGGCTGCATCCATACCTTGATTCATGTATTTTCATCAGATATTTCAGTTATGTATATGTATCTATGATTGATTTGCAGGTCTCCCAATGGCAGTGTCTGATTCCTTGCACCTACTTGTAAATAATTTCACCCCTCACTCGTGTTTTGACTTCATACTTTAGGGGGAATCTGTTACAGAGTAATTTGTCACTATCCCTGTACCCGTTCCTTGATCCTGGAGGACCCATACAGTGACCCTTGTGTACCTTCCAAGCATAGAATACACACCCCTGAACCACATTTTGTCTGTGAATTCATCTCCGTTTACAACCTTTATAGAAGATCCTTATAAAAACCTGGTTTACAATGTCCGACCCGCACCGATAGCAGAGATTTACACTGAGACTCGCGTCGATCGGTGCTCTATCTTAATGTCGGACCTGCACCGATCCTATTTTTGAAAGTTTTTTAAATAGAAAGGAAGCTTCCGTGACTAGAAGCTTCATGAGGTGGAGTGCTGGAAGCTTGTTTTCAAGATATGGCCAAGGAATTCCCCTTTGGGTTTCTTATTCCCAAGAAATAGGAACTACTCCAAAGGATAAGCTCTTTTCCCATTATTTGAGGGCCCATATCCTCCTCCTCCATTGATATATAAGGAGACATCTTTCATCTTTGTTGCCTTAATCGAAGTTTGAGTCTGAGTTAGAAAGTTAGTGAAATCATAGAGAGAAGAAGAAATTATAGCTTCGGGATAATAATGCATAGTGTGATTGATTTTGTGTGTTGGGAACATAATGAGATCTTAGACCTTTGTGTATGAGGGTGCTGCAAACGTGCTTGGATACAAATCTGTCGAAGGAGATACTCAACATCAAGGCTTGGTTGCAAACTCCCCTTGTCTTTATCATAATAAAATGCATTTGATGTTTATCTTCCACTCTTGTTTACATTTATAATGATATTTCTAGCATTCCTTGATCAGTTATATAGGTTGTAATTTTTTTATGTTTTTCGTGATATTACGCTTTTCGTGGTGTCTTGAATATCAGTACAGGTAATTTAACATTGGTAGCAGCGTGCATTGAGCTTAAGAAGAACGACGAATCAAGAAGCTTCGACGGAAGACGACAACATAGAATTAGAAAAAGGTAGGTCATCTTCCTTGATCTGAATTTCATATACAATCTAGGAAGGTAGATGTTAGTATGTTCCCGTATTTTCTAGACCCACTCTAGGGCTAGAGGGATCACCTCTGTCCGCAGAGGGGATTTACCTAGACAACACATAGATTTCATAAATCTCAACAATGTTTCATTAAAAGACAATTATCCTTTGCTGAAGATGGACCACATATTGTAGAGGGTTGTTGGAGCTTCAAGGATGTCACTTCTTGACGGATATTTATGATACAACCAGATATTGGTGCATGAAGATGACCAAGAGAAGACAACATTCACCACACCATGGGGTACCTTTATGTATGCCAAAATGACATTTAGGCTCAAGAATGCAGGGGCTACTTTTCAGTGAGCTATTAACATCACTTTCTCGAATGAGAAGGATGTGTTTCTTGTAGTTTACCTTGATGATGTTACAGTATTTCCATAGTCAAATGATGAGAACTTGCACCATTTGAGGATAGTATTTCAAAAATGTAGAAAATTCGATATCTTGTTGAATCCAAAAAAAGTTTATTTTCCATGGAGGAAGGTAAATTACTTGGGCACATTATTTAAAAACATGTTATTCGCATTGATCCCTCCAGGATCAAAGAAATTCAACAATTGGATTTCCCATGGAACAAGAAGGAGGTTCAGTCTTTCAATGGAAAGATAAAATTTTTGAGGAGATTCATCTGCAATATTGTTGAGCACCTTAGAGATATGACTGATATGTTGAAGAAGGAAAATGAGGTAAGATGGTCAGAACATGCAAATAATTCATTTAATTCAGTAAAATTTTCTCCCACATTGATCAACCCTGATTACACTTTAGATTTCATGATATTTTCATTCGCTTCTGATCACTCATCGGCTGTCGTACTAATGCCGAAAAAATATTCCAAGATGGATCAACCAATTTCCTTTTTTAGTTGAACTATAAGAGATGCAACGCTAAGATATAACATAATTGAGAAGCGAGCCTTAGCCTTGGTGAAAGCACTGAAGGAATTCCAGGTATACATATTACATTCTCACATCCTAGCCTCTGTTCCAAATGCAATGATAAAATACATGTTGATGCAAATAGATATAGAAGGGAGGCGAGGGAAATGGATTGCAACCATGCTTGAGTATGATTTGGATATCAAGCCAACAAATCTGATCAAGGAGCAAGGTTTGGAAGAGCTGATGGTGGAATCAAATCTACATGCACTGGATATAAATATGATTTTTGTAGAAATTATATAACTTATGTGTTATATGTCCAAGATTCTCTTGATCTCACACTATTTTAGCTTCATGCAAAATACAGAATCTATTCCACCATTGATCATTTGCAGAAATTAAATCAAGATTGCAATGCACATATGAAACAATAAAAATTCACACACATTAACATAGTTGTTTAACAAGAAAACCTGAAGCTAAAAACCCCAACTATCTGTATATAATATATGCCATAGAGATCATGTAAAAATCCTCATACAAATCTGATCATATCAAGCTCTTAGTACAATACACTCGCTACACGATAATCAGGCCCGATCTTGCAAATCCATGCACCGATATTTGCCACCTGCTAGCCTGCCTCTACTGCACAATACCTGCTAAAGAATGTCTCTGAATTAGTTTGAATTACTCCAGCCTTGCTCACGCAATCCTCATTGGAATCTCCCCTGAGTTTTGGATGCAACCAGTGCATCACTATAGTCACAACTGATAGTCACACTTTCTCTTTCACCTATCTCTCCAATGGTCTCCACTGAAACTGCCATGCAATGTAGTTAACTGATGTATTATTTAGTTGATTAATGAGTTATTATTTATGAATTAATTAACTAATTAATTCACTCCAGTCACTAGTGTATCATTCAGTTAGACTAGATACAACTAGCTCAACTGAGTCTAACTGAGTTAAACTAAATACAACTCCACCAAACTCTGTCACATGAGTTCTAACTGAAGTCCTCCATGAAATAGATCCAATAAACCCTCAGAAATAGTGTAATTCCTTCTGTCAGATACTGTGCCACATCTGTGCACTTAACTGAAGTGCTCCAAGAGAATAAGATAATGTTTAGAGTCCAAATATTATTAAGAGCTAATAATATTCAACATATCTATTTTTAGACTGGCAATCTAAAAATAGATTCTACCCAATATGTATAAAAATAGAAGTCCATTTATTTTTCCACCTTGACCAACCATCCACAAATAGCATCATGCAACTCATATAATATGATCGACATGTCTAAAAATAGACTTTGCGCCAAAAATAGCCTGCAGACCCACTTAGTGAAGGTGATTCTTTTCACTAAGCTCATCATCTTGTTGAATCTCAACACTCCCTCTCAACAAGATAGGGATTATCTTCCACCCCAATCCTGTCTCTATGGTATTAAAATTTTCTCTTGGTGAGCGCCTTCGTCATAATATCTGCATCCTGATCCTCCATAGGAATGTAAGAAAGAAACATGATCCTCCGCTGCACACAATCTCTGATATGATGGTACCGGATGTCAATATGTTTGGATCTATCATGAAATACTGGATTAACCAAGAGTTTAATGCAACTCTGATTATCACAATATATCACAGTAGGATCTAAGTGAGAACCGAAAAAACCGACCAGGATCTTCCTCATCCATATAGCCTCGCATGCAGCCAAACTTGCTGCCATGTACTCGACCTCCACTGAACTGAGTGCCGGATATTTTTTTCTTGATGTACCAAGAAATTGTTGTAGATACAATACTAAAAATCCCTCCAGATGTGCTCTTTCTGTCCGTTGGGATTCCTGCCCATTCTGCATCCGTGAAGCCATGCAGCTTCAACTCATCCAACTGTCTGTACCACAATCCATATCCAGATGTGCCCCTAAGATACCTCAGGACATGCTTTCCTACCTTCCAAAAGAGATTGGTAGGCTTCACCATTGCTTGTGAAAGATGGTTCACAGCATAGCATATGTCCGATCGTGTATTGACTAAATACATGAGCAAACCAACCAACTGTCGATAAACAGTGGCATCCACTACCTCTGCCAATGTAGAATCCTTTTTCCTCCAACCACCAAGAAGAGGAGTGTCGATAGGCTTGCAACCTTGCATGTGAAACTTCTCTAGTATCTCCCGGGCGTACTTGCCTTGAGACACAAACAATTCACCTTTCCGCTGCCAAATTTCCAATCCCAGGAAATAATGAAGGAGGCCCGAGTCCTTCATCTCAAACTCCTTTGCAAAATCTGCCTTGCATGAGTGTGTTGGGGTTCCCATGTTTTGGCCAGATTGGCAAGACCAAAAGATGAGACAACATAAAACCACTTTCGGTCCTCAGGATCTATCCCTCCTGGGTCCAGAGAGGGATCTCTCTATGATATGTCAAAGGTATATGACTTAAAGCTTAGTGTTAAGGTGTTAGGCTAGTTATAGGCGCAGGGTTTGTTTGTTTGATTTTTTGTTTGGTTGCTGGTTATCAGGAAAGAAGGGTTCAATGTAAGACAAGGATGAGAAAAGAGGGATAAGGTAGAGGTGAAGTATTCCAAGAAATCATTCAAGACCATTGGGAAATCGATTCAGGAAAGGATTTGCTTGCTAATCAATAGGCAAGCTTTCAATTGGGCTAGTCATCTAGAATGTTGGATCTTAAAGATGATTGTGTGATATGGATTGGTAGGAAAGGAGGAGGCAACACAGATTCAAGGCACAAAATTAAATACCATCTGGTCGCACAAGGATCCTAGTGGACGGGGCTAACTCTAATCCCCAGTGTTCCCAAATCTTCCAGCTAAATCCTTAACAAGAAACATCTAAGAACATATACATTTAATTCATACATCAGAGAGCAGGCAATAACATCCACTACATTGGTTAAATTAGTTGAAATCAATTCTTAGATAATACACTCAGAAGAAAAACATTAATGGCAAGGAGAGCAGAAACATAGGGTACCTAACAAGGGTAAATCCTATGCCAATATTCTGATGCAAGCCAGTAGAAACGAAATGAAATGAATTAAAACACAGAGATATGAAAACATCACCGCTGCTTTAGATCAGGATCCAAAGAAATGTGCTTGTCATATTAAATAGCAATACCAGTCAAGTACAACATTGCCAATAGCTAAATACTCATTCTGAATACATATTCCTCAGCCTATCTTACAACTTTACACAGAGACTGTGTCTCAAAAGAAACTACTTGAAATTCTCTGATAACTGATCAACAACCTTTACAATGAGTTTCTTCATGAATTTATAGCTCCAGTGGAGCAGAGAAGGTAGGTGAAAAAACTAAATGCAGCATTAAAAAATTCATAAGAGGAAGAAGGCCGAAGCCCACTCTGTATAAATTATGTGCATTAATCTGGGACACCCTTGGGTGAAAAAGTGGTCTTCGTCAGGTTTCCATTAACTCCAGGTATGTCCTGATGTACTTTGGCTGTAGTGCTCTGTAGTACTTCTGGTGATCTGAACAAAAATAAATCAATGATTCAAGTCTGCCATGCTGTGAAACTAATGCTTCTGATATCGTAGGACTGTTTTCAGGGTGGGAAAACCTCTAGGAACACAGTATAGAATAAAAGCTGCATGGGCATTCTGTCCTTTATGGGGAAAAACATTCTGCTGGTGTGTAAACCATGATATTCATGAATTTATGCATGTTGTACCCTCTATGTGATCCATAATGTCGCTAACCTGGTGCTTTGCCTCTAAATCACTATATTAAGGCTCAAAGATCTTCAATACTGAATGTTGAACTTGTTGATTATTAGTTGTTATTTTCTTGCCGCTTCATAAATGTCTCAATTTGCAAAATATGGGCTTTAATGGCATCGGATAGGATTTCATGGAGATTGAACTGTCCTTTGATAATATTTATGCTTCCGCCACCTTTCTTGACATTTCCCTGTAGTACCAGCTTCCAAATTCAACCTCTCTGCACAACGAGCCATTAAAATAGTACATATGAACCCTGGCGGTTTTCCGCCTCTTTGTAACCCTGCAAAATACGAAAACCAGTTAAGAAAACAATGGAGGTGGTGGACGCAACGGGGGGCGGCAAGACTAACTATGCAGACTGGTTAGATGGCGAAAAATTTTGTGGAAGACCTGTAGTGTGGTGAATACAGTGGGAACTATAGTCGAAAGGTGGCGTGGATGGAAAATTAAACTAAAACCTTTGAATTCGACCTTTGAATGGGATATATAAAAGGATGGACAATAATGTGACCAAAACACGTGGACAGATGACGTGGCAAGACGGGGTTACGGCGGGACTGACAATAAATATGGGCCGTCTGATCTCAATGGAGATTGACAGTGGGAAACACGTCGGAGGGCAATGGACAGTGGGCCAGGGGTACGGTGGCCATGGGTTATCGCGTGAGCAGCTTCATGGAGCGACAACCGTCGGATGGGCAGCTCTGGATCGCACAGCAATTGTGCATATCGCTCCGCATCCACAGACAAACTTTAACACGCGATGGGAAAGTGGTTTTGAAATAGTGCCACTACCACACGTCGCGCGATGAGTGGAATCGCTGGGCCATCGGGAAATACCACCTACCTCTGAAAGGTGGTGCGATAGAAACCGGATGGTTTTTGAATAGTGCGCGGCGGGGACCACAGGGGCAGGTGCGCTCTGGACCGTCGATCTGGTGGGTGAATGAATGGTTAAGATGCGATGATCGGTGATGAATGGATTTAATGATAGTTACTGCGGGGGCGGTGATCGCCATCCATTCTATTTAGATCAATGGCTATAAACGCGCCTGATGAACATATGAGATAAGCGCTCTTCGCCTTGGCGCCTGGTCACGGTGCTGGGTCATGTGGAGGGATATGTACAGGGGGCTAGGCCGAAAGGGGCTAAGGCCCAATTACATATAAAACATGGTTTTTGGCCCATTTCAAATGAAATTAAAAGCCGAAATGGGTAACGATAGAGAGATAAAGGGGTCTCTTGGCTCAACCAAGGGCGGATGCGTGGTTTAAAGGGGATTTTGGGCGGATTTTGAAAAGGGAAAAACAAGGGTCAAAATGGGGGGTTCTGCAGGGGTTCAAGGGCAATGAAGGCCTTTGAAAACACAATTTGTCACAATCAGAGAGGCTTTATAATGGGAATCAGCAGAGGGGATTTTATCAAGGGCAAAGACACAGGAGACTTCAAGGATGATGTGTCTTCAGGGGAGATGCATTCCTTGAAGGCTCAAAAACAATTTAGCCCCCTACTTTGCCTGTCAAAAATTTACAGGGGGGATAACAGAGTGTATCAATAGTTCATCACTCGTTAGTATTAAATCATCTACATAAAGCACAATGATCAAAATATTACCCTCCACCACAATCTGGTATAATTTTGGATCCGCCTCACTCTTGGTGAAACCAAGTCTGGTGAAATAACTATCTATCCGTGTGTACCAAGCATGAGGTGCTTGTTTCAGCCCATACAACACTCTTTTGAGCCTGCACACATGCGACTCGTTGTTAAAGATTTAGAATCCTTCAGGTTGCTCAATGTACACCTCCTCCTCAATGATTTCGTTGAGGAACGTATTCTTCACATCCATCTGATGAATGTGCCAACCCATCTGCGCTGAGAGAGCAAGGATGGTCCGTATGAAAGAATAGCTTGTGACAGGTGCAAAGGTTTCTTCATAGTCGATCCCCTCGATCTGTGAGAAGCCCTAGGAAAAAAATCTTGCCTTATACTTTTTAACGCTCCCATCAGTAGCTTGCTTCACTTTGTAGATCCATCTCAAACCTACCACTAATTTCCCTTCCGACCTTGGGACAATCTCCCATGCACTGTTTCTAACAATCGAATCATACTCTTCCACCATGGCATCTACCCATGCAAGATCCTCCACAGCTTCCTCGAAAGAGGATGGCTCCGTCATGATACACTTGCTCATCAGAGCCATGTATCCAGTAAATCGGTCAGGTGATTGTCTCTTTTTGCGCTGTGATGTAGGAGCTCCTACATTCTGCACTGCATCAAGAGTCAGTCGCTCAACTTCTGTAGTGCACTTCCGCCCTCTGATGTTTGGCATTGCATGAGTGGTTTCTTCCACTCCATGAAACTCCTCTTATGGATGATCCACATCTTTAGGCTCATATTTAGGAACAAGTAGCTCCTCATATGCATGCAAGTGTAGCTCCCTCTCAAGCAACAACTTCATGGCTTTCTCCTCATGAAATTTGATATCCCATCACACAAAAGTCATCCAACTGTCTGGAAAATACACACGATAATTGTGGGGTGTTTCTGTGTACCCCAAAAATATCCCAACCTCTGTGGTTGGCTCCAACTTCTTCCTAGCATCCTTCGTCACATGAATGTAAATAGGTGAGCCAAAAATCTTCAAATGAGAAATATCAGGCTTCTTGCCAGAAAACGCCTCTTCGGGTGCACTCATGCCAAGTACTCTATGAGGACAACGATTTTGCACATTAACCACAGTGTTGCATGCCTCATCCCACAAGTGTATGGGAAGGCCCTGATCATGCAACATCGCCCATGCAACACCCATGATCGTTCTTTTCTTTCTCTCTACAACCCCATTCTGCTGTGGGTTATGAGGCGCTATGAGTTCTCTTCGAATTCCTTCTTTGCTACAGAAGTCTTTGAATTCTCCAAAGATGTATTAACCACCATTATCGCTCCTTAGAGCTTTCACCTGCTTCCCCAACTCTTTCTCAACCAATGCCTTGAACTCACAGAACTTTGAGTATGTCTCGCTCTTATTTTGCATGAAGAAGATCCAGCACTTACGAGAAAATTCATCAACAAATATCACATAATACCTGTTCTTTTCTATTGAAGCAATCGAGAAAGGTCCACACACGTCTGTGTGAATTCTCTCAAGGATCGTCGAGGCGCGACTATCCTTCTCATGAAAAGTGGTCTTCACAAATTTTCCCAAAGTACATCCTGTAATGTTCCAAATTTTATGGAACATTAATTTTTGTTGAGGAGGTGAATAAAATGGGTAGGGGACCCATTATTTTCATCATTAGAGAATAAAAATACTAAGTATGAAAGAGGATCATATTGGAGCTGGATTTCACACCTCCATGTGTGAAAGGAGGTTTTTGCAAACATTCTTGGCCAAGGTTGACCAAGTCAAACTGCGTTGGCATGAGTTGGAAAGCACTATGTGGGACAACGTAGGAGGGAAGATTCTAGAGAAGAGGAAACCCTTATTCGAAATAGGGTCCATGGAGGGAAAGCTCATTGTATAAAAGAGGATCAAGGTAGCCATTGTGGACATCTTAGATCATTTGATTATTTGTCTTAAGAGACAAATTGATGCCTCTTGCTGTTCAGCAGAGCTGCAGGTCCTCGGGCACGAGGGATTATTGTTTAGGATTTCCTCTTCTTCTTGAGTAGCTCATTTAGGATTGCACTTATCCTCCATATTCTAGCATTCGGGCCATAGCATCAGCCATCTTCATCAGCGCAGTGTCTGTAGCAGATTATTGTGCAGTGTAGCTGGGTGTTGCTGGAGGTTTCCCACAACACCATTTCTAGCTGATCTTTCAGAGGAGGGAAGTTCTCTACTTCTAGAAGGTTAGTGAGGATGGTTTCTGAGCATAATCCAGTATCATTGGTAGGAGGCCAACCATTACCATCATTCATAGCGCAGATACTCTCATAGATTGTGTTCTAGTTGGAGCACATTTGCAGTGAGGGGTTTGCAGGTATTTCAGAGGGTGAGATATTTGGTGTAGGGATCAGCCTTGCACTTTAGATTTCTAGAGAAGAAGGGCTCTTCATCAGCTTCAGCGATTCAGCCTTCTCCATTCCATTCTATGTATTGAGTTGCTGCAGCTACCCAGCAACTCTGGCATTTTGCAGTTTTTCATATTTCAGCCAATCCTTCTAGGATTGACTTGAGGTAGTGATTGGGAGCTTAGATATTCTCTCCCAATGATATATTAGCCATGTATATGTAGTTCCATGTTTTTTTTCATTGAGTATAGCAGTCTCCCTTCTATGACTGCACAATCTCTATTCATGGGCATTCTGTTATGGAGCAGCATTTGTATTTTGGCATGTATTCTCATGAAGGCTTCTAGCCTTATTCTTCTGATATTCATTGTATCATTTGCTGCAGATATTTCATAATAAAATGGCTCAAGGGTTTCATACATTTTGGAATAATTTTTATTTACTGCTATTTCCAGTTTATGTCTTTGCTTATTGCTGTAATTGCATCTTTGGGTTATCTTGCAAGATTCCCAATACTGTTGTATTCCTTCTTGGGGATATTTTCCTTTGAAAATCACTCTATAGACAGAGTTTGATAGTGGGCCAGGAAGCCTCTGGGGTTCATCCTTCCTTGTGAAGGTGAAAAATCCAGTAAATGCCCCTTTAGTCCATATTTGGAATAGATTTCCCTGTCAATTGCCAATGTTTCTAAAAAAGGGACATTACAGTGGTATTAGAGCATCGAACTGGCACAGCCTATGAGTTCGATTTTAGAGGAGAATGATGAAGAAGATGAGGTTGTTCTCATATAATATTGGAATAAAGAAGAGCCTCCCTAAGGAGGAGGAGAAGAAAAGAGGAGAATATGAAGATCCATGCACTTACTATTCTCTTGAAGACCGGCATGACAGATGCTTGGATTTCTAGATCTTAAGCAAGTACCTGGGTGACTATAAACCCCATTCTGCATCATTTAGGAGAGCTACAGTGTTCTCACAGTCTATTCAGAAGATGTAGGAGATAAGGCCCTATGGAAAAAGGGAAGTTAGAGGCAATATGCTTCTATTTTCTACACTTGATGGGGTTACTTTAGCTAGAGCTTGGGAGAAGAAGATGGATGCAATTTTATTGCTGCAGCTAGTGGCAGAGAAAGAAGCAGTGGTGATGGAAGCACTGCACATGGAGGATAAAACCTCTGTTGGGTGGTTCAAGCCCTTGTTCCATTCAAGGATGAGTTATTTTGGAGACTTTGCTCAAGGGTCGATCCAAACCTTTGATGGAGGGAGGACAAAGGAAGAGAAGCTCACACCACCATGGGAGGAGGATTGCACCAATGCTACTACAGCTTTGGAGGAGCAGCCCTCTACATTTATGGATAAGGCAGCCATTGCATTAGAAGAAAAGCCATTGCAGCCACACAAGAAGGTCCCAAGATCCACCAAGGTATGAGCAAGGTTCCACTTTCTATTTCAGAAAATTATCTTAAGGATGGTGGAATTTCATATGGAGAGGTCCAAGGATCAAACCACGTGGCCACTTTAGGGCCTCATGTTTGCATTGCGCTGTGAAAAGGGGTTCAAGGAGGATAATAACCCTCATCCTCATAAATTTTTGATGATTTTCATTTAGCCTTCAAGGTGGGAGTGCAACTTTTGGAGGATGAAGTAAACCATGACACCTCCATGGAGAATCATGAAGCAAATTGTGAACCGGAGGAAGAGACAATTGCTACATCATTGGAGAAATCAACAGTGCTGTTGAATATGGGTGGAGAGGAGACATCACCTCCATCACATTTGGATCCTCATGGGTCCAACATATTCATGGGAAAGAGGCCTTTCTTAGGGGTCTCCAAGGAGCTGCATTTCAAACTCTCATGAAATGAAAAGAGCAAGAACTGATTTGGGAGGATGGTAGCCCTCATGGGAGGAGTACCAAAAGGATGGAAAAGAGATGGCAGGATACTTGCATCATTGAGCAGCACAAATTATGGATGCATGATGTTGATGTGATTCTCATATCATTCATTGTGTCTTCATCACATGAGTTGTATGATGGAAGTATGGTAGATCAGCAAAATACTTTTTTGCTTTGCTTGGGAGAGCAAGGGCAGAATTGCCCTCATACTTTGCATGATGTTGTAGGAGGAGGAAATGACATTCTCTCCTTGGCTTTTGATGATAGAGAGGTACTTCCACTTTGGGAGAGGCTTCTTATGTATTGCAGCATTATGAAAATAGCTTTGACAAAGAGCATGTCAAAGAATGGAGCTTGGTATTGAAGAGAGCCTATGGGTATAGGCCAACAGCATTCTCTCTTTGGAGCAGTAACCAATGGATGAAGTGTGCCCAGCGGAATTGTGGTGGATCCATAACCCACATGTCCCAGGAACATTTCATAGTTGTTGCACTTGATAGACAAAGAGGAGTTGAAATGGATGAAGTAGTGGAAGAGTTCATCTATGATACATTCTTCTTGACTTGGATTTCCAAGCATGAGAAGAAGGGTCTTCTTGCTGCAACTAGTTCATTCCTCTTCATGGGAGCATGCTAAAAAACTATGGGGGGTTCATTCATGGATCCATACATCATCTTACTCCCGATATATGGTAAGAGATATGTTTTTACATTGGCTGATTTGTATACTCTTATCATTATTTTGCAGTGCATAGCTCTACAAGAGGGCAAGCTTATCAGATTGCTCCATGGATCAAAATTGGGCCAATTTGTATGATGGAGACAGCCATCGTTTATATGGCCTTCGGCAAGTGTTACCTTCCATGTATTTTCAGCATTTATGTTCAGCCACTTACCATGCATTATCATAACATACATTATTATTCATGAGCTGAAAACAACTTGCCATATCATTTCTCAAAGCAGAAGTTTGGGAAACTGCTCTCTGACCACTTGGGAAACTGTTGGTACATCTTTGCACAACATGAAACCTTCAGTACTTACCTCAATTTATTGCTGATTATGATCTCCTTGGCTGATATTTCTGTTATCTCAGTGAAGGACATTATTAGAGAGACACATGGGATGAATGTTTCCTTGATGAGGGAGGACTCCCATATTTTCTGCATTGCATGTTCTAATGGGAACATGAGAGGATACATGGCCACCACAGCCATCTATTTGCTTACTCTTGAGGAGGGCCATGAGCATGATGATGACATCCATCCATTTTTTATATTTGGGCATGAATTTTATTTTGTATTGCTGGTTCACTCATCTATTTACTGTTCAATAGTAGAGGTGATATTTTTTGTACAATACTTGCCATGCTATTTTCTGCAGCTACAGTGGGTGAGATTTCATTTTGACCCCATGAGAAATTATTTCATATTTCTGCACATGGTATAACCTACATCAAACATTTCATGGGGGCATTCTATGGTGATCTTGTCCTATTCATCATAGATGACATGTCTTGGGCCGGCTGATTTTTCACTGATGGAGGAGAGATTCTTGGGGAATTACTCTTCATTTTTCCACTTGAGGGCAATATATTTACAGCCCAAGATCAGCATACACTCCACACTTGTCATAATTGGGGGAGAGGATAGCATGGGGCAAGTTATATCACTTTCCATGATCAGATTTCAGCCCACCTTCATTTCTGCGGTCAGCTCCAGCTTCTTCCTGGCATCCTTCGTCACATGAATGTAAACATGTGATCCAAAAATCTTCAAATGAGAAATATCAGGCTTCTTACCAGAAAACGCCTCCTCGGGTGTACTCATGCCAAGTATCCTGTGAGGACAACGGTTTTTCACATAAACCACAGTATTGCAAGCTTCAGCCCACAAGTGTATGGGAAGGCCCTGATCATGCAACATCGCCCATGCAGCACCCACGATCGTTCTGTTATTTCTCTCTGCAACCCCATTCTGTTGTGGGTTATGAGGTGCTATGAGCCCTCTTCGAATTCCTTCTGTGCTGCAAAAGTCTTTGAATTCGCCAAAGATGAATTCACCACCATTGTCTCTCCTAAGAGCCTTCACCTGATTCCCCGATTCTTTCAACCAAGGCCTTGAACTTCCGTTTAATCCGATATGTCTCTCTCTTTTCTTCAAGTGAAGAAGACCCTAAAGGACTACTATATAAAAATCATCAACAAATATTACATAATACTTGTGCTTTGTTGTCGAAGCTACTGAGAAAGGTCCACACACGTCTATGTGAATTCTCTCAAGGATCATCATGGCGTGACTATCCTTCTTGTCAAAGGTGGCTTTCACAAATTTTCCCAAAGTACATCCCTTGCACTGATCTGATTGCTCAAGTGTACCTTTGGGAAGCCCAATAGAAATCTGCTGCAAAATTTTCAAAGCACCATGGTGAAGATGGCCCAATCTCCTGTGCCATAGCTCACCCTCATCCCGGCTCACTACTCCTTCTACCTTGCCTACCATTGTTCCGCATCCATCTACCTGCAATTGATAAAGGTTCTTAACTCGAACCCCTATCCTCCGGGTTTCACCAGTTGCCTTACTGTGCAGGAAATCCTTTCCCTCGCTAAAGACAACATCATATCCCTTGTCTTCCAACATCGCCACAGAGATAAGATTCTTCTTCAATCCTGGAACATGCATGACTTCCTTCAATATGAAGGGTTTACCAAAATCCCTCTCAAAGGAAATGGTCTTGATACCGGTCGCACTGTATCTACCATCATCGCCCATCTTGATGTGCACTCCAAGATCTTTCTCATCCAGATTAGTAAACAAATATTTGTCTCCGATCATGTGAAATGATGCACCACTGTCAAGAAAGCACACTAAACCCATCATACTTGAGACCAAGCATGTAATAAGCAAAAAATCCAGCTGAAACTGCGAGGCCAAGGCCTCTCCAGTTGCAGATCCAGCAGCCTGCTTATTTTTCTTCTTCTGTGGACACTTAGTGGTGTAATGTCCGTGTTGGTGACAGTGAAAGCACTTCACCTTGGACATGTCATGCTTCTTGCCTTTCGTACTGGATTGAGAAGCATTCTTATTTCTCTTCCCCTTCCTTGCTTTGGTAGCCAAAGAGAAATTTTCTTCATCTGCATTCTTCGATGAAGATCTGTCCCTGGTACTCCGCCTTATCTCCTCTTGCACAAGATCCGACCAAAGTCGCTCCCATCCTGGCAACTTCTCTCGACCATTGAAAGAGTCCTAATAGGAATGCCAACTCTTCGAAAGCCCAAGGAGAGGCAATCTCACCAAGTCCTTGTCATCTACAGTAACCCCCGCACTTCCCAGCTCATCCCTGCACTGGAAAAACTTCGTGAGGTACTTGGGTATACTGTGGCCTTTCTCCATTTTTATGTTCTTGAGTTTATCCTTGAGCGCAAACTTCCTCTGGTCGCTCTTGATTTGGAATAAATCTGTCAAATATTTCCACATCAAGAATGGAGAAGCTTGGAACAAATCCAACAGAATCCTTCGACATTTTTCTGTCTTCTTTTTCCATGCGTCAAGAGCGGCGGCATCGCTAGAAGCAGGTTTTGGAATTTCTGCATCTATGAACTCCTTCAACCCATTGTCCTCTAGCACCACCTCCATCCTGTCCTTCCATGCAATATAATTCGAGCTGCCCTCAGGGGCATACTCCAATCGCAATCTGTTGAAAGAAATCTCAACTTCGATACCAATAAAACATTACTGCAAATTCGAATTCCACCAACAAAAAACTCAACCGCTTCAATGCTTTGCAATTGCTCCAATGATCAATACTGCTCTGATACCATGTAGAAATTATATAACTGATATGTTATACATCCGAGATTCTCCTAATCACACACTATTTGACTTCATGCACAATATATAATCTCTTCTACTATTGATCATTACTAGCGGAAATAAAATCAATTTCATGCACACATTAAAACCATAAAAATTCACACATATGAACACAGTAATTTATGGGAAAGCTTAAAGCTGAAAACCCCCAACTATTTGTATATTATATGTCATATATATCATGTAAAAATCATGATACAAATCTCCTCACAAGCTCTCAGTACAATCTCCAATTGCTACACACTAATCAGGTCTGATCTAGCAAATCCCATGCACCGATCTCTACCACCTGCTAGCCTGCCTCTACTGTGCAATCACTGCTGAAGAATGGCTCTAAATGAACTCAAATTGGTCCAGCCTTGCTCATGCAATCCTCATTGGCACCTCCAACCACTGTGTGTTGCAAATCATGCAACACTATAGTCACAACTGATAGTCACACTGCTCTTTCACCTACCACTCCACTGGTCTCCACTGAAACTGTCCATGCACTGTAGTTAAATGATGTATTCTTCAGTTGATTAATGAGTTAATAATTAGTGAATTAATTAATAATTAATTCACACCACTCTCACTAGTGTATCAATCAGTTAGAATAGATACAACTAGCTCAACTATGTTTAACTAAGTTAAACTGAACACAACTCCACCAACTACCTCAATAACTCCACCAAACTCTGTCACATGAGTTCTAACTGAAGTCCTCCATGCAATAGCTCCAGTAAACCCTCATGAATAGCGTAATTCCTTCTATTATCTCCTATGCCACATCTGTGCACTTAACTGAAGTGCTCCAAGAGAATAAGATAATGTTTAGAGTCCAAATATTATTAAGAGCTAATAATATTCGACATATCTATTTTTGGACTGGCAATCTAAAAATAGATTCTGCCCAGTATGTCTAAAAATAGAAGTCCATTTATTTTTCCAACTTGACCAACCATCCACAAATAGCATCCTGCAACTCATAGAATATGATTAACATGTCTAAAAATAGACATAGTCTAAAAATAGACTTGTGCCAAAAATAGCTTGCGGGCCCACTTAGTGAAGGCGACTCTTTTCACTAAGCTCATCATCTTGTTGCAATCTCAACAAGTACCATATCAACTGGACTCCCAGCATTTGGAGAAAATTATTTTTTGTCTTATTATCCTCCTTATTCTTGGGGGCAAACTTTGGTCACCCAATACGACAATACTCAATCACATTTTGGTCAAACTAATGTTGACATGAATGTTTGTCAATGGCAACCCACTCTACCTATCCAACCACAAACGGTTGTAAATTCGTAACAACCAGTTCACCCTATTACACCCACTTCAATACTGCTTTTTAATACATCTATACCCCTGTTACAAAATCAAAATATTATACATCAACCTTATCAGGCAAGTTCTTCGAATCAATATCATCAAATGTTGGGTCCACAGACTCAAAATCCTTTGGTTAATTTACAACAACCTGTATCAGGGATCATTTATTCACAATCTGGTGTACCATTTTATGGGATGTCACAAATGCAACCCGGTTATACATATCGACCGAATCCAAATTACACTAGTTTGGGTTATAACATTGGTGGAAAGAACCCTTGGAAGCCACACGCGCAAATCCCTGAAACTTCATTTCAATAAGTATCATATCTAGGTTTTGGTCAATAGAATTCTCAAGCATTTGCTATGCAAAACAACCCCTATCTAGGTTACCAGAAGTAAATTCCATATGTTGGTTCTCAAAGACCTATTTCCCAAGAAATTCCATTTTATCCTGGCTATGCTCAACCTGAACTTAATAGACAGTTGCCTTTTGTTGCAACCTTGGAATTACCAGATTTAAACTGGTTAACCAATGATCCTATCAATTATGCTCCTTGGTGGTCAGTGATACCTCATAAATTACCCTCTGATATTCCTAAATTCAATGGAAACCCTGGAGAAGATTCATCAACTCATGTTATGACTTATCATTTATGGTGTTCATCAAATTCCCTGAATGATAATTCTGTTCAATTACGTCTTTTCCAGCGTACACTAACAGGTCCGGCTACTAAATGGTACATTGAATTACCTAGAGCTTCTTTTGGTAATTTCACTACCTTAGCTACTGTCTTTTTGACCCATTTCTAGTTACCGATCAAATAAAAAACTGGAACAGAACTCTTGACCAACTTCAAATAGAATAATGCTACTCAAATTTCCTATCATATTCATGAGTGGTGTCACCGTCGACGAATGGTTAAGACATTTTTTCCCGATCAGCTCCTTGTTGAATGGTTCATTAAGTCCCTGTTACCATCTATAACTGAGGATGTGGCTAAAGGTGGCGTCGTCACAGAAGAGAAAGTTATCACTTGTGCCCAATATTTAGACTTGATTTACACTCAATCTGGCACGCTCTATGAAAAAATCTCGAATGCGCCGCGATCTAATTTCAGTGTTCCTCCTCAAATAAAGGACTCTCATGTCGGAGACGACTTGATAGGCACTACAAACACACACCACCCTACTTCATCTGATCCTACTCCTACTTCCAAAATTAATGCCGTGTAATTTGACAAAGGAAAAATTTATAAGCAACTAGGAGGTAATAAAAAGGGAAAATCAAAGAAAAAGAAAACTTCTAACCCGTAGGAACAATCACCTAATCAATCGTCTGGACCACGGAAACCTCGTTAGCCATGCATAATCTGTAATGAGGAACACTTTGTTAGGGATTTTCCTCACCATGTTGAATTCTCAAAAATCATCAAGACTTCTCATGCATCAGCTGTGTTGACAGACCCATTCCCAAATCTGGACACAAATTTGGTTGCTACGAATCCAACTCCTAGTTCCCAAGTGTTAATGTTATCCACCACAAAACCTTCACAAGATATTTTGGTGTCGATGCGGAATAAATACTATGGTAGTCTTGCCACAGATCAACCTACTACCTCGGCAACGAATCCATATAATGAATCGGTACCACCTCCTGTTATTCCTGAATTGACGATTAAGCCACCAAAGAGAGTAATTCATAAATCGACATATAATCCTCGAGCAAGAGCTGCACAAAATTATAATATAGTTGAAGATTTGGCTCAATCCCCTTCAGCTATGTCTGCTCTTGAGGTATTACAAAATTTTCCCTCCCAGAAGCAGGCTTTATTGTCGACCATTGGTGTAATTGATCCAACTAATTCTAATCTTGTCACCTTTAATCATACGGGCTATGTGCCACAATTACCAGCAGAATTGGCATTCTCCATCCAAGTAAATGTTCTCAATCACCTTGTTCATCGCACTATTATTGATGAGGGAACATCTACGTGCATTATGTCTCTAAACTGTTGGAAATCACTTGGCTCTCCGTGATTATCACAATCATCAATGACGTTGAAGGCTTTTGATGGAAGAACATATAAACCTTGTGGTATTATTAATAACCTGCAAGTTGAATTAGGGGTAAAAACAGTAAGTATTGATGTTGAGGTTGTTGACAGACCCCTTGACTATAATATTTTACTTGGAATACCATGGCGATATGTGATGACTGCCATTGTTTCTACATACTTTAGAATGACTGCCTTTCCACATAAAGGCACAATCACAGTCATAAATCAATTATCCTTTTCTTCTCTGCTTCATAGGTAACTGGAAGCGTTTCGTATATTCACTTACCCCAACTAGAAATCCAAAACATTGGTGTAGGACTCTTAAAGGATTCCACTCTTATGGGAGCCTTTGCATTACTGCCGCCCACGACATCGGCAGAAATTGCAAGCATAGAGTCCTGCTACATGATCTCTTCCACTCTATCTGGCTTAAGGGAGAGTATGGGTGATTCTGATATTTCTACATTGGATGATGTTTTACCGCTCAGACCTATTGAGCTACAATAGCAATCAATCTATTTGGCTTGGGCGGAAAATCCAAAATCAACGTCGCCGAGTGTTTGGGTTGATCGTTCATTAGATTTTGGTACTCCATCTGATCCATTTTCCTCAAAATTTTTGACAGATGAAAATATTATGGAAGCCATGATGTGAGAAGGAGAACCATGGGAATATTATTATCATCCTTCCCATCTTCCTGATTATGAAGAAAATAATCTTAGTGAACTATATCACCCATCCATTCAAACTTTCTTTTTGAATTCTTTTCTGATTAATGCAATTGAATATGAGTGAAATTTATCAAATATCAAAGAAACAATATCTATTGATATTTCGACCAAACCTGGAGTTGTAGAAAATATTCATGTCAATGTATCTTGTTCTCCATCAGAAATAGATTCATATCGCTCTCTTTTTCGTGAATTTCGTGACGTATTCGCTTGGTCTTACAAGGAAATCCTAGGCATAGATACTAGTATAGTTGAACACACTATTAATATGTATCCTGATGTCAAACCAGTGCGTCAACGGATTCGTCCTGTTCATCCAAAGAAAGCCACAGCCATCAAAGCAGAAGTTGAAAAACACTTGTGTGTTGGTTTCATTTACCCCATTCTAATAATTGAATGGGTTTCCAATATCGTTCCTGTTATGAAAAAACAAGGAACCATTAGAGTGTGCGTCAATTATCAGGATGTCAATTAGGCTTGTCCAAAAGACAACTATCCTACTCCCTTTATCGACCAGATTATTGACGATTGTGCTGGATGCAAAATATTTTCATTCATGGATGGATTTTCTGGCTACAATCAAATCAATATTTTCCCAGATGACCAACATAAGACAACATTCATCTATCCCTAGGGCACATTCGCATATAGGAAACTTCCGTTTGGTTTAAAGAACGTTGGGGAAACTTTTCAGAGAGAAATGGATTATTCTTTCAACAACATCAAGCACATTGTTCAACCATATCTAGATGATTTACCAGCGCATTCATGAAATCAGACTGATCACCCGATGAATTTCAGAGACATTTTCTTACGCTGCCGACACTACAAGATACACCTCAATCCACACAAATGTGTGTTTTGTGTTGCTTCTGGTCGATTGCTCAGATTCGTAGTCTCAAAAGAAGGAATTCGAATAGACCCACTGAAGGTACAGGCCATTCTTGATTGTCCTGCACCATCAGACTTACTTCAGATACAAAAACTTCAAGTAAAGGCTAACTTCCTGACAAGGTTCATTCCAAACTACGCCAAAATGGCTAAAGGATTTACTAGATTATTGAAAAAAGGAGTTCCCTTCCATTGGGACCAAGTTGCGCAAGCCTCTTTTGATGATGTCGAGGACCATCTTGTTCGAGTGTCATTAATGTATCCTCCTAATTATCAAAATTATTATTTCCTATATATCTTCACAGCTGAATCGACCATCGCTACGGTTTTGGTCTAAGTAGAAGATGGAATTGAAAATCCGATCTATTATTTGAGTCGTAATCTCAATGATACGGAAGTTAAGTACTCGTACGTGGAAAAGCTTTCCTTGGCAGTTGTTCAAGCTGTCCAAATATTTTGCCATTATATCCTGCTCTGAAAAACAACAATAGTTTCGGATTGCAACCCCATGACTTACATTTTATCACGTCAATTTCTGGGGGGAAAATATTCAAAATGGATTGTCATTTTGTAGGAATTTGATTTGGAATTCATCAAATCCAAGTAAAAAAATTCTTTAGTTTTGGCTAAGCTTATTTGTGACCTTCCCTATGATAGTATTGCTACTACATCGAAAACATCTATTCCAGACGAGTCTCTGCTTCTGATCGGATCATCTGATCCCTGGTATGGATATTTCATCATTTATCTCCAAACCCAAACTTTTCAACCTAATACCTCTCGCTCTGATCAGCGACGTATTCAATACCAAGCCAAAGATTATCTGATCGTCGGCGATACACTTTATCGTCGTGGTGTCGATACCATTTTAAGGAGGTGCCTCACTCATGAGGAGGTCAAAAAATTACTAAATGATTTTCATGCTGGGGCTTGTGGTGGACATTTATCTGGATATGCTATCACGCAAAATATACTCTGCACCGGTTACTTTTGGCCTACTATTTTTTGAGATTGTATCCTCGCAGTCAAAAGTTGTCATGCATGCCAGATCTTTTACCGTAAAATCCGTAAACCGCCAGTGCCAATGCATCATATTATCTCTATTGGACCATTTACGAAATGGGGTATTGACTTCATGACCTGTAACCCTCCTTCGTCTGGGGGACATGGTTATATTATTGTCGTAGTCGACTATTTTACCAAATGGGCCGAAGTGATGCCTAAATTCAACAACACAGGACAGACAGTTGCATTGTTTTTCTTCAACCATGTTATTGCACGGTTTGGGGTCCCACAGGCTATAGTTGCGGATCATGGGAATCACTTTCACAACCATATGATGTCTAAATTGACAGCCAAGTTAGGATTTTCACATGATAATTATACTCCTTATTATCCACAATCAAATGGACAAGTTGAGGCTATTAACAAAATTCTTAAACGAATGCTTCAACGAATGATAGGAGTTCATAAAAGGAACTGGCACTTGATCCTGTACTCCACCTTGTGGGTGTATCGAACCTCAGTGAGAAACATAGGCGCATTCACTCCTTTTCAATTGATGTATGGTCTGGAAGCTATCTTACCAATCCAATGCGAAATATCATCGTTAAAACTCGTGATAGACTTGTTACCTGACACCTCAAAAGAATAAGCGTGTCTCCTTAACCTCATCCATCTAGATGAAATTCGTCATGAAGCCCAATTGGAAAACGAAGCGTATAAGAGATGTATAAAGGTGCAATACGAGAAAAATGTCTAGCCTCGCATCTACTCAGAGGGCGACTTGGTCCTTCTTTATGACCAAGAAGTTGATGTAATAGGTACAGGGAAATTTGAACCATTATGGCATGGCCCCTATATTGTAGTTCTTGCTAAGGGTGCCTACAAGTTAGTTGATTATGATGGAATTCCATTGGCACAGCATAGAAATGATTTGTATTTGAAACGTTACTATGCTTAATCATGAGCGTAGTAATTTTTTGTATTATATTGTTTATATGCTATAGATTTGCATTCACTATCTTAATTTATTTTTAGAGTCTTCTTGATGTTAGTAATCCGCTTTACATTTTATGGTAGATGTTTGAATCTTCGAAACCATTTGTTGGATATGCTGATGGTGCTAGTCGTAGTACGCAGAATCTATCCTCTGCAGCGTGGGCCATTTTCGCTCCGAACGGCGAGTTAGTGAGTTTTCAAGGGATTTGTATCGGCAAATCGACGAATAATATCGCTGAGTATAGTTCGTTGATCAAACTTCTCTCTGATGCCATTTCATTTGGTATTAACCACATAATAATAAGGTTGGACTCACAACTTGTGATACTACAACTTACTAGTATTTATACTGTTAGAAATCCAACAATTCTTAGATTTTTCCTAAGAGTTTGACTTTTGGAAAGACATTTTGATTTCATTCAATATCAACACATTTCCAGAAATTTGAACACTTCAACTAATTCATTAGCTAATCAAGTTTTAGACAGACATTTTCGACATAGATAAAGAAAACATTCACATCATTGAATAGGATTGTGCATTAAACATAGGAAAAACTCTGAAAACACATATATAAATAATTATAGGTTTTTAAAAAATTTGTGCCCAAGACACGTTGGTCATCTGACCTCAAAATGTATGCAAAAAGTTACAAGTAAACTAATGGTGCTCATGGTAACATGCTATAGATCTAACAATCCTACGGAGCAACTACATCCAACGGCTAGGAACCCCAATAGTGTGTCACTGTAGTTGCATGGGTAACTCTTCGAGCCAGAAATCTAGAATCCCAAAGGTTAATCCCTCTATGTGTTGTTGAAGCTCAGCTAGAGTCTCAACCATATCAAGGTCCTAAAGGACTGCTCTCCCAACAACCCTCTCTGCTGGCGCATCTGCCTCGCGCTCTGGTTCCTCTACTGGTTGAAAGTGACCAATATCTGAATTACATCAAACATTTAATTTAGTCTTGGAAAGAAATCAAAAACACAAAAACATTGTATAAACCTTAGAAAAAAAAACATGGCCGAATCATTCTTACACATTGCACCCCACTGAGCATCTTTTGGTAATACTAGATCTGGATCTCCTCGGAATTTGATGCATGCGTATGTATGCTCATCAATGGCGATGATCTGTCACCGGAACCAGGCAAAGAATGCAATCAAGAACACAATGGTCGATTGGCCTGCATGCCAACCCATGAGTTCTACCCATCTCTGCATTTGAGGATCTCTAGGACTAGATATATCCAATGTTACATGTTGTGGCTGCATCAGTAGAATCCATTCCAAAGCGAAGGAGATAAGGATGGAACCATAACTAAAAATTTTCTTCCTTCCTCCCTTTGCTTTATTCAGTTGTTCCTTTATCTGAGATAGAACAGCTTCAGACCAATTGAAGACTGTTAGCTCTAAGCACTCTAGCACATACTGCATATACGATCTGTTCGCTACATGGAGTGTAACGGTACCAGCAAGTTTAGCGATCATAAAAAGGATGGTTCTCAAAGGAAAATCCCTGACATCCCGGATGTTTATTTTTCCATATTTGCTAGGTTCTGACCCTGGATAGCAATACTGCATAACATAATCCCTCACTGTCTTTCCTCCAATGGTAGACCCTATGAGAGAAATGGGCAAACCTCTCCTTGACAAACCTATGAGAAAATACACATCCTCAACTGTCATGGACAACACTTGATTTTTTATGTGAAATGCATCTATCGCCGAATCCCATGCTCCAACTAAGAACTCCAAGAGTTCTATTTGTTGCCTCATTCCCGAAAATTTGAAGTACTCAAGTAGCTCGCAATATCTTAAGGCTTTTACAGTACCCGGATCATTCAAGGCAATCATATCTTGTTCTTCATGTTCACTTTCTCTCCATGTAATCGTCATTATAACCCGATGGAAACCTGAAAATCAACCATAAGATCCATTAGATACCATTCATTGAAAAAAATTAGGCAAATTTTGGACACAACAAGAAAACCAAAAAATTTAATTGCGCCCAACACACTCCCTGGGCTGAGACAGTCCATTGCACATGTAGGTACCCTTCACTGTACCTACTATGCAACGCAGGTTTCGACATTCCGAGGTGCATTGCCCTCATTTTGGGCAGAATTTAACCTAGGGACCTCAAAACCCTAAAAATTTAAAAGGAATGGGAATGAAATGAGTATTTAAAGAAAGAGGAGGTTCATGGCACTAACCTGGATCAAATGGCGACGAAATCCTTCCACAGAAATGACCACAATCAACGACTAAAGTTCGAGGGCAAAATTAGGTCCAGAGCTCCAAAATGAAAATGGTAACTATGGAATGGTAAAATGAATAGTGAAACTAATTGTTTGAAACTTAAATTTATTGCTATGACTATAGTTTTATTATGTTTTTATCATGAAACAGGGATTTTTAATCCATTTGATGTTGTTCTGAACAGGAAATACAACTGATGAACAGATTATTCATGCAGATTTATTCAAAGAATGACTTGACCACAAAGCATACTTTTTCTCCTTATTTTTCGAGCTTTGTTAAAAATGAAAAAGGATTTGAAGCGCACTTTTATCTCTTTCTTGAGCTTTGATAACAGAGAAAAAGGAACCCCTGGAGTCTTCTTTTATCTCTTTTCAGCCTCCGATAATGTGAAAATATTTCCGAGCACTTGTCTTTTCGAGCTCGTTAAAGTAAATGAATTGATATCTACTTAGTATAAGTTTAACCCTTTTCCAGACTGAGATGGATTATTTACGAAAAAGGAATACCTTGGTTAAACATGACCAAAAAGGTTCTCTCAGATATCATTTTACACTTTTTCAGATATGAGTGACAAATTTATGAAAAAGAACTTTTGGAGTTATCTTTTGTCCTCTTTTTCAGACTCTCTAAATATGAAAAAGGACTGGGCTATCACTACCATTAAGCTCGTTAAAACATAAAATAGTGATGGGCTTGTCGATCATGGAAAGAATCCATTTTCATTCATCGCTAGGCTCGTTAAATTATTAAATAGAAATACTTTATTTGCGCGAAGGGGTGTGTTGGTGTCGGTATCTTCATCCCTCCGTCAGAGATCAAATTTCTCTTGTTGCATTGCATATTAGGTGTCTCATTCAGTCAGCAGAATTCCATTAGGAGCATGGATCATCTTACGGTAGTGGCTTGTTGCTCATGTCCATCATGTCCCTTACCTGCTAGCCTATTTCTGTTCATTAAAATCATTTGCAGTCATTTTCGGTCTCATAGTTTGCAAAGAATCATTTTTAGGGTTTTAGTCTCATTAGGTCTAGGGTTTCATTAATCAGGTTTTTAGAATGCCTAAAATGGTCAGCAGGCACATGAGGAGGTCTGAAATAAGGTTTCAATGCTAAAAATATCATCATCATATGCTTAATAATGATTTTTCTTCAAAACTCTGTTTTGAAGAAAAATAGAGTTTTTCATCTTTATGTATAAATAAATGTAATGTGATTTTAAAATTTTCTCAGTTGTAATAATACTATCACTGGCAACCCTGGTTGCCTTTGTCAAGCTCCAGCCATCCATTGCCTGCAAGAACAAACAGAAGGACATCATTCAGTCAAAAAATCCAAATGAAGCAAAACAGAGTTTTTGAAAAGTGTCAAAGTCTGAAACATTACAAAGTGGGTTTTTCAAATGGAAAATTAAATTTCTTGGCATATAAAACATTTTCATCTTTCCAAAACTCATTTGTATGCTAAGAGAACAGGAGTGAGCAAAGGAGAAATTGTGAGGAGCGAAGGAAGCATTTGAAGGTAGACTGTGTTGAAATTTCCCTGCGCGACACATTGGGTGGTTGTCGGGACGCATTGGGCGAGCGCGACGCATTGGGTCGGCTCCCATTGTGTAAACTTTCTCCTGCGCGACGCATTGAAGTTTCACGAGGCACTGGGCTTGTTGCATGATGCATATGGCAACAAGCAAATTCATTGCCATTTTTTCCAAATCTTCAAATCGACTCAGTCCCTCTTTGTTCAAGAAAGTCATGCAAACTCTCCATTGTCCATGAACCAGTGTTTTGTGTTGTTTATGAGAATTTAAATAAAAAAAATCAAACCTTATTATCTTGTTCAAAGATTGTTTCCTTAGGGTTTTGAAATTGGTTTTGTCCTCATCATTTTCATTTCCCCCACCTTGTTATTCCCTCCTCACTATCTATCTTGTCACAACACTCCATTTCCCTATTCCCTTATATCCCTAAAGCATTCATTTCCTATCCCATTCCCACTATCCCACATCCCAATTATGAATTTTCCAAAACCCCAAGGCTATCCCTAGAAATCAAGTGACTGCCCCAAAACTCTTCAATTGACAGATTTCACTTGGTATTATTCCATCATTTCCACCACCCTATCCCTCCATAGTACCTCCCATATTATCACATATTTGGCAATAAAACCAAAGACATCAAACTTCTCATATACATCCAAGACAACATAGACTTTGGAAATCATGTCTGCAAGGCATGAATCAAGATCCTGAAGGCTAAGTTAAAGAGGGAATTAAAGCGTCGGAAAAGGAAAGATAGACTTCAAATTTTGGCCGAAGCTTCCTTGGCCCAGCATAATGCATGATGGAGGACACTCAGCCCAAATTTCAAGAAATTTGGGACACATTTTTCAAATTTTGTTTTTTCTGGCCTAAACACAGATTTTTCAGCCTGACGCGTCGCGCCACTTGGCGCGCGCTTATGATTGGGAGTTCCTCTTGGGTAAAAATTTGTATTTTTGGATTTTTCATGAAAAATTAGGCCTTCCTACCCATTTCACAGAGATTTTGACAATTTTTGGGTTTCTAGAAGGGTCAAAAACACCCTAAAAATGACCTTTCTGCCCCTTTTTGGACACACAGGAAGCAATGTTGGAAAAACTCATTTTTGGAGGGGAAAATGGAAACCAAATTCAGAAATTCCACTAATTTTGGAAATTAGACAGGCAGATATTTCCAACGAGCTATCCTACACTCAATTTGGACACCGGGAAGGCCTTCAAAATCGGCTCCAAACAGGCGCGATGCATAGAGAATTTAGGCGCGGCGCATTGGGGATTTTGGCTCGTTTTTCACTCAATAACTCTGTTTTTCACCCAGTTTTGGCCAGTTTGACTTTCTTACTTCCACATGTAAAAATCTTGATGTAATTTGATGTAATTTCATGGCTCTTGATGTAAGTTTGGCAAAATTTTACTCATGAAAGTAGATTCATTCATCAAAAGGTGAATTGCAACTGAATGAATTAGTTTCCTATCTTATAGAGGCAAGCTGTTCCACTGCCTATTTTCCAGTTCTTAGTTTAGATCTTGTTGAAACAGCTCCTAAACTAGTGAGCTCAACCCCTAGAGGCATGGGGATGAGTTATTATTTTCTATATCTTGTATTTTTTCAGTGATTTTCCTGGTTGGACACTTGGGATTGCTCTGAGCTTCATTGTACATTTCATCTCTGCAGTTTGGCAAAGGAATAGACCAGGGTTTGCAGCACTCCTTGGGATTCATGTGGCTCTTTATTTTGATGATTTCTTTCTCTCTGTTATTTTAAGTTTACTGGTGCTTTATGTGTATCATCTACCCTCTTATTTCTTCTTAAGTTAAATAAACAAGGATAAAGGTGGAATTCATTAGATTTGCAGTGCTCTACCTTGAGTTTTGTTTAATTTTCTATGTTTTTGACTGTTTGAAGAGGATTATTGAAAGTATATTGCCCTCTTCAACTCCTCACTGGTCTGATCTATCCATTTCATTCAAATTAAAGCATCAAAACAGTTGCCTATCTTGCCCCAATCAGATCCCTGCAAAACTGTTCATTTCCCAAACCCAAAATTTGCCCTTCATTTTGATCCAACAAACACCCTCAAAATCAAATCAAACTCTCTTACATATATACCTAGCCTAAAATCAGCCTTTATTCGAGTCATCTCAAGCCTCACTGATTATTTTTGCTGAGATTGACCAGGATAGAGCCCTCTCCCGATCTGGTAGGGCTAGCTACCAGATTAAGCGTGGTTTGATGTTACCCTAGACTCTGCCTTTCTCAGCCTGAGGTAGATTTAGGCCATAAAATAGTGGCGACCATACTGGGGAAATGAAAAAAATTTTGTTTTCTTTATAAACTACAGACGAAGCCTGAAGTTAGCTAGGTAGCCTTCAAGCTGCTCTTGTTGTGCAAGTGCATAGTAGATGAATGTTGCTTCAGTCAATCTCTGGTCTAGTTTATGAACTGAACATCTGGTTTCCTCAGTAAGATCTAATCAAGTTCAGATCTAATTTTTTATGGTGGACAACGATCAGACACCGCAAGGCTGAAATCATTCACCTGGCCATTCTAAATCAGTTTTGAGATCAGATCCATTGACTCCACTAAAAAATCCAGAAATCAATCCTTCATGGTGACTCCACTGCAGGAAGATTAGTAGCTTTAATATTTTCAAGATGGAAAGGGTTCCAAGAAGATATGCTCCCATGAGCCGAGATCACATTCCAGGTTTTCCAAACAAAATGCCTAAGGTGGATTGGCTTCAGAATTTGCCTATGTTTAGAAATGTGGAAGGTAATGACGCTGCTCTTCATCTGGTGAAATTTCACATCCATGTGCATAAATTAAATATCGACTTTCCTGAAGACTATTTGATGAAGATGTTTATGGCTACTCTGGAAGGTGAAGCCCAATCTTGGTATGAAATTTTGCTGCCTGCTTGTATTTACTGTTTAAAGGATTTTCATACCATGTTCTTTGAAAGGTATAAAGAATCTTCTCCATCCTTAATATTAGTGCAGAATTGTTGTGAACACGTTAATAGTTTCATTGAAGATCTTGAGAATTTTTATGGAGATGATGAATTGATGGATGAAGAAATCATGGAAGCACTGTATGAAAATCCATTTTAGAAGCATACAGAAAATTAGAGGATACTTGTCAAGACCATCAGGTTGAAGATCTTTGCACAGCTGAAAATGATGAAAGAGAAGGTTTTATTTTAGATCTATCCATAGAAGAAGACAGCATGCAGGAAAGTCAAGTTTCAATTTCAGAATGTGATAAAGTCAAGCTAGCTATTTCAGATCTAGATTCAGATCGTGATGATCAAGAATACCTTGTGTTGAATCCCATGAAGGAGAAATCTGATGTTGAGATTATCTGGAATGAAGAAGACAGAGTTATTGATCCAAATGTTCTCATTTCATTAGAACAAAGCTTTCATGAGGAGTTAATCCAGTCAGTTCATGAAAAAAAAGATGAGATCTTTGTTCAAGTAAGTGAAAAATCTTCTTCTCAATACCTCAGTGATAAATGATAATTTGATTGCCATGTCATATGAAGATGATCAACAATGTTTTCAAATTTTAGAAGATCAGGGAATTAAGGACTGTCATTCAGGTTTTTCATGTTTTAAAATGTTATTTCATGAAGACAATCACTGTTTGAGCAAAAGAAAACAAAAATTATTATCTCCTTTGTCTGAAGGTGAGATAGATCAACTCATGAAAGGTCATGTTACAACCCAAGCTAAAGCAGATTTGTAGTGCGCACATGGTCAAGAAAGTGTTGGTGAAACTTCTTCCTCTTTTGAAAATGATGACGATCTTGTAATTAGTTTTATAGATCATCAAACAAATAATATTTTCTTTCATGAAGATGATAAGGATGTCATGTTTGATAATCTTGAAGATTTTTTTTTGTTTAAGAATGACCTAGACCATGAAATTAAGGAATATGAGCTTGAGAGAGACAATATGCCAGAATTTATCATGGTAAAGGAACTTACAGCTAACACTCAGATGGCAGAAGCATATACCTCTCTGTGCCTTCCTATCACTCAGCAATCAATTGTTCTTTCAGATCAGAATGAAGCGAGTAGTTGTATTTTTGCTGCTGGATCTCAACACCAAGTAGTGCTTCAGGATTTTCAAGATCCCTTCGGCATTCTTTTGCAAGAATCAGAAAAGATAAACGTTGCCTGGTTCATTGTCATAAGCCTTTTTTTTAGTGTTTATTGTGAGTTTCTTACATGTACATCGTTCTACCTACTCGAGAAAAGTGAGAGAAGAATTTTGGTATGTAGCCATCTGCTAGATTGGTTACATTGGAAGGCTCACTAGACATGATTGTACATATTCCATCAGTAGGTAGTTGGTTGTCATCATGATTTGAAACCCTCAAATCTCGATGGTCTACTACCATTCAAAAAGATTTGTTAGTACTTGTTTCAGTTAAGTCAGTCATGAGTCATTTTTTTGCATCGAGTCAGTTTTCAGTCTTTATAATAGAGTTATGTTTTGAGTCAGCATATTGGTTTTGGTTTGTCAAAGTTATTGACTCCATAGCCCAATGGACGAAGGCACTTCCTACTTTCCCAGAGATCTGTAGTTCTTGGCACCTCCAAGGAGCTACCATCCCCATTGGAGCCAATGTTAGTGTCGGTATCTTCATCCCTCCGTCAGAGATCAAATTTCTCTTGTTGCATTTCATATTAGGTGTCTCATTCAATCAGCTGCATTCCATTAGGAGCATGGATCATCTAATGGTAGTGGATTTTTTCTCATGTCCCTCATGTCCCTTACCTGCTGGCCTATTTTTGTTCATTAAAATCATTTGCAGTCATTTTCAGTCTCATAGTTTGCAAAGAGTCATTTTTAGGGTTTTAGTCTCATTAGGTCTAGGGTTTCATTAATCAGGTTTTCAGAATGCCTAATAATGGTCAGCAGGCACATGAGGAGGTCTGAAATAAGGTTTCAATGCTAAAAATCTCATCATCATATGCTTAATAATGATAATTCTTCAAAACTTCGTTTTGAAGAAAAATAGAGTTTTTCATCTTTATGTATAAATAAATGTAATGTGATTTTAAAATTTTCTCAGTTGTAATAATACTATCACTGGAAACCTTGGTCACCTTTGTCAAGCTCCAGCCATCCATTCCCTGCAAGAACAAACAGAAGGACATCATTCAGTCAAAAAGCCAAATGAAGCAAAAAAAAGTTTTTGAAAAGTGTCAAAGTCTGAAACATTACAAAGTGGGTTTTTCAAATGGAAAATTAAAATCCTTGGCATATAAAACATTTTCATCTTTCCAAAACTCATTTTTATGCTAAGAGAATAGGAGTGAGCAAAGGAGAAATTGTGAGGAGCGAAGGAAGCATTTGAAGGCAGACTGTGTTGAAATTTCCCTGCGCGACGCATTGGGTGGGTGTCACGACGCATTGGACGAGTGCAACGCATTGGGTCGGCTCCCATTGTGTAAAATTTCTCCTGCGTGACGCATTGAAGTTGCACGACACACTGGGCTTGTTGTGTGACGCATATGGCAACAAGCAAATTCATTGCCATTTTTTCCAAATCTTCAAATCGACTCAGTCCCTCTTTGTTCAAGAAAGTCATACCCTTGTCTTCGAAATCAGTAACTCCTGTTTTGCAATAAGGTGACTTCCTATCGACGAAAAATAAAAATCCAGGAAGTTAATTTAGAAACATCAAATTCCAGTACCATGAGGCTTTTTACAGCATCGACAAGATCCTCACTTCCGAACCTTTGACCGAATGATTTTGTTTGGCGTTCGACATCAAATCATCTATTCACGCCTTACGAAATGTATGGCAGTACCTTGAGGGCCATTGACATTAATGGTGGTTCTCTCGTGTTTGTTAATAGCTCACATCATTGGCTGGTAATCAAACGATGTCTTTCCATGTTCGACTACAAATCATATATTTTCATGGCTATACTTGTACCTGAATGATCGAGTGAACGAGATAAGAAGACCCCGGATCTAGTTTCATCCATCCAGGCTGTGATTTCAGGATTGTTGTACACATCATCTGTGCAGTGACCTTACATACATATTGTCATCCAAACATGGGCCTATATCTGTAGGTGTGTCTGCATCTGGGCAACATTCCAATGTAGACGACTTTCTGAATTATGTACATGTTATTAGATTGTTTTATGTGCTGACTATGGGAATGCCTACCCTCAGCAATTATGATCAATAGAGGATATATCATGATGTAATTTATTGTAATATTGATGCAGGTGACCACTCTGCTTCATTTCCAGGCTCATCACAGTGTAAAGCATCTCAATCAAATGTTCTTATTATTTGGATCTCATGCTTTAGGGAGCAATTGTTATAGGTCAATTTGGGCACCATTCCTATTGACCTAGTTAACTGGGAATCATCTCTAGGACGAATGATCAAGGGTCTATCATTCCCTATCATTTCAGTTGCTACATGCCCTAATACAAGAAACAAGACAAATCAAGCAAGACTTTCATCAAGCAAGGGTTTCCATGGTTTGAAGCTTATTATATAACATATGAGATCTCACCAACGCAGGCTCTAAAGGGCCTAAGTGTGTTGCATATGCAGGTAGCCCCATGCAAGGCTTCTTTGAAAAGAACTTCCTAACATTCATTGGTGCATTGGTCAAATTAGGAGCAAAATTCTCATTGTTCCGGAATCTCCACTTGGCCAGTGCCTTCTAGAAGAGTTCACATGTGTCAAGCTTTGGATCCAGGTGTCCATTTGACATCTACATGAATGGAAACATGTCTTGCCTGTCTTTGGAAAGTTATTGATTGCAAAACAACCTAAAATTCATCTATAAATTGAACACAGATCTGAGTGTTTGAGGGGGAAGAATTTTAGTAGAGAAATTTTGGAGAATTTTCAATTGAGAGCTAGATTTTGAAGCTGCTACTGGAGAGATTTATGTTGTGGTGAGGCTTGGAAACTTTGTTGGAAGGTCACTTCAAATCAGTCACTATGTTGTAACCTCTCCTTCTATCATCAATAAAGAGTACTTCTTATTTTTCCCTACATGCATCTATGTTAACTTTGATTTTCCATATTGTAAGATCTTGGTTGATGAATGTAGTTTATGCTTTACTGATTTAGCTAACTAGCTTGAATAGATATCTATATTATTGCATCTTCTGCAGTTTCAGTGTTCATTCTTGTAGGAAGCATTCAGCTCAAAAACCGCTTGAATTTGAAGCTACAACAGAAGCGACAGAAGGAGCCATTTGGAAGCGACTGAACAAGTAAGCCTCCAATCCTCTCTGTATATGTGTTCTATGTTAGGAGAAATAGTAGTATAGTCTTTCACCTATTGTTCTAGACTAGCACCTGTCTAGGGAAGCATAATTTATTCGTGGATTACAATTCTGGCCCAACAATACCTCACCTTCAGATCCACTTCGGATTGGCTTGTTATCCATCCAAATCACCTCATTTAGCTTTGTTTGGGTTTTCCTCTAGGGTTCACTCTGTCTCCCTCCAGGAGATAGCCTTTCTCCACCTCATTTACAGCAATTTTTCCTCTAATTTTTTGTTGTTTTCTGCACCACTTTCTAGTAGATTTGACCTTTATATCCCTGTCCCTCCCAACCTTAGTTCTATTGGCTATTTCAGTGTGTTTTGATTAGTTTTTTACCCATCCACGGACTAGATGTTGAGAGGCCCGCCTCCTTGGGTTTATATTATTTCATTATTAGTTGTTTATTTTCTATTTTTGTAGGCTTATATACTGTTATTTGCAGGTTTATTTGCAGCTATACAACACACTTTTTCTTTTTCTCTACAAACGTCTGGGTTTGAAAAATAAAATTTACACACTTCACACACACACCCTAAGCGAAAAAGGGCTCGGTTAACACCACCAAGAAAAGACTCTAAAACATTGAAATCAATTGATCCTGCACTTCTCTGCCCTTGTTTCGACATTGTAATCAATTGATCCTGCACCTCCCTTCCCTTGTCGGTCTCTTTTTCCTTTTTGTCGTGTTTTTGTCGTCATCATTGCACCACTAAGGCGTTTATCCCGAAGACTTCTTGGCCTTCATCCTCAGTTTTTGTTTGGAAGACTTACTCCTCCATGTAGGATTCGAGTTAGTCCTCCACTGAGTCCACACTCCGACTCTTCTTCTAGTTCATTAGGTTCTCCTTCTCGTTCTGCCTTCGATTCTCCCCCTGTCACCTTTACCAAGTCTGGTGCAGGACCTAATGCTGGTGGTAACCCCAGACCTCATGCTGGGAATACCACTAGTGGGACCGCAACGGACACTACCCCGACTGCACCCTTTCTCCCCTTCATGGCAGGCCTCAGCCTTCCCGATTTTGACCAGTTGATAAATGACCCTATACACCATGATGTTTCTTGGCCTGCTATGCCAACCAAGCTCCCTTCCGACATCCCCAAGTTTGAAGGTCTTGCTGGTGAAGATCCAACAAATCATGTTCGATCTTTCCACATGTGGTGTTCGTCTAAATCTATTACCGATGACTCTATTTGTCTTCGGTTGTTCCAACGTACACTTACTGGTGAAGATTCTAAGTGGTATGTTGATCAGGCCCCTTCCTCTCATACCACCTTTGTGACTCTTGCCCAGGATTTTCTGTTTTACTTCTAGCTTCCCCTTCGTTATGACACTGGTACCAAACTCTTGACTTCTTTCCATCAATCATTTGCGACCTGCCTATCCGACCATGCCCAGGAATGGCGGAGAAGAAAGAGCCTATGTCGAGCCCTACCTTTGAAGATTGTGTCTACATGGACTGGTTCCTTAGATCTCTCTTGCCACCTATCAGGAAATATGTCACATCGCACTTTACTCAAACCAAAGAAGCCGCTCTCCAAATTGCATTAAAGTATGACCTGATCTACGCTCAATCAGGTTATGTTTATACTGTTCTACTAGATCTTCCCAGGCCCAGTGGTGCCAACGCACCGGAGGCATCTCATGCCACCGATGGTACCGTTGGATCTCTCTCTCATCCATATGCTCTACCTCCCATGGGCTATGGTTTTCCTCAGGGGGGGCCAACACCTCCTGCACTTTTCCCCCTCTACGTAGCATGTATCCAAGATACGGCATGCTTCTTCTTTTTGCCAAAAATCTTGTTTACCACATTGTTACCCAACCTCCTTATTATCTGTATCCATATTTTGGTGCTTCGACTCCTCCAGCATTAGCACCTCCACCTCCCTTGCCTTCTCAACCCCTAAAATAGCAGCCACTGCCCCCTCAGAAGTAGGTGTACGCACAGCAGGGCGCGACTAATCCTCCTCCTTCCAAAAATAATAGGAAAGGCACTCAAAATCAATCTACCTCTGGTAATCCTGGACCTAATCAAGGTAATGCTCCTAACACTATGAACCAGCAACAGGGAACTCAGCCCAAGCAGTACAATCCCATTCGCACGAAAAAGCCTTGTTCTTATTTTGGTGTTTTCGGTCATTACACGCATGATTGTCCTCTTTTTCCACAGATGCAGCAGATGTGGGAGCCTCAAGCAACATTTCGAGGACAGCAAGCCTCCCCTTCCGTCCCTCCCAGTGTTGTGCTTACTAATCCTTTCTCTCTGCAAGGATTTGTGGCTACCCAACCACCTGAAGGTCAGGCGGCCACTCAACCTCTTCCATCTGGTACCCCCAATTACCAGATCCTCATGATGAACTCTGACCAACCTGTTATAGTTGACCTCAACCTTCAGACTCGGTCCTGTCAGTGCACCAAGCCTCTCACTACGTCTGTCCCCGAGCCACCTCCTTCAGTTTCTACAGAGCCTCTTTTGACACCTAATGGTTCCTTAAATATCCCTCAGCCTAACATGGAGGTCCATACCAAGATCCCTAAGTGACCACTATGCTGAAATGCTGCTTCTAGAAAATCTGCCTATTCGTATAGTATAGTAGATGATTTGGCGCAATCCCTTGCTACCATCTCAATTCTGGAACTCCTCCAATCGTGCCCTTCACAGCGAAAAGCTCTAATATCTGCCATGGGTGTTGTAGATCCTACTGATGATCGCTTGATCGTCTTTGATCCTGACCGGTCAGAACATCCTCCTCTTCTTGCTTCCGCCGCCTTCCAAATCCCAGTCAAAATCCAGAACGCCAACGTTTCACGGTGTATCATTGATGAGGGGGCATCCACATATGTGATGTCCGCGTCGGTTTGGAAGCAACTTGGATCACCTGAGTTGGCTCCTTCCATGATCACTCTCCAAGCGTGGGATGGCCATGCCTCCCAGCCCATTGGCTTGTTCCACAATTTTCCTATTGCTCTTGCAGGCAAGACTGTTTGCGTTGACGTAGAATTCATTGATGCCCCCTTAGATTACAACATTCTATTGGGTCGTAGTTACACCTATGCGATGTCTATTGTCCCATCTACAGTTCACCGCAAGATTTCCTTCCCTCATAACGTAAATATATTCACCATCGACCAGTTGACATATTATGAACCAAAGTCTCAGACCTCCCATGAGTCCATCATCTCTTCGGTGGCCAATAAGAAAACTGTCGATCCTTTGACCAGCATCTCACCCGGAGTCTACAAAAATTCCTCTCTTCTTGGTACATTCCCTGGTCTCTCTCCTCCTGTCTCGAATCCCAGCTTATCGAATGTTTTCATGATGCAATCATCTCGAGCCACCCTCAAGCAGCCCTCTTCGACTAGTTAGCAGACTCCTCGCCCTCCGCAGCCTGCTCATAGTCCTTCGATTCAGCCTTCTGGACCTCCTCCTCCTGGCCCTTCACCTTCAGCTGGTATCCATGAGCCTCTTTATCCTCCTGGAATGGTTCCTCCAAGCCTTAACCATCTTGGAGTTGTCCCGCCTAGCCATTATCCCTCTGGTCAGATACTGTTCCTAGCTCCACCTCTTGGACTCTACACGGCACCTGTTATGGCTACCCTCTCTCTTCCTAAGATGACCTTAGGGATTCTCATCTGGTACCTTGATCCCCCAGCCCCTACCCCACCTGGTCAACCCAAACCTTATCTTTCTTTGACCCCGATTCAATCAGTCCCTATGACTTCTCCCATTGTTACAGTGCCTCAGCCACCTCAACCAGAACCACCTCCTGTTGTGACCGCTTTGGGTAATAAGGGCAAAGCTCACAAGAGGGCTTCAAAGGACAAGGTTGCCCCAATTGACCCTGTACCTCCTCTGCCTCCAAATCCCTATGCTTTGTGTGATGTCGTCAGTCATGCCACCCATACCTATCCTGAGTTGCCCCCCATCAAGCCAATGGTTAAATTCGTGTTCCCTAAGTCTACGGTCCCTAAAGCCCCTGATTCTTCCTTGACTGTAGCCAAGAACACCAATACTATTCACACCAACCAACCTTGTGCTTTGTGTGATCTCCATGGCCATTACTCTCATCATTTTCCCCGCCTTACGCATTACCGCACCTCTTTAGAGGTAGTTCGGGAGTACGAGATTAAGCAGAACCAATCCGCCTCTCCCGTATTTGCGTAGTATCCTACAAGCCAGACTGAGGATTTACCCGCTCCCATTGACATCCCCCCTCCTGATGTCAAGATGATGGATCTTGCAGCCACCATCCTCTACCTATCATCATCCATGAGACCGTCGGTGGAAGATCCCTCTGAATCTTCCCCTATTGTTTCACTTGACCTCCCTTCAGCGATTACCCTGTGCTCAACATCAGTAGATCCCTTATTTTCTTGTTCTTCGGTAATCCCCTGTGACGATGCGCATGTGACCCTTTCTTCTCATGATGATGAGTCAGGTAGCTTCGCCGCGTCATGTGGTCTCCCTTCCTCCAATCACTCCATCTTCCATTGTGATGATGACATAATGGAAGCCATGTCCACCCCTGATTTCATCTTTCCTGCCCATAAACAGGATGGCACCATCCATGCCTATGGTGAATTTCATGGCCTGAGCACAAGCTACACCTCTATTAGCTCCCACACTCCACCTCACCGTCGGCGTGTGAGTAGTATACATCCTACCCAAATCACTCCCTCCCGCGGAGTGTGTTCGATTTCTACTTTGTGCTCAGGTTTCCAGCATTGTTCATCATCCTCCCATTTATTTTCTTGTGGCACCTTTCACATGGACCTCCCGTCCTCACTTTATATCAGTTTTTATAATGGTGTAATTCACTACTCCCAAAATCTAGCCTCGATAGGTTGGGCCATATTTACCCCCCTGCACTCACTTGTTCTCTCGAACAGTGTATGCATTGGTACTACTGCTAATAACCAGGTTGAATATGATGCAGTGCGAGGTTTATTATCCGACACCCTTTCACATCGCATCCTCCACCTTCATGTTCGTTTTTTCATGCAACTGAATTGTGTCTATCGTGTGCATAATCCTATCCTTTTTAGAAGATATTTACGAGTGAATATTTTGATGCGTGAATTTGAAACCATTAAATTCAGTCATGTACCTAGAGCACAAAATCACTATGTAGATATCATTGCAAACCATATTCTATATTGGCATTTAACACATGCATTTAACACAAGACAATAACATAAAACTATCAAAACGATGCATATCCATAATATGTGTCATATAAAATATTTTAGTGTCCATCAACTCTAATACATATGACATGCCCATATGATGTTACAAAAAATCAAAACTGGGGGCACCATCTGCCCCTACATTAATCACTATCTGGAGGATCCCGAGCCAATGGCTCTGCTCCCACAGCTCGTAGATCACGCATCCCTTGTCTAGCAATCACCATGCGCCGCATGACCCCTCGCCACTCTGAGGGTAGACCAATACATGGATCTATGTACTGGTACTCTAATTCTTTCCAGTCGCGCTCTGAAACATCGGTCAGAAGCCTCTCACATCTACGACAGATGTCCTCAATGAGGGCTACTACATCCTCATTTTGTTGCGCCCTCGATCCACTAGGTCATGCAAATCCTGAAACTGTAGGTCGTCCCATATACCCGGCCGGTTTTACTGGTGTTGTATCTGCATACCAAAAGTGGAAGAATCAGTACCATATACAATATTCTGAAACTTTACAATGCACATAAAAAGATTAGAAATTTTTCACTTACCATCGGGCCCCCATACTCGACCAAGAGGCAGTGGAAAATTCGAGTCCCCAAAATAACTCATCCCACTATAGGGATAGTCGTCTATGTACAATGGCATCTGATCCCAATGCGCAAAGAACTCGGGTCGGAACACCCATTCGACTACCCCACCTCCTCCTATACACAATATTCGCCCCCACTGGTGCATCCTGGGCTCTCTTGGGCCCCCATCCTGGAGTTGTATACGAGGTCGAAGTGTCAGGATCTTCTCAAAAAAGAGCGAGCACAAAACTGTACCATATGCACGTTCATGGTTCACTTTTCACCTACATAGTGACAACTGTCATTTCAATGACGACAGCATCATCTAGGCCCACCCATAGTAGGTCCCACCCAACACACTCTCCACAAGCATCATCTTCCCTCCAGTGATGTGGTAGAGTGTCTGGTCACCCAAGATCCGCAGCACCACTGCGCCCACATCACGAGTCTCTAACCTCTCTAGATCCTCGATAGGTATCTGAGTCCCCTTCACTTGGAGACCTGGTCAAAAATGGCGCTCTACAAACTCCATGATGTTTCGTCCTCATGGTAACACTGGTTGTGTATTCCCAGCCATCCCAAGTGGTGGAAGACCAGTCAGGAAATATATATCCTGGACCGTCAACTCGATCCGATGCCCTTGCACTATAAATACCTCATGGTCTGGATCCCAATAGCTGACAATCTGGGCCAATAAGGGCTCTCCAGCTCTCATCAGAGGGTTCTCCACAAACTTCAGAACCCAAAACCTAGCCAATGCACTGCGGACGCCATGATCCTCCCGAATCTCTGATCGTAATGTGCTCAGGTCTCTCTCTCTCCAGTTGATCCATAATTCTGCCATATTTGGACAAAACCATCATACTTGTCAGTGTACAGATAGGAAAGATTGTATCCAACCACAAAAACCCAGTTCTCAGCCAAAAAAACAGCATAGAAATACCCCTCCCTATCAGGTCGCAGTATTTTTCCCAAAGCCTGCTACCCAGGTCACTGTTTTTTCCCCAAAAAGTGCAACCCGGCCGTGAAGAGGACAAGGGGTTTTTTCCTAAGCTCTAGGGACCTAAACTAAACTTTCAATCCACTAAAATGAAAGAGTAGGGTTAGGCCTCTTACCTACAACTGACGGATCTTGATTCCAACGGTCGGTTTGTTCACTACGCTCGCCACAAGATTTAGGGCGTTCTCTCCTCTCTACATTCACCATGGCTCCACATGAAAATGAGTGAATTTGGAGGGAAAATTCCTTATTAAAAGAGAAACCCATGATTTTTATTTTTCATGATGCGGCCAAACCGTAGCTCAGTTTGATAAAATGTCTGTACTGTTGGAAAGCTCTCACCAAGCCCTCAAATGGGTATCTGTTAGTTTTTCATGATTTGATACTTCACTGGGACACATTTTATCCAAGAAGGGTCACTTCACCACTCCTCAAAATTGAATTTCTTCACTTGCAACACTTGTACTTGGGGGCACCACTTTGCCACCATACTTTTCCATGCTCGTGTCGATTTTCGTCGTGAGTACCCATCATGTGCTCATGTTTTTATGGTCCCCATTGGACCTGTTCTATGTGGCAGCACCATCGAGTCACCCTTATTCAGAGCATCTGAGTTGAGTCATCGTTGCATTCATGGACTCTATCGCGAGTCCCTTTTTATCCCGCTATAGTCTCCATCCTTCATTTGTTGTTCCTATATCATGTCGCACATTATGGCCTTCAGTCCCACTGTCCCCTATCCCTCATGATATTGTGTTATTCGTTTCCAGTTCATCCATGCCCTTTATGCTCTAACAAGGGAAGTCGTCCGTCCGCTACTCAGTACCCCCCATTTTATCATCATCACTTGTGTCAGTCTGTCAGTCTCTCTACTATTTTCTCTCGTGCCTTAATTGAGGATCCCTTATTGCCTCACCTATGGCGGACCTCCTTCTGTCAACATCAGCTCACTCATTCCAGAAGACAGGTCTAGAGGGCGGTGTACCTTGGTTCTAGCTTCCACTCTTGTTCGGTGCCTCGGATCAGGCAAAGGGACTCCTTATTGCCCTTTGACTTGATTGTTTCTCAGCTCTAGCTCCTTTCAGCATGATCGAGATCAGTATAATTGATGGTTCAGTGATGCAGCAGTTGATATCGGTGATTCCCGGGTGTGTGTGAGATGTCTCAGCCCTCATGAGGGGGTGGCCTTACAGGTAGCCCCCCACATACCCAGATGACCTCTTCATTGCAGCCTTTTGATGAAGCTCCATATATTTTATGATGTCGGCCTCAACCGCTTGTAGCGCCTTTTTGTTTGCATGTATCAGTCAGATTTTCAGAGCCCTTTCATGTTTACAAGGTAATTTGGGTTGTATTTGTATCTCATGTACTCAGATATTATTGTATAAGTCCTGGATGTTATCCCAGGCACAGTATGTATGTGGGATTCATTATCATGCTTTTACCTGGCTCATGTTTATGCCAGCATGTACTATATTTTTCAGTCCCTTGTTTACTAAATGCATTATTCTTTGTACTTTGTCTCGGTGGGCATAGGCATGCCCCCCCACCACCTATAGCATAGGTACTCACTCATAAAATAAACTTGTCGCACCTATAAGTCTCGCCTCCTCAGGGTCTAGTCTTTTAACGCTTTAGTCTACCTTATATTTCTCTCTCTAACTTCCCCTTCAGTGTCTAGTGATTGAGTTCTTACAACGTACTTTGGTCATACGATTAGCTCCTAATGCTCACACTCTGGGGGGCGAATCTGTTACACAATTTTTTGGTCATCTAACCTATTATTATTAGATGGACCCAAGTACACCATGTAAGACCAATTTTACCCTAAGTAAAATTGCTTTCACTATGAAAATAACTTAGTAAACCACCTTTATTAAGTTTTTTATGGTCTAAACAGGAAACCCCATGAGGAAATATTAAATAAATTTATATTTGTTTGATTTTCCTAAAGGAATAATTAGTTAAACAGCAGTTTAATTAATATTCCTAGTTATATTCAACCCAAAACAAGGAAATTAATTAGATAAATCATTATTTATCTTATTATTTTCTAAAGAATAATTATTTAAACCTTATTTAAATAATATTATTTGTTAAATATGACTAAATCACCCATAAATAATTAAATAAATCATTATTTATTTGATTATTACTCAACCACATCCTTAAAATGATAAATAAATCAGTTATTTATTTATTATTTACAAATAAAGGGATTTGACCCAAGTCAAATTCCTTTTCCCTCCAACAAATATAATAAAATATTCCATAAAATTTGGATCTTGATTGGTTAATAATATTTTAATTATGCACCAATATCTAGACTAACTCAATGTTTTGTTATAAATAGAAGGTTTTTCCCATTCATTTACCACCTTTTGTTGCCTAAAGATCATTATGGATCTATACTTTTGGTCTGACTCTGATCCACCATCATAGTCATATTTTGCTACCATTTTTTGTCTGGGTTTTCTACACCATCAAGAGAGAGGAATTTTAGATCTGAAGTGTTGAGGACTTACAAGAACCCATCCCATTGAGGAGAACTAGTAACACCCTTCTGTTTTTTCCTCCCAGGTGCCATTAATACAAAATGCATTCAACATATTCTTGTCTTGTCTATTGGATGCATGGAGTAAATCTTGTTTTTCTACTGCTTAATTTCTTTTGATGCATAGATCTATATTTTTACAACATTTATCTTGATCACCTAACTGCAAATCTGAGGATATTGGCAACCATTTTTGTTGTTAGGGTTGTTTGTTATGCACAATTAAAGTATTCTTTTTTCGTACGCTTGGAATTAAGATTAATACTAACACCTTAGAAAGAGGATGATGGCCAAACTCTTTCAAGAGTAGCCAATGCAGCCAAGCCTCCTGCTACCCAGTATTATAGATTTGCAAGTAGCTTTCCAGCTTCTTGCTCATCATCCACACCCATCCATCCACATGTAGGTGCCTCCCATTAGGTTCTTCCTTAGCACTCTCCCAAGGAATACTACCATCCTCCCAACCAAATTTCTCCTCTTTCATTTCATGGGATGTTGAAATGAAACTCCTTGGAGATCTTCTAGAGAAGACCTCTCATCAATGTCCTTCTTGAATCCATAAGGATCCAAGGGAGATGAGGGAAAAACCTCCTCAAACTATTGAAGAACCTTGCACTCCATGATGTGTTGAAGTGCACCTCCTATGAGATCTCTCCATGAGACCTTCTCCTCATCAATGACCTTCCAAAACCAATAATGTTTTGGATTTTCTACAAGTAGAAGTTTCTCTTTGAGCTGTGAGCTGCTCATTGAGAAAGTGTCATCTAGAAAGGAGAAATTATTTCTCACTTCAAGATGTCTACCATCTATCTATTCTTCCTCCATTTCTTCATGAATGAAGCTACCATTTGAATGCTCCCATAAGGAATGGGTCCTCTTTTCTTCATTATTTCTCTTGTACAACGCAGTGCTATTTTTTTGCTCTAAATCAGCAGTATGCAATGATGAAGATCCCTCCATAATATTTTCTGAAATGACAAGATATGGAAACTTAAGCATACCTTGGTGAAATTTGGAAGCATTTTGTGGGGCTGCAAGAGTTCCTTCCTCATAAGTGTTGGTTTCCCAAATTGTTGAAGATGAACATTGTTCCTCCATGGTTACAACAACACTGGTACATGCCTCTTCTACTAGTGGTGAGGGCTTCTCCTCCTCTTTTCCAAATTTCCTGATCAACCTTTGAGAGAACTCAAGAAGAGTTGACACTCTTGCATGGCTCAAATGGTTGAACCACCAAGTATTTGCTTCACCTTCAAGGTGTAGTGCTGCAATTTCTACAGCCTCTCTCTCTACTATTGGATGTAGTAGGAAGAAAGCCTCTAGCTTCATCACCCAAGCCTTTGCTGCACATGTGAGTGATCCATCAAAAGTGGACAATAGGAATCTATTTCCTCTCATCACCCCATAGTTGTAGGGTCTTCTTTCTTCCTCCAACTTAATGAACTGTGGTAAAGCTAGAGTCTCCTTGAAGGCTCTAGGTTTATCTTTGTATTCAGCAAGGTATTCGCTGAGAATTTTGTATTCCAAGTGTTCTTCATGCTTCATGTATTCTCCTCTTTGAGAATAGGAAATGCATGGCTCTTCCTCTTCTTGAAACTCTCTGCATTTCTTCTTCTTCATCTGCTTAACCTCCTTGGAGAGGTTCTTTCTGGATCTTAAAAGTGATGAGACAAAGCTCATTCTCCCCATCAGTCTGATCTTTCTTCTTCTCTTTTTCTTCTTATAGCATAATGGCTGGAACTCACAAGCTGAGCCAAGACTATGCTCTGATACCACTATAATATCCCAAAATGGGAATGCAGCAATGAAAAAGCACAATACTAGAGTAACAGTGAGAAATGATCTCATAAAATGTGTTGGCAAACACATAGCCATCAAATGTATGTTACAGCAGCAAAAATATGTCCCACTATATGCTCCCATAAAAACGTTATATTCAGATAATTACGTTATATTAGGGAGAAATAACATTGGGATCCCTTAGATTAAGTAATATGGGACTCACACCAAGAAAATATTCAGAAAAAAAATCTATTTTGCTTTTGTAAATAGATCTCCCAGTCCCGATATGGCTCAAAAACACTGAAATCCCATGACTTGACTAAACAAAAATTTCTTGAAGCATGCACAACATCATTTTAAGAGGGTTTCTGATACAATATGCTGCAAATATCAGATTAGGAGTTTTATTGCTCAAAATATGAAGAAAAATAGGGATCTAGCCCTTTTTACACATCAAGAAGATAACCCGGCAAGGGTTTCATGAAAGCACAAGTACAAGATCCATAGATCTGCAGATCTGGATCTGAAATAATGTAGTCTGCTAAAGCACTATGTGTAAGTGGTTGAATGATACAAAAATGAAGGAGGATCCTTCTTACAAGTCTTTCTGGGAGAAGGGTTGGCCCTTTCCCTGAGAAAGCAAGACAATATTGAGGGGATTGACCCTCACACTGCAACTCTGCAACAAAGGATGCAGTTCCTGCAAGGGAATACGTTGTAGTTGATGGAAGTGATTTGGCCAAGTGCCAAGATATGAAAATCTGCTCGAAGAACTTCCTTACTAATCTCCCAAACGAATGGAGACTCCCTCCTTTGAAAAATGAGTGCAGGAAGTGGTGTTGTGAACCCTCACTACAAAACCCTGCAACACAACGTTATAATGTTGTAGAAATAATGTTGTAGATGAAGGAGGATGCTTGGCCTCAAGCCTGGATGTGAGGAAAATCAGTACAATCTCCTTCAAGATGCCTCTCAAGAAAGGAGAAGGATTCCTAAACAGGATATCCTTATGCTAAGTAGCACAACAACACTGCTAAATAGAAAGAGAATGCAGAATAGTATAAGAAAAAAAATAAAATATCATTCATAAGATGTCTTGCTATGGCTGCTTTTCCCTCCTTTTAAACATGTGTGAGCCGTCTTGCCTTGGGCCCCACTCATTAGAGTTTCCTCCACCAAGGAATCTTCCTCCCACTATCTCTGTGTTGTCTTACAAGATGATCTCCACCTCTTATCCCAGCGTTGTTGACTTGGTCAAACTTGGCCTTGTCCACATGAAAAAGTCCCTATTCGCACATGAAGGTGTGAAATCCAGCTTTTATGTTGATCCCCTTTCACATTATGAGGTATTTTATTCATATTTTTATTATGCATGGGCCTCCTTACCCATTTATTCATATCCTAAGTGAAATTAGCAAAATTTAATATTCCAATTTGTTGCATGCAAATTTTGGAATATTACAACATGCATGACATATTGTGACAGATGAGAAGGCATTCCACATGAGGATGCTATTTGGAGTTAGGGTGTTTGTTGTAGCATCCACTTTTTCAGTTGCTTGAGGTCAAGCAACATTTTTCTGGCAAGGATTGTAATATTCCCAATTTTTCCACAAGATAATTGCAATATTAGAGTTCCTAATTTTCATAATTAACTAAGTAAATAACAGGGTTGAGGGACCCACAAACCCCAAAGATAAATAAAATCCACTTTTGATGTGTGTATGTGGAGATTTCAGATCTAGATCTACATAATGGATTAGTGGAGCAGCTACTTAATGTGAAATGAGTGGAGATCATGTCTCATTAATGATAAATATCATGGAGGTTGAAGCAGTCAACTAAGATCATGGAAGGACTCAAATGTAAGATCATAGAGCATCCGTGATGAGATGATGGAGGAGTAGTGCATTTATTGCACACGTGATGGAGAGGGTGATCATTACATTCACACATGATGGAGATCATGGAGAGACAGCGTAGTCAACATGGAGGCCTATGTCCACATGTACATCGTAGTTATGAGGTGGGCCAAGGCATGGGAAGGTTCACAAACCATATAATGAAGATGAAGGCAATATTGGAGGCAAGCTTTAGATGATTGATTTTCAATCTGCTTAGATATGGATTTGTCATTTGACATTCCATGCACTCTTATGTTGTTTAGCTAATTATACAGTGTTGTTTAGCACAGGGTGTTCCCGAGAGGGAATCCCACCTCTTTCCTTGAGTGATATCTAGGGAAGAGTATTTCACTACATTCATCATCAGGCATTGGTGCCATATTGTTCCTACTTTCTACAGAACATCCCTATTCAGAAATTGCACATTTATGAAGATCAGTTTGAGAGGAGGAGGTTGTCCTTCAATATTTCAGTTGAGGAACCGGTGAAGGAATCATCCTATCACCTTGACCTCAAATATCAACCTTACAGTGCTTCAGATCTATATCAGGCATCAGGCCAACTATTATTCATCTCCCAACAACAACAATTCCATTGGGAATTATGCAGTCCATTCTTGTAGATCCAAGGGAGAAGGGAAGTTGCTAGAATTTTAGCTATTAATCCTATGGAGGACCATTCCTTCACATTGTATGCATTATTTCCATCAGCCTTGAGCTTCATAGCCATATTTTGCAGCAGGCTAGAGAGCCTTTTTCCTTTACAGCGCATTTTTATGAGCATTTGTGTAGCAGTAGCTGCAATCTTTAGAGGAGGATTGAGGAGCTATATCTTGGACTTCTAGATTTAGGATCTAGTGAAGGGATCAGCCCTTAAAGATTAGATCTAATATTATGACATATTTTCAACCATATATTTGTCAGATCTAGCTTCAAATCTGCATAACCCGGTAGACTAGGGATCAAACCCCAAGAGGGTAAATTTCCAATCTCATAGATCTGGAATTTCCTTTCTGGGTTATCTTGGGTTGTCATCATAGAGCCTAGATCTAAAATCTTGGAATCACCAGAGATCCAGATTTCCATAGATCTGCATTTTCCTTTTAGCTGGCAGCTAGATCAACATTATCTACTGAAGGGACAGCGCAGTATTTGCTTCCAGCAGCTCTCTAGTTACATAGTGCCTACTTTGGCATGTTTGCAGGGTCATTCTAGCCTATGTATTTGTCTTGAGTGTCTCATATTTTGAGCATTGTTTTACTGTTTATCCATATCCAATAATAATAAAAGGCTCACCTATTCTGTATATTCTATGATTGTAGAATATTTACATGTACATTTTCTGTGTTACAAATATTGTGTTTGTGTATCAATGCATTATTCCATTTTGGGATATTATACATAATCACTTCCATTTGCTTGGATCTCAAATGCTTGTCTAAGATCCGGAAGTGCTAAAATTGGTGTTGAACTTATATTTTGCTTCAAAGAATCAAATTATTTCTGATGTACATCTCCCCAATGGAGGACTTTCTTCACACTTGTCAATGCATGTAATGGAGCTGCAATGGAACAAAAATTAGCAATAAATTTCCTCCAATATTGTGTTGGCCCTATGAAGCTTCTTACCTCGGTAACTGTATTGAGCTTGGGCCAATTCAGAATGACCTCTACTTTGGAAGGATCAACCTTCAACTCACCTCCTCCAACAATGTGTCCCAAATACACCAATGAAGTCTTACCAAAGTTGCACTTTGGCATATTTAAAAATAATTGCTCTTTTTTCAAGATATCAAGTACCTTATTCACATGCATGACATGTTCTTCTCTTGACTTTCTGAATATGAGTATGTCATTTAAGTAAACAATGAAAAATTACTCTATAAATGGTCTAAATACATCATTCATTACTCTCATGAACGTAGCTGGTGCATTTGTTAAGCCAAATGGCATAACTAACCACTCATACAATCCTTGTCTAGTTTTGAAAGAATTTTTCCAAATGTCCTCTTCAACTATTATAACTTGACGATAACCACTTCGTAAGTCTAACTTAGTAAAATACTTTTCATTCTTTAACTGATCAAGAAAATCATCAATACATGGGATTGGGTAATGATTCTTTACCATGATTTTATTCGGTGCACAGAAATCGATACACATGCGCCAAGTCCCATCCTTCTTTAGAACCAAAACTATTGATGAACGACATGGTGAATTATATGGGCGTATGATACCTTTGTTCAGAAATTCTTTGATTTTCTTCTTTATTTCCAAACTCTCCATAATTGACATGCAATACATACCAATGTTTTTGATCAGCAGTTGTCATTGATGTCAACCCAAGCAGCACCAGGGGCTAACCCAATATTGCATGGGAATTTTGACCTAAAAAATTAATATATTCTGGGTCAATAATGCTTTTGATGGTTTCTACTATTCTATATGTTTCCGTTGATATATGGCACGCCATGTAATTCTTCACGGTTTGAGAGATATTCATGTTTGAAGTTTGTACCCCTTGTTAGTGGGCTAAAACCCCATGGGGTTGGGGCATGGGTCATTGAAAAGCCATAATTAATATTTTTTAAGCTCCTAAAATCCATCCCATGTTCACTTGTTGAAGCCCCTCTCAACTTAAGCATTTATATAAATTGTGATCTTCATTTCCTTCTTAGGCAAGGGATTTCGCCATCGGAAACAGGTCATCGTGGAATTTTCGCTCTAAATTTTTTTCTACGAAGGTTCAGAAGATGAAATTTTTATGAGACGAAGCCGAAATCCTGAGGAAGCTTCTGTAAAACTTTCAGATCAAGGTGCGCAATATTTTTGGAGATATGATCTGTGCAAGTTAGGGTTTTTGCAGGCTCCTGAAATTCATCTCAAAGAAGTGACCTTGGTAAATTCGTCATAACTCTCTCTCTGAGTATCGAATTTGAATTTCGTAAAAAGTGGTAGATATTGTACAATATTTGATTTTTTCTCTATCAATTTCAGAGCCAAATGAAGAAATAGTGACACGTGGAATGCCATACAAGTGAGCTCTTCTGAAACAGTCCATAATTAGGGTATTGTGAGAGATTGGGTATAACTCTCTCTTGAAAAATCAAAATTGGGTCAGACCTATGGCATTGGAAAGATGACTCAGAGGACTACTATGGGACCAAGAATCAGATATTGAAGATCTGAAATAACAGAGATACACCAGATTCAATATCGAGCTCCTAGAAGGAAAGAAAAAGCTAGATCAAGTGTTGTCAAGGGTTGAAAAGGACCATACTTTCTATGGTAGCAAATAAAATAAATGTGCAACATAGGGTAGCATGACAAGAGCAGCAACCAAGGTACATGACAGCAGCAAGAAGTTCATCAGTGGACTTATTTGGCAAATGATGCAAAAGAAAAGAATATTATTATCAGTGGACTTATTGAATCTGCTTATCATAAGGTGTTGGGTTGTAAAACTGCCAAAAAATGTATGGGACAAGCTTGAGAATATATATGCAGGTGACTCAAATGTCAAAGAAGCAAAGCTTCAAATCTATAGAGAAAAATTTGAGCAACTCAAAATGAAAGAAGATTGCAACATTTCTGCATACTTCCAATACGTTGATGAAATAACCAATACTCTGGAAGGATTGGGAGAGCCAGTTGACGAGAAGACTATTATACGGAAGATTGTTAGAATGTTACCAGGGAGATTCAACCCAAATGTATTGGTCTTAGAATATAGTGCAAATCTAGACAAACTCAGCAAAGAGGAATTACATGGATTTCTCATAGCATATGAAATGAGACTTGATGAAGAAGAGGGTACTTCGCATATAGAAATTGTGTTCGTTGCATCTAAGAAAACCAATAAGGATAAACAACCTTCAATTGAAAAGACGTGCACCTACAAGTGTGAAGAAAAGGGAGATGATGAAGAATATGCTTACTTCACGACAAAACTAAAAATTGGTAAGGGAAAATTCAAAGGTAAACTTCCATTGATATGTTTAAGTTGTAATGAGGTTGGGAATTTTGCAGCAAAATGTCCAAACAGAAGTAATGGAAACTCAAAAGGAAAGAAAGGCTTTAAGAAATTCAACAAGCAAGGATCCAAAAGGAACTTTCTCACTAAAGAAGATATCTCATCATCCAATGAAGACAATGACAGTGAAGAAGAAGCCAAAGACAGAGTATTGTTTATGGCTAAGCACAATAAACAAGAGGTATCAAACAACGAAGAAGAAGGATGGACCATATAAGAATTTTATGAGGAAGCAATCAAGCTTGTAAAAAATCTCAAGGCGGAGAAGATCTGTTCCAATACTCTTGAAGAACAAGTTTAAGGTCTCAAAATTGAAGTTGAAGAAGAGTCACTTCAAAAGAAGTTGGAAGAAAGCAACCAAGAAAGGGAAGAATTAGAAGCCGAAGTAGTCTCGCCGCATGAGGAAGTGAAGAAAGGAAAAACTATGCCAACAGCTCAAGGGCATTGGAAGAACTCATCAACAATCAATGATCTTGCAATGACAAAACTGGCATCGGTTACAAAGAAGAATAAGCAAGACATTCTACAAAAAAATACAATGAACCTATGAGATCTGACATGCATGTATACTTCATTGGACAAGATTCGCAAGAATAGCCTTGGAAGACAATTCCTCGACGAAACTTTCCATCCAGGCACCAACATATTTTTTATGGCTACTGTTATTCACGTGGAAAATTTGGTCATAAAGCTATAGAATGTCGCATGTGTTAGGAATCTGTAATTTTTTAGCAATATTGGAAGAGTCCAATTACAGAAACAACATCGTTTCAACCAACTTTGGGATTCTAGGATCTAGCCCTCCTGAATCCGGAGAGGGATCTCTCCAAGGAGTACAAAGATGGATTTGTCTTTGAAGTTTGGGGTAATTATATTAGGCTAGTTATGAAGTCCAAGGGTTTTGTTTTTAGATGGTTGAACATGATTGCTGTTAGAGGCGAAAAGTCCCAAAGGTAAAGAGGTTCAAAAGTGAGAAGTTGCAAGCAAAAAGATTAAGTTTTGATCAAGAAAAAAGATGATGGCAGGTTTTCATTCCATTGGGCTATGGAGTTATAAGAGGATTTAGTTGAAACAATCAGGTTCAAGAGTGGTTTATGGGGCAAGTCATCTATGCCTAAGGATCTCTTTAAAGTTTGATTTATGGAATGGAATGATACAATAAGAAGGGGGAAATAAACAGATGTAGAACAAAGAGCAGCCCAGGATCTGGTAAGTACTTTGAAACTAGCCAGCCTTTGATACACTTCCAATAGAAAACATGTAAAAACTAAGGGAAACTTGAAGGCAACCTTTGGAGTAGAGACTAGCGGGCCGGGCTCACCACAAATCCTCTCTTAGCTCTTCTTTACTTGGCTACTTCCAAGACAATCACAGAGATAACACAGAATGGCCTAAGATCTGGTAAGTACTTTGAAACTATCCAACTTTTAACACATTCTAAGGGAAACAATCAAACAGTTATGCAAACAAGACTGGGACTAGGGCTCACCATATCTTCCTCAGTTCATCTTCACACAACATATACTGATAGTAACATTCAAAAATAATATTCAGCTAAGACAACAAGACGAGGGAACACCAACATTCCTATGCTTAAACTGGATTAAATCATTTCCAAATAACATGGTTGGAAGAAAACATTTAAATAAATATTTTTCAGCCAGAAAAGGTTACTGGTATACAGTAGGTCCTAACACTGTCTAAATTGTTCTTTACAGAAGAATATGAAACATAATGAAAACAGAAACAAAATCACAAGTTACAATGAGAATAACATCACCGTCAACATAGACCAGGATCCCATAAATCAGCTTGTATTGATGCTCCAAACCAGTTACCATCTTCAAGTCCAGTGTTTTAATTCATCTCTCTTTCACAACCTAGCTTATCTGTTACAAGCAGAGATCCAAGAGCCAGTGAATCACTATTTACAATCAGAAGTCTTAAGCTCAATTACATTACAATGCTTCAGCAATTACATCAACAACCAACCCCTCACTCATCTTCTACTGAAGTATTTATAGAAAGATGAGGAGGTGAGATCTGATAAAAGATCTCAAATACAATTAATACAGAGTTAATGTCTTCTTGGCCTTTGGGAGGCTCAATGAAGAAGAGTACAGGTGTTTTACTATATTAATTGATTTACACTTATGTTTTAAGCTCGGTGGGAGCTTTTGTTGACCTTTGAGACTCTGTGTGATGCTAGGGCTACTCTGTAGATATCCTGTCATTAAATTCTTGGCAGAAGTAACTCTTCGGCTGCGTTGAGGAAAAATATATGATCCTGCTCAATAAATTTTGTTCCTGATTGAATACTTTGAGGCACAGGTGGCACTTTAGTCGCTGGGAGGAATCAATTTGCCCTAATTTGTAGCGGTGGAGGTCTTCTGTCAGTTAAAACACTTTAGGTTTTCCTTTAAACTGTGTTTTATATTGGGGATTAGGCTTCTGATAACTGTCTTAGCCATAATCCCCGCTAATCTGTCCATTGATTCTCTTCTCTGATAATTTCCTGGTCTTTGACACTGATAATCCTTGACTGTGCATGTTTCATGGTTTTCTTGCTGTCGTGTCGGGCTGCGCAGGGTTTATAAGGCATCAATGCCTGAGAAAACATGGATAAAACGTGCATTCCAATCCTGCGAGTGATTTCCGTGGATGAATCAAAGATGGGAGGGTCGTCACCCTCCTTCCCTGAATCTTCTTTGGAAACCACGAACAAATGATTTAATCCCTGCAAAATACAAACGAAACGTTATAAAATCCATGCATTTATTGGTTAACTGCTGCAGAGGCATATGGAGGGAGCATGGCCGTCGGATGGCATCATCCGGCGGTCAGGATTGATCGGGGGAGATTATAGAATAGGTGGCAGAGGATTAAATTTGAGCTGTCGATCGCGCGTGATCGACGGTCGGGAGCGGAGGTTTGAAATTCAAACGGAGGAATCGAGCGATGGATTTTGGACCGTCGATCTGTAGATCAGATCGACGATGGAGATGCGATTGCCACTGAACGATGGCCTGGTTATCACGCAGGAGATTTGGTTATCCATCGAGCAACTTTGGCGATCATTCACCGTTGGATCAGGGGGCCCAGATCGGACGGCCGTGGTAAATTTCGCTGCACGCCCTGGCCCGGACGTTAATGCGCGGGGGATGACTTTAATGCACGGGGACGGCGATTTTGAAAAAGGTACAGGGGACGTGTGGCGGCAAGCGTATGGAATCGCTACCAATTGGGAGAAAACCACCCTCCGCCCAAAGGCGGTGCGAGCTCTGCCTTGAGGTTTGGCGGCGTGTGGATGTGTTCAGGGGGGTCCACAGGAATGGTGCGCTCCGCACCGTCCAATCCGTGGAGTAGATCAACGGTGGCGATTTAAGTTTGAACGGCGGGGACCACATGGTAAGTCACGCTTCGCACTGCACGATCCGCGAAGCAAATACACGGTGGAGATCCCTCCTCAATTTCATGAGCGGAAATCTTTTGGAAATGAATTAAAACCCGAAAATTTCAAATAACAAAGGTTTTTTGCGTTTTGGCGGAGAAATATTATTTGAAACGCATAAGCGCCTGACGGGTTTAGCAGTTGGTCATGGCGCTCGGGCTTATGGATGGAAAGGTTAAAAATTTTAAGCCCGAAGGGGCTTAAGTCTCATACATAAAAATATGTAGTTTTCATGGTTTGAATGTTTTTGAAGGAATTAAAGGTTTCGATAAGGTTAAAAAGTGAGTTTTTAACCTTATAAAATGAATTTTGATGAGGGAAAATAGCAGAAATGTGGAAATGAGGGATTTTCATGGGGAATGGAGGGATAGAAGAGGATGTTAGTTTTGAGGAGAAGGAAGGGGAAGAAGGGGTCTGCAGTAGTATTTGACTTTGGATTTTTCGTAGGATTTCAGAGGTTTTTAGGATGTAAACAACAGTATGGGATTTGGACAGAGGCATGAGGCCTTCAAGAGTCTTCAAGAGCCAACAGTTTTTGATAGGGAAAATTTGTTCCTTGAAGGCTCTAAACAAACTTAGTCACCTTTGGTATAATCAAATTTTACAGGTGGCTAACAGTGGCTCCACTTGGGGATGGTGCCTTCTTGAAGGCATCAAGAATTCAAACTTGATTTCTCTGAGAGGCTGACTTGTGCCTGATCCATTATTTTCTCTGGGATTCTGACCAGGTGCCTCATCCTTTGGATTGCTCTTCTTTTTCTGGATGATCTTGCTTTGCTTCTGAAAAATAATATCAGTTATGAAAGAATAATGGACTTCATCAATACAACTTTCTACCTACCCAATCCTACTGATCTAACATTTTTTCTACATCAGAGTGCACTTGGATTGGCAAAATATTTTCACAACATTTAATTCTTTTGAAAGTATAAAAACTAATCTAATTCTCCTCCTTATTTCTCCCCGAACTCAGATTAAACAGTTGAGCTCAGATATTTCTCTACGTAATCTACTGTCTGTTGGGATTAAACTATCCAACCGACTTTCATTTTCTAAATTCTACAACAGAAATTTAAAAAAATTCAAGTCAAGATTAATTTGTTTGACTTGCTGTGATCTATGGCATAAAAACAAGTTGCACATAGATTATTATTTGCAGAAAAAAAAAAAAATGGAAGGCTTAAGATTTGAAAGTTTCTCATCATGGCCTTCTCTTTTCTTCACAGCTCTGTTTTTGCTCTTGTTTGAGTTGTCCTTTCCTTTCTTCTGGTTTAGATTTTGAGTAGATTAGAACCAGTTTATCTCTTTTATGACTCAGAAAATAAAATCGTTTCGAGTCATCTCCTTTTGGAACCTTTGGTTCAGATTTTGAGCTTGTTTGAACCTTCAATTTCTATCCTAATATATCTACTGATAAGCCAAGATTGAATAGTTTGGCAAATCGAATTTACTATCCTATCAGCAGAAAAATTTAAATATAATTAGTCAAGATTAAACAGTTTGACTAACTAGAAGTGTGTTTTTGAGGAGTGGAATTTGAGCTTGCACACTTTCAGATTTGTTTCTCTTTTTTGGCATGGGGCTTTGCCTTTCTTGTTTTCATTTCTTCCCTCTTTTCTTTCTTTTCTTTGTTTTTGTATTTTTTGATTTTTAATAACTTTGAATGCAATGGTGGATGGAATATTCATAATGGAAAAAAGATAAAAAGGCTTCAAAACATAAAATGGATCAAGAGAAGTAATGCTTAAGCATCCTGCCATTGACAGGACCCCCAAAAAATTTTGTTCCATCCAGTTCCTATAAGAAAAATGCATTATTACCAGCAACTGAATGAATAGAGTAAGGGCCAAGCCATAGGTTGTCAAATTTTCCATGCTTGCCCTTTTCTTCCCTCCTTGAGTCCCACTTTAAAACTTTGTCCCCCATCCTAAAATTGCTAGCCTTTGTTCTTCTGTCAAAAATATTTTTGATGTTGTCCTGTTTCTGCAATGCTTTGTTATACACTTCCTCTCTGGTCTACTGAAGATGAATGGTCTAATTTATTCTTCTGGTCATGTCATTTTCTTCAGTCTGCAACTCTTGAATCAACTTCATGACTGGTACACCAAGGCTATTTGGAAAAATTGCATCTATACCATACACAAGCTGGAAAGGTGCCATACCAATAGATTTCTTCAAAGTCAATCTGTCAGCCCAAAGTGCATGAATCAGCTTTGTGTGCCAAGACTTCTTGTTGTCCTCCAACAGTTTCTTGATTATGTTCACTAAGCTTTTGTTTGAGGATTCTACAAGCCCATTACCTTGAGGGTAATAGGCTGTGGAATGTCCCAATGTTATCTGATACTTGTGACAGAATTCAACCATTCTCTTTGATCCAAATGTTGTTGCATTGTCAGTAATGATCTTGGTAGGACAGCCAAATCTGGAGAGAATATTAGTCTCAATGAATTTTATAATAACAGATTCATTGGCCTGCCTACAAGGAATGGCTTCTATCCACTTAGTGAAATAGTCTGTGGCAGTAAGAATCCACCTATGCTGGGCAGAAGATGATGGATGGATTTCTCCTATGAAGTCAAGTCCCCACTGTTGAAAAGGAGCTTCAACAGTGATTGAATGCAGAGGAAGGGGTAGCAGTTTTCTTTTGCCCTCAAATAGTTGGCACTTATGACAGGCAATGATCATCTTGTGTATATCAGGAAAAAGAGTAGGCCAATAGAAACCAGCCCTCAAAATTTTTTTGGCTGTCGACTTCCAATACAAGTGACCCCCACACTCTCCTTCATGGAATTCCTGCTTAACCTTCTCTGCATCAAACTCAGGAAAACATTTAAGCAATATACTGCTTGCATTTTTCCAATAAAGACATCTATCTACAATGCAATAGTTTATTTCTTTTAGCTTCAAGAACCTTGCCTTTGTTTTTGTCAAACCAGGAGGTGTATTTAAATTAAGCAAAACATAAACAATATCAGCATACCAAGGAGAATTCATAAAATGGTCTTCAATAATGGGAGTTGAGAATTCTTCTTGGTCATCCAAAGCATAAATCATATCAATATCAAGAACTTCACAATTTGATTCAGCCATTAATCTAGCTAGACCTTGGCCTTTGATGAGCTTAGTGGGTTTTATCTCTAAATCATATTCAAGAATAACAGCAATCCACTTACCTCTCTTACCATCTGGGTCCTGTGTTAGAATGTCTTTAACAACTGAATTTGGGATGAAGGCAATGATGTGTGAGTGAAGGATGTATACCCTGAAGTCTTTTAAAGCCTTAACGAAAGAAAAAACTTGCTTTTCCATAATGTTATAATTCAATGGGGCATCCCTCAATGCCTTACTAAAGAATGCAATAGGCTGCTCTTGTCCTTGTGGATTTTTCTGTAAAAGGACAACAGCTATGGTATGTTCTGATGCGAATGAGAAGATATAAAAATCCTTTGAAAAATCAGAACTTATCAGAACCGGTGTTTTGGTTAATGCTTGTTTCACCAGCTCAAAGGATGTCTTTGCTTCCAAGGTCCATTTTACCCCTTGCTCCTTCTTCAACATGTTTGTGATATTCCTAAGGAGCTCAGCCAAGTTGGGGATGAACCTTCTCAAAAAGTTAATCTTTCCAATGAAATATTGCAACTCTTTGATGTTTCAAGGATGAGAGATTTGTAATATGGCCTCAATCCTCTGTGGATCTATCTTTATACCCTCCTCAGAAATAATGTGCCCAAGAAGTTTACCCTCTTGGAGACCAAAAAGTGTTTTCTTAGGGTTTAAAGATATCCCAAACTTCCTGCATTTCTCGAAAACTGTTCTCAAATGTTCTAAGTGTTCTTCATCTGTTTTTGAAAACACAGTTACATCATCAAGATAGATAATGATGAAGAAGCCTAGTTCTTCCGAGAATGCTATGTCCATGGCTCTCTGAAAGGTTGCTCCAGCATTCATTAGACCAAAAGGCATTTTCACATACATGAAAGTGCCCCATGGTGTAGTAAAAGTTGTCTTTAATTGATCAGCAGGGTGAACTAAGATCTGATTATACCCTGAATAGCCATCAAGCAAAGAAATTTTTTTGGACCCTACCACCCTTTGTAAAATATGATCCATTTTTGGTAAAGGTAGTTGTCTTTCAATGAAGCTTTGTTTAAATCTCTAAAATCTATACAAAGCCTGATTTCTCTAGTCTTCTTCCTAACAGACACCAGATTAGATACCCATTCAGAATATCTAACAGGGACAATAATACCAGCATCATACATCTTCATGATTTCCTTCTTGACCAAAGGCAATTGTACAGGGTTTATTCTACGCAGTTTCTGTTTGAATGGCTTTTGGTTTTCCTTAAGAGGGATTTTGTGCTGTATTATTTCAGTGTCATAGGACTTAAGATCTTCGTAACTCCATGCAAAAACATCAGAAAATTCTTTGAACAGATCTATGTATTTGAGTTTAATGTGAGCTGGAAAAGTTTTGGACAGTTTGATCATTTTCGGTTTTTCCTCACTGCCTATGTTTCACTCTTCCACTTTAGTCTCTACAGGTTATAGTTTAGGTTTTTTGGCCACATCATTAAAATCAAACAACTCTTCTAAAGGTGATAGACCACTTGGCAAACTTTCATCTTTAGAATGCAGAGTTTCTAATTCCTCTCTTTCTGATTATGCACTTAATTCTGTTTTGTTTCTAAGTTTGCTAGTCTGAAGGTTAATATTGACAAGCTCAGGAGAAGGTTCTTCTTCACCAAGAAAATTTTCTTCACTGCAGTCTGTATCATAGTCTGAATCTGGACTATGCAGTTCAAATTCATTTATGAATTGCATGAAGTATTCTATTTGTTTATCTCCATCAAACACCTGCCAATATTTTTTATTATTAGGCACAGCTGGTCTAAATTTTATTTGTGTTGAGCAATTCTCGGTCTCATATGGCGTTAGACATGTCCTAGCTGCAAAGACTAAATTGTGGGCTATAAGATTTCTTTTTCTCGGGACAAAAATCAGTTTGGACTCCTCAAATGTTTTCAAAAGATCCATGACGTCGTTACGATAGGCCCTAAGTCTGGGATGATGTGCGTTGTATTCCCCATTGACTTGCCTAATGATTAACTCAGAATCCTCATACACATTGATTCTCTGGGCTCCTAAATTTTTTAACAAATGTAAGCCTAAGAGCAGGGATTCATACTCCGCTATGTTATTAGAACACTGAAATTTCAACTTGCAAGAAATACATTCTGTGTGTTTGCTTTCAGTGTTAATAATCCAAATACCTGCACCAGCATTAGTTCTAGTGCATGACCCATCGAAATACATGCTCCACAGAGGACTTTTATCAGTTTTATCTGTTTGGTGAATGTCCTCATCTACTACCATGCTTCCAGATGCTTCTTGAATATCAGCACTAAGTTGTTTTTGTTTCAAATCCTCAAGTTTCTCATCGGGTTGAGGATTGTTCTCTTGACTATCAAGACCTAAGTTTAATGGATTGATGACTTGCAGTTCAAGAACTGTGTTTGGTTTGCTAATGTTTTCAAATACAGAAAATTGCTTAGAAACTTCAGCATTACGTTCCTCTTCCTCCCTTTTGGTCACCAATTCTATTAAAGTGATTTGTTCAGTAAGTGTTTCATCATTAAACATGATAAAAGAATCAAGGCCCGCACTTACAGAATACATAGGATAGTTTTGATGCCTGTCTTGACTTGTAACTGTGTATTGCATGTGGGACTCCCTATACAGTCTTCAAGTTTGATTGAAAATGGGGATCGTCACATAGTTCATGTCCATTTGCATAGTCCCCTGTAACTTAGCCCCCCAAGATCTTGATAAAAGCATTCCATATTTTGGGGGCACATCAGCCACAACAATATCCATAACTAAAAACTTGGCTGGAATCTGGGCTAAGTTAACACAGAGGTCTTTGATCAACCCTAGACATTTTACTCTGCTTGAATCAAAGGAGTATAGGTCTTTGTAAGGTCTGGTGATTTCAAGACCCAGGCTCTCCATTACAGCTTTTGGCATTAAATTATGAGAAGACCCTAATTCATGCATAGCGTTGTGTAGTATCTTGTCATGAACATTGAAACTCAAATAAAAGGGAGGAACCGGTCCCTCTTTATATCTTCCTTCAATCTTTGGACCAAAAATGAGCTCTGGTTGGTCATCATTAAGATTGAGAGTGTCCTCATTTTATTCTATGTTTAAAGCCTTCAAAATTTGGGTTTTATATACATGATGGGTAGCTAACTCAGTCAAGGGAACAGAAATTTTGATCTTTGAGATTTCCTGTTCTAGGCTGAAAGGATTTTGATTCTTTAAAGCACTTGTTTCAGCCTTATTAGCTGTCACTTTATCAGCAACAACAGGTTGTTGATTTGTTTTATCTACACTTGACACAATGGTTGTAATAGGAGTACTATCTGAAGTGTTAATACTACTAATGTTCGCACTCTGTTTTTCAAGATTTTGAGTGTCTTTCTCTTTACTTTTACCAGAATTAACAGCCACTATTTTTTCCTTTTGTTTGACTATTTTAGGCTTGGTTGTAGTGCTGTTTTGAGAAGATTTGTCAGAGGTTTTGTTGTTGGGGGTTTGTTGACTAGATTTACTTCTGAGTTCATATTCCTTTGAAGGTTCTGTGATGGCATTTTCCATGTCTTGACAACAATTTTCATTATCATCTCTTTTGTCATCATAAGGTGTGTAAAGACCCTTTTTTCTATCATAATGAACCTTGAAGTCATCATCATCTACCCCAAATAGGTTTATATCATCTTCCTCTGTTATTTGATCCATTTCCTCAACCTCACTTATATAGTTTTGATGAAAGGGAGGAGTGATTTGTTGATCATCTTCCCTTGGTCTGTTTGGAGGTTGGTTTCTTCTTAGATTCTGGTTCTGGTTTCTATTTTGAGGAGCAGTTTGATTTTGACTTGCTTGTGCTCTCTCAAGAATTCTCATTTTCTTCATCATTTCTTCCATCATTCTTTCCATCTTTGAGTTTGAGGTAGTAGGTGTGGATTCCTCTCTAAAAGATACTCTCTTCTCGCTCTTCATTCTTGCTCTTTTCTCCGTTAGGTTGACTTCCACAGAAAGAGCCCCTCTTTGCATATCTTCAAGGGTTGCAAAATCTCTCTCTCTGAGTGAATAGGTCATGTCAGCGTCAAACCCTTCAGGAAACTTGTTTAAGGCTGAGCCTTGTGGAGGTTTTAATTCTGGGGAAAGTGCATTATACACACTGTTAAATCTAGTAAAATAGGCTTGTACACTTTCCCCGGGATTTCTATGGAGATTGTTGTAGTCAGCAAGGACTTGGAGAGGATTCTTCCTCACTTCCCATTTGTTTAAGAATGTTTGATGGAAGCCTTGGAGATTGTTGATACTGTGGGGGGCTAGGGCTTTAAACCATTTTCTTACTTCTCCCCCCAAACTTTGAGCAAATAATCTGAGTTTGACAGAATCATCATCAATTTCATTTCTTTCAAAGTAGTCATTCATCTTGTCCACATGTTGTGATGTTGTTGTAGCATTGCTAGCATCATATAATGGAATTTTGGATTGATAGTCCTGTGGAAGATTGACTAATGGTACAGGAAGGACTAAGGGAGCATACCATGCTGCCATGATATGTGGTGGAGGCGGATTTACAAGAGGGGGTGTGGGCTGAAGTGAAGTGGTTTGAGCGGTGGATGGAGGATGAAAAGAAGTGGACGGGACTGCAGTAGATTACGGAGCTGATCTTGGATGAGAGACACCTAGATTATAAAGAAAATGTAAATCAGGAGGTGTTGTTTCTCTACTCCCAAGATGTTCACTTGTTTCAGGAGATGAATGTGAAGACTCAGAATCTAACTGATCTAAATCATCAAGGGACCTAGTTCTAAAGGGATTAACTAAGTCATATTGTGATTGTTGTAGAGCTGAAAGATTTTCAGGGACCGAATTAGCTCTTAGGGGTGATCTGAAAATAGTTGAAGATTCTATCTTAGGAGACTTCCTAAGGATTCTTTCTGGGTCATCAACTATCTCAGGTAGATCTGGGTCAGGATGGGCTCTAGTGTGAATCTTTCGAGGAGCCACTATGCTGTGTTTTAGACCCAAATAACAAGAAAAGCTCAACCAAGTATGACAGTCTTTAAGAGGTTTAACTAATCTGTTTTCACAATTTTAATCCAACAGTCATCTAACTGAGTTTTAAATGATATTATAATGATAAGGGTTCTTCCCAGTGGAGTCTTAAGGTCTATTCAGGATTGTGGAGTCGCCAGGTGGAAAGTTTAGAATGTTTTCTAAGAGGTACACTGTCCACCATAGTGCTTGAGAAATATCCTTTTTCAAGGATATCCGGAAACACAACAAACTCTAACCAGAGATTGACTGGGAGGGCATTCACCAGATATTTCACCTCTAAAAGAGGATGAGATCCGGAGGATACCTGGCCCTTTCCAGACTCTGTCTAAGAGTATAAGGTAAAACACAACAAAGGAGAGTGAAATGTAGGAGTAAGTTTTTTACCACCAATCTGAAATGTTTTTGGTATTTTCTGAGTTATTTTTTATTCGTGTGGTTTCTAAGAACGTCCTAACTTTGTTTCAAAACTTAGCTACGGTTGTGAGACAAAGACAGTCTACTCTTATGGCTAAGCTAGCCGATTTTTCAAGGTTAGATAAAGCCTTATGAGAATCCTAGGGTTGACCTAGATTGTCATTGATTCAAACAAGTTTCATCATGATTACCCTTTCTTGGTAGTGCTTGAAAAAACTGCTTTTTACTCTCAAAAATTTTATATGAAGATCAAAGGAAAATAAGATGAAAACTCAACTCAGTCCCCAGCGGAGTCGCCAGAAATGTTAGGAATCTGTAATTTGTTAGCAAGATTGGCAGAGTCCAATTACAGAAACAACATCGTTTCAACCAACTTTGGGATTCTAGGATCTAGCCCTCCTGAATCCGGAGAAGGATCTCTCCAAGGAGTACAAATATGGATTTGTCTTTGAAGTTTGGGATAATTATATTAGGCTAGTTATGAAGTCCAAGGGTTTTGTTTTTGGATGGTTGAACATGATTGCTGTTAGAGGAGAAAAGTCCCAAAGGTAAAGAGGTTCAAAAGTGAGAAGTTGCAAGCAAAAAGAGTAAGTTTTGATCAAGAAAAAAGATGATGGCAGGTTTTCATTCCATTGGGCTATGGAGTTATAAGAGGATTTAGTTGAAACAATCAGGTTCAAGAGTGGTTTATGGGGCAAGTCATCTATGCCTAAGGATCTCTTTAAAGTTTGATTTATGGAATGGAATGATACAATAAGAAGGGGGAAATAAACAGATGTAGAGCAAAGAGCAGCCCAGGATCTGGTAAGTACTTTGAAACTAGCCAGCCTTTGACCAGGCACTTAAGAAAAACATGAAAGCAAACTAGGATCTGGTAAGTACTTTGAAACTAGCCAGCCTTTGATACACTTCCAATAGAAAACATGTAAAAACTAAGGGAAACTTGAAGGCAACCTTTGGAGTAGAGACTAGCAGACCGGGTTCACCACAAATCCTCTCCTAGCTCTTCTTTACTTGGCTACTTCCAAGACAATCACAGAGATAACACAGAATGGCCTAAGATCTGGTAAGTACTTTGAAACTATCCAGCTTTTAACACATTTTAAGGGAAACAATCAAACAGTTATGCAAACAAGACTGGGACCAGGGCTCACCATATCTTCCTCAGTTCATATTCACACAACATATACTGATAGTAACATTCAAAAATAATATTCAACTAAGACAACAAGACGAGGGAACGCCAGCATTCCTACTGGATTAAATCATTTCCAAATAACACGGTTGGAAGAAAACATTTAAATAAAGATTTTTCAGCCAAAAAAGGTTACTGGTATACAGTAGGTCCTAACACTGTCTAAATTGTTCTTTACAGAAGAATATGAAACATAATGAAAACAGAAACAAAATCACAAGTTACAATGAGAATAACATCACCGTCAACATAGACCAGGATCCCATAAATCAGCTTGTATTGATGCTCCAAACCAATTACCATCTTCAAGTCCAGTGTTTTAATTCATCTCTCTTTCACAACCTAGCTTATCTGTTACAAGCAGAGCTCCAAGAGCCAGTGAATCACTATTTACAATCAGAAGTCTTAAGCTCAATTACATTACAATGCTTCAGCAATTACATCAACAACCAACCCCTCACTCATCTTCTACTGAAGTATTTATAGAAATATGAGGAGGTGAGATCTGATAAAAGATCTCAAATACAATTAATACAGAGTTAATGTCTTCTTGGCCTTTGGGAGGCTCAATGAAGAAGATTACAGGTGTTTTACTGTATTAATTGATTTACACTTATGTTTTAAGCTCGGTGGGAGATTTTGTTGACCTTTGAGACTCTGTGTGATGATAGGGCTACTCTGTATACATCCTGTCATTAAATTCTTGGCAGAAGTAACTCTTCGGCTGCGTTGAGGCAAAATATCTGATCCTACTCAATAAATTTTGTTCCTGATTGAATAATTTGAGGCACAGGTGGCGCTTTAGTCACTGGGAGGAATCAATTTGCCCTAATTTGTGGCGGTGGAGGTCTTCTGTTAGTTAAAATGCTTTAGGTTTTCCTTTAAACTGTGTTTTAGATTGGGGATTAGGCTTCTGATAACTGTCTTAGCCATAATCCCCGCTAATCTGTCCATTGATTCTCTGCTCTGATAATTTCCTGGTCTTTGACACTGATAATCCTTGACTGTGCCTGTTTCATGGTTTTCTTGTTGTCGTGTCGGGCTGCGCAGGGTTTATAAGGCATCAATGCCTGAGAAAACATGGATGAAACGTGCATTCCAATCCTGCGGGTGATTTCTGTGGATGAATCGAAGATGGGAGGGTCGTCACCCTCCTTCCCTGAATCTTCTTTGGAAACCATGAACAAATGATTTAATCCCTGCAAAATAATGAAACGTTATAAAATCCATGCATTTATTGGTTAACTGCTGCAGAGGCATATGGAGGGAGCGTGGCCGTCGAATGGCATCATTCGGTTGTCAGGATTGATCGGGGGAGATTATAGAATAGGTGGCAGAGGATCAAATTTCAGTCGTCGATCGTGCGTGATCAACGATCGGGAGTGGAGGTTTGAAAGTCAAACGGAGGAATCGAGCGATGGATTTTGGACCGTCGATATGTAGATCAGATCGACGATGGAGATGCGATTGCCGCTGAACGATGGCCTGGTTATCACGTGGGAGATTTGGTTATCCATCGAGCAACTTTGGCGAGCGTTCACCATTGGATCAGGGGGCCCAGATCGGACGGCCGTGGTAAATTTCACTGCACGCCCTGGCCCCAGATGTTAATGCACGGGGGATAACTTTAATGCACGGGGACGGCGGTTTTGAAAAAGGTATAGGGGACGCATGGCGGCAAGCATATGGAATCGTTGCCGATTGGGAGAAAACCACCCTCCGCCCAAAGGCGGTGCGGAAAATACCACGCGGGTTTGGAAAACAGTGTGTGGATGGGGGGGGGGGGGGGGGGTCCAGAGGAATGGCGCGCTCCGCACCGTCCGATCCGTGGAGCAGATCAACGGTGGCGATTGAAGTTCGAACGGCGAGGACCACGTGGTAAGTCGCGCTTCGCACCGCCCGATCTACGAAGCAGATCGACAGCGGAGATCGCTCCTCAATTTCACGGGCGGAAATCTTTTGGAAATGAATTAAAACCCGAAAATTTCAAATAACAAAGGTTTTTTGTGTTTTGGCGGAGAAATATTATTTGAAACGCATAAGCGCCTGACGGGTTTAGCAGTTGGTCATGGCGCTCGGGCTTATGGATGGAAAGGTTAAAAAATTTAAGCCCGAAGGGGCTTAAGTCTCACACATAAAAATATGTAGTTTTCATGGTTTGAATGTTTTTGAAGGAATTAAAGGTTTCGATAAGGTTAAAAAGTGGGTTTTTAACCTTATAAAATGAATTTTGATGAGGGAAAATAGCAGAAATGTGAAAATGAGGGATTTTCATGGGGAATGGAGGGATATAAGAGGAGGTTAGTTTTGAGGAGAAGGAAGGGGAAGAAGGGGTCTGTAGTAGTATTTGACTTTGGATTTTTCGTAGGATTTCAGAGGTTTTTAGGATGTAAACAGCAGTATGGGATCTGGATAGAGGCATGAGGCCTTCAAGAGTCTTCAAGAGCCAACAGTTTTTGATAGGGAAAAATTGTTCCTTGAAGGCTCTAAACAAACTTAGCCACCTTTGGTATAATCAAATTTTACAGGTGGCTAACAGCATGTACCCTAGGAACGAATACAATTCTAGGAAATCTGTCAAATATGAACCTCCCAAGGCTCAGTGAAACATCAATAGATTTGAACATTTAAGAAATAATATTGAATGTTACAAATGTCGAAACTTTGGACACATAGCCAAATACTGCAAATTTGAAAATCCTCCATAAGAATCTTCGAAGCCACAGAATGAATGAACATGGAAGAAAAGAAGAATGATAATTGTGCTCTCTCTTTCAAGGCTCAAAAGAACAAAGACATGTGGTATGTTGATAGCGGTTGCTCAACGCATATGACTGGAGATAGAAATAAATTTGTATCTCTGAAAGAGAAGAAGGATGGAACTGTGTGCTTTGGAAATGATGGATCTTCAAATGTTATAGGATCAGGTATTGTCACTTTCGGAAGAAAATATGCTCTAGCCAAGAATGTTCTATTGGTTGAAAACATGAATCACAATTTGCTCAGTGTTGGATAAATGTGTGATCAAGGACACACAATACTATCCAACTCCACGAAATGTTAAATCAGGAAAGGCATGTATGGTGAAATTGTGGCTACAGTAAGTCGAGCTCCAAACAATATATATGTTTTGGGTGAAGCAACTAAAGCATGTCTGATAGCTGAAGAGGATGATACAATAATTGGTAGCAATGATGATCGACTAAGTAAGAAGTTTGCTACAAAGGTGCAAAGTGATTTCGAGAAGTCTTTACTTGGTGAGCTGACATACTTCTTAGGGCTTCAAATATCTCAGCAAAAGAAAGGAATATTTATATGTCAAGCCAAGTATATCAAGGAAATTCTCAAGAAATTTAAAATGGAAGATTGCAAACCCATCCTTACTCCAATGGTAACAGGTTACAAATTGAGCATAGACGACTCATCTAATGATGTGGATCAAAGGTTGTAGAGATCTATGATTAGTAGTCTTCTATATGTAACAGCCTCTCGACCAGATGTTATGCAAGCAGTTGGACAAGTAGTAAGATTCCAAGAAGCACCAAAAGAATCACATATTAAATATTCACCACCATTGGAATATCTTCGCCAGAAGCTTGGGATTCTCCCAAGTTCTCATTGGATTTTCTATTTTCAGAATATAAAGGGGGAGTGGAAGTAGATTATAGGTCTGCAAGATGGTTGCGTGTCAGGGGGAGTGGAAGTGTGTATAGGTCCACAGGATGGTTTTGTTTCAAGGGGAGTTACTCTTTTCCATTGATGTCAAAGGGGGAGAGAATTTTTTAGGAAGAGGTGTCATGATCGCAAGGGGAGTACTTGTGTTGCCATCAATGCCAAAGGGGGAGATTGTTGATCAGCGGTTGTCATTAATGTCAACCCAATCAGCACCAGGGGCTAACCTAATATTGCATGGGAAATTTGACCTACCAAATTAATATATTCTAGGTCAATAATTCTTTTGATGGTTTCTACTTGTCGAGATGTTTCCGTTGATATGTAGCATGCCATGTAATCTTCACGGTTTGAGAGATATTCATGTTTGAAGTTTGTACCCCCAGTTAGTGGGCTAAAAACCAATAGGGTTGGGGCATGGGTCATTGAAAAGTAATAATTAATATTTTTTAAGCTCTTAAAATCCCTCCCACGTTCACTTGTTGAAGCCCCTCTCAACTTAAGCATTTATATAAATTGTGATCTTCATTTCCTCCTTTGGCAAGGGATTTCGCCATCTGAAACAGGTCATCGTGGAATTTTCGCTCTAACGTTTTTTCTACGAAGGTTCAGAAGCTGAAATTTTGATGAGGTGAAGCCGAAATCCTGAATAAGCTGCTATAAAAATTCCAGACCAAGGTTAGCAACATTTTTGGAGATATGATCTGTGGAAGTTAGGGTTTTTGCAGGCTTCTGAAATTCATCTCAAAGAAATGACCTTGGTAAATTCGTCATAACTCTCTCTCTAAGTATCGGATTGGAATTTCGTAAAAATTGGTAGATATTGCATAGTCTGTAGTTTTTTATCTATCAATTTTAGAGCCAAATGAATAAAAAATGACACATGGCATGTCTTACAAGTGCGTTCCGTTGAAACAATCCATAATCAGGGTATTGTGAGAGATTGGGTATAACTCTCTCTTGAAGAATCCAAATTGGGTCAAACCTATGGGATTGGAAAGAAAACTTAGAGGAATACTACAGGACCGAAAATCATATATTGAGGATCTACAATAACAGAGATACATCAGATTCAATATCGAACTCCTAGAAGGCAAGAAAAAGCTAGATCATGTGTTGTCAAGGGTTGCAAAGGACCATACTTTCTATGGTAGCAAAGCAAAGCAAGGTGTAGAAGAGGGTAGCATGACAAGATTAGCAACCAAGGTGCATAACAGCAGCATGAAGTTCATCATATGAAGTCTTCAAGTGGGCAGCACTGCATACAATCATTGTAAAGGTATCATTGTACTTAGTCATTGTAGATACATTATTGTACAAATTGTACTATTGTCTATCTTCCAAGGGTTGAAGAGGTAGTGTTGGGAGGTCTAGGAACATCATTAGTTGGTTGTTTCAAATTTTGGGTTATGGTCTAGTATATCTTCTTCTTCTACATCATTCTATATGATTGTAAAGTGGACCATTTTCCCTAGTACGGGAGTCCATTCTTCTTTTATTCTTCTATAGAGTGGTAGGGTGGTGCTAGGGTGGGTTGTAGCTCATTGGGTGTTGGGGAATCCGTTCAGTTGACTACTGAAGAATCTCGGGTGTTGGAGTGTCCATCCAATGGGAGCTGGAGAAGAATGCTTTTCTAGATTCTATATTCCCAGCAACAACACTTCCATTGGGAATTGCGCAGTCCATTCTTGTAGATCCAAGGGAGAATTGAAGTTGCCAGCATTTTAGCTATTAATCCTGTGGAGGACCATTCCTTCACATTGTATGAATTATTTCCATCAGCCTTGAGCTTCATAGCCATATTTTTCAGCAGGCTAGAGAGCCTCCTTCCTTTACAGCGCATTTTTATGAGCAGTTGTGTAGCAGTAGCTACAATCTTTAGAGGAGGATTGAGGAGCTAGATCTTGAGCTTCTAGCTTAAGGATATAGTGAAGGGATCAGCCCTTCAAGCTTATATCCTATCTTATGACATATTTTCAGTCATCTATTTGTCAGATCTAGCTTCAGATCTGCATAACCCAGCAGACTAGGGATCAAACCCCAAGAGGGTAAATTTCCAATCTCATAGATCTAGAATTTCCTTTCTGGGTTATCTTGGGTTGCCATCATAGAGCCCAGATCTAAAATATTGGCATTATCAGAGATAAATATTTCCATATATCTACATTTTCCTTTCAGCCAATAGCTAGATCAACATTATCTGTTTAAGGGACAGCGAAGTATTTGCTTCCAGCAGCTCTCCAGTTATGCAGTGCTTGCTTTGGCATGTTTGCAAGGTCATTCTATCCTATGTATTTGTCTTGAGTGTCTCATATTTTGAGCATTGTTGTACTATTTATCCATATCCAATAATAAGAAAAGGCTCACCTATTTTGTATATTCTATGATTGTTGAATATTTACGTGTACATTATCTGTGTTACAAATATTGTGTTTAAGTATCAATGCATTATTCCATTTTGGGGTATTATACATAATCACTTGCATCTGTTTGGATCTCAAATGGTTGTCTAAGATCCAGAAGTGCTAAAACCGATGTTGAAATTATATTTTTCTTCAAAGAATCAAATTACTTCTGATGTACATCTCCCTAATGGAGGACTTTCTTCACACTCGTCAATGCATGTAATGGAGCTGCAATGGAAGAAAAACTAGCAATAAATTTCCCGCAATATTGTGTTGCCCCTATGAAACTTCTTACCTCTGTAACTATATTGGGCTTGGGCCAATTCAGAATGTCCTCTACTTTGGAAGGATTGATATTCAACTCACCTCCTCCAATAATGTGTCCCAAATACACCAATGAAGTCTTACCAAACTCGCACTTTGACATATTTAAAAATAATTGCTCTTTTTCAAGACATCAAATCCCTTATTCACATGCATGACATGTTCTTCTCTTGACTTGTTGAATATGAGTATGTCATTTAAGTAAAAAATGACAAATTACTCTATAAATGGTCTAAGCACATCATTCATTACTCTCATGAAAGTAGTTGGTGCTTTTGTTAATCCAAATGGCATAACTAACCACTCATACAATCCTTGTCTAGTTTTGAAAGAAGTTTTCCAAATGTCCTCTTCAGCTATTATAAATTGATGATAACCACTTCGTAAGTCTAACTTAGTGAAATACTTTTCATTCTTTAACTGATAAATCAAATCATCAATACATGGGAGTGGGTAACGATTCTTTACCGTGATTTTATTCAGTGCACGGAAATCGATACACATGCGCCAAGTCCCGTCCTTCTTTAGAACCAAAACTATTGATGAACCACATGGAGAATTAGATGGGTGTATGATACCTTTGTTAAAAAATTCTTGGATTTGCTTCTTTATTTCCAAACTCTCCATAATTGACATGTGATACATACCAATGTTTGGAAGTGGAACATCCTGCCGCAGCTGAATCTCATGCTAAATTCCCCTCTTGGGAGGTAACCCCTTTGGTTCTTGAAACATCTCGCCATGCTAACTTACCACATCAAACAAATCAGATTTCAATTTTTCATCACCTCCATCAAAATATTCATAGTCAACATCATCCTTTTTCTTGATCATGAGAAGCACAAAATTTTAACTTGCATTTACTAGCCTCTTCATTTGCCCTGCATTAACTAAAGAAATGTTCAGTTTCTTGCGATGAGCTCTCACAATATACTCCACCCCATCCTTGATCAAATGAGATTTGTTCTCATGGTGATAAAACATCGCTTTTATGTCATATAAATATGGACTTCCCAAGATAATCCTGGAAACGTCAAGTGGAACCACATCTAACTCGACTTCATCAACAAAGTTTGCAGTAATAGCAAATCCAAATATGCATTTCCTTGTAACTTGTAGATTGGAATTCTTAATTATGCATCCCAAAGGGTATCGTTTATGATGTGGTATAGTTTCAAGGTTAAGCTTTTTGACTAATTCTTCTGAAATCAATTTTTCTTGTGACCCCGTATCAAATAATACATCAATCTTTGTATGATTAGAAATCACTCTAACATGGAACAATTCTATCCTCGTGTCTTCATTTCGAGTATTGTTGTGACTTTTTGAGGAACTAGAACTTGCTATGGCTTCATTTCCTTTGTTAACCATGGAAACTATCTTGGTTTCATCTCCTGAATCAGATCCAAGATCTTGTTGTGTAGTGGTAGTCGTCTTTTGTTTCCCTTTGTTATTTGGTTTCTTTGGCCTTAATTCGGGATGTAGTTTCCAACTATGTGCTTCATCATGCCCCTCTTTGGAACAATGTTTCCATCTACTTTTCTCCCCTTATTTCTTGATACTTGCCTTCTATTTTCCCTTACCCTTGAATGGCTTCTTCGTATTACCCTCTTCATAAATGTATTTTCCCCTTGCTTAAAGATGTGTGGCTTGCACACATACTTCATCTAAGTTGTTTTGGTTATACATAAGGATAGTATGCTTCAAGTAGGAATGTAAACCTCCTATATATTTCAAGAGTGTATCTTGTGAATTCAAGTTTACTCCTAGAAACAAATCCCTCTTTCTAAACTCCTAAGTGTACTCTTGAACAGTTTTGCCTTTGAGCTCTGTAAAGTTTTGCCAACTCATAATTGATTTTTGCATATAGGCTAATGGATAAAATTGTATTTTAATGGAAGAAATGAATTCAACACAAGAAATGGAAACCTTACCATGGATTCGCATTTCCTCTTGTGTCTTTCCTCCCACCAAACTAGTGTTGCTCCTTCTAGCCTTAATGAAGCCACCTGGAACTTGATATCATCCGCTTGTAGATTTTGAATTCTACAATATACTTCCAATTAACGAATCCAATTTTATAGCTTCTAGGCATTAACTTCTCCATTGTATATGGGAAGTTCAAACTTGATGTCCAACTTGTGTAATGGATTCTTTCCTTTTGGGATCTTGGGAGTGTGGGTATGATTTTTTGTGGTGGATGTGGAAGATGAAGATGTTGATGAGGATGGGGAAGATGAGGATGGTGGAGATGGAGGTGGTTTTCCTCCACTACATTTTGAGCTCTTCTCTTCATCCTTCTTACTATTTGAAGATCCTTCTCCATGTGGAGGCTTTGAATCTTATCCAGATTTTTCTGCAATGAATGCTTCATACATGAATTTAACCATTATTTGCATTTATTTTAAGTCTCCCTTAACATCCTCTTCTTCATAATTTTCATGAGTCTCTTCATATCCTGACATTTTTTCTTTGGATACAGGCTCAATCTCTATAGCTTGTACCTCTTCAATTAGTTCAGCCTCTTGTACAATTTTTACTTCTTCTATCTCAATTGATGGAGATGAAATTTGAGGTGCTTCAGGTGTTTCCTTGAGTGGTCCTTTGGGTGAGGATGATGCCTTCTCATCCTTCTTCCTTATTTTCCTAATATCAAGACTAACTACCAATAGCTTCCCTTCTCCTCTCTTCAATCTCAACCTTGTAAGCATCACAAAAATTGCAACTATTAAAACCCTTCAAGAAAAACAAGTAAGCAACCTTGTGCTCTGATACCAACTTCATCTGAAAATGATTGTTAGTTTTTGTTGTGCTAATATTAGTTTCAGATTTAAATAAAATTTTATTTTCTTTGTTTATCCATTGATATTTTATCCATGAGCATGTAATTGTATAATCATTAAACTTTGTGAAATTTAGTGTTTTTCTTGAAGTCAAAAGCATAGAAACTAATATTTGAACAACATAAAATAAGTACACAACAAACACAAATAAAAGAGCTCAGTACACAAGTTTTTGATGAAGGAGTTCACCCCTCCTGGGCTACATCTCCTTGGTCCAGCTTCATAGTGTGGGCCCTTGTATTAGCTTCAAATGTGAAAAATGATTGTTTACAATCCCCTGTTGCCTCTGCAACCTACTCCAATGGCTTCAAAACATCCAAATATAGCAGAAATTACTCTTCCTGAGCTCATTTTGGTCAAAAATTGCATGAGTTATGACAGAAACAAATTTTCCTAGCTTTTCTCCTTCAAAACTGGAGTTTCGCCAATTAAAATTTTATTTTTGGAAAATTCATCCTAATTCGGCGCCTTTGCTATTTCTGCTACCAAATTAATCGGTCATTAGATTAAGGATAAGTGTAGTTTAACATAATATAAGCGCACTTAAATGAAATAAGCGTGTTTAGCGCCAATTACATTTTAATGTGGCTTAACCACAATAATCCGTGGATTTAACGTAATTAAACAAGGCTTAACGCTAATTAAATTTTCTTCCGGATTGTATGGTTAGAATTTGGTTTTCGCACTTGAGCACATGGGAGGGTGTTGGCCCGCAAATCTTGCCCCCTTCGAAACCCCGACCGTCGACATTACAAACTTTAACAATAAGCAAAGATCCATAAGCGTTAAGACCCATGGCATAGGCGGAGCGGTAAGGCGCGAGGATGGCAGGCGGTAGGTCTGGGGTTCGACCCCGACCCCTGCCATAACATTTTGCATAAAATTTTCCAACCGCTGATATAGTTGGAACAACCTACCAATGTATTTTGTTCGCTAATCCATTGTAGATTGCCTCCAAATTTGGTTGACTCCTCTAGTGTAACAAAGCCTGTAACTTTTCAGTTTAAGATGATATATATATATATATATATATATATATATGTCATTCAAATATGTGATATTACCATAATGTCCAACCTTAAATATAACTTGCCATTCCAACCTTATAATTCGACCTACCATGCCATGGGGGGTGTGTGTGGCATGCCACGTGGCCCTTCCCCATTGGCTCATAAAAATCCTCCATAATAAAATAATGAACCATTAAAACAAAGTGTCCAACTTAATAAATGGAGGACAAATTCAACTTCCATGGAAAAGCTTGGCAAATCTGAAGATGACACTTGTCATAGTGTTACTGGCTGAAACTAAATAAAACCTTTTGAAGCTGACTAGATTTTCCACATCATCATTGTACATGTTATGCTCATTTTTTACATGTTTTAGAAAATGAACCGCAAGCCATAATTCCCTCATACGAACTCAGAATTTGATGAAACGAGTTGCGTTGGAATCCTGGAGACGGGCTCTATCCAAGGATTCAGGTTCGAAGCATTTCTGAGCACTTTCAATTTTGAGCTAAAATTTGAGCCTTAGATCACCAACAGGGCCCATAAACTCTTGGAATTCCATCTCTTGGGGTTATGGTTTTGGTTGTTTAGGGTTTTACCTTGTTTTTCAATAATAAAAATTCCCTTGAGCCTTCATTGTAACATAGTTTAGAGGCATGTAGCTGCCACATATCTTCTCAGAGATAAGCTACCATTGCTCAAGCTAGTTTATTTCCATTATGTATGTAAGCATAGTTGAGATATTTTATATTAAAGAAATGAAGTGTTATTTATGTTGCATCTCTGTATTTATTGTTATATCTATATTCTTTTGTGTTCTTGTTTAAGTTCAGACCAGTGGTATTAGAGAAATCTTCTCTTTCTCTGTTTTTCTTTGCATGTCTTCAACGAGGTCACGGTATAAGGAGTTAGGGCTCAAACTAGTTGAACCTTTGCAAGACCATATTTTCAAACCCTGACAGCTTCCCATGGTGGAAGAAAAGAAAGATGAGGGGAAAAAATATCCTTTCACAATATTGCTCGAACAAGCCCTCGATCGATAGAGGAACGTGATGTTGGAAAATGTTTCCCAAATCCTTCAATGACTACCCACAAGTGACGCATCTTCTTCCAGCGGCCACTCTAGAAACACCACTCCCTTTAAGGTATGAGTTAACTTAGATATATTGAAATTTGAAGGTAATATAGATGCATATTCCATAGATAAATGGATAAATCTACTAGAAGGATATTTCTCGGTTCATGGTTTTTCCAACTAGGAAAAGATTACTTTTTCACTCCTTAAAGCTACCCCCCACATCAAGGACTGGTCGGAAACCTACTGTGAGAAGAGGGATGAGAGTGCACCCTCATGATTTTCAACCGCACCCACTTGGAATCATTTCTGGGATGTGATCAAGAAGCAATATTATGCTATCAAGAGCTATGAGGATAAATACATAAAGTGGACCATGTTACGATAGGGAAGGGACCAATATCTACTAGAGTTCACAAATATTTTTCATACCTTTTGCACGAAGTTGGGTATCAAGGATTCTGAGCGACATTTGGTACTCCAGTAACATGACTATCTACACAAGTAGATCAAGGATGAGATGTAGTTCCTGGACATATCCTCGCTCAGATCCGCCTATCGATAAACTGTCAAGTTCAAGTAGAAATTTAAATAGAAGAAGTGAGACTTTGGATCTGTGAATCTGACGCAAGGGGAAGGTGCCCCCTAATCATAGAACCAAGGCAAGGCAACCCAGGACAACCCACCAAAGCCGCAAGAAAATAACAACACCACGAAGACAAAGAAGGACAAGGGAAAGTGGTGTGAGCTCCATAAGAGCCCCACTCACAACACAAGTGAGTGTCGAACCAAACAGTCACTAGTGGTCAAGCTGAAGGCTTCCGAATCAAACTCACGTTATGACTCTGAGTCATAATCTGACAAGAATATTAACAAGGGGAATCATATTATTGGCATGGATCCAAGTGCCACCATTACTACCACCAGGGTCCAGAAGAATGAGCCTGAAGATTCATAGGAGTGGGAGAACCTCTTCCATTCACAGATGTGCATTAAGGGTTCGTTACTGCAGTTCATTTTTGACACTAGGAGCCAAAATAACCTCATTTCAGCAGAGTCTGTGAAGAATTTGGGCCTACTGACAACAACACACCCGCATGTGTACACCATCAGGTGGCTTCACCAAGGAGGATATCTCTGCGTCAGCCAACAGTGTCACCTTCCCTACAACATCAAACCCTTCATGGATGAGGTATTGTGTTATGTACTCAAGAGGAGAAACATAACACAATACCAAGGGTACCTTCACCTCATTTCCATAAGTACTCTTTATTGATGATAGAAGGAGAGGTTACAACCTAGTCACTGATTTGAAGTGACCTTCTAGTAAATTTTCCAAGCCTCGTCACTGCATAAATCTCTCCAGCAGTAGCTTCACAAATCTAGCTCTCACTTGAAAATTCTCCAGCATTTCTCTACTCAAATTCTTCCTTCTCAAACACTTAGATCTGTGTTCAATTTATAGATGAACTGTAGGTTGTTTTGCAATCAATAACTTTCCAAAAATAAGCAAGACATGTTTCCATCCATGTAGATGTCAAATGGACACTTGGATCTGAAGCTTGACACATGTGAACTCTTCTAGAAGGCACTGGCCAAATGGAGATTAGGGAACAATGAGAATTTCGCTCCCAATGTGACCAACGCACCTGTGAATGTCGGGAAGTGCTTTTCAAAGTAGCCTTTCATGGGGCTACCTGCATATGCAACGCACTTAGGCCCCTTAGAGCCTGCATTGGTGAGCTCTCGTATGCTAAATAATAAGCTTCAAACCATGGAAACATTTGCTTGATGAAAGTCTTGCTTGATTTGTCTTGTTTCTTTTCTTAGGGCATGTAGCAACTGAAATGATAGGGAATGATAGAAACTTGATCATTGGTCCTAGAGATGATTTCCAATTAACTAGGTCATTGGGAATGGTGCCCAAATTGACCTATAAAAATTGCCCCCTAAAGCATGAGATCCAAATAATAAGAACATTTGATTGAGATGCTTTACATTGTGATGAGCCTGGAAACTAATCGGAGTGGTCACCTGCATCAATCTTACAATATATTACATTATGATATATCCTCTATTGATCATAATTGTTGAGGGTAGGTATTCCCATATTCAGCACATAAAACAATCTAATAACATGTACATAATTCAGAAATTTGTTTACATTGGAATGTTGCCCATATGCAGACACACCTATAGATATAGGCCCATGTTTGGATGACAACCTGTATGTAAGGTTACCGTACAGATGATGCGTACAACAATCTTGAAATCGCAGCCTAGATGGATGAAACTAGATCCAGGGTCTTCTTATCTTGTTCACTCGATCATTCGAGTATAATTCTAGCCATGCGAATATATGATTTTTCGTCGAACATGGAAAGACATCATTTGATTACTAGCCAATGATGTGGGTTGTTAACAAATGCGAGAGAACCACCATTAATGTCAATGGATCGCAAGGTACTGCAGTACATTTCGTAAGGCGTGAATAGATGATTTGATGTCGAACGCCAAACAAAATTTTTCGGTCAAAGGTCTGGAAGCGAGGATCTTGTCAATGATGTAACAAGCCTCATGGTACTGGAATCTAATGTTTCTAAGTGAACTTCCTGGATATGTATTTGTTGTCGACAAGAAGTCACCTTATTGCAAAACTAGAGTTACTAATATTGGAGACAAGGGTATGACTTGATATAGCAATTTTCAGGGATGACGGTCATGAAAATGAACGTTTACGAGTATTGCAGATGGATGAGTTTTTAATCACTGGATGACTTCTCTTGAACATATCGGCGACACTGTGATGATTTGCCAGCATTAACCCAAAACCAAAGTGAAGGTATGATGAACCATAGGTGTGAAGGAACCGTCAAGATGATTACCCAAACCAAACAGTCACGGACATGGAGTGAAAGAAGTGTCATGTTCAAGAGCGACTTGCTACCAAAAAGAAACTTTGCTTACTTTTCCCAAATTTTCCCCGGTCATTTCTCGACCAGTACCTCTTTATTTTTTAACAATCTTGATGAGGATAACATTTTCTTGATCTATAATTCAACCCTTCGGGCAAAAAAAGTATCGCTATTTAATAATTTAATGAGTCTAGCAATGAATGAAACTCGATTCTTGCCATGATCAACAAGCCCATCACTATTTTATGTTTTAACGAGCTTAACGACAGTGATAGCCTGGTCATTTTTCATATTTGGAGAGTCTGAAAAAGAGGATGAAAGAGAATTCCAAAAGTAATTTTTTGTAAATTTGTCACTCAGATCTGAAAAATTGTAAAATAATATCTGAGAGAACCTCTTTGGTCATGTTTAACCAAGGTATTCATTTTTCATAAATCATCCATCTTAGTCTAGAAAAGGGTTAAACTTATACTAAGTAGATATCAATTCATTTACTTTAACGAGCTCGAAATGACAAGTGCTCGGCAATATTTTCACATTATCGGAGTCTGATAAGAGCTGAAAGAAGACTCTAGGGATTCCTTTTTCACTATTATCGAAGCTCGAAAAGAGATAAAATTTCGCTTCAAATCCGTTTTCATTTTTAACAAAGCTCGAAAAATAATGAGAAAAAGTATGCTTTGTGGTCAAGTCATTCTTTGAATAAATCTACACGACTAATCTGTTCATCAGTTGTATTTATTGTTCAGAACAACATCAAATGGATTAAAAATACCTGTTTCATGATAAAAACATAATAAAACTATAGTCGTAACAATAAATTCAACTTGCAAACAATTAAATGACTATAAAAAACAGTTTCACTATTCATTTTTACCATTCCATAGTTACCATTTGCATTTTGGAGTTCTGAACCTGATTTTGCCCCCGAACTTCAGTTGTTGATTGCGGTCATTTCTGTGGACGGATTTCATTGTCATTTGATCTAGGTTAGTGCCATGAACCTCTTCTTTCCTTCAGTATTCATTTCATTCCCATTCTTTGCAATTTTTTTAGGGCTTTGAGGCCCCTAGGGTAAATTCTGCCCAAAATGAGGGAAGTGCACCCTTGAATGTCTAAACCTATGTTGCATAGCAGGTAAAATGAAGGTACCTACATGTGCAACGCACTGTCTTAGCCCAAGGAGTGCATTGGGTGCAGTTCAAGTTTTTGGTTTTCATGTTGTGTCCAAAATTTGCCTAGTTTTTTGCAATGAATGGTATCTAATGGATCTTATGGTTGATTTTCAGGTTTCCATCGGATTATAATGACAATTACATGGAGAGAAAGAGAACATGAAGAACAAGATATGATAGCCTTAAATGATCTGGGTACTATAAGAGCCTTAAGAGATTGCAGGCTACTTAAGTACTTTAAATTGTCGGGAATGAGGCAACAAATAGAACTCTTGGAGTTCTTAGTTCGAGCATGGGATCCGGCGATAGAGGCATTTCATATAAAAATCAAGTGTTGTCCATAACAGTTGAGGATGTGTATTTTCTCACAGGTTTTTCGAGGAGAGGTTTGCCCATTTCTCTCACAGGGTGTACCGTTGGAGGAGAGACAATGAGGGATTATGTTATGCAATATTGCTATCTAGGGTCAAAACCTAGAAAATATTGAAAAATAAACATACGAGATGTCAAGTATTTGCCTTTGAGAACCATCCTTTTTGCAATCGCTAAACTTGCTGGCACCGTTACACTCCATGTAGCGAACAGATCATATATGCAGTCTGCACTAGAGTGCTTAGAGACAATAGTCTTCAACTGGTCTGAATTTGTTCTATCTCAGATAAAGGAACAACTGAATAAAGAAAAAGGAGGAAGGAAGAAAAATTTCAGTTATGGTTCAATCCTTATCTCCTTCACTTTGGAATGGATTCCACTGATGCAGCCATAACATGTAACATTGGATATATCTAGTCCTAGAGATCCTCGAATGCAAAGATGGGTAGAACTCATGGGTCGACATGCAGGCCAATCGACCGTTGTGTTCTCGACTGTATTCTTCACCTTGCTCCGGCGACAGATCATCGCCATCGATGAGTATGCATACGCAGGTGTCGACTTCCGAGGAGATACAGATCTAGTATTACCAGAAGGTGCTCAGTGGGGTGCAATGGGTAAGAATGATTTGACCATGTTTTTTTATTTTTATAAGGTTTATACAATGATTTTGTGTTTTTATTTCTTTCCAATACTAAACTAAATGTTTAATGTAATGCATATATTGGTCGTGTTCAACCAGTAGAGGAAATAGAGCGCGAAGTAGATGCGCCAGCAGAGAACGTTGTTGGGAGAGCAGTCCTTCAGGACCTTGATATGGCTGAGACTCTGGATGAGCTTCAGCAGCACATAGAGGGGTTGACCTTCGAGATTCTGGATTTCCGGATCGAAGAGCTTCCCATACGACTGCAGCGACACACTATCAGGGTTCCTAACCGTTGGATGCGGTTGCTCCATAGGATTTCTAGATCTATAGCATGTTACCATGAGCACCACTAGTTTACTTGTGATATTTTGCATACATTTTGAGGTCAGATGACCAATGTGTCATGGGCACAAATTTTGTAAAAAACCTATAACTATCTATCTGTGTGTTTTCAAAAATTTTCCTATGTTTAATGCGTAATCCTATTCAATTATGTGAATTTTTTCTTTACCTATGTCACAAATGTCTGTCAAAAACTTGGTTAGCTAATGAATTAGTTAAAGTGTTTAGATTTCTGGAAATGTGTTGATATTGAATGAAATCAAAATGTCTTTCCAAAATTTGAAATCTTAGGAACAATCTAAGAAGTGTTGGATTTCTAACAGAATAAATACTAGTAAGTTGTAGTACCACAAGTTGTGAGTCTAACCTTATGATTATGCGGTTAATACCAAATGAAATGGAATCAGAGAGAAGTTCGATCAACGTGCTATACTCAACGATATTATTCATTGATCTACCGATACGAATCCCTTGAAAACACACTAACTCGTCGTTCGGAGTGAAAATGGCCCACACTGCAAAGGATAGATTCTGTATACTACGACTAGCACCATCATCATATCCAACAAATGGTTCCAAAGATTCAGTCATCTGCGATGAAATGTAAAGTGGATTACTAACGTCAAGAAAACTCTAAAAAAAAATTAAGATAGTGAATGCCAATCAACAGCATATAAACAATATAATACAAAAAATTACTACGCTCATGATTAAGCATAGTAACGTTTCAAATACAACCCATTTCTAGGCTGTGCCAATGGAATCCCATAGTAATCAACTAACTCATAGGCACCCTTAGCAATAACTCTTTTGAAAATATAGGGGCCATGCCATAATGGTTCGAATTTCCCTATACCTATTACATCAGCTTCTTGATCATAAAGAAGGACCAAGTCGCCCTCTGAGTAGATGCGAGGCTGGACATTTTTGTCACATTGCGCCTTTATACGTCTCTTATGCACTTCGTTGGCCAATTGGGCTTCACGACGCATTTCATCTAGATGGATGAGGTTAAGGAGACGTGCTTCTTCTTCTTCTGAGGTGTCAGGTAACAAGTCTATCGCGAGTTTTAACGATGATATTTCACATTGGATTGGTAAGTTAGCTTCCAGACCATACACCAATTGAAAAGGGGTAAATCCAGTTGTATTTCTCACCGAGATTTGATACGCTCACAAGGCAGAGTACAGGATCAAGTGCTAGTTCCTTTTATGGACTCCTATCATTCGTTGAAGCATGCGTTTACGAATTTTGTTAATAGCCTCAACTTTTCCATTTGATTGTGGATAATAAGGAGTAGAATTATCATGTGACAATCCTAACTTGGTAGTCAATTCAGACATCATATGGTTGCGAAAATTCTTCCCATGATCCATAAATATAGCCTGTGGGACCCCAAACCATGCAATAACATGGTTGAATAAAAACAAAGCAGCTGTTTGTCCTATGTTGTTGAATGTAGGCATCGCTTCAGCCCATTTGGTAAAATATTCGACTATGACAATAATATAACCATGCCCCCTGGATGAAGGAGGGTTACAGGTCATGAAATCAATACCCCATTTCGTAAATGGTCCAGCAGAGACAACAGGATACATTTGCGTTGGCGGTTTGCAAATTTTACGGTCAAAAATCTGGCATGCATGACAACTTCTGACTGCGAGGATACAATCTCGAAAAATAATAGGCCAAAAGTAACCAGCGCGGAGTATCTTCTATGCGGTAGCATATCCAGATAAATTTCCACTACAAGCCCCAACATGATAATCATTTAACACTTTTTCGGCCTCCTCATGAGTGAGGCACCTCCTTAAAATGGTATCGACACCATGACGATAAAGTGTATTCCCAACGATCAGATAATATTTGGCTTGGTATCGAATATGTCGTTGAACAGAGCGAGAGGTATTAGGTCGAAAATTTTGGGTTTGGAGATAAATGATGAAATCTCCATACTAGGGATTAGATGATCCGATCAGAAACAGAGACTCGTCTGGAATAGATGGTTTCGACATAGTAGCAATATTGTTAGAGGGAAGGTTACAGAGATGCTCAGCCAAAACTAAAGACTTCTTTGACTTGGATTTGACGAACTCCAAATCAAATTCCTGAAAAATGACAATCCATTTTGAATATTTTCCCCCCGAAAATTGACGTGATAAGATGTAATTCATGGGGTTGCAATCTGAAACTATTGTTGTTTTTCGGAGCAGGATATAATGGTGAAATATTTGGATAGCTTGAACAGCTGCCAAGGCAATCTTTTCCACGTACGAGTACTTAACTTCCGTATCATTGATATTACGACTCAAATAATAGATTGGATGTTCAATTCCATTTTCTACTTGGACCAAAACCATAGTGATGGTGGTTTCAGCCACGGCGATATATAGGAAATAATCATTGTGATAATTAGGAGGATACATTAATGATGCTCTGACAAGATGGTCCTTGACAGCATCAAAAGAAGCTTGTGCAACTTGGTCCTAATGGAAGGGAACCCCCATTTTCAATAATCGAGTAAATCCTTTAGCCATTTCAGCGTAGTTTGGAATGAAACTTCTCAGGAAGTTAGCTTTTCCTTGAAGTTTATGTATCTGAAGTAAGTTTGATGGTGTAAAAAAATCAAGAATGGCCTATACATTCAGTGGGTCTATTCGAATTCCTTCTTTTGAGACTATGAATCCAAGAAATTGACCAGAACCAACACAAAACACACATTTATGTGGATTGAGGCATATTTTGTAGTGTCGGCAGCGTAAGAAAATGTCTCTCAAATGCATCGGGTGATCAGTCTATTATTGAATGCGCTGGTAAATCATCTAGATATGGTTGAAAATTATTATTGATGTTGTTGAAAGCATAATCCATTGCTCTCTGAAAATTTTCCCCAACGTTCTTTAAACCAAACATAAGTTTCCTATATGTGAATGTGCCCTAGGGACAAATGAATGGTGTCTTATGTTGGTCATCTAGGTGGATATTGATTTGATTGTAGCCGGAAAATCCATCCATGAATGAAAATATTTCGCATCCAGCACAATCGTCAATAATCTGGTCGATAAAGGGAGTAGGATAGTTGCCTTTTGGACAAGCCTAATCGACGCACACTCTAATGGTTCCTTGTTTTTTCATAATAAAAACAATATTGGAAACCCACACAGTTAGCGGAACAGGGTAAATAAAACCAGCACACAAATTTTTTTCAACTTTTTCTTTGATGCCAGTGGCTTTCTTTGGATGAACAAGACGAAGTCGTTGAGGCACCAGTTTGACATCAGGATACATATTAATAGTGTGTTCAAATATACTAGTATCTATGTCTGTCATTTCCTCATAAGACTAAGTGAATACGTCACGAAATTCATGAAAAAGAGAGTGATATGAATCAAGTTCTGATGGAGAACAAGATACACCGACATGAATATTTTCTACAATGCCAGGTTTGGTCGAAATATCGATAGAAATCATTTCTTCGATATTAGATAAATTTCGCTCAGAGTCAATTGCATTAAGCGGTAAAGAATTCGAAAAGAAATTTTTGATGGATGGGTGATATATTTCACTGAGATTATTTTCTTCATAATCAGAAATATGGGAACGATGATGATAACCTTCCCATGGTTCTCCTTCTGACATCATAGCTTCAAAAATATTTTCATCTGTCAAAAATTTTGAGGAAAATGGATCATATGGAGTACCAAAATCTAATGAACGATCAAACCAAACACTCAGCGACGTTGATTTCGGATTTTCCTCCCAAGACAAATAGATTGATTGCTATTGTAGCTCAATAGGGCTGGGCGGTAAAACATCATCCAACGTAGAAAAATCAGAATAACCCTTACTCTCCCTTAAGCCAGATAAAGTGGAAGAGATCATGTAGCAGGTCTCTATGCTTGCAATTTCTGCCAAAGTCGCAGGCGGCAGTAATGAAAAGGTTCCAATAAGAGTGGAATCCTTTAAGAATCTTACACCAATGTTTTGGTTTTCTATTTGGGTTAAGTGAACAAACGGAACGCTTCCAGTTACCTGCGAAGCAGAGATAAAAAAAGATAATTGATTAATGACTGTGATTGTACCTTTATGTGGAAAGGCAATCATTCTAAAGTATGTAGAAACAATGGCAGTCATTGCATATACCCATGGTATTCCGAGTAAAATATTATAATCAAGGTGTCCGTCAACAACCTCAACATCAATACTTACTATTTTTCCCACTAAGTCAACTTGCAAGTTATTGATAATACCACAAGGTTTATATGTTCTTCCATCAAAAGCCTTCAACATTGTTGAATATTGCGATAATCGTGGTGATCCAAGTGACTTCCAATAGTTTAGAGACATAATGCTCGTAGATACTCCCTCATCAATAATAGTGCGATGAACAAGGTGATTGAGAACATTTACTTGGATGGAGAATGCCAATTCTGCTGGTAATTGTGGCACATAGCCCGTATGATTAAAGACGACAAGATTAGAATCAGTCGGATCAATTCCACCAATGGCCAAAAATAAAGCCTGTTTCTCGGAGGGACAAATTTTTTAAACCTCAAGAGCAGACATAACTGAAGGGGATTGAGCCAAATCTTCAACTATATTATAATTTTTTGCAGCTCTTGCTCGAGGATTATATGTTGATTTATGAATTACTCCCTTTGGTGGCTTAATTGTCAATTCAGGAATAACAGGAGGTGGTACTGATTCTTTAGATGGATTCGTTGTTGAGGTAGTAGGTTGATCAGTGTTCGGACTACCATAGTCTTTATTCTGCATCGACACCAAAATATCTTGTGAAGGTTTTGTGGTGGATAACATTAACACTTGGGAACTAGGAGTTGGATCCGTAGCAACCAAATTAATGTCCGGATTTGGAAATGGGTCTGTCAACACAGCTGATGCATGAGAAGTCTTGATGATTTTTGAGACTTCAGCACGGTGAGGACAATCCCTAACAAAGTTTTCCTCATTATAGATTATGCATGAATAACGAGGTTTCCGTGGTCCAGACGGTTGATCAAACGATCGTTCCTGTGGGTTAGAAGTTTGTTTTTTCTTTGATTTCCCCCTTTTCTTACCTCCTGTTTGCTTGTCACTTTTGCCTTTATCAAATGACACGGCATTAATTTTAGAAGTAGGAGTAGGATCAGATGCAGTAGTGTGGTGTGTGTTTGTAGTGCCTATCAAGCTATCTCTGGCATGAGAGTCCTTTATTTGAGGAGGAACATTGAAATTAGATCGCGACGCATTGGGAATTTTTTCATAGAGCGTGCCAAACTGAGTATAAATAAAATATAAATATTGGGCACGAGCGATAACTTGCTCTTTTATGATGACGCCACCTTTAGCCACATCCTCAGTTATAGATGGTAACAGGGACTTAATGAACCATTCAGCAAGGAGCTGATCGGGAACAAATGTCTTAACCATTCGTCGACGGCGACGCCACTCATGAATATGATTGGAAATATGAGTAGCATTAGTCTATTTGAAGTTGGTCAAGAGTTTCGTTCTATTTTTGTATCTGATTAGTAACTGGAAATGGGTCAAAACGACAGTAGCTAAGGCAGTGAAATTATCGAAAGAATCTCTAGGTAATTCATTGTACCATTTAGCAGTCGGACCTGTGAGCGTACGTTGGAAAAGACGTAATCGAACAGAATCATCATTCAAGTAATTTGATAAACACCATAAATGATAAGTCATAACATGATTCGATGGATATTCTCCAGGGTTTCCATTGAATTTAGGAATGTCAAAGGGTAATTTATGAGGTATCACCGGCCACCAAGGAGCATAATTGATAGGATCATTGGTTAACCGGTTTAAATCTGGTAATTCCAAGGTTGCAACAAAAGGCAACTGTCTGTTAAGGTCAAGCTGAGCATAGCCAGGGTATGATGGAATTTCTTGGGAAACAGGTTTTTGAGCACCAGCATATGGAATTTGATGCTGGTAACACAGATAGGGGTTGTTTTTCATAGCAAACGCTTGAGAATTCTATTGACCAAAACCTGGATATGATACTTGTTGAAATGAAGTTTGAGGCATTTGCGCTTGTGGCTGCCAAGGGGTCTATCCACCAATATTATAACCCAAATTAGTATAATTTGGATTCAGTTGATATATATAACTAGGTTGCGTTTGTGACATTTCATAAAATGGTACACCAGCTTGTGAATAAATGATCCCTAATACAGGTTGTTGTAAATTAACCAAAGGATTTTGAGTTTGTGGACCAAATATTTGATGATATTGAGTCGAAGAACCTGCCTGATAAGGTTCATGTACAATATTTTGATTCTGTAACAGGGGTATAGATGTATTAACAAGTGGTAATGAAGTGGGTGTAACAGTTTGAACTAGTTGATACGAGTGTACAACCCTTTGCGGTTGGATAGGCAAAGTGGGCTGCCATTGACAAACATTCATGTCAACATTAGTTTGACCAAAATGTGACTGAGTACTGTCGTATTGGGTGACCAAAGTTTTCCCCCCAGCATAAAGAGGATAATAAGACAAAATAATTTTCTCCAAATGCTGGGAGTCCAGTTGATATGGTAGTTAAAGGAATTGATCCAAAAGGACCAACTTGATATTTCCTTGATGATGTATGTAATGAACCAAGTCATTCAGTACTAACTATAGGAATACCAGTTAAAACACCAGATGATGACATTGGTAAGACCATGGTCTTGAATATGTACCAAAGAAAGTGTCAGATAATGATTTGTAACCTGTTGGGACCGAAGGGCCACCATGCAAATATGACTCTGGTGAGGTTGTGAACATCAACGGAGTAGCGAGGGTAGGAGATGACATAATTGGAATAGTAGACCCAACCGAAGATGTTGGTTCAGACATGGTTGTATGACCAAATGTATACTCTCCAAAATCTACGGGAGATTGAATGGCAATGGGATCAACAAAAGAAGATGGAAACGATTGAGGAAAAGACTGGTACAGGTAATGGTCTCCCCAAAAATGGGTTGGACTTAAAGGTTTATCGTCTTGTAGGATTTCTTCAATCACAATTAAACTAGGAGGGAAAACTTCACCGTTAGGCCCAAAATATATTTCAGACGGTTGACTGTGTGATATAGGAGTTTCAGTAGCTACAGAAGTTTGTGGGATGACCAAGATAGGAACAACTTTTGTTTGTTCAACTTCAGGATTCAGATGTTCTGGCAAAGAAGAGATAGGATCTGGATCAATTTGTGATTTAACAACGTCGGGTCCAGGAGGTATGGTCTCAGCGATACATGACCATGGGTAGCTGTGAAGACTCCGTTTTGACAACAATAAATGAACCAGGATGTGTGGAAACAATTTGAGCTAGCTCTGGTTTAAAAGATGATGTTTCTCCAGAGGTACGAATTGTACTTGATTCGGCATATCGTGATCACCTTTGCCTACTAGAAGTAATTTACAGTGGTAAAGGTGGTTTTAAAGCTAATCTACGCGAACGACGGGGGATAGGATTTTGTTCTTCCATGATTACTGATTTATTTTAACCAAAAAACAAATAAAAAAAAAGAGGGTAATGCTAGAAAAAAGGGTTTACCAAGAAACTGTGAACTGCAGAATACCTCCTGGTGAACCAAGAAGTATGGGCAAGTAATATCCCCGAATGTTGTGTTTGGTGTATCACAATTTAGGGTGGCTGACTCAGTTCACTATGGATGGATAGCACCTAAAAGTTGTCCTCCCAAATATACCCGAAGGTACGTGGAGGCCCAAGTCCATATTAGCGTTGTCTGATGCAAAACCGCACAGTGAGAGCACCCTTTTATACGTATCGTACTATAACACCGCCCGATATACCCGAAAGTACATGGACGAGCTACAATATACTTACGTACATGGAGTGAGGTATCACACTCGGAATTTATCGCAGATAAGTTAACGACAGCTGCTATGTTTCACGACGCCAGAACACGTCTCTAGCCTAGACCTTCTAAATGTTATCATTATGGTTCCAATGCATTGTTAAGTAATTGAGATTTATTTTATGTTGATCTTGCTAACAATTTTCATTTCAGGTTCACCACGATGATGTATATGAAATTCCTAAAATGCAAGCTAAGAATGATAAAAAAACTTCCACTTTCATATTTTTCAATGGAGAACCTAGCTACTAAGGGAAGAGAGCAAATAATTTGTGAGCAAACAAATCAATGAACAAAAAACAAAATCAACGAATCACAAACTAAATGCAGATTTCCTAATGTTCCTTTTGCAAAACACACACAATCTTTCATGCAAATGAAAGTTTTTCTTTTCATTTTCCTTAATGTTATGAATGCAGAAAAGAAACTAGGTGCACTAGATCAATAATTAAAATGCTTTTTATTTTGAGAAATGAAGAATACAAACAACAATTTCTCTTTTGAAGGAAAAACGAGGATTTCAACAACAATTTCTCCTATCAAGGAAATGAAGATTTTACGAAAATTTCCTATTTCGAAAGCAAATGATTCTTAATGCGACCATAAAAAATACTTTGAAATCAACTTTTCAATGATAAAGAAAAAATTTTCTAAACAAACATTGAACAAATTTTCAGCCAAAGGAGGAAGAATTATATAGAGTCACTAGTCAATTGAGCATCAAACTTTTCAAAACACAGAAGCAAACAAAACTGAAGCAATTTGCAAAGTCAAATTCAAGGGAATTTGGTCACTTTCAGGATTCAATGCAGTCTCCAAGGGGAGATAGTGCTCTGCAATGCAGGCTTGGAAGGGATACAGTGCTCTGCAAAGCACTGTGTTCAGTCTAAGGGAGCGTTGGGTGCAGTAGACAAGGAAAAATACTATTTTTTAACTCACTTTATTTGCAAATTAAGCTCTGAAAAAGTATAATATTTATGTGTAATAGCTACTGGGTGGATAAACAAAGGAAATCAAAGGCTAAAACACCTATAACTAAGAGAAATTATCCCCAGCAGAGTCACCAGTTTGTTGGGCCAGAATTGTAATCTACGGATAAATTATGCTTCCCTAGACATGTGCTAGTCTAGAACAACAGGTGAAAGACTATACTACTATTTCTCCTAACTCAGAACATATATAGAGAGAGGATTGGAGGCTTACTTGTTCAGTAGCTTCCAAATGGCTCCTTATGTCGCTTCTGTTGCAGCTTCAAATTCAAGCGGTTTGTGAGTTGAATGCTTCCTGCAAGAAAGAACACTGAAACATCAGAAGATGCAATAATATAGATATCTATTCAAGCTAGTTAGCTAAATCATTAAAGCATAAACTATATTCATCAACCAAGATCTTACAATATGGAACATCTAAGTTAATACATATGCATGTAGGGAAAAATAATAAGTACTCTTTATTGATGATAGAAGGATAGGTTACAACCTAGTGACTGATTTGAAGTGACCTTCCAGAAAATTTCCCAAGCCTCATCACAACATAAATATCTCCAGCAACAGCTTCAAAAATCTAGCTCTCAATTGAAAATTCTCCAGCATTTCTCTACTCGAATTCTTCCTTCTCAAACACTTAGATCTATGTTCAATTTATAGATGAACTGTAGGTTGTTTTGCAATCAATAACTTTCAAAAAATAGGCAAGACATGTTTCCATCCATGTAGATGTCAAATGGACACTTGGATCCGAAGCTTGACACATGTGAACTCTTCTAGAAGGCACTGGCCAAGTGGAGATTCCGGAACAATGAGAATTTTTCTCCCAATGTGACCAATGCACCAGTGAATGTCGGGAAGTGATTTGCAAAGCAGCCTTGCATGGGGCTACCATCATATGCAACGCACTTAGGCCCCTTAGAGCCTGCGTTGGTGAGCTCTTTTATGCTAAATAATAAGCTTCAAACCATGGAAACCTTTGTTTGATGAAAGTTTTGCTTGATTTGTCTTGTTTCTTGTCTTAGGGCATGTAGCAACTAAAATGATAGGGAATGATAGACGTTTGATCATTGGTCTTGGAGATGATTTCCAGTTAACCAGGTCATTGGGAATGGTGCCAAAATTGACCTATAACAATATCCCACTTACTCACATTATCTTGAGTCATTTCAAGTAAGTGGAAACTTTAAGAATATTACCTTTGCCTCCCTTGAGCAGATGTATGTAGAGAGAGAAAAGAGTTTTCATAAGAAGACAACTCCTCAGTCTTCTAAAGAAGTTGTGTGTCTTGCACATAGAGAGAAGAATCATACTCAATATTCTTATAGAGGGATAGGTGGTCAAAGAGGAAGAGGAAGAAGAAATTCCAGAGGCAGGGGGGACATTCCATTTTGAGGAAAATTTGATCTTCATTACACATAGTGCAATAGAGATGGACATGATGCATCCACATGTAAGTTTCATTGGGAGATAATTGAGTAGGAAAGAAATTAAGCCAAAGGTAAAACTCATGAAAAAGAGAAAGGTAAAGCACCTAAATCTGCTCATTATGTTGTGACACATTGTAATATTGGAGTAATTAAAGACTTGTTTAATGCTTCACTCGCTTCTTGGGAAAATGATTGGTTTCTTGATTCGAGAGCAACATGTCACATGAATTTTAGAAAATATTTTTTTGAAGAATTCACTGACAAGGTTGATGGAACAGTATACTTTGTAGACAAAAAAAAACTCAAGCCATGAGGGCTTAGCACAATCAGGCTCAAACTGCTTGGTCTTCCAAACTTTCTCTACATGAGGTTCTATACCTCCCAGAGCTGAGGAGAAACTTGTTGTATTTGGTCCAAATCCACTAGCAAGGACACTCCATTCATATGTTTTATGTAAATTTTGAGGTCAAAAAAGCATTTTATCACTCATTTGTCATGGCGGGGATAAAAGAAGAAATACTTCTAAAGTTGCAAGCCTCTACTCATGCATAAAAAATTTCATTCAGTTCTCACTTTGATGAAGGTAAATTCCCATAAATTCTTTTATGGCATGATATATTTTGACATTTGAACTATGACAGCATTCGATTTTTGAAGAAAAATGGTGATATTGGTTTGTGTACAATTGTAATATTCCCAAATGGGAAAAGCAAGAATATAGTGCATAAAGATGGAAATAGCAGTGTAGATCAATGCATAAACATGAGAGACAAATATGGACCCATTTTATTCTTCATAACAGCAGCAAACATGTACAAAATAATGGGGCACGAATTATACAACATGAACCAACAAGCCTCCAATAGATAAATCCCGCAAGAATGAGGTGCTACTACTATGCCAAAATGTCGGAAGGCATCTACAACACAGTCTTAAGAGCACTGCTACAGCAAATAAATATACAAAATATGTAATGGCTGATATATTCCTCAAGAGACATAGAAAATTAATATCAAGTCTCTATACAACCTCCAAAAAGAAACACAAGAGGGTTTTCATAAATACACCAATATACAAGAAATGAATCAAACCCCTAGGGCTAAAGATTCACTGCAATAATACAGATGGAAATATGTGGCTGATATGATATGGAAAATAATATAGCCTCATCCAATAGACTCTCTAGATGAAAGGTTGATCCCATCACTAGAAAACCTCCTCCCCAGATGGTGTACTGAAACCACGCCTGCAACTCCTCCCTAAAATAATGCAGTCCAAGACTGAAACTGTGTTGTAGGGGAAAATGATAGTGTGGCCTGATGCCAAATGCTACAATAATTCTCAAGGACCTTCCTTACTAGACTCCCAATAGAAATAAACCTTCCTCCACTAACAAACAGCTCATAAATCACCCAAATGTATTCTCCACTGCTGCAACCTACAACACAGCACAACCCTCTGCAGAAATTGCACTGTAGATGAAAGATGGAGATTGGCCTGATGTTGAAATGTGGAAATGTAGTGCAATCAGTTCTCCTGAGTAGGCACTCGAAGTCCCCTGAGGATGAAGGTGGTATTCCCGCTCGGGAACACCCTGTGCTAAACAGCTAAAGAAAGCTACAATTCTAAACAGACCATATACAAAATAATAATCTCAAAAACATCTCCTCTATGGCTGCCATCCCCTTCCTTATATAAGTGGTGAGCTTCCTCACCCTTGGCCCCACTCATTTAAGACACTACTTCCATGCAAACATTCTCCCACCAAAACTGTGTTTTCCCTCCATGAATGCCACTCCTCCATGACAATGTTGTTGATTTGGTCAAAGTTGACCCAGTCTACGTGCTCCAACCCATTTTCACACCAAAGGGTGCTTTATGAAGCCACTAAAGTGATCTCCATTTATATTATCAATGATTTTATTCCTACTAAGGAGATTTATGGGTTTCTATACCCTCTTATTCATCAATTTAAGAAGACAAAACAAAAATTAATATTCCAACTCTTATAGCTAATTGGGAATATTACAATCCTCCCCTCCCAAATGTTGTTTGTCCCCAAGAAACTATAAAGGTGAGTGATGCAACTCTTCTCCTCCTTCCTTGGTGACACCTCCATGTGATAAGCTCTCCTCATATACCAAGTGTTTCCCATTAAATCCCTCCATGAAATGCTCCTCCCAAGTTCTCATGAGATGCAAATGACTCATCCCACAAGGAAGTAAAATACCCAATGAAGAAATCATGGTTTTCCCAATGTTCTCCCTGAATCATGAAGCATAATAAAAATGGAGATTATCTCTCCCAAAGGGCATGCTCAATCCTCCCATCCTTCCTCCATGCATTCCCATAATAAGAATAAGAACATCATCAATGTATGATATCAAAACCAAGGAAACATATGCTTCCATATGTAGTAATGGGGGTGGATCATAGTCCCACATGTGGAACCAGCGCAGTATATCTCTTGATTGCCTCAGATAATGATATGGTAAGTGGTTTCCCCACCACTTACTTGCTTCCATATTCTTCTCACATGTTTTGATAAGGTGAGTGATGTTTGGTGCCTTTGGAGTGTACCCTGAATGATATATCATATGTCCTATATCCTCCTAGGGAGTGGCCATGCTCAACATTGTTTATGGCCCAAAGTTGACCATGAAGTTTATAAGGAATAATGCTCCCACTTGGAGCAATGGCCTGCACATGTATGGTTAAGGAATGCACATATTCATTATATAAATCGTTATGCATACAAAAATGATCCTTACTATATGCTTTGCTCACACAAATGGAGTGGTCCATAGATAGATATGCTCTCATTCCCATAGAGGAAAGAGGTGGTTGTGATAACTCCATCAAAGAGTTATGTATCTCCTCCATCTCCACATGATCCATGCATATCCTCAAATGCTGATATATCTCCTCTTCAAAGATTTCCCAAGTAAACCCCTCCATGATAGTATGGTATGATCTCATGGAATAATTGTGGCTGAAGAGAAAATCCTCATGTTATTCTTGTAGTAACTTCTCCTTGAGCTTGGATGATCTAGATAGAATATCCTACCATGATATTAGATTACCTTATCTCTGATGGAATATCCCTCCTCTATTAGCTGGTCATCAAGTATCATGCAAGTAAACATATCCTTGGAATAATCCACCAACATCTGGGATTTCCAATATGGATATATCCTCTATAGTGACAACGCTGATGATCTATCATATAAATCATCTCTCATGTGTCTGCCCCCTTCTTTGACATCTCTTATGCCAAAGTCACATACCGGAAGGCTGCTAGCCTCCCTCTGCTGCTCTTTTCTCAGCGCAATATCTGAGATGAGAATGGGTAATGATGATGTTGGGATAATGTCTCCCTCCTCCTTGAGTCTACCCAAGACTCTCAGCAATGTACCATGAGCTCCCAATGTTCCCACTCCTCCTGGACCTATGAGTGGTGCAACATTTTGTGATACATCTCTCACCAACTCCTGATTAGGTGGCCTCCCAGGTGGTTTGCCACAAAAAAGTAATGTCTCATGGGCCAAAGTCATGTGCATAATAGATAGTATTGTTAGTTCCTTGCTTCCACTGCGCAAATACATATTTGTTTTCTATGTGGAATTTTTTGTGAGGGATATGTGTGCATGCCCCTAATCATCTGATTTTTTCCACTTTTTCTATCCACCCATTCCATATGCAAAGTCTCCCAATCTGTGGTGACCTTCCCCAAGGTAATCAACCACTGCACACCCAATATCACATTGGTGTCAGGTATGTCAACCAAAAAGAAGTGATCATTCAATGTATATGTCCCCATGGTGATATATAAAGATGGAACATAATGCATCCACTACATAGTTATAGCTCCTGGGATCAAAACAGAAAATCGCTCAAAATCATCAGTGGGTATTGCCCACCTCTGCACTAGTTGGGCACCAATAAAGTTGTGGGTAGCCCCACTGTTAATAAAAACTAAAACCCTCTGATCCAAAATGGAACCTTGAACCCTCAAGTTCAAGTTCTTGGGTACTCCTCTCAATGATGCAAGGTCCCCTCCAATTGGAAAAAATGCCCCATTCCCACCTCCTGGTGGTGGTGGATCCTCTCCTCCTATCCCAGCGCTGTGACCTCCTTCTGGTTCTTCTTCCTCTTCCTCTTCATCATCTGAAAATACCTCTATATATTGTGCCTTTCCTGATGCACATCTATGTCCGGGTGCCCATGATTCTTGGCATGTGAAGCACAGATTCCTCCTCCTCAAATATCTTCGGCCATCATCACTAATACGTACTTTGTTTTGGCTCTCCTTTGAAAAAGGAGCCTTCTCATATTTTCCATTTGATGGAAAAGTGGGCTTTTTCTGAAATGTTGCCTTTTCTTTTGGCAAGGCATCTTGTAGATATCTAGCCCTTTCAATGGCATCTTGAAGGGTAGTGGGCTTGGTAGATTTAACCAACCCATGAAGAGGTTTTTCTAGCCCATCAATAAACATATATACCCTCCTTGCTGCAGATAAATTAGGAACCATAACATAAAGTTTTAGAAATTCAGAAATATAAGTTTTTGGATTACCTGATTGTTTGAGCTTTTCTAGCCCCATGAAAGGTGCCTTTAGATCTCTTCGATCAAACCTCTCCACCAACCTCCTTGTGAACTCTTAATATGCAATCACATTTCCATGACCCAGTGTAGAAATACCATGAAACCACCAATCATGTGCCTCACCCTCAAGGTGCAGCATTTCTATTTTGATGGCCTCCATCTCTAGTACTTGGTTTAGCTAGAAGTATATGTCTATCTTCTCTACCCATGATTTGGCAGTTTATTTAGATGACCCATCAAAGTTGGGTAAGAAAAATATGCCCATAGTCTGGTGTAGATCATGATTTTGTATGAATCCTCCACCTCTATTGTGATGTCGATGTCTCCTATTGTCCTTGATCTGACAAAATTATTGAAAACTCAAATGATCCTTGAATCTATGAGATTGAGACTCATACTCCATGAAATAGTATTCAATATTTTCTTGTTCTTCAAACAATCCATTTCCCATTACTAAAAATGTAGGCATTTTAGAGCATTGGGAAGCTTGTTGCTTCACTGGTTGATCATTCCAGTGATGAGAAATGTTGGATCCTTCACCATGTAGAAACCCTTTAGGGTATCATTTGTTTCTATCCATCCTCATCTCCTTGATTTCTCTTGCAATGTCTTGCATAGTTCAAAGAAGAAGCTTAGGAAACTCCTTCTCCTCATCTCCTCCTAATAAAGGGGTTTTACCCTTGTCTTCTCTATCATCTGTATAATCATATCTCTGGTTTCTTTTGAGATATCTCTTCTCTCTATCTGTGAGAGGATCTCCTTCTTCTGATGACATATTGGCTTAAGATGCACAGGCTGATCCAAGATTATGCTCTGATACCACTGTTATATTCACAAATGGTAAAAGCAAGAATATAGTGCATAAGCATGGAAATAGCAGTGAAGATCAATGCATAAATATGAGATACCAATATGGAGCCTTTTTATTCATCATAACAGCAGCAAAATTGTACAAAATAATGGAGTACAAATTATACAACATGAACCAAAAAACCTCCAATAGATAAATCCCTCAAGAATGAGGTGTTGCTTCTATGCCAAAATGTTAGAAGGAAACTACAGTGCAGTATTAAGAGCACTTTTATAGAAAATTAATATACAAAAGATGTAATGGCTGATATATGCCTCAAGAGATATATAAAATTAATATCAAGGCTCTATACAACCTCCAACAAGAAACGCAAGAGTTTTTTCAGAAATACACCAATATACAAGAAATGAATCAAAGCCCTAGGGCTGAAGTTCAATGAAACAATACAACTGGAAAGATATGGCTGATATGAGATGGAAAATAATATAGCCTCCTCCAATAGACTCTCTAGATGAAAGGTTTATCCCTTCACTAGAAAACCTCCTCCCCAGATGGTGTACTAAAACCACCCCCGCAACCCCTCCCTAAAATAACGCAGTTTGAGACTGAAACTGCATTGTAGGGGAAACTTGTTAGTCATCAGTATTTTTTCCTGTTGTGATGACTATATGCCTTGCTTAGGTTTTCTAGAAACCAATTTCAAATAGTCAATTTGTCCTCTAGAAAACCCCTCAGAGAAATTTTTAACTTTTTCCCTCTCTTGCAGACTATGTTAGAAGTGGTCATCAAGTTTCAGTCTTGATAAAACTCCCCTATCCATAACTGTCATAAGCCTTGTATCTCTGAATATTCAAATTCCTATATTTTCACACAGCTCTTTGTGAAAACATAAGACAATTTGTCTTTTTTCCCTCTCACTGTTTGAATGTCCATTTGATGACCTGACTATGTCTAAGAAACACTTTAGAAGTCATGACAAAGTGTCTAGGTTTAGATGATGATGTTTAGAATAGGTATCTTGAGAAAAATGTCTTTAGTCAAAAACCTGGTTTCAAATATCAGTCAGCCATCCTCTGTCTTATTTGGCAAAACAAAAATTTGTTTACCCCTAGGTCATACACCATCAAAATGATCACTGTATTTTGTCTTAGCAAAACTTGTAAGTTTCAAATTCAAGAAGAAACAGAGTAAGAAGGTCCTATGTCAGAAGAAAGTAATCAAGTGGAATTTTCAAGAATTATCATCATGATACCTCAGGAAAGGTCTCCAGGGGTCAAAGACATTTTATCCACGTATCTTTGCACGGGTGTTATGGATAGATGGCAATAAGCAGTTCTGAAACAAATGGACACTTCAAGGAAGGTTTTCAAAACTTGAACAATTGACTGTTGGAAATAAAAGAAATGCAGATTTCAGAGAGAAAGGAACCTATATGATTCATACCTACAAATTCAAAGCACCAAGAAAGTAAAAAATCATCCATCATGGAAAAATGGGTACAAAGGTCGGAAGTTTTCTGCATCTAGCACTTCATATCAACTCACAATGGCATTTTCACATTCTTCCCAATCATATGGGCACAGCTCTAGAAAACAGACTTATGAGACTAGGTGTATTAGTTCTCTGGAAAAATATTTCCTGTAGTTTTAGGCATCAAAGTAAAAGAATATAAAAACGGAACAACTGCCTTTTTTGTATCTTTATAGCCTAGACTCTGAACTATAAGAGACCCAAGCAGATATGTTGGAGTTTGAAATACCTTACCTGCTCACTATCTTCACTGTAAATTTCTACAAAGAGACCTGTCTCATACAAATTGATAAAGGATAAAGCATTTGGATTGCCTCCTTCATAAAAGGCAGATGGAAATCACTTGTTTTTATGAGGCGCCTCCTTCAATGATGATAAGCAGAGGGCACAAGGTTTAGTTTTAAAAGAGAAGTTTCATTCAAATGATGAGAAAAGGGCATGACACAAACAGTTTGTGTAGGATGCTAAAGGCTTCATTTGGAAAACAGAGACTGTGCCTAAAGTTGCTTTGAAATGTCTCCTTCAAATATAAGCAGAGGGCCAAAAACCACATTTTCTTTGAAATTCATCCTTCAAATATAAGTAGAGGGAAAAAAAATGGTTTAAAAGACCTCCTTCAATATTATAAGCAGAGGGCAAACCATAGTTGGCAAAGATCCTTTTTCATAAAAAGTGGAGGGCACAATTTTATAAGTTAACACCAGGGAGTTTTGTTTTTACACACAAAATGAAAACTTATTGTGATGTTTGCAAGGCACTTTTTTGAAACTATTTTATAAGAAATAAAGGTAAATGAGTAAAAAGGGCAGAGGTTTGATAAAACCATTTGGAAAAAAGTCAAAGGAAGGCTGCATGTTTTAAAAAGCATTGCACAAGGCACAAAGGCCTCAAAGGGCATATTTTATTTTCATATTACCAATTGGAAAAAAAGGGAGGGCTTCTCTGGCTCCTCGGCAAGCCTCGTGCAATTTTTATTGGTCGCGACGCGCCTGTAGTGCCTCACCGCAGGATTTTACAAAGGACGCGACACGCCTGTGCACTAGCGCAACGCGTTTCCTCGTTCAGTCTCCGCCCGACCCTCGTTCAGTCTCCGCCCGTCGTTCAGACTTCGTTCAGAAACACGGTTTTTTGAACTGGCTCAGTGCATTTTCTTCGTTCAGCCTCCGTTCAGACGCTACGTGCCTGGGTGTAAGTGCGTAGCACCTACTAATTTCTTTCAAAAGGCTAAATTTTCCACTTTTCCTCAAAGATCAATGTTCATCACTGCAAAAGCGTTTTGGAGGTATTTATCACTATTTTTACCCCTCAAATTGCTCATAAAACATAAGAATATTTTGAAAAACTGGATTAAAGGAGAAAGAAGTGTTAAAGGAAGAGAAAGCCTATTTTTATTTAAGAGTTGTCTAGATAATTTTGGAAAAGAACAGAAAGGTAAAAAATCCTCCAAGGAAAGGGGTTAAAAAGGGAGGTCAACACAACAGATTTGAGCCCACCACTATTCAAGAAATCATTGTCTCTCCCTCAATCTTGTCCTATTTTCAAGAGGTAGGTTGTTTTGACATTTGCAGAAAAATACCAAAGGTCACTAGCCACCCTCATCTAACAGAGTTATTTTCCCTGAGGTTGAATGGAAAGCAAGTTCACATAGCAGGTGTAGATTTTGAACTCACTCCTAGAGCTATTTATAAGGCAACCAAAATCCCTAACATAGGAGAAGAGTGGTTCAAACAAACATACCTTGACCTCAGCCACTATCAGCCTTTTCTCAAGCCAAATCATCAAGATACATGTAGCTCCATTTTCCCTTTCTCACACTTGTTGGATGACTATGCAGCCCTCATGAAAATAGTCATGAAGTTTTTCACTTGTGAAGGTAGATATTCCCAAGTATATTCCTATCACATCAGGCTCCTTATGCATTTCACAAAAGCTAAGTTGCTAAACCTACCTTTCTTCCTGTGCAAGAGTATAGACAAGATGTCTTCCATTGTTAAAAAAAAGCCTCCAGCTCAACAGAAAGCAAGTTTATTCCATCACTCTCTCATTAAGATCATTATCCTTCACTAGTTGAAACAAAAGGGCATCCCTTGGGAAACTTTCATCTCTTAGCCTGATTTCACTTCTGCATCTTCTATGCCACTACATATCAGTCCATTTGCGTCCCAAAGCCCTCCTCATGCTCATTCCTTTCCCTCCACACCTTCTGTTTCCTCTTCTTCTCATGAGTCTAATCCCCAACAAAAATCATCCTCCACAAATAACAGTGAGAAAGAAGAGTGTAGTAACAGAAAAGAGCAAGGAAGTGATGATGAACAGGAGCAATGAAGTGATGATGAAAAGGAGCAAGAAAGTGATGATGACAAAGAACGGGGAAGAGATGGTGACAAAAATCAAGATAGTGATGAAAGCAGCAGTAGAGGGAAAGGAAAGCATGATGAGGCAGGCAACCCACAAGGAGAGAATTAAAGCAGTAATCATGAAGAAGAGGTGGCCTACAGCAAGAAAATGAAAACAATAATCATGATGAAGGTAGTGCACATCAGGAAAACATTGAAAACAATGAAAGTAATAAAAACAGTCATGACAGCAAGAAGATAGATGAAGGCAGAGATAGTTTTGAAAAGGAAAAAACAATAGACCTAGACATATCCCACTAAACAAAAAAGGGGCATGATCTTTCTGAGTTTACTCCTGGTGATGAGTTCATTAAAAGTATCAAATTTAATGAACAAGGAAATTCCCCACATCAAAGTAACCAAGAATTGCAAGCAGAGAATGTTTTTTGGAGAAGAGGACATCCCTAAGGCTGCAGGAGAACAAACTAAACAAGCCCATGTATTAACTCCTCCTTTCACTCATCATCAGCAGGGTCAAGAGCATGTGTTTACTCCCTCTCCAAGGCAAGGGGCCATGCTTCCTTCCTCAAAAATATCAAAGGCTAAAAACACCAGAACATCAAGGAAGAAAACCACTCAAACAGTGACTAGCAATGTCACTAGGGCACTAAGAAGCAGAGGTAAATTGCCAAAATAGAGCAAGGTTGATTTGCCTAAGAAAACTAGAGGAAAGAAGCCCATCAAAGGCAAGGGAAAGGAGAAGATTGAAGAACAAGAAAGCAGTCATGAGCATGAGAGGGATTTTGAGCTAGTACAGCTAGACAGTGATGTTGAAGAAGATGAGGCTAGGATTCTTAGATCCCTCTTGCAAGATTGGGATGCTCAATTTAAAGACTTGGAAAATGACCTAGAAAGGAAAAAGGACCTTATCCACTTTTTGCAAATGCAAAACAAATATATGAGTGGACAGATGGCTATTTATGAAGCTCGAGCAATCAAATATAAAAGAGAAGCGCAAAAGTCACAAGTAAGACTAGAAGAATACATGGGTGAGTATGCAGAATATGATGAAGAAGAAGGACCAACAAGGAAGAGACCTAGGACAATGGGTTTTAGAAAAGCATTACAAAAGCAGAAAGAAGAAGAATCAGCTCGTGAACAACAGTACCCTCTTACGGAGCTCCTTGCCAAAGAAATTGAAGATAATAGAGAGTCTTGGCTTGAGAGGTAAAATCAGCATTTGGAATTCAAATTGGAGAAATCTAACAAGGATTTGGGCCTACAAAGAAGAATGATCGAGCACTACAAAAAGTTAAATCAATTTTCCTTAAGGAAGCTCAAATTTGCCCAAAGGAGGAGCTCGGCGGAAAAACATGGAAAAGACCTATCCCGGCTTGTAATTCTTTCTCAAGCTTCATTGCATGTTTCTAAAAACCCTTAAGGGTTTTACTCACCAAATTTGGGCATTTTTGGACACATTCTTGTTTTTTGTGAATTTTAGGCCTAAAAGCATAAAATAATTGGTACCTTAAATTTTTCTCGGAGAATCCTCAGCTGAATAAAAATATATTTTTGTATTCCTTGACATCAAAGGAACATGCTCAGAAATTTTCAGATCAAATGAAGCTTTTTTTATCTCTCAAAAAGGCCAAAAATAGCCATTTTTCCCCTGTTTGCCCCTAATATCAGTAGGTGCTACACTCCTAGGTTTTTTCACTGTTTATACATTTTGACTAACTTCTAGGCATCATTTCTGAAAAAATCAAGTAGTTTTGGAAATTAGACATCCTTATCTTTCCAACGAGCAATCACGGGACTCATTTCGACATCGGGAGGTCAGCCAAAACTTCACTGCAACATAGACCTTTTTCTGGTGCTACGTTTTTGTAGATTTTGCTGAAAAGCAGTTTTCTGAGTGATTACTGGGCCAAATTTGCGTTAAGAAATTTTATCTTGTGTGTCAGGCCTTTAAAATGATCTTTTTTTGCTATTTTGGTCCCAAAATATATTTTTTAAAGATATTTTGTGCCTTGGACTTTGTTAAGCCTCAAGGACAGTTTTAGATATTTGTTTTTGGCCAATGGCCTTCTAGTTGCTCTAGGTGTTTTGCCTCCTCTTTGGCTTATATAACCAAGAGTATTCATTGTAACACAGAGGCAGAACTTGATATATTGAGAGCAATACATAGCATTATGAGCTTGGAAGAAATACTTATCTTATGAAGTGGATGATGTCTTTCTTGGCTTGATGGTGGAGGAGCATTGTGTGCAGGATTCCATGGCTTGGTGAATGGTGATGTTTCTCTTATTTGTTTATGTTTCCTTGTTTTCATTAATGTTCCATACTTCTCATTTGCTATAGATCAGAAAAGTATATGTTGAGACATGCTCATGGAAGCACCTCAAACATCCTGCATGTTACAGTTTTGATGTTTTCCTCTTCTTGATCATTTCTAAAGGATTATTAACTGCCCTTTAGGTCCATCAAGAAATTGTTATTTGTTTCATTTATGGTCAGTATGTTTTGCTATCTTGTATGATTTAAGGTATTCCCTACTTACTTATAGCTTCTCAAAACTCCATTTCTGAAATCTTTCTATGAAATGTTGGTTGTTTTAGTTAAGTCAAAGAGGTATCGTTCAATCTTGCCCTTTGTCCATGCTTGCAAACTTATTTCAGAGTTCCCGATAGCTCAAGATATGATTTTTAGGAGTTCCCTCTTCATGGATTGAGTTTTTTGTTTATCTTATTTGTTTTCCCAACAGCTGAAGGCGATTTTCTAGAGTTAGAGGTTCTTATGCTTCTATGTATCGCTGGATTGTTTATCTTTCATATGTATCAGTTTGAGTTTTATTCATAGAGATTTATGGTTTTCCCTACCTCATGAATACTTTCTTTAAAACTATATATGTTTAATATCTCTTTGTCTTTCACGAACTTAATGTTCATTTCACTTCATTTTCACCCAAAGAATCCATTTACCTTGACTAAATCGGCCCTGCAGTAATACCTTGTCCACCATATAGACAATCCTGACTTTATCTAACCCCATAGCCCTGTTGATTTGATGAACTCTCTTTCTATTTGTCCATTTTTATCAGCTTACCTCAAAAACCAAAAAAACAAACCAAAATATACTTAACAGCTAGCCTAAAATCAAACATACAAAGCGAACAAGTTCACATCCTTCGCATAATAGAGAGAACCCTCTCTGAGTCCAGGAAGGATAGGTCCTAGGATTCCAAAGTTTGGTCTGATGTTACCTTGTCATTTGGTTTACCAATCTGCCAAATTACGGGAAACTAACATAATGGCGATCACGGTTGGACTTTTCTGTGTTCATATTAATCTGAATATCTTTCAAGACTCACGGAAAACCCCTGTCGAACTAAGCATGCTATCCTATTGATCCATCCCACCGCTCTCTAACATCATGGCGACCACGGTGGGACGTTGAGTCAAAACATCTTAAGTATCCCTTAGGAACTCTCAAAATATCAGTCAAAATTAGAAGACTAAAGTATTGTCAAAAGAGTAGAATTTGGCTTTTTTCACCATTCTAGAAAAATGATGACTCAGTCGTAGGACACTCTCACAAACCCTAGTGCTACATATAAGAAACTCAGAAAAACCCCAAAACATCCTTAGATTGGTTTTTTGTCAGTATTGGTGGTGGACCATACACATATACCCTCAAAACAACTAAAAACATCCTCCTGACGACTCCACTAGCCTCCAATAGGCTTATCACTCCACTAGTCCTTATAAAATCTCCTGGGAATGCATTGAGCAATCCCAATCATGCTGATGGTGGACAGAAAAGTTCAAATCTTCCACCTGGCGACTCCACAACCCTAAATAGACCAAAAGACTCCACTGGTAGAGAACTCTAAACTGGTTGAAAGGACACAGTGACTCTTTCTGGTAAACAAAGATGGATCCAAGTGTGAACAGAGAGGAAAAGTTGGAAATATTGATAGATACATTCGGAAAACTGATGCATCTACTAGACAGGAAAAGAGAAATACACAAATTTAAGGTTAATTTTTCTTATTCAAACCAACCTACACTTTTTCCTCGGGAAGAACATACTCAACCGTTACAAGACAAGAGTAAAAAACAAAATGTGACTAATGAGAAAGTTGCAAATATAAACATAGAGAAGTGCTCTAAAGAATCAATCATCCATCTTGAAATCACGGAATCTGAAATAGATAAAGAGTCAAAACCTTTAACATCTATACCCTTATGCTTTAATTCATTCCAGATCTTGAAAGGAAATTTTCATCCTGAAGATATCTTATCAGTTATTCAGGAAACCCCTGCTCAAGTTAACTCTCACATAAATCAAGAAAAGTTGGTCGATGATGAAATCAAATCTGAAATGAAAGAAAAATCAAAACCTTTAGGATATCTACCTTTGTGCTATGAGTTTTTTCAAATTATACAAGCAAATTGGCCCCCTGAGAATCTATCAGAGGCAACTCATGAATCCCATCCTAATTGTCCTGAACATCAAACAGAGTTGGTTGATGATGAAACCAATCAAGAAATGAAAGAGAACCCACAGGATCTCTCTAAAGGCACAAGTGATGATTCATCATCTCTCTTAGGTAAGGCCCAAAAAGATATTCATCCTCTAAATCAGCTTTCCCAAGAGAAAGAGGATTATTGTACTTATATCCAAAGAGAGATAAAAATGCCTCCCTTTTTAACTGAAGAGGAGATAGATCAACTCATAAACATGCAGACAGCCTCTAAAACTTCATATGACCAAAACTTTTCTGATCATTATCCTGCTAATCTTGCATACCATAAGTCAAAAAATAGATTTGTAAATCAATTCAAAGAGAAACAATCTAATAGTCCAATATGTATGGCTGGTGACATTAATTATATTAATGATTCTCCAAGGTTTGATCAATATATTGATGATTATGATATTCAAGTAGAATCTAACCTTGCAGAGCCATCAGCAATTGATTTGTGGAATGAAGTTCACTATCATCAGATTGAAAGCAGTAATCAGCTAAGACAGGTCACCTATGACACTGATGAGGAAAGCCTGGAGAGTTTAGAAGTAAGTGAAGAGTCTCTGACTCTTTTCTCTACTTCACTTCAGACCATCAGAAATAACTTTCACATAATTGGAAATCAGCAGTCTTTCAGCTTTGATGATGAGGTTGAGGAGGATGATGAAATTCTTGAGCAAGTTTTCAATGAGAAGCCTTTTCCTGAAATGGTTGAGGAAATCATTTTGGAAATGGAATCCTCCTTAGCTCCAGATAAGCAGTCACCAAGTTCCTTTGGATTACAAATTGCAGATGAAGGCATAGAAGTTGATAATCACATGATATTTTTTGCACCACCTTCTCAAGAGGGTTTACTGCCAAAGAGTATCCATGCTCATCAACATGATGACCTTCACACATATTCCAGCCCACTCAATAAGAGCACATCAGCTTGGCAAGAGGACTACACTGCAATATATGATGAGTCTGACAATTCAGGTGATCATGAGGAAGAGGAGGAGTTTCTTTCCCAAAAGAGCCTCACGCATAGCCAATTGCAAGAAGGAGTAGTTGTGGATGAAGCTTATGTCTCAAGTCCTCAAGATCAGGTATCATTCCAAGATCCATTTGTTGTTTTCCTTGAGAAATGTAAAGGAGGAGTGTGTTCTACCATGAACATTTTGTTGCAAAGTGTGAGAAAAAAACTTAAGCACTACAGTCCAAAAACAAGTGAGGGGGAAGTGGCCTTCTTATTTCTTCAACACTCTCAAAAAGCTGAAACAAAATCACTCATGGAATCATCTGCTTGATTGGATTTGTTGGAAAATATATTTCACTAAATAAATGTATATTATGTATAGTTAGATTAGGATAGATAGATAGGTGTGAAAAATAAGTTCAGCCCCATGAGCATCTTTCTTTCAGTTTGTTTTGAGAAAAACAGAAAACACAAAAACAACAGGAAAAGTAGAAAAAGAGGGCAGTTTCTAAAGAAACGGTACAACCCCATACCCAAAAAATAGTCATGTTGAAAGTGCGCAAGTCTAAATGCCACTACTAGTGCTCAAAATATGTCTTGTTCAGTTATATAGCCTAATCATAACTGAGCATGTTTCAAATTGATTGCTGATAAGTTAGTGAAAAAGAATGATAGTCAAAATATGACAGCTTGACTTATCAAAGAAAGTAGATTAGGAAACAAAGATGTTGGTTCCACACACTCAAAATAGAACCAAAGAGAAAAACAAGGATGAAAAGAAAACTATGTATCCTAGCCCTGATTTTTCTAAATCTCATTTTGTATGAAAATAAAATTTGTGTGCAGCTTGTCTTTATGCCACAAACACATGAAAAATTAGACTGTCTAATCCTGATTTGATCATTTTTCAATTTCACGTTTTAGTCTAGCGAATGAAATCCTGTCAAACAGCTTAATCTTGGTAGTTGATCTAGTATAGGTAGAGAATCAAATGAGTTCATCAGTTTAATCCAAACTCCCAGAAGATATAAGTGTAGAAGTAGATAGTGTTTCCTCTTTCAAAAATATCATGTCAAGGGTTTTCCAGTCCAAGTGCACCCAAAGAAGAAAAAATGTTAGGCAAAGTAATTGGGTAAGTAGAGATGAGGTTGATGCTAATCATGCTGTCAGTTTTTTCAGAAAGCATCATTTTTAGGAAAAGCATCAAGAAAAATAGAAATATGCGCCAATGGATGACGCACTGGTCTTCACAAGCCAGAGATCTGCAATTCTGGACACCTCCCGAAAAGGAGCTGCCCTCCCCAAATGGAGCCACTATTAGTCATCAGTATTTTTTCCTGTTGTGATGACTATATGCCTTGCTTAGGTTTTCTAGAAACCAATTTCAAATAGTCAATTTTTCCTCTAGAAAACCCCTCAGAGAAATTTTTAACTTTTTTCCTCTCTTGCAGACTATGTTAGAAGTGGTCATCAAGTTTCAGTCTTGATAAAACTCCCCTATCCATAACTGTCATAAGCCTTGTATCTCTGAATATTCAAAGTCCTCTATTTTCACACAGCTCTCTGTCAAAGCATAAGACAAGTTATCTTTTTCCCCTCTCATTGTTTGAATGTCCATTTGATGACCTGACTATGTCTAAGAAACCCTTTAGAAGTCATGAAAAAGTGTCTAGGTTTAGGTGATGATGTTTAGAATACGTATCTAGAGAAAAATGTCTTTAGTCAAAAACCTGGTTTCAAATATCAGTCAGCCATCCTTTGTCTTATCTGGCAAAACAAAACTTTGTTTACCCCTAGGTCATACACCATCAAAATGATCACTGTATTTTGTCTTAGCAAAACTTGTAAGTTTCAAATTCGAGAAGAAATAGAGTAAGAAGGTCCTATATCAGAAGAAAGTAATCAAGTGGAATTTTCAAGCATTATCATCATGATACCTCAGGAAAGGTCTCCAGTGGTCAAAGATATTTTATCCATGTATCTCTGTAGGGGTGATATGGATAGATGGCAATAAGCAGTTCTGAAACAAATGGACACTTCAAGGAAAGTTTTCAAAACTGGAACAGTTAACTGTTGGGAAATAAAAGAAATGCATATTTCAGAGAGAAAGGAACCTATATGATTCATACCTACAAATTCAAAGCACCAAGAAAGTAAAAAATCATCCATCATGGAAAAATGGGTACAAAGGTCGGAAGTTTTCTGCATCTAGCACTTCATATCAACTCACAATGGCATTTGCACATTCTTCCCGAACATATGGGCACAGCTCTAGAAAACAGAATTATGAGACTAGGTGTATTAGTTCTCTAGCAAAAGATTTCCTGCAGTTTTAGGCATCAAAGTAAAAGAATATAAAAAGGGAATAGCTACCTTTTGTATATATCTATAGCCTAGACTCTGAACCATCAAAGACTCTGTCATCACAAGAAAGCTAAAGCTATTGCAAAAGAAATTTAATGTAGAAATTTGAATAACTGATATGGTATCCACCGAGATTCTCCTGATCACACACTATTTTATCTTCATGCACAATACAGAATCTCTTCTACCATTGATCATTAATTGCAGAAATAAAAAACAATCGCATGCGCACATTAAAACCATAAAAATTCACACATATGAACACAGTATTTCATGGGAAATCTTAAAGCTGAAAACCACCAACTATCTGTATATTATATGTCATAGAGATCATGTAACAATCATTTTACAACGCTCCTCACAAGCTCTCAGTACAATCTCCAATTGCTACACACTAATCAAGCTAGATCTAGCAAAACACATGCTCCAATCTCTGCCACCTGATAGCCTGCCTCTATTGCATAATCAATGTTGTAGAATGGCTAATAAATAACTTCGAACCACCTGGATTGTACTGCGCAATCCTCATTGGCTTCTCCAATCACTGGTTGTTGCAAATCATGCAACAGTATAGTCACAACTGATAGTCACACTGCTCTTTCACCTATCTCTTCACTGGTCTCCACTGAAACTGTCCATGCACTGAAGTTAACTGATGTATTCTTTAGTTGATTAGTGAGTTTATAATTAGTGAATTAATTAATAATTAATTCACACCACTCTCACTAGTGTATCAATCAGTTAGACTAGATACAACTAGCTCAACTATGTTTAGATTAGTTAAACTTAACACAACTCCATTAACTTCCTCAATCAACTCCACCAAACTCTCTCACATGAGTTCTAACTAAAGTATCCATGCAATAGCTCCACTTAACCCTCAGGAATAGCGTAATTCCTTCTGTCAGCTCCTATGCCACATCTGTGCACTTAACTGAAGTGCTCCAAGAGAATAAGATAATATTTATAGTCCAAATATTATTAAGAGCTAATAATATTCGACATATCTATTTTTAGACTGGCAATCTAAAAATAGATTCCACCCAATATGTCTAAAAATAAAAGTCCATCTATTTTTTCCAACTTGACCAACCATCCACAAATAGCATCCTGCAACTCATAGAACATGATCCATATGTCTAAAAATAGACATAGTCTAAAAATAGACTTTGCGCCAAAAATAGCCTGCGGGCCCACTTAGTGAAGGCGACTCCTTTCCACTAAGCTCATCATATTGTTGCAATCTCAACACTCCCTCTCAACAAGATAAGGATTATCTGCCACCCCTATCCTGCCTCTGTGGTATTCGAATTTTCTCCTGGTGAGCGCCTTCATCAAGATATCAACATCCTGATCCTCCGTAGGAATGTATGAAAGTAACATGATCTTCCACTGCACACAATCTCTGATATGATGATACCGGATGTCAATGTGTTTAGATCTATCATGAAATACTGGATTAACCAAGAGTTTGATGCAACTCTGATTATCACAATATATCACAGTAGGATCTAAGTGTGAATCGAACAACCCGACCAGGATCTTCCTCATCCATATAGCCTCGCATGCAGCCAAACTCGCTGCCATATACTCGGCCTCTGCTGAACTGAGTGCCACGGATCTCTGCTTCCTGCTGTACCAAGAAACTGTTGTCGACCCGATACTAAAAATCCCTCCAGATGTGCTCTTTCTGTCCGTTGGGCTCCCTGCCCAATCTGCATCCGTGAAGCCACACAGCTTCACCTCATCCGACTGTCTGTACCACAATCCATATCCCGATGTGCCTCTGAGATAACGCAATACATGCTTTCCCGCCTTCCAGAAGAGCTTGGTAGGCTTAACCATAGCTTGTGAAAGTTGGTTAACTGCATAGCATATATCGGGTTGTGTATTGACCAGATACATAAGCGACCCCACCAACTGTCGATAAACAGTGGCATCCACTACCTCTGCCGAAGTAGCATCCTCCTTCCTCCATCCACCAGGAAGAGGAGTATCAACAAGCTTGCAGCCATGCATGTTGAACTTCTCCAGTATCTCCCGGGCATACTTGCCTTGAGAAACAAACAGTCCATCACTGCGCTGCCAAATTTCCAATCCCAGGAAATAATGAAGGAGGCCAAAGTCCTTCATCTCAAACTCCTTTGCAAGATCAGCCTTGCATGAGTGTATCAACAGTTCATCACCCGTCAAAATAAAATCATCTACATAAAGTACAATGATCAGCAACTTACCCTCCACCACTATCTGGTATAGGTTCGGATGCGCCTCACTCTTGGAGAATCCAAGTCCGGTGAAATAACTATCTATCTGTGTGTACCAAGCATGAAGTGCTTGTTTCAACCCATACAGCGCTCTCTTGAGCCTGCACACATGCGACTCGCTACTGAATATCTTGAAACCTTTGGGCTGCTCTATGTACACCTCCTCCTCAATCACCCCGTTGAGGAACGCAGTCTTCACATCCATCTGATGAATGTGCCACCCCATCTGCGCTAAGAGAGCAAGAATCGTCCGTATGGAATAATACCTTGCAACAGGTGAAAAGGTTTCCTCATAATCGATCCCCTCAATTTGTGAGAAGCCTCGGGCAACAAATCTTGCCTTGCACTTCTCCACACTCCCGTCAGCTGCTTGCTTCACTTTGTAGATCCATCTCAAACGCACCACTAATTTCCCTTCCGGCCTTGGGACAATCTCCCATGCACTGTTTCTGAAAATCGAATCATACTCTTCCACCATGGCATCTACCCATGCGGGATCCTCCACAGCTTCCTCGAAAGAGGATGGCTCCATCACGATACACTTGCTCATAAGAGCCATGTATCTAGTATATCGGTCAGGTGACTGTCTTTGTCTGTGCTGTGATGTAGGTGCTCCTACAACCTTCTCTACATCTTGAGCCAATCGCTCAGCTTCTGTAGTGCGCTTCCGCCCTCTGATGGTTGGCGTTGCATGAGTGGTCTCTTCCACTCCATGAACTTCCTCTTGTGGCTGATACACATCCTGAAGCTCATCCTTAGGAACTAATAGATCCTCATCTGCATGCAAGTGTGGCTCCCTCTCAAGCGAACACTTCATGGCTTTCTCCTCATGAAATTTGATATCCCGTCGCACAACAGTCTTGCGACTGTCTAGAAAATACACACAATAGTTGTGGGGTGTATCAGTGTACCCCACAAATATCCCAACCTCTACATTCGGCTCCAACTTCTTCCTGGCATCCTTCGTCACATGAATGTAAACAGGTGAACCAAAAGTCCTCAAATGGGAAATATCAGGCTTCTTACCAGAAAACGCCTCCTCGGGTGTACTCATGCCAAGTATCCTATGAGGACAACGGTTCTGCACATATACTGCAGTATTACATGCCTCAGCCCACAAGTGTATGGGAAGGCCCTGATCATGCAACATTGCCCGTAAAACACCCACAATCATTATGTTCTTTCGCTCCGCAACCCCATTCTGCTGTGGGTTATGAGGTGCTATGAGCTCTCTTCGAATTCCTTCTACGCTGCAAAAGTCCTTGAATTATCCAGAGATGAATTCACCACCATTGTCGCTCCTAAGAGCCTTCACCTACTTCCCCGATTCTTTCTCAACTAGTGCCTTGAACTCACAAAACTTTGAGTATGTCTCGCTCTTCTTCTGCATGAAGAAGATCCAACACTTACAAGAAAAATCATCAAAAAATATCACATAGTACCTGTGCTTTGCTGTCGAAGCTACCGAGAAAGGTCCACACACATCTGTGTGAATTCTCTCAAGGATCGTCGTGGCGCGACTATCCTTCTCGTGAAAGGTGGCTTTCACAAATTTTCCCAAGGTACATCCCTTGCACTGATCTGACTGCACAAGAGTACCCATAGGAAGCCCAGTAGAAATCTGTTGCAGTATCTTCAAAGCTCCATGGTGAAGGTGGCCCAATCTCCGGTGCCACAGCTCGCCATCATCCCAGCTCACCACTCCTTCTTCCTTGCCTGCCATTGCTGCGCAGCCATCTACCTGCAATTGATAAAGTTTCTTAACTCGAACCCCTATCCTCCGGGTCTCACCAGTTGCCTTACTGCGTAGGAAAGCCTTTCCATCGCTAAAGACAACATCATATCCCTTGTCTTCTAACATCGCCACAGAGATCAGATTCTTCTTCAATCCTGGAACATGCATCACTTCCTTCAATACGAAGGGTTTACCAAAATCCCTCTTAAAGGAAATGGTACCGATACCAGTCGCACTGTATCTACCATCATCGCCCATCTCGATGTGCACTCCAAGATCTTTCTCATCTAGATCAGAAAACAAATCTTGATCTCCTGTCATGTGAAAAGATGCACCACTGTCAAGAAACCACACTGAACCCATCACACTTGAGACCAAGCATGCGATCAGTGAAAAATCCATCTCAAACTGTGAGGCTAAGGCCTCTCTAGTTTCAGATCCAGCAGCCTGCTTATTTTTCTTCTTCTGTGGACAATTAGTGGCGTAATGTCCGTGTTGGTGACAGTGAAAGCACTTCACCTTGGACATGTCCTGCTTCTTTCCTTTCGCATCGGATTGAGAAGCATGCTTCTTGCTCTTCCCCTTCTTTGCTTTGGCAGCCAAAGTGAAATTTTCTTCATCAGAGTTATTTGATGAAGATCTGTCCCTGGTACTTCGCCTTATCTCCTCTTGCACAAGATCCAACCAAAGTCGCTCCCATCCTGGAAATTTCTCCCGACCATTGACATAGTCCTGATAGGAATGTCAACTCTTCGGAAGACCAAGGAGAGCCAAGCTCACCAATTCCTCGTCATCAACAGTAACCCCCACACTTCCCAGCTCATCCCTGCATTGGATGAACTTCGTGAGGTACTTTGGCATACTGTCACCTTTCTCCATTTTTATGTTCCTGAGTTTATCCTTGAGCGCCAACTTCCTCTGGTCGCTCTTGCTTTGAAACAAATCTATCAAAGCTTTCCACATCAAGAATGGAGAAGCCTTACCATGAAGGTTGGACACTATGTGATCCTTCACACCTTCCAACAGAATTCTTCAACACTTTGTTGTCTTCTTTTGCCATGCGTCAAGTACGGCAGCATCACTAGAAGTAGCTTTTGGAATTTCTACATCTATGAACTCCTTCAACCCATTGTCATCTAGCACCGCCTCCATCCTGTCCTTCCATGAAATATAATTTGAGATTCCCTCAAGGGCATGCTCCAATCGCAATCCGTTGAAAGACATCTCAACTTCGACACCAAGAAAACACTGCTACAGATTCGAATTCCACCAACTCAAAACTCAACCGCTTCAATGTTTTGCAATTGCTCCAATGATCAATATCTCTTTGATACCATGTAGAAATTTGAATAACTGATATGTTATCCACCGAGATTCTCTTGATCACACACTATTTTATCTTCATGCACAATACAGAATCTCTTCTACCATTGATCATTAATTGCGGAAATAAAAAACAATCGCATGCGCACATTAAAACCATAAAAATTCACACATATGAACACAGTATTTCATGGGAAAGCTTAAAGCTGAAAACCCCCAACTATCTGTATATTATATTTCATAGATATCATGTAACAATCATTGTACAAAGCTCCTCACAAGCTCTCAGTACAATCTCCAATTGCTACACACTAATCAAGCTAGATCTAGCAAAACACATGCTCCAATCTCTGCCACCTGATAGCCTGCCTCTATTGCGTAATCAATGCTATAGAATGGCTCATAAATAACTTCGAACCACCTGGCTTGTACTGCGCAATCCTCATTGGCTTCTCCAATCACTGGTTGTTGCAAATCATGCAACAGTATAGTCACAACTGATAGTCACACTACTCTTTCACCTATCTCTTCACTGGTCTCCACTGAAACTGTCCATGCACTGAAGTTAACTAATGTATTCTTTATTTGATTAATGAGTTTATAATTAGTGAATTAATTATTAATTAATTCACACCACTCTCACTAGTGTATCAATCAGTTAGACTAGATACAACTAGCTCAACTATGTTTAGATTAGTTAAACTTAACACAACTCCATTAACTTCCTCAATCAACTCCACCAAACTCTCTCACATGAGTTCTAACTAAAGTATCCATGCAATAGCTCCACTTAACCCTCAGGAATAGCGTAATTCCTTCTGTCAGCTCCTGTGCCACATCTTTGCACTTAAATGAAGTGCTCCAAGAGAATAAGATAATGTTTATAGTCCAAATATTATTAAGAGCTAATGATATTCGACATATCTATTTTAGACTGGCAATCTAAAAATAGATTTCGCCCAATATGTCTAAAAATAGAAGTCCATCTATTTTTTCCGACTTGACCAACCATCCACAAATAGCATCCTGCAACTCATAGAACATGATCCATATGTCTAAAAATAGACTTTGTGCCAAAAATAGCCTGCGGGCCCACTTAGTGAAGGCGACTTCTTTCCACTAAGCTCATCATCTTGTTGCAATCTCAACAGTTAACCTAAGAGACACAAGCAGATATGTTGGAGTTTGAAATACCTTACCTACTCATTATCTTCACTGTAAATTTCTAGAAAGAGGCCTGTCTCATACATATTGATAAAGGATAAAGAATTTGGATTGCCTCCTTCATAAAAAGCAGATGGCAATCACTTGTTTTTATGAGGTACCCCCCTCAATGATGATAAGCAGAGGGCACAAGGTTTAGTTTTCAAAGAGAGGTTTCATTCAAATGATGAGAAAAGGGCATGACACAAACAGTTTGTGTAGGAGGTTAAAGGCTTCATTTGGAAAACAAAGACTGGGCCTAAAGTTGCTTTGAAATGTCTCCTGCAAATATAAGCAGAGGGAAAAAAACCACATTTTCTTTGAAATGCCTCCTTCAAATATAAGTAGAGGGCAAAAAACTGTTTTAAAAGACCTCCTTCAATATTATAAGCAGAGGGAAAACTACAGTTGGCAAAGATCCTTTTTCATAAAAAGTGGAGCGCACAATTTTATAAGTTAACACCGGGGAGTTTTGTTTTTACACACAAAATGAAAATTTATTGTGATGTTTGCAAAGCACTTTTTCGAAACTATTTTATAAGAAATAAGGGTAAATGAGTAAAAAGGTTAGAGGTTTGATAAAACCATTTGGAAAAAATTCAAAGGAAGGCTGCATGTTTTAAAAAGCATTGCACAAGGCACAAAGGCCTCAAAGGGCATATTTCATTTTCATATTACCGATTGGAAAAAAAGGGAGGGTTTCTCTGGTTCCTTAGCAAGCCCTGTGCAATTTTTCTTGGTCACGACGCGCCTATAGCGCCTCACCGCAGGATTTTACAAAGGACGTGTCGCGCCTGTGCACTGGCGCGATGCATTTCCTCGTTCAGTCTCCGCCCCTCATTCAGACTCCGTTCAAAAGCACAGTTTTTTGAACTGGCTCAGTGCATTTTCTTCGTTCAGCCTCTGTTCAGATGCTACATGCCTGGGTGTAAGGGTGTAGCACCTGCTCATTTCTTTCAAAAGGCCAAATTTTCTAGTTTTCCTCAAAGATCAGTGTTCATCACTGCAAAAGCGTTTTGGACGTATTTATCACTATTTTTACCCCTCAAATTGCTCATAAAACATAAGGAATATTTCAAAAAACTGGATTAAAGGTGAAAGAAGTTTTAAAGGAAGAGAAAGCCTATTTTTATTTAAGAGTTGTCTAGTTGATTTTGGAAAAGAACAGAAAGGAAAAAATGCCTCCAAGGAAAGGGGTTAAAAATGGAGGTCAACACAACAGATTTGAGCCCACCACTATTCAAGAAATCACTTCCACTCCCTCAATCTTATCCTGTTTTCAAGAGGTAGGTTGTTTTTAATTTTGCAGAAAAATACAGAAGGTCACTAGCCACCCTCATCTAACAGAGTTATTTTCCCTGAGGTTGAATGGAAAGCAAGTTCACATAGCAGGTTTAGATTTTGAACTCACTCCTAGAGCTGTTTCTAAGGCAACCAAAATCCCTAACATAGGATAAGAGTGGTTAAAACAATCATACCTTGACCTCAGCCACTATCAAGCTTTTCTCAAGCCAAATCATCAAGATACATGCAGCTCCATTTTCCCTTTCTCACACTTGCTGGATGACTATGCAGCCCTCATGAAAATAGTCATGAATTTTTTCACTTGTGAAGGTATATATTCCCAAGTATATGCCTATCACATCAGACTCCTTATGCATTTCACAAAAGCTAAGTTGCTAAACCTACCTTTCTTCCTATGTAAGAGTATATACAAGATGTCTTCCCTTGTTAGAAAAAAGCCTCCATCTCAGCAAAAAGAAATTGTATTCCATCACTCTCTCATTAAGATCATTATCCTTCACCAGCTGAAACAAAAGGGCATCCCTTGGGAAAATTTCATCTCTCACCCTGATTTCACTTATGCATCTTCTATGCCACTACAGATCAGTCCATTTTCGTCCCAAAGCCCTCCTCATGCTCATTCTTTGCCCTCCACACCTTATGTTTCCTCTTCTTCTCATGATTCTACTCCCCAACAAAAATCATCCTCCACAGATAGCAGTGAGAAAGAAGATTTTAGTAAAAGCAAAGAGCAAGGAAATGATGATGACAAGGAGCAAGGAAGTGATGATGACAAGGAGAAAGAAAGTGATGATGACAAAGAACAGGAAAGAGATGGTGAAAAAAATCAAGAAAGTGATGAAAGAAGCAATAGAGGGAAAGGAAAGCATGATGAGGTAGGCAGCCCACAAGGAGAGAATGAAAGAAGTAATCATGAAGCTATCAGACCACAAGGAGAAAATGAAGACAGTAATGAAGAAAGAGGCGGCCTACAGCAAGAAAATGAAAACAATAATCATGATGAAGGCAGTCCACATCAGGAAAACATTGAAAACAATGAAAGTAATAAAAACAGTCATGACAGTAAGAAGATAGATGAAGGCAGAGATAGTTTTGAAAAGGAAAAAACAATAGACCTAGACATCTCCCACCAAATAGAAAAGGGACATGATCTTTCTGAGTTTACTCCTAGTGATGATTTCATTACAAGTATCAAATTTAATGAACAAGGAAATTCCCCACAGCAAAGTAACCAAGAATTGCAAGCAGAGAATGTTTTTGGAGAAGAGGACAGCCCTGAGGCTGCAGGAGAACAAACTAAACAAGCCCATGTATTAACTCCTCCTTTCACTCATCATCAGCAAGGTTAAGAGCATGTGTTTATTGCCTCTCCAAGGCAAGGGGCCATGCTTCTTTCCTCAAAAATATCAAAGGCTAAAAACACCAGAACATCAAGGAATAAAACCACTCAATTAGTGACTAGCAATGTCACTAGGGCACTAAGAAGCATAGGTAAATTTCCAAAACAGAGCAAGGTTGATTTGCATAAGAAAACCAGAGGAAAGAAGCCCATCAAAGGCAAGGGCAAGGAGAAGATTGAAGAACAAGAAGGCAGTCATGAGCATGAGAGGGAGTTTGAGATAATACAGCTAGACATTGATGTTGAAGAAGATGAGGCTAGGATTCTTAGATCCCTCTTGCAAGATCGGGCTGCCCAAGTTAAAGACTTGGAAAATGACCTAGAAAGGACAAAGGACCTTATCCACTTTTTGCAAATGAAAAATAGATAAATGAGTGGACAGATGGCTATTTATGAAGCTCGGGAAATCAAATATAAAAGAGAAGTGCAAACGTCACAAGTAATACTAGAAGAATACATGGGTGAGTATGCGGAAGATGATGAAGAAGAAGGACCAGCAAGGAAGAGACCTAGGACCATGGGTCTTAGAAAAGCATTACAAAAGCAGAAAGATGAAGAATCAGATTGTGAACATTAGTACCCTCTTACGGAGCTCCTTGCCAAAGAAATTGAAGATAATAGAGAGCCTTGGCTTGAGAGGGAAAATCAGCATTTGGAATTCAAATTGGAGAAAGCTAACAAGGATTTGGGCCTACAAAGAAGAATGACCGAGCACTACAAAAAGTTAAATCAATTTGCCCGAAGGAAGCTCAAATTTTCCCAAAGGAGGAGCTCGGTGGAAAAACATGGAAAAGACCTATCCTAGCTTGGAATTCTTGCTCAAGCTTCATTGCATGTTTCTAAAAACCCTTAAGGGTTTTACTCACCAAATTCGGGCATTTTTGGACACATTCTTGTTTTTTGTGAATTTTAGGCCTAAAAGCATAAAATCATTGGTACCTTAACTTTTTCTCGAAGCATCCTCAGCTGAAGAAAAATATATTTTTGGATTCCTTGACATCAAAGGAACATGCTCAGAAATTTTTAGATCAAATGAATCTTTTTTTATCTCTCAAAAAGGCCAAAAACAACCATTTTTCACCTTTCTGCCCCTAATATCAGCAAGTGCTACACTCCTGGGTTTTTTAACTATTTCTACTTTTTGACTGACTTCTAGGAATCATTTCTGAAAAAATCAAGTATTTTTGTAATTTAGACATCCGTATCTTTCCAACGAGCCATCACGGGACTCATTTCGACATCGGGAGGTCAGCCAAAACTTCACTGCAAAATAGACCTTTTTCTAGTGCTACGTTCTTGTAGATTTTGCTGAAAAGCAGTTTTCTGAGTGATGACTGGGCCAAATGTGCGTTAAGAAAGTTTATCTTGTGTGTCAGGCCCTGAAAGTGATCCTTTTTTGCTATTTTGGTCCCAAAAGATATTTTTGAAAGATGTTTTGTGCCTTGGACTTTGTTAAGCCTCAAGGACAGTTTTAGATATTTGTTTTTGGCCAATAGCCTTCTAGTTGCTCTAGGTGCTTTTCCTCCTCTTTGACCTATATAACCAAGAGGATTCATTGTAACACAGAGGCAGAACTTGATATATTGAGAGCAATACATAGCATTATGAGCTTGGAATAAATACTTGTTTTATGAAGTGGATGATGTCTTGCTTGGCTTGATGGTGGAGGAGCATTGTGTGCAGGATTCCATGGCTTGGTGAATGGTGATGTTTCTTTGATTTGTTTATGTTTCCTTGTTTTCATTAATGTTCCATACTTCTCATTTTTTTGAGATCATAAAAGTATATGTTGAGACATGCTCATGGAAGCACCTCAAACATCCTGCATGTTACAGCTTTGATGTTTTCCTCTTCTTGATAATTTCTAAAGGAATCTTAACTGCCCTTTCTTAACTGCCCTTTAGGTCCATCAATAAATTGTTATTTGTTTCATTTATGGTCATTATGTTTTGTTATCTTGTATGATTTAAGGTATGCCCTGCTTACTTATAGCTTCTCAAAACTCCATTTCTAAAATCTTTCTATGAAATATTGGTTGTTTTAGTTAAGTCAAAGAGGTATCGTTCGATCTTGCCCTTTGTCCATGCTTGAAAACTTATTTCAGAGTTCTCGATAGCTCAAGATATGTTGTTTAGGAGTTCCCTCTTCATGGATTGAGTAGTTTTTTTATCTTATTTTTTTTCCCAACAGCTGAAGGTGATTTTCTAGAGTTAGAGGTTCTTATGCTTCTATGTATCGTCGGATTGTTTATATTTCATATGTATCAGTTTGAGTTTTATTCATATAGATTTATGGTTTTCCCTACCTCATGAATACCTACTTTAAAACTATATATGTTTAATATCTCTTTTTCTTTCACAAACTTAATGTTCATTTCACTTCATTTTCACCCAAAGAATCCATTTACCTTGACTAAATTGGCCCTGCACTAATACCTTGTCCACCATTTATACAGTCCTGACTTCATCTGACCCCATAGCCCTGTTGATTTGATGAAATCTCTTTATATTTGTCTTTTTTTATCAGTTTACCTCAAAAACCCAAAAAACAAACCAAAATATACTTAATAGCTAGCCTAAAATCAAACATAAAAAGCGAACAAGTTCATATCCTTCACATAATAGAGAGAGCCATCTCTGAGTCCAGGAAGGCTAGGTCCTAGGACTCCAAATCTTGGTCTGATGTTACCCTGTCATTTGGTTTACCAATTTTCCAAATTATGGGACACTAACACAACTGATAGTGTGGCCTGATGTCAAATGCTGCAATAAGGCTCAATGTCCTTCCTTACTAGCCTCCCAATGGAAAGAAACCTTCATCCACTGACAAACAGCTCAGAAATCAACCAAATATATTCTCCACTACTGCAACCTACAACACAGCACAACCCTCTGCAGAAATTGTGTTGTAGATGAAATATGGAGCTTGTCCTAATGCCAGAATGTGGAAATGTAGTGCAATCACTTCTCCTGAGTAGGCACTTAAAGCCCCCTGAGGATGAATGTGGGATTCCCGCTCAGGAACACCCTGTGCTAAACATCACTGCAATCTTAGCTAAACAGCTGAAGAAAGCTACAAGTCTAAACATACCATATACAAAATAATAATCTCAAAAACATCTCCTCTATGGTCATCCCCTTCTTTATATAACTGGTGATATTCCTCACCCTTGGCCCCACTCATTTAATACACTACTTCCATGCAAAGAGTCTCCCACCAAAACTTCTATGTCTCTCCATGAATGCCACTCCTCCATGACAGCGTTGTTGATTTGGTCAAAGTTGACCCTGTATAAATGCTCCAGCCCCTTTTCACACCTAAGGGTGTTTTATCAAGCCACTAAAGTGATATCCATTCACATTAGCAGTGATTTTATTCCTACTAAGGATATTTAAGGGTCTCCATACCCTCTTATTCATCAAATTAAGAAGACAAAACAAAAATTAATATTCCAACTAGCTCATAGCTAATTGGGAATATTACAACAATTCCTAGGAAACTTAAGCAATGTGATGCTTGTATTCTAGGAAATCATTTTCATGATTCACATTCCAAAGCACATAGAAAACTTGAACTTATTCATTCAAATTTATATGGCCCCATGCATTTTCCTTCTGCAAATGGAAGTAAATATATGATGATATTTATTGATGACTACACAATAATGTGTTGGGTTTACTTATTGAAAAACAAATATGATGTTTTTAAAACATTTAAAACTTTCATGCATGGATTGAAAATGATGTTGTAATATTCCAAATGGGAAAAGACAGTAATGCAAAACACAATAAACTGGAAACTACATCAATATGGAAATAAACTGAAAGCACCATAAAAATAGACAGACAACTCAGCCATTTTATTAATATGGAGGTGAAAACAATACAACAGTGCTTCAAAACAGATAGCACTCAAGCCGGTGAAAGCGGGCTGGAATGGCCTCAAGCTCTCCCACAAAAAACACTGCTATCTGTTGCGCTTTTGGAGCTCTCCCTCGACGCTGCCCTGCTGGAAATGTTGCTGCTAGGTGAATAGGACTAGGTAGATGAGGATTCTCTGATGCTAGGAAAAATCTGGTATTTAGAATCCGGACTCTCTGGAAAAAACCCAGAATAACCCAGAAAGGATTTCTGGAAAATCACCCTCCTCGGGTTTACAATGAATAACTGTTGGGTATGAAAAACTATGGGCTGAATTGAAAGATAGAATAGTTGCAAGTACTCCCAAGGCCATATATTGAAGGGTTGATCCCTTCAATATATTCCAAGTAGAAATGTTATGGGATTTCACCCTCTTCTGATGAACTTTGCTACTAGACTTTGTAATTCACTTAATGACTGCATAGCACTAGAGGGTCTACAACTGGCCTAAATGTCAGATGATCATTGATGAGATCAGCTATAATGGAGAACAAGAATCCTCTCCTGATTAGGCACCTAAAGTCCCCCGAAGATGAGGTTGGCATCTCCACTCGGAGACACCCTCGTTCTAAACAGCATTGCAGACTCAGTTAAACAACTCAAGCATACTCAAGTTGTGAACGACAAGAAAATAATAATAATCTAGAATGATGTCCATGGATGCCCTCACCCTTTTCTTATACTCGTGGAACCCTCACACCCTTGGCCCCACACAATAATTATGCTACTCTCATTGCCACTAACCTCCATTATTACTGTGTTGTCCTCCATTGTCTCCACTGCCTCCATGAGTGCGTTGTTTATTTGGTCAAATTGACCCCATCCACATGCACTGACCCACATTCACACCAAGTACTGATTTATTCATCTTGACCCTCTCTAGATGCATTGATCCAGTACATTCACATTAAGAAGTGGTTTTATTCCTACTAAAGGTATTTATGGGTCCCTCTACCCTCTTCTTCATTTATTAATTAAGGAAGACAAAATTTAATATTCTAATTAGCTAAAAGCCAAATTAGGAATATTACGGTCCTCCCCGCCAAAAAATTTCTTGTCATTAAGCAACTTCAAATATGTGGGTCACCCTGTTGACCTGATGCAACTGAGACCCATGCCTGGAACCCATAAAAACCCCTCAATGCGTCTATACCACTGTGTCAGGCTACTTGGAACATACCCCTCAATGTCAGGATCCCAAATGGATATCTCACCATACATATCATCAATCAATCATCACGGATCCCAATGCCACCATGGCCAATCATCACCCAAGTACCCTATCTCGGATTGCGCAATGCATTTTTCTATCACTACTACCTCATGAGGTGAAGACCACCAACATGCATCAATGCTCCATGGCCCCTGTTGTGCCACAGATCTTACTATATAAGCTGCCACACCAACTGCGTACCAACTCATCACCTCTCTCCCCTAACTCAATCCAACGTTTATCCTGCTCTCCCTAAGTCAGGATGGAATTCCAAAGAGTTGTCGACATGTGCCCCACTACCAACTGTAAACCGTGGTACCTATCATGTCTATGGTTCCCTAATCTACCATGCACCTGACTAAGAAGATCTTACCATCCATAGGATACCAACTCATGATCTCCCGCCAGTCTATCCCAATTGAAGAATCCAATGTGGTGATATATGTATATGGAACATGTCTGGAGTGTGGTCACCAACTCACACTCAACTCATGCTGCTCTCTCTTTCCTGTCAATGAGAACTGCCTCAAAGGGAATTCCCCTCTCTCTATAATAGGCTCAAGTGGGCAAGGTGTATTGCAAGCCCCATTGATGTAATCCTAGAGAGTACTGCTCCCTAAAATTACTGCAGTCATGCCAACTGTATATGCATCTACAGGCACCTCACCAACGGGTCGGCCCAAATATTAATGCACCACCATCTCCAATAGCTCCTCCTCCATGGCTGACCCCAAGGTTAGTCGCAAATCTATTATTGGCTCACTGTCAGCCTCCATCTGGCTCTCCCCCAAAGGACTATCATGCAAGATTTGCATAGCCTCCTCCTCAACTACCCCATGCTCCACCATATTCTTCTAAGGCTGAATCATCACAAGTGACTCATCATCCTGAATATCTCTCATCGAGTTCTCTGACTGCTCACCCTGCACGCTGGAAGACAAATCTGGCCTATTGTCATCAACTCCACATGATGGCTCATGCTCCCTAGAAGTATCCTCATATTACCCCATGGACTCATGTGAAGAAGAGTCCTCGTCATGGCATATAGCAGGAATTTCCTCATGCTCTACCTCTGCCACATCAATCCTAGGTGAACTACATCCTAGGGTACACCTAATGCCCCTGTCCATAAGTCCCCTTGGAGGCAACACTCCAAGTGCATGCTTCACCATAACATGGGTCACTGCATACCACCAAGTGTCTCCGCACTCTTCATCATGCCACTGTATGAAAAAACCTAATCCTATACACCAATGGATACCGCCGGATATGATTATACCATCTTGTACTGTATAGTATCCCGCATGGGTCAAAAGATCCACCACTCTACTATTAAACCCCCCATGAGGTGGGCTACATCTCCCCATCTGCTCTAAAGGATCAGAGTGGCCCAACTCCTCACATGACAATGACATCACTGCTCCTATCCTCCATAGCTCAAGTGTACCATATACCATGAGAAATCATCGTCTCTACGTATTGCAATTTCTGGTGGTCTGCCGATGCCACCTCCTCCGATCAGCTCCTAAAAATGGTGTACCCTCCTATTGAACCATCTTGTCACTAGGGATGTTTGGGGCTCTTGTTGGTGTCCCGTGTTTTGATAGCTTGCAAATCAAAAGACAAGGCAACATCAGAACCAATCTTTAGAGTTCCAGGACCTAGTCCTCCTGTTCTCAGAGAGGGATCTCTCAAATATTTGTTTGCAAAGGTTTATCTTGTGTGCTTTGAGTATGTATTTTAGACTAGTTATTAAGTGCAGATGTTTGTTTGGTTGGATTGAGTTGATACAACAGAACATGAAAGGTCTAGGAAAGATAGACAGAAAGAGGAAATATCTGGTTCATTGGGAAATGGAGTCAAAATGAGGTCATGACAAACTCATCAATGGATATGGGATATCAAAGGGAAAATCTAACTTGGCCACAGGATCCTTTTGTTTTTGGAGTGAGATGGACATTAATGATTTGGAAAGAGAAGTTTAATTCTCAACAAAGGGAACTTGAAAACATAACTTAACAATAAAGAGATATTTGATAGACAGGGCTAACCATAAATTCTACAAACATTCTTTAAGCAAATAATGACTTCAAGATAACTTTTAAAATGAAATCTAAGATTCGGGGAACTCCCTATTTCCTCAAAGATTTTATTTTAAAGGACTTAGAAAACATAAAAGTTTCACTGATAATTGCATTCATAGAAGAGGGAACACCTAAATAACATCTATGCTTACAACTATAAAGACCTTCAAAACAACTTTTCAAGCAATGGCAAAGGGCAAGATCAAAACCGACCTCTTCGATTAAATTAAAACAATGGTACTTCAAAGGGAGACTTCAATAATAGCTTTCAAGTGATAGAAGGCAAGCAGGGAAAACCATAAATCATGTTGAAACCAACTATTTGAGCTATTATAGAAATAAACAAGCATGAAGACTAAAGAGAAAGTTTAAAGCCTCTAAAATACTTCAGCAGCAGAAAACATTAAATAGTGAAGGGTGAACAGGTCTAAGGTGCTTCCAAGAGTCATTTCTTAGCCTAAAACTTTCAGCCTACTGTAGCAAGAATTATGGAACATAATGAAAACAAGGGAAAAAATGTAGAACATCTCAGAATACTTCACCAACAGCCAAGCTCATGGATCCAATGATAGAGCCTTCTCAGGAACAAGCATGCAACAACATCATCAAGACATCCAGGACTTCAATTTGTTTTTCAATTTCAACAGACTTGTATATTTATTTCAGAGAGTTTCAATGTTACAACTTGTAATCAAACAACAACCAACACTCACTCATCTTCTGCTGTAGTATATATAGAAGGATGAGGAGGTGAGATCTGATAAAAGATCTCAATTACAATTAATACAGAATTAAATGGCTCATTGACCTTCGAGCGGCTTAATAAGGAGACTTACATACATATCCTCTATATTAAATGATTTACATAATGATTTCAAGCTTGGTAGGAGTTTTGTTGACCTTTGAGGCACTGTGTGGCATCGAAGTAACTCTGCAGATATTGTTTGCATTGAAGTTCCTCACAGAAATGACTTCTTCGACTGCGTCGAGGCAAAATATCTGATCCTGATCAATAAATTCAGCTCCTGATTGAATACTTTGAGGCACAGGTGGCGCCATGGTAGCTCGAGGAATCAATTTGCCTCAATTTGTGGCGGTGGAGGGTTTCCTGTCGGTGAAACCCTTTAAATTTGTTTTGAACTCTGTTTTAACCCGGGGATTAGGTTTATAATGATCATTTTGGGCCATAATCCTCGTAAACAATCCATTAAACCTCTACTCTGATAATTTCCTGGTCTTCAGTGCTTGATACTCTTTTTCTGCGCTTAATCCATGTTTTCTTGTTGTTGTGCAGGGCTGCACAAGGTCTGTAATGCATCAATGGTTCATGAAACAGTGATAAATGTGAAATTTTAAAGCCGGTGGTCGATTTCCTTTGGTGAATCGAAAGCAAGAGAGTCGTCACCCTCTTCTTTCGAATTTTCTTCGTTCATAGTGAAAAACCTTCGAAAACCTGCAAACGAGAAACAAAACGTTATAAAAATCCTGCTTTTATTGGCTTTACTGCATTCGAATGCGCGGAGGAAGCGTGGTCGTTGGATGGCATCATCCAACGGTCGAGATTTGATCAGGAGATATCATAGAACAGGCGAAAGAAAGATTAAGTTCGAGCCGTCGATCTGCAGAGATCGATGGTCGAAATTGAAAAGGGCGGTCAGAGGAGAAGGATGAATATGAGCCATCGATCGCGCAGAGATCGACGGTCGGGATCAGGCGATGGAAAGTCAGCGGAGGGGAATCATTGACTGGGCAACGAAATCGGGCGATGAAATATGGGCCGTTGATCTGCAGATCAGATCGACGGCAGAGATGCAATTGCCGCTATACGATGGCTGGTTTATCCCGCGGGCACTTTGGTTAAACATCGGACACTTTTGAAGAGCGATAGTCGTTGGATGAGTGGGCCCAAATCAAATGGTGGAGATCAATTTCGCTGGGCATCCTGGTCCGGACTATAACGCGCGATGGACGACGGTTGCACGGTGGTTTTCAAATCGTACAAGGGACACGCGTCAACCGTTGTATGGAAACGTTGGCCATCGGGGAAAAACCACCTTCCACTGAAGAGTGGTGCGATGGAAACCACGCGGTTTTGGAGAAACAATGCATGGTTGGGGGGGGTCCACAGGAATGGCGTGCTCTGCACCGTCCGATCTGTGGAGCAGATCAACGGTGGAGATTGATCCATAATTTGCACGGGTGGGTTTTTAATAAAAATAATAAAATGACGGGTTCTATAAAAATCAAAGGTTTTATATGTTCCGGCGGGGAAATATAATTTTTAAAATGGATAAGCGCCCGAGTGTCTTGGCGCCTGGTCCTAGCGCCCGGGTGTATGGACGGAAAGGGCCAAAAAACTTAAGCCCAAGGGGCTTAAGTCCAATGCATAAAAATATGTATTTTTCATGGTTTTTCAACATTTTTTCAAAGGAGATGAAGGTTCCGATAAGGCTAAGAAGGGGTCTTAGACCTTATAAAATGGAATTTATGAAATGGAAAGGGGAGAAATCATGAAATTATAGGATTTCCATGGGAGATGGAGGGATAGAAAAAATGAGGTTAGGTTTGGAAGAAAGGAAGGGGAAAATGATGTTTGCAGCAGTATTTGACTTTGGATTTTTGTAGGATTTCAGAGGTTTTTAGGATGTAAACATCAATGTGGGATCTGGACAGAGGCATGAGGCCTTCAAGATTCTTCAAGAGCCAACAGTTTTTTATAGGGAAAAATTGCTCCTTGAAGGCTCAAAACAAATTTAGCCACCTTTGGTATAATCAAATTTTACAGGTGGCTAACAGTGGCTTCACTTGGGGATGGTGCCGTTTTGAAGGCATCAAGAACTGCAGACTTGTATTCTCTGGGAGACTGATCAGTTGTCTTATTCATTGGGTTGTTTTCTTCTACTTGAATGATCTTCTTTTTCTTTGGAAACAAGTTTTCAGTCATTTGAAAAACAATGGAACTTTCATCAACAAACTTTCTACCTACCCAATCCTATTGATCTAACATTTTTCTTCATCAGAGTGCACTTGGATTGGGAAACTCTCTTACAACATTTTATTCTTTTTGAAAGCATAAAAACTAATCTAATTCTACTTCTTATTTATTCATGGATCAAGATTAAACAGTTGGATCCATATGATTCTCTACCTAATCTACTGTCTGTTGGGATTAAACTGTCCAAGAGACTTCCATTCTCTAAATTCTACAACATAAATTTAAAAACAGTTAAGTCAAGGTTAAGCTGTTTGACTTGCTGTGATCTATGGCATAAAAACAAGCTGCACATAGATTATTATTTGCAAAAAATTTAAATCTAAAAATAGAAGGCTTAAGATCTGAAAACTCAAAGTGTTGCCTTATCTTTTTACAGCTCTGTTTTAAACTTGTTTTGAGCTGCCTTTGCTCTTCTTCTGGTTCAAGTTTTAAGCTGATTAGAACCAGATCTTTACATTTCTTTGACTCAGAATTTAACATAGATTTGAGTCATCTCCTTTTGGAAACTTTGGTTTAGATTTTGAGTTTGTTTGAACCTTCAATTTCTATCCTAATCTATCTACTGATAAGCCAAGATTGAATAGTTTGGAAAATTGAATTCACTATCCTATCAGCAGAAAAATTTAAAGCTAATTAGTCAAGTTTAAATAGTTTGACTAACTAGAAGTGTGTTTTTTAGGAGTGGCATTTGAGCTTGCACACTTTCAGCTTTATTTCTCTTTTTGACATGGGGCTTTGCCTTTCTTGTTTTCATTTCTGCCCTCTTTTCTTTCTTTTCTTTGTTTTTGTATTTTTGATTTTTCATAACTTTGAATGCAATAGTTAGATTATGATATTTACAATGATAAAACAAAAATGCTTTGAAACTTAAGATTATTGGCAGAAGTAATGCTTGAGCATCTTTCCATTGACAGGACCTCTATATAGGTCTTCTCCATTCAATTCTTTCAAGAAAAATGTATTATGACCCCTCTCAGCATGAATAATATAGGGCCCTTTCCACAAGTTCTCAAACTTGCCATGTTTCCCCTTCTCTTCTCTTCTTGAATCCCATTTAACAAACAACACTTCCCACCTGGAAATTGTTTACCTTAGTCCTCTTATCAAACAGTTTCTTCATATTTTCTTGGACTAACTGTGTTCTTTCATAAACTTCTTCTCTGGACTGCTATAAATGGATTGTTTGGTTGATCCTCCTATGCATATCATTTTCTTCAATCTGCACTTCTTGAAGGAGTTTCATGACTGGAACTCCCAATGAGGTAGGAAAAACTGCATCCATGCCGTAAACTAAATGATAGAGGGACATATTTATTGATTTCTTTGTAGTTAATCTATCAGCCCATAAGGCATGAACCAGCTTACTGTGTAATGATTTCTGATTCTGTTCCAACAGCTTTTTAATGATATTGATGAGACTTTTGTTGGAGGATTCAGCTAATCCATTTCCTTGGGGATAGTAAGCAATGGAATGGCCCAAGGTTATATGGTATTTGTGATAGAAATCAACCATCTTCTTGGATTTGAAAGCAGCAACATTGTCTATTATGATTTTTCTGGGACAACCAAATCTGGATACGATATGGGTTTCAAGAAACTTGATAATGATAGAGTAATTAGAATTCCTGGTAGGTATAGCTTCTATCCATTTGGTGAAGAAGTCAGTGGTTGTGAGGATCCACTTATGTTGAGATGAGGAGGATGGATGGATTTCCCCAATGAAGTCCAGCCCCCATTGTTGAAAAGGTGCCTCAACTCTGATAGGATGTAAAGGTAAGGGAAGGATTTTTCTCTTGCCATCAAATATTTGAAACTTATGGAAAGACATGACCAACTTCTGAGTGTCTGGGAAAAGGGTATGCCAATAGTAACCAGATCTAAGAATTTTGTTTGTTGTGGCTTTCCAGTAGAGGTGTCCTCCACATTCACCATCATGCAATTCATGCATGATTTTTCCTGCATCATCTTCAAGAAAACATTTAAGAAAAATTCCAACAGCATTTTTCCAATATAACACCCCATCTAATATGCAAAAACTCAAAGCTTTTTGTTTCAAAAATATAGCTTTAGTTTTAGAAAAAGAAGGAGGGGCATTTAGATATAAAAGCACATAAATAATGTCAGCATACCAAGGAGAATTCAGAAATGTTTCTTCAATGAAAGGAGCAGTAGCTTCTTCTACTTCTTCCAACACATCTACCATATTCATGTCTAATGCTTGGAAGTTAGACTCAGCCATAAGTTTTGCTAATCCTTGCCCCTTAACTAGTTTGGTTGGCCTGATTTCTAGGTCATATTCAAGAATAGTTGCAATCCATTTTCCCCTTTAACCATCAGGGTATTGACTTAGAATGTCCTTGAAAACAGTATGTGGAACAAAAGAAATTATGTGAGTGTAAAATGTAGACCCTAAAGTCCTTTAAAGCTTTCACTAATGCTAAGGCTTGCTTCTCCATGATGTTATATTTCAGAGGAGCATCTCTTAAGGCCCTACTAAAGAAGGATATTGGTTGTTCTTGCCGTAAATCATTCTTTTGAAGCAAAACTACAGCTATTGTCTGTTCAGATGCAAAAGAAAAAATGTAAAAGTCTTTGGTAAAATCAGGACTAATCAGGACTGGTGTTCGGGTAAGAGCTTGCTTGACCAGTTCGAATGATTGTTTAGCTGGTAAAGTCCATTTTACACCCACGTTTTTCTTAAGCATGTTTGTAATGTTTTTTAATAGCTCAGCAAGTTTGGGAATAAACCTTCTCAAAAAATTAATCTTTCCAATGAAAGATTGCAATTATTTGAGGCTTCTAGGATGGCTAATTTGCAATATGACATCTATCCTTGTAGGGTATATTTTGATTCCTTATTCTGAAATTATATGACCAAGAAGTTTCCCTTCTTGGAGACCAAAGAGTGTATTCTTGGGATTTGGTGATAAGCCAAATTTCCTACACTTCTCAAAAACCTTTCTTAGATGAATCCAATGCTCTTCATCAGTTTTTGAGAAAACATTTATGTCATCAAGGTAAATAATTATAAAATAGCCAATATCTTCAGAGAAGGCTATGTCCATGGCCCTTTGGAAGGTGGCCCCTGCATTCATTAATCCGAAAGGCATTTTGACATACATAAAGGTGCCCCAAGGTGTGGTAAAAGCAATCTTGATTTGATCACTTGGGAACACTAACACCTTATTGTAACCCGAGAACCCATCTAATAGGGATATTCTTCTTGACCCAACTACCCTTTGAAGTATATGGTCCATCTTGGGTAAGGGGTAGTTTTCTTTTAAAGAGGCTATGTTTAAATTTCTGAAGTCAATACAGAGCCTGATTTCCCCTGTTTTCTTTCTAACAGAAACTAAGTTTGATACCCATTCTGAAAATCTAATGGGTACTATGATCCCAGCATTATACATTTTCTCAATTTCTGCCTTAACTAAAGGTAGTAAAAGGGGATTTATTCTCCTTATTTTTTGCTTAAAAGGCTTTTGATTTTCCTTCAAGGGGATTTTATGTTGTATGACGTTGGTATCATATGATTTTAAGTCTTTGTATTCCCAAGCAAACACATCTTTAAATTCTTTGAAAAGCTTTATGTATTGCAATTTTATGTGAGCTGGGAGGGTACTGGATAGCTTGATCATCTTGGGTTCTGCTAGACTGCCTATGTTATGCTCTTCTACTTTTTTTTCCACAGGCTCCATTCTTGGTTCTTTTGCTACATCGTTGAGATCAAACAGGTGTTCTAAAGGTGTGAGACCTCTTGGGATTTTATCATTTTTTCATTGTAAGACTTCCAAGTCTTCTTGGTCTTCATTGTTCATTATCTCTACTTCAAAAGGATTCTCACAATGATTTATATTAGCAGGATATGTTATTTCAGCCTCTGGGATTTGTTCAATGTACAAACAATCTTCTTTATGGCTAGTTTCTGGTGTTGGTATGCCGAAATCACTATCTGATTTCAAGAAGTCATCTATGTGTCTGTCAGATTCAAACACCTACCAGTGATCTTCGTTATCAGGCACAGCAGGTCTGTGTTTCACCTTTATACTGAGTTGTTCATTTATCTCAAGTACTTGGGAATTGTTGGCATTGAAGGCGAGTACATTTGCTAGATGATTCAGTGCTCTAGGGATGAAAATGAGTTCATATTTTTTGAAAGTTTTTAATAGGTCAAGGGCAGCATTTCGATATTCCCTAAGCCTTGGGTTCTTTCCTGAGTATTCTCCTTTCAGTTGTTTGATGATAAGTTCAGAATCCCCTAAAATAGATATCTTTTTGGCTTCTAATTCTTCAAGCAGTTGTAAGCCTAGGAGAAGTGCTTCATACTCAGCAATATTGTTAGTGCATGAGAAGTCTAACTTGTATGAAAAACTCTGATTTGTGTTTTGAATCCAGACACCTGCCTCTGCACTGGTTTTATTACAGGATCCATCGAAGTTTATTGTCCAAAATATATTTGACTCATTTTCATTTTCTTGTTGCTGTTGATTGTCAATGTTTTGAAGTTGATTCGAGGTAAGATCGGATTGTTCTGGTGAACTGATTTGGTCCATGTTTTCTTTACCTTGTTGAGTAATTTCATCTTCGTTACACAAGATAAAGGAATATAAACTTGATTGAATAGAATAGATTGGAGTGTTGTTTGGTTTGTCCATGTTACTCACCATGTACTTCATGTGGGATTCTCTGTATAGTCTTCTATTTTGGTTAAAAACAGGGATGGTGGCATAAGAAATTTCCATTTGAAGGCTTCCCTGAAGTTTGGCTCCCCATGATCTTGATAAGAGCATGCCATACTTAGGGGGAATGTCAGCTACAACTATATCCATTACTAGATTCTTGGCAGGGATCTGAGCTAGGTTAACACATAAATCTTTGATTAAACCCAAACATTTGACTCTGCTTGAGTCAAAAGAATACAAATCTTTGTATGGTTTAGTAATTTCTAAGCCTAAGCTTTCCATTACTACCTTGGGCATTAGATTGTGTGAAGCTCTAGAATCTAACATGGCATTGTGTAGAATTTTATCGTGTATGTTAAAACTAACATAGAAGGGAGGGACTGGTCCTTCTTGATATTTTCCTTCAACCTCTGGGCCAAACAACAACTCAGGTTTGTCATCTGTCAAGTTTAAGGTGTCAGTATCACTTCCTAAGTTTAAAGCTTTCAAAACTTGGTTTTTGTACACTTCTTGGGTTACTAGTTCAGCTAGGGGGATGGTAATTTTTATCTTAGCAATCTCTCCCTCAAGGCTGAAAGGAATAATTGATTTGTTAATATTTACATCTGTTTTTTCAATTGAATTCTTTTCAGCAGCTTTGATTTGCAGAACCTTGTTTGGACTAGTGATAGGAGTAGTTTTATTAGGACCACTGACTGAAGTGCTAGGGGTACTCTGCTCAATATTTGGCTGGATTCCCTTGTCTTTGTTTAAATCTGGTTTTTTGGCCGAAATGTTGGTTTTTTCTGCTGTCCTTTTGGGCTGGTTTTCTACTTTTTTCTTGACAGCAGTGCTAGTATTCTTATCTTTTGAATTCCCTATACTTCCCTTGCTCCTAAGATCATACTGTTTGTGTACCTCCATAATTGCATTTTCAAAACCCAATCTATAGTCATCAGAATCTTCATAGTTGTTTGTATTTTGATCATTAGAGAAGAAACCTTGTTCTTCCTCAGTGAGGAAAACATAATCCCCACTCTCTGATCCAATCAAGTTTACATGTGATTCTTCCATCCTTTCCAACTCCCTGTCTTCCTCATATTGATCTACATAGTTCTATTGAAAGGGAGGTCTAATTTTTTGGTCACTTTCTTTTTGCTTATCTTGATTGTTATCTCTTCTATACCTCTGATTTCTATTCCTATTTTGATTGTTTCGAAGTGTAGTCTGGTTTTGATTTGCTTGTGCTTTCTTAATTATGCTCATCTCTTTCATCATTTCTTCCAACATTCTCTCCTTTTTTGAGCTTGAAGTAGAAGGGGGGGATTCCTCTTTAAAAGATACTCTCTTATCAGTTCTCATTCTTGCTCTCTTTTCTATTAAGTTGACTTCCACAGAAAGAGCACCCCTTTGCATATCTTCGAGAGTTGCAAAATCTCTTTCTCTTAGTGAATAGGTCATGTCAGAGTCAAATCCTTCAAGAAACTTGTTTAAAGCTAAGCCCTGTGGGGGTTTTAGCTCTAGGGAAAGTGCATTATATACACTGTTAAATCTAGTACAATAGGCTTGTACACTTTCCCTAGAGTTCCTACGGAGATTGTTGTAATCAGCAAGGACTTGGAGAGGATTCTTCTTCACTTCCCATTTGTTCAAGAATGTCTGATGGAAGCCTTGGAGATCATTAATAGTACAGGGGGCTAAACCTTTAAACCATTTTCTTACTTCTCCCCCCAGACTTTGAGCAAATAGTCTAAGTTTGACAGAATAATCATCAATTTCATTTCTGTCAAAATAGTCATCCATCTTATCCACATGTTGTGATGCAGTTACGGCATTGCTAGCATCATATAATGGAATTTTGGACTGATAGTCGTGTGGGAGGTTGACTAATGGTATAGGAAGGACTAAGGGAGCATACCATGCTACCATGATACTTGGTGGAGGTGGATTAACAAGAGGAGGAGTGGGCTGAAGTGAAGTGGTTTGAACAGTGGATAAAGGGTGGATAGAAGTGAATGGAACGGTAGTAGATTGCTGAGCTGATCTTGGATGAGAGACACCTAGGTTATGAAGGAAGTGTAAATCAGGAGGTGTTGTTTCTCTACTACCAAGATGTTCACTTGTCTTAGGAAATGAAAGTGAAGACTCAGAGTCTAGCTGATCTAAATCACCAAATGACCTAGTTCTAAAAGGATTCAATAAGTCAGTTTGTGATTGTTGTAGAGCTGAAAGATTTTCAGGGACTGAATCGGCTCTTAAGTGTGATCTGAAAATAGTTGAAGATTCTATCTTAGGAGACTTCGTAAGGATTCTTTCTGGGTTATCAACTATCTCAGGTGGATCAGGGTCAGGATGGGCTCTAGTGTGGATCTTTCTAGGAGCCACTATGGTGTGTTTTTAGACCCAAATAACGAGGAAAGTTCAACCAAGTATGACAATCTTTGAGAGGTTAACTGATCTGTTTACACAAATTTTAATCCTACAGTCCTCTAACTAGATTGGAATGATATTATAATGATAAGGGTTCTTTCCAGTGGAGTCTTATGGTCTGCTCAGGATTGTGGAGTCGCCAGGTGGGAAGTTTAGAATGTTTTCTAAGAGGTACACTGTCCACCATAGTGTTTTTGAAATATCCTTTTGCAAGGATATTCTAAAACACAACAAACTCTAACCAGAGATTGACTAGGAGGGAATTTACCAGATATTTCACCTCAAAAAAGAGGATGAGATACGGAGGCTACCTGGCCCTTCCCAGACTCTGTCTAAGACTATAAGGTAAAACACAAAAAAAGGTAAGTGATATATAAGAATGAGTGTTTTACTACAAAGTGGAATTTTTTAGTTCCTGAGGAGGTAAAAGGTTTTATGGTCCACCACCATGTTTATTATGAAGCCAAACTTGAAATGTTTGTGGGTTTTTCTGAGTTATTTTGGTTTTATAGGTTAAGAGAGTGTTCAAAGTCTGATTTTGCACTTAGCTAAGGTGTTCAAACAAACAGAGTTGCTCTTATGGCTTGGTAACTGGTTCCTTCAAGGTTTGGTAAGGCTAAAAAGGAATCCTAAGGGTTACTTAGTTTGTCACTGATTCAATTAAGTCCTACCATGATTACCATTTGTTAGGTAGTGCTTGAAGAAATTTACTTATGTTATATTGGACCTAAAAAGTTTTAGGAAGGGTTTTCAAACCTCTAATTCTCAATATGTCCCACCGTGATCGCCATTATGTTGGTGTCCCGTGTTTTGATAGTTTGGCAAATCAAAAGACAAGGCAACATCAGAACCAATCTTTAGAGTTCCAGGATCTAGTCCTCCTGTTCTCAGAGAGGGATCTCTCAAATATTTGTTTGCAAAGGTTTATCTTGTGTGCTTTGAGTATGGATTTTAGACTAGTTATTAAATGTAGTTGTTTGTTTGGTTGGATTGAGTTGACGCAGCAGAACATGAAAGGTCTAGGAAAGATAGACATAAAGAAAAAGTATCTGGTTCATTGGGAAATGGAGTCAAAATAAGGTCATGACAAACTCTTCAAGGGATATGGGATATCAAAGGGCAAATCTATCTTGGCCACAGGATCCTTTGTTTTGGAATGAGATGGACATTAATGTTTTGGAAAGAGAAGCTTAATTCTCAACAAAGGGAACTTGAAAACATAACTTAACAATAAAGAGATATTTGATAGACAGGGCTAACCATAAATTCTACAAACATTCTTTAAGCAAATAATGACTTCAAGATAACTTTTAAAATGAAATCTAAGATTCGGGGAACTCCCTATTTCCTCAAAGATTTTATTTTAAAGGACTTAGAAAACATAAAAGTTTCACTAATAATTTCATTCATAGAAGAGGGAACACCTAAATAACATCTATGCTTACAACTATAAAAACCTTCAAAACAACTGTCCAATAAATGGCAAAGGGAAAGATCGAAACCGACCTCTTCGATTAACTTAAAACAATGGTACTTCAAAGGGAGACTTCAATAATAGCTTTCAAGTGATAGAAGACAAGCAGGGAAAACCATAAATCATGTTGAAACCAACTATTTGAGCTATTATAGAAATAAACAAGCATGAGGACTAAAGAGAAAGTTTAGAGCCTCTAAAATACTTCAGCAGCAGAAAACATTAAACAGTGAAGGGTGAAAAGGTCTAAGGTGCTTCCAAGAGTCATTTCTTAGCCTAAAACTTTCAGCCTACTGTGGCAAGAATTATGGAACATAATGAAAACAGGGGAAAAAATGTAGAACAGTTCAGAATACTTCACCAACAGCCAAGCTCATGGATCCAATGATAGAGCCTTCTCAGGAACAAGCATGCAACAACATCATCAAGACATCCAGGACTTCAATTTGTTTTTCAATTTCAACAGACTTCTTGATGTAGTTTCATGACTGGAACTCCCAATGAGGTAGGAAAAACTGAATCCATGCCATAAACTAACTGATAGGGGGACATATTTATTGATTTCTTTGTAGTTAATCTATCAGCCCATAAGGCATGAACCAGCTTACTGTGCCATGATTTCTGATTCTGTTCCAATAGCTTTTTAATGATATTGATGAGACTTTTGTTGGAGGATTCAGCTAATCCATTGCCATGGGGATAGTAAGTAGTGGAATGGCCCAAGGTTATATGGTATTTGTGACAGAAATCAACCATATTCTTGGATTTCAAAGCAGCAGCATTGCCTGTTATGATTTTTCTGGGACAACCAAATCTGGATAGGATATGGGTTTCAAGAAACTTGATAATGACAGAGTCATTAGCATTCCTGGTAGGTATAGCTTTTATCCATTTGGTGAAGAAGTTAGTGGCTGTGAGGATCCACTTATGTTGCGCTGAGGAGGATGGATGGATTTCCCCAATGAAGTCCAGCCCCCATTGTTGAAAAGGTGCCTCAACTCTGATAGGATGTAAAGGTAAGGGAAGGAGTTTTCTCTTCCCATCAAAGATTTGACACTTATGGCAAGACATGACCAACATCTGAGTGTCTAGGAAAAGGGTAGGCCAATAGTAACCGGATCTAAGAATTTTTTTTGCTGTGGCCTTCCAGTAGAGGTGTCCTCCACATTCACCATCATGCAATTCATGCATTATTTTTCCTGCATCATCTTCAATCAAACATTTAAGAAAAATTCCAACAGCATTTTTCCAATATAACACCCCATCTAATATGCAAAAACTCAAAGCTTTCTGTTTCAAAAATCTAGCTTTAGTTTTAGACAAAGAAGGAGGGGCATTTAGACATAAAAACACATAAATAATATCAGCATACCAAGGAGAATTCAAAAATTTTTCTTCAATGAAAGGAGCAGTAGCTTCTTCTACTTCTTCCAACACATCCACCATATTCATGTCTAATGCTTGGAAGTTAGACTCAGCCATAAGTTTTGCTAATCCTTGCCCCTTTACTAGTTTGGTGGGCCAGATTTCTAGGTCATATTCAAGAATAGTTGCACTCCATTTTCCCCTTTTACCATCAGGGTCTTGACTTAGAATGTCCTTGACAACAGTATGTGGAACAAAAGCAATTATGTGAGAGTGTAAAATGAAGACCTTAAAGTCCTTTAAAGCTTTCACTAATGCTAAGGCTTGCTTCTCCATGATGTTATATTTCAGAGGAGCATCTCTTAAGGCCCTACTAAATAAGGATATTGGTTGTTCTTGCCCTAAATCATTCTTTTGAAGCAAAACTGCAACTATTGTCTATTCAGATGCAAAAGAAAAAATTTAAAAGTCTTTGGTAAAATCAGGACTAATCAGGACTGGTGTTCGGGTAAGAGCTTGCTTGACCAGTTCGAATGATTGTTTAGCTGGTAAAGTCCATTTTACACCCACGTTTTTCTTAAGCATGTTTGTAATGTTTTTTAATAGCTCAGCAAGGTTGGGAATAAACCTTCTCAAAAAATTTATCTTTCCAATGAAGGATTGCAATTCTCTGAGGCTTCTAGGATGGCTAATTTGCAATATGCCATCTATCCTTGTAGGGTCTATTTTGATTCCTTCTTCTGAAATTATATGAACAATAAGTTTCCCTTCTTGGAGACCAAAGAGGGTCTTCTTGGGATTTAGTGATAAGCCAAATTTCCTACACTTCTCAAAAACCTTTCTTAGGTGAATCAAATGCTCTTCATCAGTTTTCGAGAAAACGGTTATGTCATCAGGGTAAATAATTATAAAATAGCCAATATCTTCAGAGAAAGCTATGTCCATGGCCCTTTGGAAGGTGGCCCCTGCGTTCATTAATCCAAAAGGCATTTTGACATACATAAAGGTGCCCCAAGGTTTGGTAAAAGCAGTTTTGATTTGATCACTTGGGAACACTAACACCTGATTGTAACTCGAGAAACCATCTAAAAGGGATATTCTTCTTGACCCAGCTACTCTTTGAAGTATATGGTCCATTTTTGGCAAGGGGTAGTTTTCCTTCAAAGAGGCTCTGTTTAAATTTCTGAAGTCAATACAGAGCCTGATTTCCCCGGTTTTCTTTCTAACAGAAACTAAGTTTGATACCCATTCTGAAAATCTAATGGGTACTATGATCCCAGCATTATACATTTTCTCAATTTCTGCCTTAACTAAAGGTAGTAAAAGGGGATTTATTCTCCTTAGTTTTTTCTTAAAAGGCTTTTGATTTTCCTTCAAGGGGATTTTATGCTGGATGACGCTGGTATCATATGATTTTAAGTCTTTGTATTCCCAATCAAACACATCTTTAAATTCTTTGAAAAGTTTTATGTATTGCAATTTTATGTGAGCTGGGAGGGTACTTGATAGCTTGATCATCTTGGGTTCTGCTAGACTTCATATGCTATGCTCTTCTACATTTGTTTCCACAGGCTCCATTCTTGGTTCTTTTTCTACATCGTTGAGATCAAACAGGTGTTCTAAAGGTGTGAGACCTCTTGGGATTTTATCATTTTTGCATTGTAAGACTTCCAAGTCTTCTTGGTCTTCATTATTCATTATCTCTGCTTCAAAAGGATTCTCACAATGATTTATATTAGCATGATATGTTATTTCAGCCTCTGGGATTTGTTCAATGTACAAACAGTCTTCTTTATGGCTAGTTTATCGTGTTGGTATGCCGAAATCACTTTCTGATTCAAGAAGTCATCTATCTGTCTGTCAGATTCAAACACCTGCCAGTGATCTTCATTATCAGGCACATCAGGTCTGTGTTTCACCTTTATACTGAGTTGTTTATTTATCTCAGGTACTTGGCAATTGCTGGCATTGAAGGCGAGTTCATTTTCTAGATGATTCAGTGCTCTAGGGATGAAAATGAGTTCATATTTTTCGAAAGTTTTTAATAGGTCAAGGGCAGCATTTCGATATTCACTAAGCCTTGGGTTCTTGCCTGATTATTCTCCTTTCATTTGTTTGATGATAAGTTCAGAATCCCCTAAAATAGATATCTTTTTGGCCTCTAATTCTTTAAGCAGTTGTAAGCCTAGGAGAAGTGCTTCATACTCAGCAATATTTTTAGTGCATGGGAAGTCTAACTTGTATGAAAAACTCTGATTTGTGTTTTGAATCCAGACACCTGCCCCTGCACTGGTTTTATTACAGGATCCATCGAAGTTTATTGTCCAAAGTATATTTGACTCATTTGCATTTTCTTGTTGCTGTTGATTGTCAATGTTTTGAAGTTGATTCGAGGTAAGATCGAATTGTTCTGGTGAACTGATTTGGTCCATATTTTCTTTACCTTGTTGAGTAATTTCATCTTCGTTACACAAGATAAAGGAATCTAAACTTGATTGAATAGAATATATTGGAGTGTTGTTTGGTTTGTCCATGTTACTCACCATGTACTTCATGTGGGATTCTCTGTATAGTCTTCTTTTTTGGTTAAAAACAGGGATGGTGGCATAAGACATATCCATTTGAAGGCTTCCCTGAAGTTTGGCTCCCCATGATCTTGATAAGAGCATGCCATACTTAGGGGGAATGTCAGCTACAACTACATCCATTACTAGATTCTTGGCGGGGATCTGAGCTAAGTTAACACATAAATCTTTGATTAAACCCAAACATTTGACTTTGCTTGAGTCAAAAGAATACAAATATTTGTATGGTTTAGTAATTTCTAAGCCTAAGCTTTCCATTACTACCTTGGGCATTAGATTGTGTGAAGCTCCAGAATCTAACATGGCATTGTGTAAAATTTTATCGTGTATGTTCAAACTAACATAGAAGGGAGGGACTGGTCCTTCTTGATATTTTCCTTCAACCTTTGGGCCAAACAACAGCTCAGGTTTGTCATCTGTCAAGTTTAAGGTGTCAGTATCACTTCCTAAGTTTAAGCTTTCAAAACTTGGTTTTTGTACACTTCTTGGGTTACTAGTTTAGCTAGGGGGATGGTGATTTTTATCTTGGAAATCTCTCCTTCAAGGCTGAAAGGAATAATTGACTTGTTAATATTTACATCTGTTTTTTCAATTGAATTCTTTTCAGCAGCTTTGATTTGCTGAACCTTGTTTGGACTAGCGATAGGAATAGTTTTATTAGGACCACTAGCTGAAGTGCTAGGGGTACTCTGTTCGACATCTAGCCGGATTGCCTTGTCTTTGTTTAAATCTGGTATTTTGGCCGAAATGTTGGTCTTTTCTGCTGTCTTTTTGGGTTGGTTTTCTGCGTTTTTCTTGACAACAGTGCTAGTATTCTTATCTTTTGAATTTTCTATACTTCCCTTGCTCATAAGATCATACTGTTTGTGTACCTCCATGATTTCATTTTCAAAATCTAATCTATAGTCATCAGAATCTTCATAGGTGTTTTTATTTTGATCATCCGAGAAGAAACCTTGTTCCTCCTCAGTGAGGAAAAAATCATCCCCACTGTCTGATCCAACCAAGTTTACATGTGATTCTTCCAACCTTTCCAACTCCCTGTCTTCCTCATATTAATCTACATAATTCTGTTGAAAGGGAGGTCTTATTTGTTGGTCACTTTCTTTTTGCTTATCTTGATTGCTATCTTTTCTATAATTCTGATTTCTATTTCTGTTTTGATTGTTTTGAAGTGCAGCCTGGTTTTTATTTGCTTGTTCTTTCTTAATTATGCTCATATCCTTCATCATCTCTTCCATCATCCTCTCCATTTTTGAGCTTGAAGTAGAAGGAGGGAATTCCTCTCTAAAAGATACTCTCTTTTCAGTTTTCATTCTTGCTCTTTTTTCTATTAAGTTGACTTCCACAGAAAGAGCACCCCTTTGCATATCTTCGAGAGTTGCAAAATCTCTTTCTCTTAGTGAATAAGTCATGTCAGAGTCAAATCCTTCAGGAAACTTGTTTAAGGCTGAGCCTTGTGGAGGTTTTAGTTCTGGGGAAAGTGCATTATATACACTGTTAAATCTGGTACAATAGGCTTGTACACTTTCCCCAGGGTTCCTACGGAGATTGTTGTAATCAGCAAGGACTTGGAGAGGATTCTTCTTTACTTCCCATTTGTTCAAGAATGTTTGATGGAAGCCTTGGAGATCATTAATAGTACGGGGGGCTAAACCTTTAAACCATTTTCTTACCTCTCCCCCCAAACTTTGAGCAAATAGTCTAAGTTTGACAGAATCATCATCAATTTCATTTCTGTCAAAATAGTCATCCATTTTATCCACATGTTGTGATGCAGTTACGACATTGCTAGCATCATATAATGGAATTTTGGACTGATAGTCCTGTGGAAGGTTGACTAATGGTACAAGAAGGACTAAGGGAGCATACCATGCGGCCATGATATGTGGTGGGGGCGGATTAACAAGCGGTGGATTGACAAGAGGAGGAGTGGGCTGAAATGAGGTGGTTTGAAAAATGGATGAAGGGTGGACAGTAGCGGATGGAACAACAGTAGATTGTTGAGCTGATCTTGGATGAGAGACACCTAGGTTATGAAGGAAGTGTAAATCAGGAGGTTTTTTTTCTCTACTACCAGGATGTTCACTTGTCTTAGGAGATGAAAGTGAAGACTCAAAGTCTAGCTGATCTAAATCACCAAATGACCTAGTTCTAAAAGGATTCAATAAGTCAGTTTGTGATTGTTGTAGAGCTAGAAGATTTTCAGGGACTGAATTGGCTCTTAAGTGTGATCTAAAAACATTTGAAGATTCTATCTTAGGAGACTTCCTAAGGATTCTTTCTAGGTTATCAACTATCTCAGGTGGATCAGGGTCAGGATGGGCTCTAGTGTGGATCTTTCTAGGAGCCACTATGGTTTGTTTTTTAGACCCAAATAACAAGAAAAGTTCAACCAAGTATGAAAATCTTTGAGAGGTTAACTGATATGTTTACACAAATTTTAATCCTACAATCCTCTAACTGGATTTGAATGATATTATAATGATAAGGGTTCTTCCCAGTGGAGTCTTAAGGTCTATTCAGGATCGTGGAGTAAAGTTTAGAATGTTTTCTAAGAGGTACACTGTCCACCACAGTGTTTGTGAAATATCCTTTTGCAAGGATATTATGAAACACAACAAACTCTAACCAGAGATTGACTGGGAGGGCATTCACCAGATATTTCACCTCAAAAAGAGGATGAGATCTAGAGGCTACCTGGCCCTTTCCAGACTCTGTCTAAGAGTATAAGGTAAAACACAACAAAAGGTAAGTGATATATAAGAATGAGTGTTTTACTACAAAGTGGAAGTTTTTAGCTCGTGAGGAGGTAAAAGGTTTTATGGTCCACTACCATGTTTATTATGAAGCCAAACTTGAAATGTTTTTGGGTTTTTCTGAGTTATTTTGGTTTTATAGGTTAAGAGAGTGTTCTAAGTCTGATTTTTCACTTAGCTAAGGTGTTCAAACAAACAGAGTTGCTCTTATGGCTTGGTAACTGGTTCCTTCAAGGTTTGGTAAGGCTAAAAAGGAATCCTAAGGGTTACTTAGTTTGTCACTGATTCAATTAAGTCCTACCATGATTACCATTTGTTAGGTAGTGCTTGAAGAAAGTTACTTATGTTATATTGGACCTAAAAAGTTTGAGGAAGGGTTTTCAAACCTCTAATTCTCAGTATGTCCCACCGTGATTTCCATTATGTTGGTGTCCTGTGTTTTGATAGTTTGGAAAATCAAAAGACAAGGCAAAATCATAACCAATCTTTAGAGTTCCAGGATCTAGTCCTCCTGTTCTCCGAGAGGGATCTCTCAAATATTTTTTTGCAAAGGTTTATCTTGTGTTCTTTGAGTATGGATTTTAGACTAGTTATTAAGTGCAGATGTTTGTTTGGTTGGATTGAGTTGACACAACAGAACATGAAAGGTCTAGGAAAGATAGACAGAAAGAGGAAATATCTAGTTCATTAGGCAATGGAGTCAAAATGAGGTCATGAAAAACTCATCAATGGATATGGGATATCAAAGGGAAAATCTAACTTGGCCACAGGATCCTTTTGTTTTTGCAGTGAGATGGACATTAATGATTTGGAAAGAGAATTTTAATTCTCAACAAAGGGAACTTGAAAACATAACTTAACAATAAAGAGATATTTGATAGAGAGGGCTAACCATAAATTCTACCAAACATTCTTTAAGAAAATAATGACTTCAAGATAAATTTTAAAATGAAATCTAAGATTCGGGGAACTCCCTATTTCCTCAAAGATTTTATTTTAAAGGACTTAGAAAACATAAAAGTTTCACTGATAGTTGCATTCATAGAAGAGGGAACACCTAAATAACATCTATGCTTACAACTATAAAGACCTTCAAAATAACTGTTCAAGCAATGGGAAAGGGCAAGATCAAAACCGACCTCTTAGATTAACTTAAAACAATGGTACTTCAAAGGGAGACTTCAATAATAGCTTTCAAGTGATAGAAGACACGCAGGGAAAACCATAAATCATGCTGAAACCAACTATTTGAGCTATTGTAGAAATAAACAAGCATGAAGACTAAAGAGAAAGTTTAAAGCCTCTAAAACACTTCAGCAGCAGAAAACATTAAACAATGAAGGGTGAACAAGTCTAAGGTGCTTCCAAGAGTCATTTCTTAGCCTAAAAATTTCAGCCTACTGTAGCAAGAATTATGGAACATAATGAAAACAGGGGAAAAAACGTAGAACAGTTCAGAATACTTCACCAACAGCCAAGCTCATGGATCCAATAATAGAGCCTTCTCAGGAACAAGCATGCAATAACATCATCAAGACATCCAGGACTTCAATTTATTTTTCAATTTCAACAGACTTGTATATTTATTTCAGATATTTTCAATGTTACAACTTGTAATCAAACAACAACCAACACTCACTCATCTTCTGCTGTAGTATATATAGAAGGATGAGGAGGTGAGATCTGATAAAAGATCTCAATTACAATTAATAAAGAATTAAATGGCTCATTGACCTTCGAGGGGCTCAATGAGGAGACTTACATACATATCCTCTATATTAAATGATTTACATAATGATTTCAAGCTTGGTATGAGTTTTTTTGACCTTTGAGGCACTGTGTGGCGTCGAAGTAACTCTGCAGATATTGTTTGCATTGAAGTTCCTGGCAGAAATGACTTCTTCGGCTGTGTCGAGGAAAAATATATGATCCTGATCAATAAATTCAGCTCCTGATTGAATACTTTAAGGCACAGGTGGTGTCGTGGTAGCTCGAGGAATCAATTTGCCTCAATTTGTGGCGGTGGAGGGTTTCCTGTCGGTGAAACCCTTTAGATTTATTTTGAACTCTGTTTTAACCCGGGGATTAGGTTTATAATGATCATTTTGGGCCATAATCCTCGTAAACAGTCCATTAAACCTCTACTCTGATAATTTCCTGGTCTTTAGCGCTTGATACTCTTTTTCTGTGCTTAATCCATGTTTTCTTGCTGTTGCGCAGGGCTGCACAGGGTCTGTAATGCATCAATGGTTCATGAAACATTGATAAATGTGAAATTTTAAAGCCGGTGGTCGATTTCCTTTGGTAAATCGAAAGCAAGAGAGTCGTCACCCTCTTCTTTCGAATTTTCTTCGTTCATAGTGAAAAACCTTCGAAAACCTGCAAAATACAAACAAAACGTTATAAAAATCTTGCTTTTATTGGCTTTACTGCATTGGAATGCGCAGAGGAAGTGTGGCCATTGGATGGCATCATCGAACAGTTGAGATTTGATCAGGAGATATCATAGAACGAGTGAAAGAAAGATTAAGTCCGAGCCGTCGATCTGCAGAGATCGACGGTCGAAATTGAAGAGGGTGGTCAGAGGAGAAGGAGATTGCTCCATAATTTGCACGGGCGGGTTTTTAATAAAATTTATAAAACGACGGGTTCTATAAAAATCAAAGGTTTTATATGTTCCGACGGGGAAATATAATTTTTAAAATGGATAAGCGCCCGAGGGTCTTGGCACCTGGTCCTGGCGCCCGAGTGTATGGACGGAAAGGGCCAAAAAACTTAAGCTCGAGGGGCTCAAGTCCAATGCATAAAAATATGTATTTTTCATGGTTTTTCAACGTTTTTTCAAAGGAGATGAAGGTTCCGATAAGGCTAAGAAGGGGTCTTAGACCTTATAAAATGGAATTTATGAAACGGAAAGGGGATAAATCATGAAATTATAAGATTTCCATGGGAGATGGAGGGATAGAAAAAATGAGGTTAGCTTTGGAAGAAAGGAAGGGGAAAATGATGTTTGTAGCAGTATTTGACTTTGGATTTTTTTAGGATTTCAGAGGTTTTTAGGATGTAAACATCAATGTGGGATCTGGACAGAGGTGTTGAGCTCCAAGACTGTTCTTTCTTCCACCGCATTCCACTCCATTTATTTTGTCCATTACTAATCACAGGCTCAAATGATCAATGAAATTAGTTAAAATTTCTTTAAGAATGAATATCATGACTAACTTGCTATGTTTTTATGATTTTGTCATTGTAGTACTGTTCGAACTAGATCTAGCTACAGAATGCAGACATTCTGTAGCTAGTGGCCGATTCTGCAGCTGTTTTTATGTCTACGCATGTTCCAGGTGTCATCTTGGAGAAAAACACATATGGGTGTACTCCACATCATGCCCTCATCATTTGTTGCTCTCCACGAAGCTTGAACGGAATTCTGTAGGCGGTTATGTACGTGGGAACTCAAACTAGGAGAGAGACTCTTAATAGGACAAGAACAGTCCAGATGTCCTTAATTCTATTACGTGACCACCATCAGAGTCCTAGTTTGGTTTTTATTTGGAAAGAAAATTATCCCTAAGTTATCTCAAGACAGTTATGTAATTTTGATTATAAATATGGCTTGGGAGACCGAGGGACAAGGTTAGATTTTGTGTTTTACTGCTAGATTTCTGAAGTATGAAAACACTCTGTTTTGAAGAAATTTCTCGCTTAATGCAAGAAGTATCATTTCCTTGGAAGCGTTAAGTAAACCTTGAAGTATATTTCGTGCTACTCCGATGGTAGAGGGCCCCTGCCTCCTGAGCAGCCTTGTTTATACGGTTTAGATAAGTATTTTAGTCTCGTTTTCATTTCTAGCTTAGGCAAGTTTTTGAAGTTTATGTTCATACTTGTTTACATTAATTATCACAGCTAGACTTACTCTAATAAACTCTTCCAAAATATCATTACGATGAATAAGGCATAGCTGTGGTATTGTAGGTTTTTGGTTGCATTTCCTTTCGTTAATTATCACAGTTAGACTTACTCTAATAAACTCTTCCAAAATATCATCATGATGACTAAGGCATAACTGTGGTATTGTAGGTTTTAGTTGCTTGTTTACACTAAGTGTCACAGCCGGTCTTACTCTTACAAACTCTTCCAAAATACCATTAACAACGAATAAGAAATAGCTGTGGTGTCTTAGATTCTAGTTGTATTTTCTTTCAGTCTTATGTTTATGATCAATTGCATTGAATAATACAGCCATACTTGTTTTACAAACTCTTCCAAAATATCATTCATATTGAACGATATGGATTGTAGAATTCCATAGACTAATTGCATGTTAATTTAGTTACAACACTCCGGAGGTAGAATGCATTTAGTTCAGCTCTGTCACTACAATTCAAGTTTGATAATGGCATTGTAATTTAACACTGTTCACTGTACTTCAAGTAGACTAGTGGCACTCTAGTTTAGTTTTAGCTCACTGTATTAGCACTCCAATTTAGTTGTTATCCATTGCATTTTTAAATTGTATTAGTTGTTAAATTTAAATACCACGGTCTTCATTATTTACAAAACTTCTTTTGTTCCAACCTCATATTAATACATAATCATTTGGACAGAAGTTAGTATCAGTCTAAGACCTGGAGTATTTTGCAACCTTTTTACCACTTCACAAATAAGCCTTTTCTCAAAGACTATTTTAAAAAGAAAGCTATAACTTTTGAGTGAGGCCTAGTGGTGCTAGATTGAGTTGCAGAACAGAATTAGAAGCTAGTTTAGAGTAGAAATCTTATTATGCTACAAATTTTATTTTCCAAATATGTTCCAATAAACCTTTAACCATGGATGAGATGTTGTAACATTGTAAGTTGATTATTTGATTGTTTAGTTAGGAGAACTTCATTTACACTTAACTTGTTCATTTCCCAAGCTCTTCCAACACATCTTTAATGAATGAATTGGATAATTTTAAGCTCATGTTGTGATTTATTTCCTTGAAGTCATTATCAAGCTTTGCATTTTTTGTTTTCTAGCCATAGTTTAGGCTATGTTCTGTTTTAGTATTTGCATTTGTTATTTGCCATCCATAGTTTAGGCCAATAGCTTCTTTTCACCAGCATTTAGTTCTTTCCCTTTTCAAACATAAAACAATAAAACCAAAAACATCAGAAAACACTAAACACAACGTAGTGAGAAACAAATACCTAGGCACATATAGTGCACCACACTTCATCATTTTACCAACCCTGGTTGACAATTAATGAACTCAATTTAGGAACACGAGGTTGAGCACAAACATTTTGGCGTCGTTGCCGGGGAAGTGTAACTAGGTAGCCTTGTTTCTTAACTCCCAAAAATAATGATATGCGTAGAGAGAGAGACTCAAGGGGTAGATTCATAAGAAACAGAAGTTTGATTCCTAGAACACCGCTTGTTTCATCAAGACCTAGAGCCAACACACCTCCAACTTAGACCCACATTCCATCCTTTACTGATCCTAGACTTCCAGAGGACTTAAGATTAGATATTCCATTAGAAAGACCTCCCACTTCCACAAAAGAATCAACTATGGCAGAAGAAGGGGGAGGAGGAGTCTTTAATGGAGAACACACATTATTTGGAGGCGGTAGAGGTAGAGGTAGAGGTGCAGAAGGAGAAGGAGGTAGAGGAAGAGGAAGAAGAGAAATGGGAAGCTCTTTTGGGTTTCCTATAGTAGATGAAGAAACCAATACAACCATGAAAAACATTTCACCCTCTGTCCTTCCAAACTTCTATGGACTTAAAACTGAAGATCCTGAAACCTTCCTATTTGAATTTGAAGTCTTGTGTAGAACTTATGACTACTTACAAGATGCTCAAAAACTTAAACTATTTCCTTCAACATTGAAAGGAGCAGCATTGAAGTGGTTTATGAGTTTGATCAACAGTTCTATTAGGACATGGGAAGACATGAAACAAGCATTTCTAGAGAGGTATTTGGATTATTGTATGCCAGTTAATCATAAGGAGGAAGTGTTCAAAATGATACAAAAAGAGGATGAAAACTTGGAAGATTTGCTGGAGAGATTTCATTACAACATCAAAAGAGCAAAAATGGAGAACTTAGATCAAGACACCTTAAAAGCTCTCTTGTTGAAAACAATTAGGGATGAATGGTTGGATATCCTTAGCATGATGGGAAAAGGAGATATATCTCAGCTCACATTACTTGAAATATCTGAGTTATGTATTAACCTTTCAAGAGGGAAATCCAAAATTGTAAAAGGCCCAAGAGACCCTGCTCTTGCAAGGGCAAGTAAGTCTGCTTCTGGGACAGTAAGTAGGGTAGAAATAAGACATATGCTTGATGAATTCAAATCTGACATTTTAGGGAGTCTTAGTGAACTAATAGACACCCTTAAGTTACAAAACAAGCAAAAAGCTGAATCTGATGCCTTAGCAATCTTTTGTCCGTATGTAGAAAGAAGCATGCCTTGAGAGAGTGTCCTTGATGCAAAAGTCGTAGCGACCGTGTCATTTGTTCGGGAAACATGAGACCAAGAGTCTCACTGTCTTAAAGTCGTTCTTCAAGAGGAAACTTTCACAAGTCTCCACAGACCTCTCAATTTTGTTTCTAGTGCCTTGGCAAGGACCTCAAACACAAGGATTTTATGATCAAATGTATAATCAACCCCCACCAAACTGGAATTCTTGGCAGCAACCTTGTCTCCAATTTCAAAATCAATCTCAAGTTTGGGCACAAGGAGCACAAAATCCCTATGGAAGATACTCCCAGTACTATCAATATCCACCATCCTATCCACCATACCCACATTTTTCTCCTCAAAATCCTCAACAGAATCCTCAAAATCCACAACATCAAAATCAACCACTTCCATTACCATTTCCTCAGAAATAAAATCAGTTTCCTGCTCAACCCATACCAAACCCCAACAATAAAAATCCTCAGAATACATACATGATAGAAGGCCAACAGTTTCCAACTTATTTAATTACTCCTCTAGACCTTAGTGATTTTCAACTTAGGTCTGGAAGAATACTTGAAAAGAGGAAACCTTCTGTGATTATACAAGAACAAGACAACTCTGAGGAAGACTCTCTACGGGAAAATAAAAGTCCTGAAGAAGACACATATTTTCAGGACCCAAACATTGAAAAATCAAAACAAAAAGAACCAATAATTTCAACTCCTACATTAGAGAAACCATCAACATCCACTCCTACACCTCCCTTTCCATAAATATTACAAATTGATAGAGGTGTAGAAAAACAAATTATGGTGCCTAATTATGATTTCCTAGATGAGCTAAGAAATGTCTGTATTAAGATTCCATTATTACAAGCTATCAAGGAAATTCCCATTTTAGCAAAGACAATAAAGGAGTTGAGCATGAAGAAAACAAGAAGAAGAATAAGAGAGACAAACAAAATTCAACTGGCAGGAAAAATAGCAGATATCATGATGGGTAAGATTACTATTCCAAAGTATCTAGACCCAGGAAATCTAGTTGTTAAAATTCACATCAATGGAATTGAGATCCAAAACACACTCATTGATTTAGGAGCAGCAATCAATATCATGAGTAGACAAATCATGGATAAACTGAAACTTCCTAATCTTCTCTTTACACCCACATTATTACAATTAGCAAACAGATCTGTGATCAAACCTGATGGGGTAATAGAAGACATTCCAGTGTCCCTAGATTCTTGGGAGTACCCTGTGGATTTCATGATCCTAACTCCTAAGAATAATCTAGGAGGGCATCCAATTAAATTAGGAAGACCTTGGTTAGCTACAGCTGATGCTTTCATTAGTTGTAGATCTGGTGATATGTACATCTCTGATGGTAGTTCAACTAATAAATTCACTTTGTATCCTCCAGCAAGGACAATTACAGATTTAGATGATACTCAATGGATAGAGGATGAAGAAGACTTACAACCTCTCTTCACAGTTTCATAAATTAGTGAAGATAGTCAAATTCTGAATACTTTAGAAAACTTTGAATCCTCCTCGGAACATAAACATGAACAATTTCAAGAAGAATCCAACATTGAATTTTTGTCATCAAGGCAGATTTCTCTCTATTCCATGGATAAATTTGGCAGCTCTACAATTGAGATATTTCCAGGAAAAATTTTAAACATAAACAAGAACCTAGAAAAATCTCAACAAGAAGAGCTAGTCAAAATTTTACAGAGACATTCCTCTGCATATGCATGGGAGTACACTGATATGAAAGGGATAAGCCCTAAGACTTGCACTCATCACATCTACATAGAGGAAAATTGTAAACCAATCAAACAACCTCAAAGACGGATGAATCCAAATCTTAGGGAGATTGTTAAAGAAGAATTGCAGAAATTGTTGAATGTCAACTTTATCTATCCTATTTCAGATAGTCAGTGCGTCTCTCATTTGGTAATTGTGCCAAAGAAAAATGGTAAATGGAGGGTATGTATTGACTACCGAGAATTAAACAAAGCTACTCTTAAAGATCATTTTCCCCTACCTTTCATAGATCAGGTGTTAGATACCTTAGCTGGCAAAAAGTACTTCTCATTTCTAGATGGGTTTAGTGGTTATAATCAAATTCAAGTAGCACTTGAGGACCAAGAAAAAACCACATTTACCTATCCTTGGGGTACCTATGCTTACCGAGTATTTCCATTTGGATTATGCAATGCACCTGCAACATTCCAAAGGGCAGTATTAGGAATTTTTTCAGATCTAATACATGATTGTGTAGAGGTATATATGGATGATTTCACAGTTTATGGAAACACATTTGAAGAAGCCTTAGCAAACTTGCAAAAAGTCTTAAAAAGATGTAAAGAAGCAAATCTTTCACTTAGTCATGAGAAGTGTTTTATGATGTTTACTGAAGGAATTGTTTTAGGACATCACATTTCAGGGGATGGGATTAGAGTTGATGAGTCAAAAGTTGAAGTCATCTATAACTTATCTATTCCAAGTTGTCAAAAATATGTTAGGAGTTTTCTTGGATTTACAGGGTATTATCGAAGATTTATAGAAAACTTCACTAAGATAGCATCTCCACTCTTCAAATTACTTACCAAAGACTGTGAATTCAATTGGAATTCTGATTGCCAGTTAGCCTTTGAGACCCTGAAAACAAAAAATTATGAAGCACCTATTTTAAGGGGACCTAACTGGAAGTTACCTTTTCATATTTCAACAGATGCCTCAGATATAGCTCTAGGAGCAGTATTGGGACAAAAAGACCCGATTCCTTATGCCATCTACTATACCAGTAAAAATTTGACTCATGCAGAGTTAAACTATACTGTAACTGAAAAAGAGTTTTTAGCTATTGTTCATGCCATAAACAAATTCAGACACTATATAACAGGCTATGAAACTTTTGTTCACACTGATCATTCTGCAATTAGATACTTAATGAACAAATCAATTACTAATGGAAGAGTCATAAGATGGTTATTGCTCTTACAAGAATTCAACATTACCATTCTAGATAGGCCTGGAAAACAAAACACAGTAGCTGATTTCCTATCTAGACTCCAAAATATCAAAGATGACACTCCAGTTGAAGATCAATTTCCCGATGAATATCTTTTTGCAATTTCTACTCAAACTCCATGGTTTGCTGATATTGCTAATTATTTAGTTTCAGGAAAATTTCCTTCAATAATGAATGCAAGGGATAAAAGAAAAATCATTCATGATAGTGCAAAATATTCATGGGTTGCTAATGAGTTGTACAAGATAGGTCCAGATTTGATCATTAGAAGGTGTGTTCGTGAAGATGAGATGCCTGAGATTCTCAAAGCATGTCATGATGAACCTTGTGGCGGACACTTTGCTGATAAGAGGACAGCCTATAAGATCCTTAATTTAGGATATTATTGGCCATCCTTATTTAAATATGCTAAAGAGTATGTCAAAAGGTGTGACAGTTGCCAAAGGGTAGGGAAACCTTCTCCTTCAGGTGAGATGCCATTACAACCTCATGTACATATTGAACCTTTTGAAAAATGGGCTTTGGATTTTGTAGGACCTATTAGTCCTCCATCAAGACAAAAGAGATATATATTAGTTTGCACTGATTATGTTACCAAATGGGTAGAGGCCAAGCCATTACTTTTTGCTACTGAAGCATCTGTAGTTAATTTTCTTTTTGAGGATATTTTTACTCGCTTTGGTGTCCCAAGGGAAATTGTTACAGATCAAGGAGCTCAATTCACATCAAGGCTAGTGGAACAAATGATGGAGAGGTACAAAATCAGACACAGAAAATCTACTCCCTATCATCCACAAGCAAATGGTCAAGTGGAATCTACTAATAAGGTTATTGAAGGGATCCTAACAAATACTGTCCATTTACATAGAAGAGATTGGGTAGATAGGCTTCCTGAAGCCTTGTGGGCCTATAGAACTACATGGAGAAGCACAACAGGCCATACTCCTTATGAACTTGTTTATGGAAAGCAAGTTTTGTTTCCCATAGAGTTCGAGATTCAAACTTTCAAAATGGCAGTTCAGCTAGGACTTGATCTATCAGAGGCACAAAAACACGGATTGGAGTAGATTAATGAATTGGATGAGATCAGACAAGATGCAGTTCAGAAAACAAGTATATTCCAACAGAAAAGGACTAGATGGCATGACAAGTACATCAAGGAGAAGAAGTTCAAAGAAGGTGACTGGGCTCTCTTGTTTGATTCAAAGTTCAAGGATTTTCAAGGTAAATTTCAAACACATTGGCTTGGGCCATATGAAATTATAAGAATTTTTGACAATGGAGCAATAAAAATCAAGACAATAGATGAAGAAGAGGTTACTTTTCTTGTGAATGGTCATAGATTGAAGCTGTATCACAAACCACTCTCAAGAGAAGAATTTGTCAAGAAGTTCCAGGAAAACAGTGATGTGAAGTTAATGAAGAAGAATCTTTCTTCTTCATCAACTTAATTGAATTTTCTGAAGTCAGATATATTGAAAAAAAATAAAATTAAAATTTTAAAAAACAATAAAAAAAAATTTTAAAAAAATAAAAGTATAAACATGAAAACCAATCACTGATTGGCATGTTTATACAGAAAAGATAGAGTGAAAATCAGAATTTTTCTGACACTCTAACTTTTCCATTTTGTTTTTTTTCTACAAGCAGCTGTTACAAAATCATAAGTGCAGATTCATTTCACTTATGGTCCATCTCATTTCATTCATTCATCCATACTACATTTCACTTCATTCATTCATACTTCACTTCATTCCATATTTCATTCATTTCATTCCATACTTCATCCACCTCATTTCAATTCCATATTTTTAAAGTTTGATGTTTTTTTTCTGTAATTAAATAATACATATCATGAATTGCAGCCCACTTCTCATACTTCACTCCATTTCACAAGTTGTGATCCATTCCACTCCATTATTCATTTCATTCATACTCCATCCTACCATATTTCATTATTTCATTTCATACAACCTTTCATCATTCCAGCTTCAAACCATATTTCAAGTTCTCTACAGGTACATTCTGCAATCAATCAGACATTCTGCAGCCAGTCGGACATTCTGCAGCCAGACAGACATTCTGCAGCCAAAGAGCCTGAAAGCACTATCTAGTAATCATTTATCTGCAACAAAATGATCCTGCATATCCAAGAACAAGAAAATTCAAGGGAGTTATGAAGACTCAAAAAGTAATGATTTTCAGGGGAAAACAAAGCATATGAAGATCACAAGAAAATCAAAGCAAAGGCAAAGGTATGAAATTATTATGGTGACATATCATGAAGAATTTTAGCATAGTTCAGTTATATATTATTCAAAAAGTTTTTTTAATTAATTTTGTTGATCATGCCTAACAAACCTCCTGCAAAAAATTTGGATAAAACTCCTTCTATTCCGCCATTTCAAAACCCATATCCGATCATCATTTCAAAATCTAAACGGTTAAAGTGTTGAAGTGATTGGATTAGTCACGTCACTAAGCATTTAATGATGATTTTTGAATTTGTTACAAAATCTCTCCGCGGTCTTTTCTGCAGAGATATCTTTCAACTCATATACATCATCCTCACCTCATCATATTCATTCCAAAATCACTCCATATCATTCTTCCCGTAGCCAAATTTTAACCATTTCGGTTTGTGAGACAGAGGCACCTTTGTAACAACCATTGTCACCGTGAACAGAGAAAACATTTGTGGAGCAAAAACAACTTGTTAACGACCATTCTCACCGTGAGCAGAATACTAGTGAATTGAGGATTGAAAAAGAGTTATGAGTCTCATCGTGAGAACTGAACCAGTTGGCACTAAGTACTTGGAAGGCTATCCCCAAATCAGAGAAATCTTACAACAAGAAGGATGGTTGCAATTCCTTGAAAAATTTAGTGGCTTCCACAAAGAGGTTACTAAAACTTTTGCAAGATCTTTTAATGGAGCCGAGGTTGAAGTTGGAGATATTAAATTCACTGTCACAGAGGCTTTTATTGCAGAATCAACAGGATTGCCTAGACAAGGAGAAAGGTGGTTTAAGAACAGAGAATTCCATAACAAAGCATGGAAGCAGATACTCAAATCACCAGGTATGGATGTCACTGTTTTTAAAAAGGGTATCCCTAGCTCTGCATTAAAGAACAAATGGAGTAGCATGTTGCTTATCTTGCAAAAATTCATCACTTGTGAAGGTAGATATGGTACTTTCTATGTTTACCATATTCGATTGATAATGCATTTCCTAGAAGAAGAACTTAATTTGCTCTTTTTCTTGCTTCAAAGTTTAAAGAAAATGGCTTCAAGTGTTCAAAAGAGAATTCAATTTCTGGAGACAACCTTATACCACCATGGTTTAGTCAAGATTTTAATTGAACATCATTTAGCAAAAATGAGAGATACTTGGGATAACTTCTTGTTGAGAAATCACTTTGAGGAACCAAAGGTACCTCCACCTGAAGATAAACCTACAAAAAGAAGCAGAAAATGGAAATCCTCCAAAACTGAAACTGGTAAAACAATACAAGAAAGCAGTGAAGAAATGATTTCTGAAAAATTAGTTCAGATTAAGAAGCAGCTTAAGAAAGAGAGGATCATAAGAAAATTTGCTAGAGAAAAAGGAGAAGGGCCATCTCAACCAAGGAGGAGCCACAGACTGAGGGGGATAATAAAGAAAACAAAAGTTAAACAAACTGGATTCATAAACATAGAAGACGAAGAAACACCTACTGAGCAGAATTTTGACGAGGAAGCTCCTGAAATAGACCCTGCACAGCAAGAAATTTACAACTATGTTGAGTCATTGGAGAGGAGCTTCAGAAAGTAGAGACAGAACCCCTAGCCCACCAAAGTCTGAAATTGATATGCTAAGAAGAGATAGGTATGAGTTAGAAGTACTCAATAGGCATATCAAGAATGAGAATGAAATTCTGAGAGAGCAGGTTAAACTGAAAACTGATATGAATTCAACTCTGTCTCTACAAATGCAAAAGTTGTATAAGGCCAGTGAAAAATTGAAGAAGAGAAATAAAAAGTTAACCAGGGCACTTACCAATTTAAGGTTCAAGTTAGTCATCAGGAAGCCCAGAAGGCCTTTTACTGCCAGGAAAAGCAGAAGAAGAGGGTTGGATGTTCTTGCAGAGGTCTCAGAGTTCTTGGAATAGTTGCATGAGGACATGCAAGAATCTAGCAGTGGGGGTATGTTGAGCTCCAAGACTGTTCTTTCTTCCACCACATTCCACTCCATTTCTTTTGTCCATTACTAATCACAGGCTCAAATGATCAATGAAATTAGTTAAAATTTCTTTAAGAATGAATATCATGACTAACTTGCTATTTTTTTATGATTTTGTCATTGTAGTACTGTTTGAACTAGATTTAGCTACAGAATGTAGACATTCTGTAGCTAGTGGCCGATTCTGCAGCTGTCTTTATGTCTACGCAGGTTCCAGGTGTCATCTTGGAGAAAAACACATATGGGTGTATTCCACATCATGCCCTCATCATTTGTTGCTCTCCACGAAGCTTGAACGGAATTCTGTAGGCGGTTATGTACGTGGGAACTCAAACTAGGAGAGAGACTCTTAATAGGACAAGAACAGTCCAGATGTCCTTAATTCTATTACGTGACCACCATCAGAGTCCTAGTTTGGTTTTTATTTGGAAAGAAAATTATCCCTAAGTTATCTCAAGACAGTTATGTAATTTTGATTATAAATATGGCTTGGGAGACCGAGGGACAAGGTTAGATTTTGTGTTTTACTGCTAGATTTCTGAAGTATGAAAACACTCTGTTTTGAAGAAATTTCTCTTTTAATGCAAGAAGTATCATTTCCTTGAAAGCGTTGAGTCAATATTGAAGTATATTTCGTGCTACTCCGATGGTAGAGGGCCCCTGCCTCCTGAGCAGCCTTGTTTATACAGTTTAGATAAGTATTTTAGTCTCGTTTTCATTTCCAGTTTAGGCAAGTTTCTGAAGTTTATGTTCATACTTGTTTACATTAATTATCACAGCTAGACTTACTCTAATAAACTCTTCAAAAATATCATTACGATGAATAAGGCATAGCTGTGGTATTGTAGGTTTTTGGTTGCATTTCCTTTCATTAATTATCACAGTTAGACTTACTCTAATAAACTCTTCCAAAATATCATCATGATGAATAAGGCATAACTGTGGTATTGTAGGTTTTAGTTGCTTGTTTACACTAAGTGTCACAGCCGGTCTTACTCTTACAAACTCTTCCAAAATATCATTAACAACGAATAAGAAATAGCTGTGGTGTCTTAGATTCTAGTTGTATTTGCTTTCAGTCTTATGTTTATGTTTAATTGTATTGAATAATACAACCATACTTATTTTCACAAAATCTTCCAAAATATCATTCATACTGAACAAGATGGGCTGTAGAATTCCTTAGGTTAGTTGCATGTTAATTTAGTTATAGCACTCCGGAGGTAGAATGCATTTAGTTCAGCTCTGTCACTACAATTCAAGTTTGATAATGGCATTGTAATTTAACACTGTTCACTGTACTTCAAGTAGACTAGTGGCACTCTAGTTTAGTTTTAGCTCACTGTATTAGCACTCCAATTTAGTTGTTATCCATTGCATTTTTAAATTGTATTAGTTGTTAAATTTAAATACCACGGTCTTCATTATTTACAAAACTTCTTTTGTTCCAACCTCATATTAATACATAATCATTTGGACAGAAGTTAGTATCAGTCTAAGACCTGGAGTATTTTGCAACCTTTTTACCACTTCACAAATAAGCCTTTTCTCAAAGACTATTTTAAAAAGAAAGCTATAACTTTTGAGTGAGGCCTAGTGGTGCTAGATTGAGTTGCAGAACAGAATTAGAAGCTAGTTTAGAGTAGAAATCTTATTATGCTACAAATTTTATTTTCCAAATATGTTCCAATAAACCTTTAACCATGGATGAGATGTTGTAACATTGTAAGTTGATTATTTGATTGTTTAGTTAGGAGAACTTCATTTACACTTAACTTGTTCATTTCCCAAGCTCTTCCAACACATCTTTAATGAATGAATTGGATAATTTTAAGCTCATGTTGTGATTTATTTCCTTGAAGTCATTATCAAGCTTTGCATTTTTTGTTTTCTAGCCATAGTTTAGGCTATGTTCTGTTTTAGTATTTGCATTTGTTATTTGCCATCCATAGTTTAGGCCAATAGCTTCTTTTCACCAGCATTTAGTTCTTTCCCTTTTCAAACATAAAACAATAAAACCAAAAACATCAGAAAACACTAAACACAACGTAGTGAGAAACAAATACCTAGGCACATATAGTGCACCACACTTCAGCAGTTTACCAACCCTGGTTGAAAATTAATGAACTCAATTTAGGAACACTAGGTTGAGCACAAACAAGAGGCATGAGGCCTTCAAGAGTCTTCAAGAGCCAACAGTTTTTTATAAGGAAAAATTGTTCCTTGAAGGCTCAAAACAAATTTAGCCACATTTGGTATAATCAAATTTTACAGGTGGCTAACAGCTCTGATAGAGATTTGAAAAAGTGTGTCTGCCTAAACATTAGACCAATCGCACAATGACTACCATTACCTACTGCCTCTATCATGTGATGGGAAATCCCACCTGTATCCCAACAGTAATCTGACCCTCATGTCCCTATGGTAATCCATGGACTCTTCTTAAATGTGGCCATGGATATATCCAGCTCCCTAGCCTGCTCCATAGGGTACTAGCTCAGTACCTCTCACCATCCAACCTCGAGAAAAGAATCAAATGCAAGAATCCCTGTACACATAATAGTCCCTCCATCATGCGAGTGCTGCACCTTATCAATGTATTCCTCAAGGGGGGTGCAATGACACTCCAATGTTCCATATAATTGCACCATTAAGGAATCCAACCGTTCCCCAATGTGGACCAACTTTTCCGCTGACTCGACACAAACCACTCTCATTCCCTCCAGCTCCTCATTCTATCACAGGATAACCTCTCATACTGGTGTGGCCCTCATCTTCAAAGCTAGAAGGTTGACCCGAAACTAATGGCATTGTTGTGTGCGACCATCATCCAATACCTTTGTATCTCCTAGCACCTCCTCAAGGGCTAGACCAAAGGATGGCTGCACACCCTCCTCCATAGATACTTCAATACACAAGGCATGCTCACTAGTCAGCTGCATGTGATTGTCATCTGATAATTCTGCCATAAACCAAAGGCCTTTGTACCTATCAGCTCCTCAACAATGGTGGAGTTTTCTTCCAACACATCATCAACCTGTGATGCACTACTATCATTAGAGAACTCAGTCACATTCTCAGATACCCCATCAATGAATACCTCAACAATGGGTAGTTTCTCATCAATGAGTGTATGCTCAGTTATCTCCTCCCAATTCTTTGTCGTACACTTTGATGACCCATCAAAAGTAGGTATAAAAATTATACCCATGGTACGTTGCAGATCATTTCCCTGTGTGTACCCTCTTCCTCTGTTGTGGCTGCAAGGTCTTCGATTTTCCTTAGTCTGGAAAAATTCCTAGAAAGTCAAAATTTCTTTGAATCTTTGAGACTGAGATTCATATTCCATAAAATAATCATTGAGAGCCTCGTGCTCTTGTGTTCCCCCAACCCCATTTCCTACTACTAGGAAGGTATGCATAATGGATCACTGTGAAGCTTGTTGCATTGTCGGTTGCTCATTCCAATGATGTGAATTACCAGAACTTTCTCCATTTTGCAACCCTCTTGGGGTTTCCCTTTGTCTCTCCACTCTCATATCCTTGATCTCTCTGGCGAGATCCTACATAGTTCTGAGGAGGAGGTTGCAAAACTCCTTCCTATAACCTTCTTCTGCCATTGTAGACTCCCTTTATCCTCCTCTAGTGGAACATAGTTTCCTTTGCCGGATGTGAACTCTAAAATAAGTTGAATGTAGTATTGCAATTGGAAGAATTTGAAAAACGGCCACCACAGCAAATCTAAGAAAATCATCTTTAGATAACCTTATTTTTATCTCAATCCAAATCGAATTTGGACAAAATTCTTAAATTGTTATAGAATTGGTCTGTTTTGCACAAAACCCATCTCTCATATTTTCTATATTTTTCTTCATTTGCCCGAAAAATCCAACGCAAAACCATCACTTTTTATCCCAACGAATTTCTTTGTTTTATGTTTTTGTATCTCTTACATAACATTCCATTTCTCTCAATCCAGACCGAATTTGGAAAAAAATTTCACAGGGAAACAGAATTGATCCGTTCTGCACAAAACTCATGTCTCGGATTTTCGAGATTCATCTTCATTTTCCCAAAACATCTAACGCAAAACTATCACTTTTTATTCCAACAAATTTATGTGTTCTCTATTTTTGTATCTCCTTGTCTGGTCCATAATGTATTCTCTATCTTCGGGTGTCATAAACTGGTTGTTCCACAGGCTGAGCTAAGTCTATGAGCTTTGATACCACTTTAATATTTAAAATGGGAAAAGACAGTAATACAAAACACAATAAACTAGAAACTACATCATTATGGGAATAAACTGAAAACACCATAAAAATAGACAGAACAACTGAGCCATTTTATTAATATGGAGGTGAAAAAAATACAACAATGCTTCAAATGAGATAGCACTCAAGCCGACAAAAGCGGGCTAGAATGGCCTCAAGCTCTCCCACTAAAAACATTGCTCTCTACTGTGCTACTGGAGCTCTCCCTTTGTGCTGCCCTGCTGGAAATGTTGTTACTGGGTGAATAGGACTGCGTATATGAGGATGCTCTGGCACTCAAAAAAATCTAGGATTTAGAATCCGAACTCTATGGAAAAAACCCACAATAACCCATAAAGGTTTCTAGATTGGTTGACCTCGGAAAATCACCCTCCTCGGGTTTACAATGAATAATTGTTGGGTATCCAGAACTATGGGCTGAACTGAAAGATAGAATATTTTCAAGTACTCCAAAGGCCAACTATTGAAGGGTTGATCTCTTCAATAGATTCCAAGCAGAAATGCTATGGAATTTCACCCTCTTCTGATGAACTCTGCTACTAGCTTGAATGTCAGATGATGAGATCAGCTCACATGGACAACAAGAATCCTCTCCTGATTAGGTACTCAAATTCCCTCGAGGATGAGGTTGGGATCTCTGCTCGAAGACACCCTCGTGCTAAATAGCATTTCAGACTCAGATAAACAGCTCAAGTCGTGAACGAAAAGAAAATAATAATAATCCATAATGATCTCCATGGATGCCCTCACCTTTTTCTTATACTTGTGGATCCCTCACACCCTTGGCCCCACACAATAATGATGGTACTCACATGGCCACTAACCTTCATTAGGACTGCATTGTCCTCCATTGTCTCCACTACCTCCATGACTACATTATTGATTTGGTCAAATTGACCCCATCCACATGCACTAACCCACATTCACACCAAGGAGTGGTTTATTCATCTTGACCCTATCTAGATGAATTGATACAGATTCACATTAAGAAGTGTTTTTATTCCTACCAAAGGGATATATGGGTCCCTCTACCCTCTTATTCATCCATTAATTAGGGAAGACAAAATTTAATATTCTAATTAGCTAAAAGATAAATTAGGATTATTACAGATGCACAAACTCATATTGGCTCTATTCGCACTGATAATGGAAAATAATATACTTCAAATGAATTTGAAAGCTATCTTCACCAACATGGGATTAAACATCAAACAATTTTGCCTTATAATCCCCAACAGAATGGTGTAGCTGAAAGAATGAACAAGACAATTTTAAATATGACACACTCCATGATGTTTTTCAAGAATATAAAATTGATGTTTTGGGCTGATGCAGTTCTATTTGTTTTTTATATAAAGAATAGGTGTCCTTCTAATGAAATTAGAAACAAGACTCCTTATGAATTGTGGCATGGCCACATTCCTTCGGTAAAGCATCTCAGGGTCTTCGGTTCCACATGTTCTACATTGATACCTAAGGAACAAATAAACAAACTTGGTGCAAGGAGTCATAAGTGTATCTTCTTGGGGTATTAAAATACCTCCAAAGCATATCATCTCTATGATTAAGTTAATAGTAAGTTTGTAGTATCTATTGATGTCATATTTCTTGAATATTCCAAGACTGACAATGTTGTTGAGCGGTGGCTTGATCACTTAGATAGATTCAGGCATTCAATGTCATTTCTAGAATTTGATAATCAGATTCCACATCTTGAAGGGGGGATTCCTATACTGAATCAATATTTGGAATCTTCTTTTGAAGCACTCTCTCCCCCACATGAAGATCTAGCCACAGATGACACTTTGAGTGATGTGATTGACATAATTGGGAGACTAAGTCTTCATTCAGCCCCAACTCGATAAACTGATCATCCCAGGCCATCTCAGAAAGGTCCTCCAAAATGGCTAACAAAGACACTTGAAAATGTTTGTCCTGATGAGGATGGAAATATAGGAACAAGAAGTTCCACGAGGCAAAATGGAGGTGATGTATATGATTCTGATTCACCTATTGATATGGAAGTTTCTTATAATTTTGAATTTAATTTGTCTATATATTTTGAACCAGCTTCCTTCAAAGAAGTCGCTTCTCATGATGAATGGAATGAAGCGATGCAGAAGGAATATGATGTCTTGATAAAGAATGGCACTTGGAATATGGTTGGTCATCCATTGGAAAATAAACCAATTGGTTGCAAGTGGGTCCACAAGAATAAGTACAAAGCTGATGGCTCACTTGAAAAACACAAAATCAGGCTTGTGGAAAAAGTTTTTGCACATAAATCAGGGGTGTATTATGAGGAGACTTTTTCCCCCACAACAAAATGGGCTACCATCTGGACACTCTTTTCCTTGGAAGATCAGAATGGTTGGAAAGTCCATCAGATGGATGTAAAAATTGCTTTCTTGAATTGAGATCTAAAGGAGAATGTTTTTATGTCCCAGCGAGAAGGATTTGTTGTGAAGGGACAAGAACACAAATATGAAAGCTTGCAAAATCCTTGTATGGCCTCAAGCAAGCACCGCGAGCTTGTTATGAGAAGTTAACTAAGCATCTTCTGAAACTTAACTTCAAACATTATGATCTTGATGATGAAACTTTTTTTGTCAAGAAAGTTGGAAAAACGGTTTTATATCTTATGGTGTAAGTAGATGATATTTTGATGACATGGAACAATGAGTGTTATATTGCATCCATAAAGAAGGAATTGATGAAATGTTTTGAAATGACTGATTTGGGCTATGTTCACTACTATCTTGGTATTGAACTAACTAGACATCCTAAGTTTATATTCCTCTCTGAGAAGAAGTACGTTGGAGATCTATTGAATAGCTTTGGCATGGTTGAGTGCAATCCTTTGACTACTCCAATGGAATAAAAATTGAAGCTCACATCCATTGAAGGAAAAGAATTTGAGGATTCAAAAAAGTATAGACAGCTTGTAGGAAGTCTCAACTACCTGACTACTACCATACTGGACATCTCATTTTTTGTTGGAATCCACTCTAGGCTTATGCAAAATCCTTGTGAGGGACATTGGTATGTTGCAAAAAGATTTCTAAAGTACTTGAAATGGACTCAATACTTTGGACTCAAGTATACACAGGTGGGCAACTTCAACTTGATTGGATATTCTGATTCATACTTTGATGGAGACAAATAAACTAGGGTATCTACTTCGAGTTATACTATGAGTCTTGGATCAGGATTTGTCTCATGGAGATCATTCAAACAATCAGTTCCAGTAGATTCCACAACTGAGGCTGAATATGTGGCAGTAGTTGAAGCAACAAAGGAAATTGTGTGGCTCAGGAAAATTCTGGAATATTTGCATATGAAACAAGTGCATTCAACTCCACTCATGATCGACAACACTTTTGCAATAAATTTGGCCAAGAACCCAAATTTCCATGATCGAACGAAATAGATCAATTGAAAATACCATCTAATTTGACATAATGTTGAGGCCAATACAATAGATCTACGCCATTGTTCCACAAATGATCGAATTGCAGACATCTTCACAAAATCACTTGAAAGAGAAAAGTTCAAACGATTCAGAATGATGCTTGGCCTCACCGACATCCCTTCACATTAAGGGGGGGAATGTTGACACCTAATCCTAGGGAATGGGTGAAACTGTAAATTGTTGTAAATAGAAAATAAGGAAAGGCGAAAGATGAAGAGACACTAGGATATGAATCCCAAGAGTCTCACCCTCCGTGTATATATTTGTAAGCATCCTTTAATGCAAATAAACTCAGTTTTGCTGGAGTTACCTTCTGGCCTGACATGTGTTGTATCTCTTTTGTTTTGTTTGTTGTGTTAATAAATGGTTCAACGTCATAGTTTTTCCATGTTGAAAGAGGGCTTTGGCAGGGTTTCCCCCTCTCTTCCCTCTTGTTTTTATTGATCATTGAAGGGTTAAGAAATATTATTGAAGAGGAAAATCATAGAGGAGACTTAAAAGGCACTATGGTGGCTGAAAATTTGTTTCTATCTCACCTAATTTTTGTGAATGACATGTTGCTTTTTAGTGATGGTTCTCGCAGGGACTCCTCAACTCTTAAAATTGTTCTTAATCTATTTTGTAAGGAAACTGGGATGGAATTAAATCTATCCAAATCATCTCACTGTGAGGTGGGATGCTCAATGGATGAATCTGTCATTGTGCAAGCTCAGTTTCCCTTCAGGAGGTTGGATTTTGAGGAAGGTATTAAATATTTATGTTCACTTTTAAACCTAATAGTTATAGAAATGTAGTGATATGAACTTAAAAATGAACACAAGAGAATAAAGATATAACCATAAATATAGATATGCGGAAAAAATAAAACTTCATTTCATTAATATCAAAGAAATGAAATATGCTTACATACATAATGGAAATAGATTAGCTCAGGCGATGGTAGCTTATCTCTGAGAAGAGATGTGGCGCTACATGTCTCTGAACTGTGTTACAATGAGGCTCAAGGGAATTTTTATTATTGAAAAACAAGGGAAAATCCTAAACAACCAAAACCCTAACCCCAATATATGGAATTCCAAGAGTCTGTGGGCCCCATTGGGGTTAGTTGGGCAACCAACTTCTGGAGGTTGTAACTTGGTAATGTTATCTCCATTTGGCACGTATAATGCCTTGCTAGAAAGATCTCTATGATTACTATGGGATTTGAAAAAGGCCTCTGCCTATGCCTATTGGTTTGTTGCAAACCTTAAAAAAAACGTCGTTTAGGGGGTCAAAACTGCTCTGAACGTTTAAGACCCGAAAAAACTGCTAAAAATAGTAAATGATGCTATAAACAAGGAAATTGATGAAACCGACTGGAGTTCTAGGTGGAATAGGTGGGTGGCCATCAATATCCACCTTGATCATGCATATTGTTATGGTTCTTAAAAAATATTGAGAAAATTTCAAAGGTATGGAGTTTCATATGGTTATCGCATGCAGGCAGATTGTTTCTCATAAAGTCTGTTCTATATGAAATTCCACTTTTTTGGATGTTGTTGGCCTAGATTCCTAAAGGGACCTTAAATTTGGTTAGGATATGTTGTTGTAGATTTTTGTGGAAGGGTGTTCAGGATGGTAGGATATTTTCTTGGGTTAATTGGGATAAGATTTCTCTTCCCAAGAAATGTGGGGATTGGGGTTCAAAAAAACTCTTTAGTTTTTCTAAGGTGCTTTTTGTTAAGGTGGGTTGGAGACTATTTCCTCAAACATTTTATGGACAAAGGTTACTTACAAGAAACACATTTTTCCAACCTACCTAGAATATTGGATTAGGAATTCAGCCAAGCACAAAGTCAATATTTATGTTGTTTGGAAAGCGTTGTTCAACTTCTTCCCTATCATTGAAAATGGTTTGGAATGGAGGGTGGGATCTAGGGAGAAAGTAAAAATAGGTCAAGATCCTTGGTCCAGGTGTGGGGAAAACTTATGTCTCCCTCAAGATATGATTTATTTTCTAGCAGATAAAGGTATTAGGACTTTAAATCAGGAATCAGATTCGAATTTCACCTCAATTTGGCCACAAGGTTGGTTATCACCTCAAGTTATGAATCTCCCTAGACAATGGCACCAACTATAGATCAATTATACTTGAGCGCTCAATATTTCCCATCTTAGAATTCAGGAGGAAGAGGATGAGATTCAATGGATTCATTCTCCATCTAGAGTTTATTCTTCGAAGGCAGGTTATCTTTGGATTTTCGCGAATAAGGAACCAAGGGAGCTAGCCTGGTGGTGGAAACCTTTATGGAAGTTGAGAATCCCAGAAAAATCACACCTATTTCAATGGTGCTTGCTATAAAATAAAGTTCGTATAGGGGAAAAGCTCAAAAAACGTAGTTTTCTAGCCTAAGTTGGTGTCCTCTTTGCAAGTCAGCAGAGGAATCAGTCGATCATGTGTTTCGATTATGTTATATTACTTTTCAAATATGGAAATCAATGGTATCAATGTTATCTGTTAATAATAATTTGCAAGGAATCTCCTATAAAGATATTTGGTCCTCCTAGTGGTGATTTGTCTCAAATCCAAAACTAAGGAACTTGCCACTTTTGATTAGTTGGGGTATTTGGATCAAGAGAAATGCCCTCATATTCCAAGAAAAGGCCCTCTACCTAAATCTTATAGTTAGTCAAGTGTTTTATATATTTGAGTTGATGTCGAAGGAAATGGAGACAACAAGGCCACGTATTATCAGGGAGGAACAGATTGATGTGTCAAGACCTTGGGTCATTTTTTATGGATATTCTCAAAGGGATGGCTCGTGTGGTGGGGGAGCGATCCTTTTTTTGTCAGAGAACCATTATTTTAGACTAAATAGTGGTCAAGGCCGAGGTTCAAACAATTATTTTGAGCTTTTAAGCTTGAAACTTCTCTTTCTTTTTTCTCCTGAAAAAGGGTGCCGAAAGTTACAAGTTTTTGGTGATTCTCGTATGGTCATCAATTGGTTTAATGAATCATATGTTTGTCACATGCAGACACACAGGCCTATTCTTGATGAATTTATTTTGATTAAGAAAAATTTTGATCATATCTCTTTTCAACATATCAACATAGAGTGAAATTCCATCGTTGATGCTCTTTCCAAGGAAGGCTTGCAGCAAGTTTGGGGTTCATGGCAGATTTGTGAGTGGATAATTGGTGACCATTACGAGTATTTTAGTTGTCCATAGAGGGACCTCTGATTGGCGTCAAGTGAGCCTAATTTTTTTCCACAGCTTCATTGTGGATTATGATTCGTTATCCATTTTTGTTTTATGCTTCAGGGGATACATATATTTAGACGTTTATTCTTCATACATTTTTGGCTTATATGCACAGCGGCATTGAAAAAATGTCACCATATTACATATGTTAGTTTATCACCATATTACAGAAGTTAGCTTGATGTATATTGTTGATATGTTATGTCCTTCTCAGGCAGGTTGAATACAGACTTACTTAGAAGATCTATGTATTTTTTGGATAACGGTTTATTTTTTGGATAATGGTTTTATGATATGCCTCTAGGCATCTATAGCATCTATAGCATGTAATTCATTCATTTTTGATATGGCATCTACAACATGTAATGTTTATTCCTTATTAATGGAAATTACGATTTTTCCTTGGGGAAAAAATATATATTCAAAATCTAGAGTCCAAAAATGTGGATGGTAAATTAACTATTTTACTTTAATTATTAGTTTTCTTTATTTAATTTTAAATTTTAATTTTAATTTTTTGTTTATGTAATTTGACCGAGTCAAAATTTTAAATAGGACAAGACGTTCCATTACAACATATCTACCCTATTGACCTGGAAAGCACCTTGTTAACACTGGAAAATTGTACAAGCAAAAGACATTAGAAAATGTCAAGAAGAAGGTACAAATAAGGATTTATAGGGAAGGAATACATTACAGGAGCTGAAAATTTTAACTTTTGCTAAGGTAAAGCAGGGAAATTTATTAAACTGCACATATAAAGCATTACCCTTGGCGATCTTTGCAGCTTTTTCTTCGATATCCACAAAGAACATCATGGTTATCCCTCAAATAGTCGCGCAAACCTGAGTACGCACAAATTCACCATCCGAGACCACTTGGCACACTTGGAGAAAAATATTCTCACTCAAGCTAGCCAAGTACAACCACCTTGGTGCCACCTTGAGGCTTTAGTGCAACACACAAAGGAATCATCCTCCCACTCTTGTGTCAACATCCTTCTTGTACCAAAAGAGGGAGGGAAAATTTGAAATTTTTCGATAAAAGACAGCCATGGGAAGAGAAACATGAGAACACATTGTTATGTTGCCCAAATTGCTTGAGAGAATACTAGTTTGTGTTGTCCAAGCAGCAAGAGGATTGGAAGGATTTACTTGTTGGCCATCCAACACCTAAATCCAAGAGAAGAAGTTCACCACGTGTCCGATAATATACCACCCGTCAAGAGGGGAGAGAATCTTGTTGAAAGCTTGAGGGGAAGAGACCCCATTTCCTTGGATATTGGAGCTCCATAGCTCTAAGGATCCATTGAAAGTGATTTAGAATCATATTCTCTTATACCACCAACACCTAATAAAGGGAGAGAGTTCTCTATTTGAGTTATTAGTGTGTTTGACTCGATTGATTTTGTTATTCTACATGTTATTTTATTTTTATTTCTTCATTTATGTAGCATGCTATGTTTCTTACTTATTTTACTACATGTTATTTTGTTCCACTAACAATTTTAAAAAAAAAATGACCTGTGACTTGCTTGTAGGAAAGAAACCTCCCTATTAAGCATAGTGTATTTCATCTGCCCATGCACCAAATACACTACAACAAGAATGGAAACTCCACTTCATTATTTATTTTTAGCTAATCTTTGTTGATACAAGTCCTCATTCCTACTCAGACTCGATGCAAAATCACTCTTGCTCCCTCTCAACACTTTTCAGTCACCCTTAGAGAGAAATTTGGCTCATAAAAGGCAGATTTTTTCAGTCACTATAATCCGCGCACGTTCAGCCCAGGAAGATGCGTGAACTTCGTGCCTGTGTGAAAATAAGCCACACGGTAGGCGGTGAGCTTATTTTTCACTGTTTTTTCTCAATTTTTTGCAGTTGTAAGGTGTTGGCAACCCATAATAAATTTTCCATCACTGTGTTATGGTATTTCATGAATGGTTAGGACACTTTTTGTTGAAGTTTAGCTTAGCAAATAGAGTGTTTTACTTTTATTTTTTTATCATTGCAAATCACACATATTTTAAGTAGGGGAAAGTAAGTAGCCTTCGATCCACAAATGATATCTGAACAAACGATTTTCCGGTAAAAGATACCAAACACATAGAATAATTAGCGGAAAAGTAAGTGGCCAATATATCCACACATCTTTAGCTAATTTCTTATTTTTCAATTTTTGCATTAGTTTAGTTCAATTTTTTGCATTAGGATTCGAGACTAGGACCAATCTATCAAAAAGAAGGAAAGTAATCTCTTCCACCCTTGCATCTCTCGGTGAGTCTGGGTATGCATATGAATGATAATTTTCCATCTCCTTATAGTGCAAAACTTAGTCTAATTAGGCAAGGTGTAAGCGGCCCATAATCCGCACATTGTTTATTTTTGTAAGGAACAATCACACAGCTTAATTAAAGGAGGATTGTAAATGATCACCGCATATCCATATCTCATAACACTTGTGATTGTACACTCCAAAGCATACACGAAGCATCTGTAAGCATTGGACCAAAAGGCACCCAGTGTGTTGAGACATTTGTCCTCTTCTTACAGTTACTTCACCAAGGCACACCTTAAGAAAATTAAGACTCTCTAAAACTAAGCACTAATTGAACTCACTAAATTCTTCCCACAGGGGCCAAAAAATAAATTATAGTTCAAGTTAGGACCATCGCGGGTAGGCATCCAATAAGCCCTCATGGTCATTCTACATTTTGAAACATAGATTTTGACTTTTTATGGAGCTTAAAATTTGTTTATCGGCCCACGGAACAGAATACCTGAGTGTTACAGAGACCCGTTTCAGAGGGGGTTAAGCTTAAGCCCAGTGCATGCAATACTTGTTGCGGATACCTGACCCATATAGTGCTTTGTATTAGTAGTTGAATACAAATAATCTCAAGACTCGAACGATCACATGGGATGAGGGTACTTTAATGGTCAAATCTAGGGCATCCTCCCCTATAGGTGACAGTGCAGGCAGCACTAGATCATCTTACCTTTACCTTGGTCGATTATTCGGTTGCTGGAAGGCGTCGGCAGTTCTTTCGAGACGTTAGCCCCAGTACCCATCAGAATATATCTTCACAAGTTCTAGTTACATTTGAGAGTGTGAGGACAATTAAGTATTTTTACGCTTTTGAGTATCATACGCAAAACAACAAAACCATATTTTTTTCTTGCTTGATCACATAGAATTAATCTGAAGGAAAATTTACCTTTTATTTTTTCGCTTTGTTTTATGTATGTGATCACATTTGCTTTGATAATAATCTTCCTTCTCTCAGTAAATAAGAAATATTTCCAAGATTAAGCTATTTTACAGTATAACGGACCCAATGGGACCTCGTCGATCGAGGCGTTTTTTGGACCTCCCCCCATTAGAGGGAGGAGTGCCAGTTCTTTCGCCATTTAGGCGGTAAAGACGACACACCGCCACCATTATCAGTTCATCCTTTATCGGGACATCTTTAGTTGGAAACCCCCAAGGGTCATCCAACACCACACCCGTGGAAACCCCATCAGGGTCACCACACTCAACTCCTCCCACAACCCCCAGAGGAAAGACGAGCGCTACCCCTTCATTGAGTCAGCAGAACACACAACAGGGTACGTCATAGGGTAATATTCCCGTGGAACCCCCCATACATCATTACACTCAAATACTTGTGTTTTCACAGTACAAAATGGCATTCAATACTCAGTTACCATTTTTAGCATCATTAAACCTTCTAGATTTATCAAAAGTAACTAATGACCCCATTTCTCACAGCCCCAATTGGCCCCCCATTCCCACGAAGCTCCCCTCGGACATACAAAAATTTGAAGGGAAGCAAGCGGAAGACCCTAGAAATCATATTATGTCTTTCCAACTATGGTATTCGTCCAATACTATTATTGACAATACTATTCGACTGAGACTGTTTCAACGCACCGTAACTGGGTCTGCTGCGAAATGGTATGTGGAGCAGCATTCTTCTTCACATGGAACCTTTAGTACCCTCGCTACGGAAATCCTCACTTACTTTCAGCTACCCATCCACCATGATTCGGGGATGGAAATGTTGACTCATTTTAAGCATGTTGGGGTTCCCATGTTTTGGCCAGGTTGGTAAGACCAAAAGATGAGACCACATCAAAACCACTTTCAGACCTTAGGATCTAGCCCTCCTAGGTCCAGAGAGGGATCTCTCTATGTTTTCCAAAGATATATGTCTTTTAAGGCTCAAGGTTTAGATTTTAGGCTAGTTATGGGCTCAAGGTTGTTTGTTTAATTGTTTCTGTTTGGTTGTTGGGAATCAGGAAAGAAGGGTCCAGTATAAGACAAGGATGAGCAAAGAGGAAAATTGGGCAAAGGTAGATAACTCAGAGAACATCAAGGCCATTGGGCAATGGAGTCAAGAGAGGATTTACTTGTGTTCAATGTGCAAGCTTTCAGTTGGGCTAGTCATCTAGAGAATTTGGATCTTAAAGATGATATTTGGAATGGGACATTAAGGGCTGAAAATGAAAGGAGGAGAACCATCCAATTCTGTCTATAGATCAGGTCAGAGGTCATTTAACTCCAGACCTGCTTGGAAAAAATCAGAGGCAATACAAGGGATCTTAGAAAGGCTTAATTGAGATGGAAAGATCCTAGTGAGGCAGAGACAGGGTTCTAGACCTCCCAGTGCTCTCAACTCATCCAACTAAATCCTAGCAAGAACATTTAAACATAGATTCCTTCAATTCATACATCAGAGAGCACGCAATGACATCCACTACACTGGTTAAATCAATTGAAATCAATATTCAGATACACATATAAGCAGAAAACATAAAAGGCTGGGAGAGCAGCAACATAAGGTACCTATCAAGGGTAAATCTTATGCCAAACTTCTTATGTGAGCCAGTAGAAATGGACTGAAATGAAATCAAACACGGAGATAGGAAAACATCACCAGCTGCTTTAGATCAGGATCCAAAGAAATGTGCTTGTCATATTGAAAATAACACCAATCAGGTACAACATTGCCCACAGCTTGAACATTCAATCTGAATACATCAAATCTCAACCTATCTTACAATATTACACAGAGAACTTGTCTCAAGAGGAAAATTCTTGCATTTCTCTGATATCTCATCAACCATCATTACAATGTTCTCTCATGAGCTTTATAGATGAAGAGAAGTAGAAGAGGTAGGTGAAGAACTAAATGTTGTATTAAACTCCTGAAAAGAAAAGGGGCCGAAGCCCATCCTATTTGAACGCTGAGCATTTAATCTCTGTCACTCCTTTATGAAAGAGAGATCTTCTCTGGATATGATTTTGACATATTTCGGCTGTGGTGCTCTGCTGTACTTTGTGGTGAATAAACAAAAAGCAAATGAACTACTGAGAAGTCTGCTTCATAAATGTTTTGATTGCTTTGAACTGTTATTAGGGTGGAAATTCCTTCAGGGACATGGTGCATAATAAAAGCTGTATGGACTCTCTGTCCTTTATGAAGAAAAACATTCTGCTGGTGAATAAACCCTGATATTGCCTTTTACTTGTGCTCAGGATCTCTTAATCGATCCTCGGGGTCTTCCAATCGGTACTTTTCCTCTCAAAACATTGATTTAAGGCTTAAGAAGCTCATTGGCGTGCCTTAATCTCTTTGTCTTGCACTGAAATACTTTGTTGCTCCATCTTTGTCATTTGTCCGTGCAGTTCGAGCTTTAATGGCGCCGGAAGGTTTTCCATAGAGTTTAAACCCTATTCCTTTTAATGAACGTCCTGTCTTCACCTTCCCGGGCCATTTTTCATTAAATATCTAGGTACAAGGCTTCTCTGCATTTCTTGACCGCTGCATAGAAAACTGGGCGATCATGGCGGTCATTAACCGTTGCAAACCCTGCAAAAACAAAAACTGATTAAGAAAACAGACATGGGGGATGACGGCCACGATGGAGACGACGGGAGTGACTGTACAGGAAGGTGCCTTGGTGGAATATCATGGTGGGAGGTGCAGCATGCAGTGGAAGAGCGTTCATGGTCACAGGTTGGCGCACTGCGGTGGAAGAAGTCCAAATGAGAAAAAACCTTAAAAAACACGACTTTTTAAACAAATATATGCGACGGGGTGGAAGACGTACAGTGGACACACGTGGAATGACACGTGGCGGGACCGGGCGATGGTGGAATATTCAACAACGGGAAAACAAGTGCGGACCGTCGATCTCCAAAGAGATCAACGGTTGACAATGCAATGGAGGACGACGACGGTGGGTCAGGGGTACGGCGGAGACAGGTTAACAGGGGCGCAGCTTCGTTGATCAACGACCGTTGGATGAAGCACCCAAGATCTAACGGCTGATATGAATATCGCTGCCCGCCCTGTACCAAACTATAACGTGCGATGGCATAGTGGTTTTGAGATCGTACAGGAGCCACGCGTCAGGTGACGAGTGGAATCGTTGGGCAATGGGAAAATACCACCTACCGCCCAAAGGCGGTGCGATGGATACCGCTGGGTTTGTGAACAGTGCGCGGTGGGGACCACATGGCGAACAGGCTCTGAACCGTTAGATCAACGTGTAAATGGACGGCGATGGCACGGTCTAGGGAATATACGGGGACAACGCGGACGCTGAAGATTTGATGACCACCGTCCGATCGACTGAGATCAACGGCTGAGGCTGCACCTGATGAACATATGGAAAGGCTCCTTTGGAGCTAGCGCTTTGGTCACGGCACCAGGTTATATGAAGAGAGAGGTTTCGGGCTAGCGGAGAAAGGGGCTTAGGCCTGTTATAAGGTCGGAAGTGGGTTTTTAACCCATTTTTAATGAAATAATGATTTTTGGCTCATTCTCAAAGTGTTTTAAGGCCAGCCAAGGGCAACGATAGGGGAATGAAGGGGAGTCTGGGGAAACAAAGGGTGATGGTGAAATTTTAAGGGGATTTCGGGGGGACTTATTAGGATAACGGTGGGAATAAAGGGAAGAAAGGGGACCTTGACAGGGGGAGAAGGGAGGTAAATTGTGGTATTTACAGGGGTACAAAAGGTAATAGTAAGCCTTCTTGAGAAAAGGATCTGCAAAGGGAATTTTTATTAGGCACAGCATCAAGAGACTTCAAGGAGGATGGGTTTTCAGGGGAAAGGCATTCCTTGAAGGCTCCAAAAAAATCCATCCCCCAGCTTGCTCGTCAAGAATTTCATAGGGGGGCTAACAGTGGCTCCACATGGGGATGGCTTCTTCTTGAAGGAGTCAAGAAACCAGAAATAATCTTTGGTGTAGGCCAGATGCCTGCTACTTGGTCCATCCCTTGCTTTCTTTGATTTTCAGCTGCCACAATATGTTAGATACATTAATCAGCAGAAACATTTTTCCCAACCAATCTACCTACCCAAACTACAGTCCTAACATTTTCCCTTTGGGTGCATTTGAACTAGCAGACCCTTTACATTTTATTTTCAAAACAGAAAGCAAACCTATTCTAAATCTACTCTTATTTCTCCATGAGGCCAGATTAAACTGTTGGTCTCATATGTTTCTCTACCTAATCTAGTATCTGTTGGGATTAAACTGTCCAATAGACTTATTCTCCTACATTCTAAGACAGGAAATTGAAAAACAGCCAAGCCAAGATTAGACTGTCTGACTTGCTGTGGACAGCGACACTGGAATTTGAAAACAAAATTTGAAGGCTTGCAACCTGAACTCTTGAAGTATCCTTCTTTGTTTGTGACTCAGATTTTGAGCATATTAGAGTCACTTTCTCTTCTTCGTTTTTAGCTCTGGTTTTGGGCATGTTAGAGCTGATTTCTCTTTCTTCTTTGTTGGTCCAGATTTTGAGCGTGTTAGGACCAGCTATCTTTCTTTCTTTGGCTCAGGTTTTGATCATATTAGAGCCAATCTTTTTCACTTTTCAAATGTCCATGTTTTGAGCATGTTTGAACCTCTACCTTCTCTATTTTTTGGAACCTTTTCTCTTTTCTTGAAAAACAAAAAACTGCAATGGTATGTACAATGAAATGGAAACTGGAAACTGAAATTTAGCAGTAATAATGCTTGAGCATCTTGCCATTGACAGGACCCCCAAACAGCTCTATACCATCAAGTTCTTGTAAGAAAAACGCATTATGACCCACAGTGGCTTGGATGACAAATGGACCTTGCCACAAATTGTCAAACTTGCCATGTTTTCCTTTGTCCTCCCTCCTTGAATCCCATTTCAGAACCTTGTCCCCAACTTTGAAATCTGAAGCTTTGGTTCTTTTGTCAAACTGTCTCTTTATTTTTTCCTGAAATTTGACAGTTCTGTTATAAACCCGCTCCCTTGTTTGCTGTAGATGGATTGTTTCATTAAATCTTCTCACCATGTTGTCTTCCTCTGTTTGAATCTCTTGGACAAGCTTAACCACTAGTATGCCAAGGCTAGTGGGGAAAACTGCTTCTGCTCCATAAACAAGCTGGAATGGTGACATGTTAATAGACTTCTTCATTGTAAGCCTGTCGGCCCACAATGCATGCACCAACTTCTTATGTCACGACTTTTTGTTTTCTTCCAGCAGCTTCTTGATGATGTTCACTAGGCTTTTGTTTGAAGATTTAGCCAATCCATTACCTTGAGGGTAATAGGCAGTTGAATGACCAAGTGCTATTCCATACCTATAACAGAAATCAATCATTTTCTTGGATCCAAAAGCAGCAGCATTGTCAGTGATTATTTTCCTTGGGCAGCCAAACCGAGAGAGAATATGACCTTCTAGGAACCTAATGATGACTGAATCTGTGGCATTCCTAGTAGGTATGGCCTCTATCCACTTAGTGAAGTAGTCTGTGGCTGTGAGGATCCATTTGTGTTGTGCAGAAGAAGAAGGATGAATTTCTCCTATAAAATCTAGGCCCCATTGCAGAAAGGGACCTTCAACAGTGATAGGTTGCAGAGGTAAGGGAAGAAGATTTCTTTTGCCCTCAAAAATCTGGAATTCGTGGCAGGAAACTATCATTTTATGGACATCATTGAAGAGTGTGGGCCAATAATAGCCAGCCCTAAGTATTTTGCTTGCAGTGGCTTTCCAACTCAGGTGGCCTCCACACTCCCCAGCATGGAATTCTTGCTTAATTCTTTCGGCTTCAAGTTCAGGCAAACACTTCAGCAATAGGCCATTTGGATTTTTCCAATACAAGTTCTCATTCAGCATGCAGTCATTTCTGGCTTTTAGTTTTATGAACCTGGCCTTGGTTTTGGACAGTTCTGGAGGGGCATTGAGGTTAGCGAGCACATAAAGGATGTCAGAATACCAAGGAGAGTTCTGAAACTTCTCCTCAACAGTGGGGTCAGGCAATCCTTCCTGCTCATCTAAGGCATTTACCATGTTAATGTCAAGGGCCTGTAAATTTTTCTCAGCCATTAATTTTGCCAGGCCTTGACCTTTGATCAGCTTGGTGGGTTTTATTTCGAGGTCATATTCTAAAATTGTAGCAATCCATTTGCCCCTCTTCCCATCAGGGTCTTGGGACAGGATATCCTTCACCACTATATTTGGCACATAGGCTATGGTGTGAGAATGTAGAATTTACACCCTAAATTCTTTTAAGGCCTTGACCAAGGCATAGGCCTGCTTTTCCATGATATTGTACTTCAAGGGTGCATCTCTTAAGGCCTTGCTGAAAAAAGAAATTGGTTGTTCATTACCTTCTGAATTTTTCTGTAGCAAGACTGCAGCTATTGTGTGCTCAGAGGCAAACGAGAATATCATGAAGTCCCTTGAGAAGTCAGGGCTAATCAGAATAGGAGCTTGAGTAAGTGCAAGTTTCACAGATTCAAAAGATTGTTTAGCTCCAACAGTCCATTTTACTCCTACACCTTTCTTCAGCATATTAGTCATATTTCTAAGGTGTTCGGCTAGGTTGGGAATGAATCTCCTGAGGAAATTGATTTTCCCAATAAAGGACTGTAATTCCTTGATTTTTCTCGGATGTGTGATCTGCAGTATCCCCTCAACTCTCTGTCGATCTATCCTAATCCCTTTCTCAGATATAATGTGGCCAAGAAGTTTACCTTCTTGCATCCCAAACACAGTTTTCTTAGGATTTAGGGACAAACCGTACCTTCTACAATTCTCAAAAACTTTCCTCAGATGTTTCAGGTGTTCTTCTTCAGTTTTAGAAAATATTGTTAAGTCATCCAGGTAGATAACTATGTAGTGTCCTATCTCATCTGAGAAAGCTATATCCATCGCTCTCTGGAAGGTGGCCCCAGCATTCATCAGTCCAAATGGCATCTTCACATACATGAAGGTGCCCCATGGAGTGGTAAATGTTGTTTTGAGTTGGTCTTCTGGGAGTACTAGGACTTGATTATATCCTGAAAAACCATCAAGCAGGGAGATTCTCTTAGAGCCCACTACCTTCTGTAAGATATGCTCCATTCTAGGCAAAGGGTAGTTGTCTTTTAGGGAGGCTCTGTTGATATTTCTGAAGTCTATGCATAACCTGATCTCCCCTGTTTTCTTCCTCACAGCCACTCAGTCTGATACCCAATCAGAAAACCTTACAGGGACTATTATGCCTACATCATACATCTTTTTAATCTCTTTTTCAACCGCAGGCAGTTGTTTCGGATTGATCCTACGGAGTTTTTGTCTGAAAGGCTTCTGGTTTTCCTTCAAGGGTATCTTGTGTTGTATGATGTTGGTGTCATAAGCCTTCAAGTATTCATAGCTCCATGCAAACACATCAATGAATTCTTTGAACAGCTCAATGTATTTCTTCTTCATGTCTGCAGGTAAAGACTTAGCTAGTTTAATCATTTTGGGTTTGTCTTCAATGCCTATGTTGCATTCTTCCACATCTGAATCTGCATGTTCTATAGTGGGATTTTTTGCTACGTCATCAAAGTCAAAAATATCCTCTAAGGGTGCTAGGCCTCTGGGAATATTCTTATCTTTGGCCTGCAGCACCTATATTTCTTCACTATCTGCGTTTTCACATTTTATGGTTGAATTTCCAGTTTCCTCAGAAAAATAATTTATTTCTATGCTACAAGGCGGGGATTCTCCATCAGAGGATTCCTCACTAAGGCAGCTGTCTTCAGATTTAGAGTCTGAACCAGAAAATTCAAACTCATTTCTGCCTGTTAAGAAATCCTCAATCTGTTTGTCACCTTCAAAGACCTGCCAATATTTTTCATTGTCTGGCACTGCAGGTCTGAATTTGGTCTGAATAATGATCTGTTGGTCATTGGGAGTTCTAGGGTATGCACTATCTAGGCAAGCCAATCCGTTAGCAATTACATTCCTTCCCCTATGAACAAACTCCAAATCGTATTCTACAAAGGTTTTCAATAGATCCATGGCGTCATTCCTGTATGCTCTTAGTCAGGGGTGTTTCGCTGCATATTCACCATTCACTTGTTTTACAACTAACTCTGAGTCTCCTCTCACGGCTATCCTATGGGCTCCTAACCTCTTCAATAGATTCAGGCCCAGGATAAGAGCCTCATATTCTGCAATATTATTGGTACATTTGAAATGCATATTTACAGCATGGCTCTCTGCATAGTCGCTCTCTGTGTTATGTACCCATACCCTTGCTTCAGCAGTTTTCCTAGTACAGGATCCATCGAAATTCATTTCCCACAGGGGTTCACCATTATGTTGCGTTATAGGGACTGTACTAGGTTGTGGGTTGTCTGGTTCTTCACATGGTATATCATTTTGAGGAGGGTGACTAATCAGCTGACTGCGTTCTGTCTTTGTATCTGGTTCACTCGGAGTCTCATTTTCAGAACCCTGCCCATGGTTTTCTTCATCGTATTCTTCTAGGGTAGCCATTATGTTAAAGTCCATGGGCTCTATGTTATCGTTTGTATCTATGTTTTCAGATTCTGACTCCTCCAAGGATGGGTCATTATAAAGAATGAAAGAATCCAGGTCTGTGTGTACAGAGTATAATGGTGAATTTTCAGGTTTCTCGGGGCTACTGACTAGGAATTTCATCTGGGACTCTCGATACAGTCTTCTAAGTTGGCCAAATATAGGGATAGTGGCATATGAGCCATCCATCTTCATTGTTCCTTGCAGCTTGGCTCCCCATGATCTAGATAATAACATGCCATACTTGTTGGGTGGCACATCTACCACCACAACATCCATGACCATACACTTAGCAGGAATCTGGGTGAGGCTTACACACAAGTCTTTGATTAGACCTAGGCATTTTACTCTGCTAGAGTCAAATGAATATAAGTCTTTGTAGGGTCTGATGATTTCTAGGCCTAACCTTTCCATCACTACCTTAGGCATCAAGTTGTGTGAGGCTCCTGAGTCATGCATGGCATTGTGGAGGATTTTTTCATGTATGTTGAGACTGATATAGAAAGGTGGGACTACCCCTTCCTGAAACTTCCCTTCAATCTTTGGACCAAACAAGAGGGCAGGTTGATCATCACTCAAATTTATAGTCACTGTTCTCACCTAAATTTAATGCTTTCAAAATTTGGCCTTTATATACATTCTGAGTGGCCAGCTCAGAGAGTGGGACAGAGATTTTAATCTTTTCAATCTCACTTTCCAAATTGAAAGTGGACTGACTCTTGGAAATGCTCAACTCTGTTTTATTAGCCACCTTGGTGACCGCATCAGTTTGTAAATTCTCATTATGTACAGGGTTAGGAACAATTGTATCAGGAGTACTAACTCATGTGCTAGTACTGCTAGCGGGCTTACTTCATTTTTCATTCTTCTGGTTGTCTTTTTCTTTGTTTTTCCCAGAACCTTCAGCTGTTGATTTGCTATTTACAGCAGATGCTTTATAATTTTATTAGGCCTTTTCTTGATGGTAACCTCAGGAGTCTCAGTTTTGGAGTTTTCTTGGTTCTTTTTTCTCCTAAGTTCATATTGTTCTCTGACCTGCATCATGGCATTCTCAAATCCCAACCTGTAATCTTCGGATTCGAACCACTCCTCCTCCCAATAAGAAGGTGAGGGCTGGTCTTCCTCTGAGCCACAGTTATGGATTGAGTTCTCTGTTTCGAACATGTTTATTGTATTCCCTTCAGGCTCTTCTATGATTCCCTCATCTTCATCAAGAAATTTTTGGAATGGGGGAATAACTTGTTGATCTAACTCTTTTTTCCTGTTGGGAGCATTGTTGTTCCTTCTAAAGTTCTGGTTCTGGTTTTGGTTTTGGTTTCTGACCGTGACAACCATTTTCTCCATCATTTGTTGCAGCTTATCCACATTTTTAGATAGTCTGTCATAGTTTGGGTCTGATGTGGAAGCCACAGTGTCATCTCTATATGTTACCCTCTTCTCAGCTCTCAGCCTCGCCCTCTTCTCAATCAGGTTTGTTTCTATAGTTATGGCTCCTTTCTGCATGTCTTCTAATGTGATGTACTCTTTATCCCTCAGCTCATAGGCCATATCAGCGTCAAAGCCTTCAGGATATTTTGCTAGGGCCATACCTTGTGGAGGTTTCATATGAGGGGGGAGGGCATTGTAAATGCTGTTAAATCTCGTGGAGTAATCATGAACGCTCTCCCCTACATTCTTTTTAAGGCCCATGTACTCTTCCAGGAGTTGGCGAGGGTTAGCCCTGACTTCCCATTTGTTGATGAAAGTCCGATATAATGCAGGGAGATCTTGGATACTGCCTGGAGGTAGGCTTTTGAACCATTTCTTCGCATCACCTCCTAGGCTTTGGGAAAAGATTCTCATTTTGATTGTATCATCATCTATTTCCATGTAGTCAAAGGAATCCTCCATCTTATCTACATGTTGTTGAGCAGTGGTGGCTTCTTTTGTAGTGAAGTGAGGGATCTTTGATTCATAGTCATTTGGTAAGGGTAACAAGGGCTGAGGTAAAACCAGAGGTGCATACCAAGCTGCCATGATAATGTTCTGATGAGGTATAGGGTTGGTTTGAGCGGCTGGTATATGGATAGCAGGGATATTAGGACCAGCAGAAGTCTATTGAGCAGATCTAGGGTGGGAGAGCCCCAAGTTTTGAATGAAGTAGATATCAGGTGGTGTGGATGGAGGGGTTCCTCTGTCCCTAGTGTGTTGACCGCTATGAGATGGTGAACTGTGAAACTCAAGGTCTGGCTGGTCTAGATGATTGAATGACCTAGTTCTTGGTATCCTATTAGGTAGGTCTAGGTCGGGGAGAACATGTGATAGAGCTGCTAGGTCTTCTGGTGCAGAATTAACTCTATGAATGTGGTTGGAAATAGTTGGTCTTTTAGATGTAGGAGCTCCCTTGAGGATACTCTCCGGATTCTCAACTATTTCAGGTGGGTCAGGGTTGGGATAAGCTCTTGTGTGAATGTTTCTAAAATCCAGAATGTTGTTTCCTAGCCAAGCAGCTTAACCCTACTTGTTACTTCTATCGTGGTTGGTGTTGTTATGAAGGAAGGTCTCCCAGTGGATTCTTATGTGAAACGAAGATAACCAGCAGGCCTACTGATCACCAGTGGAGTCTTTGATCTTTTAGGAACTATGGAGTCGCCAGGTGGAAATTTTAGGATATGTCTAAGGGGTCACACTGTCCACCACAGTGCTCAGTCACTATCACCTTTCAAGGATAACCTCAGAACACAACAAACTCTAACCAGAGATTGACTGGGAGGGCATTTACCAGATATGTCACCTCCAAAGGAGGATGAGATCCGGAGGCTACCTGGCCCTGTCCAGGCTCTGTCTAGGAGTACAAGAGAACACAACAAATGATACTGAGGCTGTCCGAGAAGAGGTGTGACTAACAGCCAACCTAACCAGAGATGGTGGGTTTTGAATGCCTAGGGATGTTCAAAGTGTAATGCACTCAATGTTCCCCAGCGGAGTCGCCATTATGTTGGGGTTCCCATGTTTTGGCCAAGTTGGTAAGACAAAAAGATGAGACAACATCAAAACCACTTTCAGACCTTAGGATCTAGCCCTCCTAGGTCCAGAGAGGGATCTCTCTATGTTTGCCAAAGATATATGTCTTTTAAGGCTCAAGGTTTAGATTTTAGGCTAGTTATGGGTTCAAGGTTGTTTATTTAATCGTTTCTGTTTGGTTGTTGGGAATCAGGAAAGAAGGGTCCAGTATAAGACAAGGATGAGCAAAGAGGAAAATTGGGCAAAGGTAGATAACTCAGAGAACATCAAGGCCATTGGGAAATGGAGTCAAGAGAGGATTTACTTGTGTTCAATGTGCAAGCTTTCAATTGGGCTAGTCATCTAGAGCATTTGGATCTTAAAGATGATATTTGGAATGGGACATTAAGGACCGAAAATGAAAGGAGGAGAACCATCCAATTATGTCTATAGATCAGGTCAGAGGTCATTTAACTCCAGACCTGCTTGGACAAAATCAGAGGCAATACAAGGGATCTTATAAAGGCTTAATTGAGATGGAAAGATCCTAGTGATGCAGAGACAGGGTTCTAGACCTCCCAGTGCTCTCAACTCATCCAACTAAATCCTAGAAAGAAGATCTAAACATAGATTCATTCAATTCATACATCAGAGAGTAGGAAATGACATCCACTACACTGGTTAAATAAATTGAAATCAATATTCAGATACACATATAAGCAGAAAACATAAAAGGCTGGGAGAGCAGCAACATAAGGTACCTATCAAGGGTAAATCTTATGCCAAACTTCTGATGCGAGCCAGTAGAAATGGACTGAAATGAAATCAAACACGGAGATAGGAAAACATCACCAGCTGCTTTAGATCAGGATCCAAAGAAATGTGCTTGTCATATTGAAAACAACACCAATTAGGTACAACATTGCCCACAGCTTGAACATTCAGTCTGAATACATCAAATCTCAACCTATATTACAATATTACACAGAGAACTTGTCTCAAGAGGAAAATTCTTGCATTTCTCTGATATCTCATCAACCACCATTACAATGTTCTCTCATGAGCTTTATAGATGAAGAGAAGCAAAAGAGGTAGGTGAAGAACTAAATGTTGTATTAAAATCCTGAAAACAAAAGGGGCCGAAGCCCATCCTATTTGAACGCTGAGCATTTAATCTTTGTCACTCCTTTATGAAAGAGAGATCTTCTCTGGATATTATTTTGACATATTTCGGCTGTGGTGCTCTGCTGTACTTTGTGGTGAATAAACAAAAAGCAAATGAACTACTAAGAAGTCCGCTTCATAAATGTTTTGATTGCTTTGAACTGCTGTTAGGGTGGAAATTCCTTCAGGGACATAGTGCATAATAAAATCTGTATGGACTCTCTGTCCTTTATGAAGAAAAACATTCTGCTGGTGAATAAACCCTGATATTGCCTTTTACTTGTGCTTAGGATCTCTTGATCGATCCTCGGGGTCTTCCAATCGGTACTTTGCCTCTCAAAACACTGATTTAAGGCTTAAGAAGCTCATTGGCGTGCCTTAATCTCTCTGTCTTGCGCTGAAACACTTTGTTGCTCCATCTCTGTCATTTGTCCGTGCAGTTCGAGCTTTAATGGCGCCGGAAGGTTTTCCACAGAGTTTAAACCCTGTTCCTTTTAATGAACATCATGTCTTCACCTTCCCGGGCCATTTTTCATTAAATGTATCTAGGTACAAGGCTTCTCTGCATTTCTTGACCGCTGCATAGAAAACTGGGCGATCATGGCGGTCATTAACCGTTGCAAACCCTGCAAAAACGAAAACTGATTAAGAAAATAGACATGGGGGATGACGGCCACGATGGAGACGACGGGAGTGACTATACAGGAAGGTGCCTTGGTGGAATATCGTGGTGGGAGGTGCAGCGCGCGGTGGAAGAGCGTTCATGGTCACAGGTTGGCGCACTGCGGTGGAAGAAGTCCAAATGAGAAAAAACCTTAAAAAACATGACTTTTTAAACAAATATATGCGACGGGGTGGAAGACGTACGGTGGACACACGTGGAATGACACGTGGCGAGACCAGGCGATGGTGGAATATTCAACAACGGGAAAACAAGTGCGGACCGTCGATCTCCAAAGAGATCAACGGTTGACAATGCAGTGGAGGACGACGACGGTGGGTCAGGGGTACGGCGGAGACAGGTTAACAGGGGCGCAGCTTCGTTGATCGACGATCGTTGGATGAAGCGCCCAAGATCTAACGGCTGATATGAATATCGGTGCCCACCCTGTACCGAACTATAACGTGCGATGGCATAGTGGTTTTGAGATCGTCCAGGAGCCACACATCAGGTGATGAGTGGAATCGCTGGGCAATGGGAAAATACCACCTACCACCCAAAGGCGGTGCGATGGATACCGCCGGGTTTGTGAACAATGCGCGGTGGGGACCACATGGCGGACAGGCTCTGAACCGTTAGATCAACGTGTAAATGGACGGCGATGACACGGTCTAGAGAATATATGGGGACGATGCGGACTCTGAAGATTTGATGACCACCATCCGATCGACTGAGATCAACAGCTGAGGCTGCGCCCGATGAACATATGGAAAAGGCGCCTTTGGAGCTAGCGCTTTGGTCACGGCGCTAGGTTATATGAAGAGAGAGGTTTCGGTCTAGCGGAGGAAGTGGGTTTTTAACCCATTTTTAATGAAATAATGATTTTTGGCTCATTCTCAAAGTGTTTTAAGGCCAGCCAAGGGCAACGATAGGGGAATGAAGGGGAGTCTGGGGAAACAAAGGGTGATGGTGAAATTTTAAGGGGATTTCGGGGGGACTTAAGAGGATAACGGTGGGAATAAAGGGAAGAAGGGGGACCTTGACAGGGGGAGAAGGGAGGTAAATTGTGGTATTTGCAGGGGTACAAAAGGTAATAGTAAGCCTTCTTGAGAAAAGGATCTGCAAAGGGAATTTGTATTAGGCACAGCACCAAGATACTTCAAGGAGGATGGGTTTTCGGGGGAAAGGCATTCCTTGAAGGCTCCAAAAAAATCCATCCCCCAGCTTGCTTGTCAAGAATTTCATAGGGGGGCTAACAAAGCAAACGCCAACTATCCATATCTTGGACCATCTCCACGAATGGCGGCGACGTCGCAGTTTGTGCGAATCCAAACTCAATGATAGATTTTTACTGGACTTATTTTTTAAAACCCTCACAGTAGAGATATCAAAATATGTGGTGATACAAGGACCTACCTCCGAGGAGGATGCCATTTTCAAAGCCCAACAGCTCGAACTCATATATACCCAGTCAGGATATATCTGCAATGTCCTGACAAACGCCTCGCACCTACAAACTTACAGAGAATTGTCAGGAGCATCGAATACTGTAGACGGATTGATCGGGTCATTGACCCTAGGTCACCTAGGCAGCAGTATCCAGTACCCAGGATATTCATATGATTCAACCCAGAACATGACGCAACCTGGCTACCACCAAATTCAATCTGCACCTCTACAGAATATGAAAAATAGGTTTTCATCGTACCATCAAAAGTAGGGAGGCCCATACCCTCCCTCACAAGGAACCCAGTACTCAGTTAATAATGTTTATGGAATAAATCCCCCCCAGCAACCATACACCAATCAGGGACAAGGAAACCAATATTATCCTTTCCCGCAAAAAACCCACCACCACAAAACAATGCGCCAGTGAACTTAGTGCAACCATCTTAGGCTCTGAAATGTCAGTCTTATGACCAGGAGAACCATAATAATCCTCCTAACGCTGCAAGAAATAAGCCTAAGAATAAACAAAAGGGAGACTCTCGACATGGGGGAAATAACCAGCAATTCCCCCTGCGATCTCAGTCTGGGGGCAACCCCAACCGAAATAAAAATCATGAGCCAAAAAAAAACTCCCAAGGGAAGAATAAGAGGTCCAGTATAATTAAAAACCATTCTTGTGCCATATGTGGTGAGTACAGCCATTACACTCATCATTATCCCAAACTCCCTGAGCTGAAAATACTTCAGGGTAACCGTGGACAAGGGGGACCTACACAGCAAATCATTGTAATTCAGGATCCCTTCCCCCACCAAGGAGTGGTTAACACCCAACATTAATAACGACCCCAAAATGATAACGGGAATGGAAGCCACAAAATTTACATGACTGGAAAAGAAATTTTATTCCATATAAGGAATAGGAACTATGACGCCCCCCCAGAGACTAACCCATCAGGTACGAGCACGAGTGCACCTACTGCACTGTTGACAATATCCAAAGTACCTATTGAGCCCCTTCCAAATTGGGCTAAGGGGTAAACCAGGTGCGTAGGACACCACTCAAAATTTTCCCATAACTATAGCATATTGGATAATTTTTCACAATCACCCGCTGCCATGTCATCCTTAGAAGTCCTATAATGATTCCAAAAACAGCGGAAAGCCTTAATTTCCACATTAGGCGCAATCAACCACTCCAATTCGCGCCTAATGGCTTTTGACCTAGACAAAGCCACTCCTAGGCTTCCTTCTCTGGTCGCCTTCTAGATATCGTTGTCATTCCAAAATATCACCATACACCAATATATCATTGACAAAGGTGCATCTACATGCATCATGTCCAAATCAGTTTGGCAGAAGCTTGGATCACCTGACCTAAAACCATCTGACATCATGCAAGAGCATATGACGGTCGACCTTCATCTCTTGTCGGTCTATATCAAAATGTCCTTGTAAACTTGGCTATAAAGACGGTACTTATAGACATTAAAGTCTTGGATGCGCATCTTGACTACAATATACTCCTCGGGCGGAGTTATATGTATGCCATGACTATCATAGCATCCTTTGTCTTTCAGGTGATGATGTTCCCCCATGAAGATTGAATCATCATTGTTGACCAACTTACATACTATGATAAGAAACACATGATGGTTCTTGATGTCGTTCTACCTTATGTATACACAACTACGGAATCAATCATGCGGTACCAAGAATATGGCCCCAGTCAAATTAAACCATCATCAATCCTAAGGTCATTCCTAGGATATCCCCCTATCATACCAGAGGCAGCCCCAAAAGTCACAGGGGCACCGGTGTGCATGATGTTCATTGTTATCATCAAACATGGAGACCCACCCGCAAATGGAGACCAGTAGTACGAAAATCGAAGCCACTGACATGTATTTCCTACCCTACGCCATCGCCCAAACCCCATTTTTATACCCCCCACCTGGTTTTGTGTCAAATAAAGTCTTGGCAACTGTAACATTGCCAAACACGGATTTCGCAATACATGTTTGGTATTTGGTCCCACCATCCATGCTGGAAAGTCTTGGCATCACTTCTACAGGGATAACCCCTATCACTCCTCAAGAGGCTAGACCCATTAACGAAACTCCCATAGTAGCACCAGCTAAAACGACCAATAAAAACAACACAAAAGGGAAGAAAATCGAAAACCCCAACATACGTAGGGAACTGCAACCTTGTTCATTATGTGATATCGTAGGCCATCCTACCAATATTTTCCCAGAGTTATATGAATTAAAACCTATTCTAATCACCGAAAGAAATGTCGCGGCCTCAAGTTCCCATAAAATGGAACAAGCCATGAAAAATCAAGGGAAATCATTGCGCACCAACCATGCATGCGCCATATGCGACCACTATGGGAAATACACCCATCATTTCCCACAGATTCCTTGATATAGGGATGCCCTGTAAGCCCTAGAGAAATCATATCAACAGGATCCCTCAAATACACCCATGTAGATGGACGAGGGAAAGCCTAGAACCATATTGTACCTACGAGAGGAGCCTACATCATGCTCATACACAGTCACTCCAACAAACCAAAGACGGAAAACGAAGGCCACTTAGTCAGCCCCAGTTTGCGCACTATGCGACGAGCCTGACCACTTAGTCACACAGTGCCCCGAAATAAGGGCGTTCACCTGTTGGTACCAAATCCCTCACGTTTCCCAAAGAAACTTAGCTTGGCATTGATTACATACATGTCAGATCCTCCGAAGCAACCATCACGTGTGTTGTTGTCCCCACATTCATCGATTCCAGTCCATGTTGGATTACATGTGACGATTCATTGTTGAAAATTATGACTTAGTCGACTCAGACACGGAATCCATGAACAACACGACCTTTCGAGGGACAGAAACAACAAGGACCATATTATATGTGTCCTAGGAGAGGTAGTCACCTGAATGACCACCACCCCCCCCCCTATTATCACCCTCCAGTTCCTATCCAACTCTGAACGCTACGTGATGAACGTGGCCACTTCATTGTTGACTGTGCAGCCCTAGATATGTTTCAGAGATGGTATCCTATCAACCCTGTATAATACAACGGCTTACGAGCTACCCATTATTCGTGTCGGGTATGTTCTGGGGACCACTCAGTTCGTCATTCTCCCTATATCCCCCGATTTCGTTCAGCGTTAAACAATTTACGCCAGGCCATAGTATGTCTCACCGCAGTAAACGGATCAGATTCGAAATCCATGGAAAGTTCGACAACTCAAGAAAACATGACAAGAAGGTCCATTTTATTCATTTAGCACAAAAATGGCCAATAAAGGGGCACATCATCACCCCCAATCGCCCTCCACGGATAAGACCAACCTGTGCATTATGAAACGCACCTAACCACATGGTCACCCAATTCCCAGATCTAGAATCTTACCGCAAATGGTATCCAATCACTCTCGAAGTCCAAAGGGAATGGAGTACCAAGGAAAGAAAGTCTTGTCTGGTTTGTCAAGGCAACCATCAGACTCACCATTGTACTTACATCTCCCAAGTACACCCTTTGTTAGAAAACATAGGCTCGTTGGACAACCAATACACGAATATAATTGTTCTAGAACCAAGACAGCCTAATGTCAAGCAACCTACCACGAGGCAGCCTGCCCCCCATCATTACCAAAATAGTAGGAAGGCTAAGACAACCCATCATCTTAGCAAGGCCCAAAACCAACCAAGGATGGCATGTGGGTTTTGCGATAGTAACGACCACTGAATCAATCAATGTAAGGAACTTAATAACCTTATTAAGAGTCTTCACATGGTCACCCCCATCACATAGATCAATTGCTCCAATCAAGAGAAGATTACACGTTTTTATTGCAGGATTTTCTCACAATTCCACCATACAATGGATTGTGAGTACCTCCCAAGTCTATGAGTGGTAAGGGCAACATTGATTCTAAACTCCCCAAAAGAGTTAGACCAACCAAAACCAAAAAATCAAAGATGGAAGAAGCGCAATCATGCCCCAATGCCCAACCATCGATGAGCGTCCACTTCAGGGACAAAGAGTAGTGTTGGTTCTCATATCATCTACTCGATAAGCACCATGACACCGTGCACCATTTTCACAAGTCACAATCATGAAACATAGTCGTGCCCCTTAATGGAAACATTTAGGCACCTCTGCACTCAACACAACTTTCAAATCTTGGAAAGTGCAAGTACCCTTAGTACGCCAGGTGAGGAACATAATCTTGCTCTCATGCAAGCCACCACAATGGAAATTCCTCCACCATCCAACGTCAACGACACACAACACCACATACGATTCATCTCATCATGCATGGGAACCATGACTCATGATGTTTTCTCATCTTTCATTGGTGTCAAGACCACTACAACTACAATAGTATTTGTACCATCGACGATGCAAACGCAACCATTCTGCACCCTGTCGACCTCATCTGGTTCCACAGCATCAACTATGGAATCCTATTCGTGTTTTTCGACCAACTCTGCTAGGTGCGAACCAACTCCTCACGGCCTCACACAAACCAACTCCCCCTTAAATGCATTGTTCCATTCAAACGAGGATAATTTAGAGGCCATGACGAAACCAGAGTGTTTGTGGGATGCCATGCACCACCGCTTGTTTTTTATTCTAGAAAAAACATTCGATCCTAACAACCCAGAAAACCAAGAAATATATGTCATTGAATCAAAATACTTCCTCCCATCTGGGAAAGTTGACTGGTTCAAAAATCCATTCCCAGCTCGTGACACGTTTGAAGAAGGGAACATGTCCAATATTTCACCAACCATCAAGGTACAAATCTCGAGAAAACTAGGAAAAGTCGAAGAAATATCGCTAGGGGAAGCATGCTCCCCAAATGAAGTATTATCTTACACAAACTTGATACAAGAGTACAGAGACATATTCGCATGGGATTATTCTGAAATTTCGGGGCTTAGCGCCACTATCATAGAGCACCATATTGACACTTGGCCTGACATGCCACCAGTATGCCAGAAACAACGTCAATCACCCATATAAGGCAGAAGCAATCAAATGATAAATCGACAAGATTCAAAAAGTCGGGTTTATCTACCCAATAGCTTACACATCATGGATTTCCAACCCTATTCCCTTCATGAAAAAACAGGGCACCATTCATGTCTGTACAGATTTCCGAGATTTGAATAAAGCTTGTCCAAAAGACAACTACCCTACCCTAGTCATCGACCAAGTCATTGATTCTTGTGCTGATCACGAGGCCCTATCCTTCATGGATGGATTCTCAGGGTATAACTAAATTCAAATCCGACATACCAATTGATACCAGACGACATTCACCACCCTTTGGGGCACATTCTCATACCAGTTTATGTCATTCGGTCTTAAAAACAATGGAGCCACCTTCCAGCGGGCCATGAACTATATCTTCCATGACATAGCCCACCGTATCCTCGCTTACTTGGAAGACCTCACCATTCGGTCCAAGAAGAGCTATGATCATCTAGAGGATTTACGGTTGGTATTCCAAAGATGTCGACATTACAACCTGCGTTTTAACCCTTTTAAGTGAGTCTTCAGTGTCAACACAGGTTGACTATTAGTATTTATAGTATCCCAACAAGGGATCAGAGTAGACCCCCTCAAGGACCAAGCCATCAAAGAGGTGCCACCGCCAAAAACCCTCAAGAAACTCCAAAGCTCACAAGGGAAAGCCAATTTTTTTAGATGCTTTGTCCCATATTACACCACTTGTGTGCAAGGATTTATGCACCTATTTCGCCAGGATATCCCGTTTAAATGGGACAATCAAGACCAACAATCATTTGAGGCACTAAAAGACGTATTTTCTCTAGCCCCATTGATCATCCCACCAAATTATGACAAATATTACACCCTATATATATCAGCATCAAAAACTTCCATAGCTCAGGTGTTAATCCAAGATGGGCCTGATGGTAAAGAACACATAATTTATTACGTCAGTAAGAGCTTATCAACCCCCGTCTTAAGATATGAACCCAAAGAAAAAATTGTCCCAGCCCTTATACACGCAGTGCAAAAGCTTCGGCACTACATTATCTTTTGGACTACAATATTCATCGCTACTATCAACCCCATGAGATACCTACTGACCCATCGTCTGATGAACCAGAAATACGCTCGTTGGGTAGTCATACTACATGAGTTTTCCCTACAGTTTAGCTCCCCCAAGAGAAAAAAAAAACTTTGATCTTAGTTTATTTCATCACTGACCTCCCAAATCAAACTAAAGGATCCCCAGTCAAACTCACTACCTGACGAACATCTATTTCTAGTAACAATCGACGATCCTTGGTATGGCAATATCCTCTTATTTTTTTGAACCCAAAAGTTCAATCCTAAGCTCACATGTGATGACCGAAGGCACATATGCCACCAAGCCCCCCAATACCTCCTCATGGGAGACTTTATTTATCGACGAGGCATTAATACTATCCTACATCGATGCCTCATGCACGACTAAGCTGAGCAAGCCCTCAATGACTGTCATAGTGGATCTTGCGGTGGCCACCTCTCTAGGATGGCTACCACCCAAAAATTCCTACGGGAAGGATATTTATGTCCCACCTTATTCCGCAATTGCATTATGACAGTCAAAAGGTGTGAGTGATGCCAACGCTTCGCCCACAAGGAAAGAGCACCTCCCGCTCCTCTACACCCGGTCATCGTAGCCGGTCCCTTTTGCAAATGGGGAATTGAATTTATGACGTGAAACCCTCCGTCGGCTGGCAACCACAAGTACATCATTGTTTTCATCGAATATTTCACCAAATGGGCAGAAGCCATGCCCACATATGACAACACAGCAGAAACCGCGACACAGTTTCTGTTAAATCATGTCATCGCACGGTTCAGTGTGCCTAAATATTTAGTCTCTGATCACAGAAAAAGTTTCGAAAACGAAATATTCCAGGACCTATCTCACCACCTAGGGTTCACACACGAATTCGCATCACCATACTATCCTCAGTCCAATGGACAAGTAGACGTTGTCAACAAAGTGCTTAAAAAAAATGTTACAGCATATGGTGAATAACCATAAGAAAAATTGGCACCACATGGTTTTTTCAGCCCTATGGGCATACTGCACGACAGTAAAAAAACTCAATAGGATTCACACCCTTCCAACTAGTGTACGGGGTAGAAGCCGCGATTCTCATTGAACGCAAAATCCCCAATGTACACATCGCCATCGAACTCCTCAATGATACCCGGCCTTTAGAACAATGATTGGTACAGTTAGAACTTGATGATGAAAATTGGCAAGAGTCACTCCAACATAATGAGGCACATAAAAAACGAGTAAAAGCATCATTTGATCGCAACATCACCCCTGGCTCATTTATCGAGGGAGAGTTAGTCCTCCACTACGATGTCGCGAAAGAGGCCTTAGGACCCGGGAAGTTCAAAACATTATGGAAAGGTCCTTACATTATAAAACATTACCTCCTCAAGAGGGCATATATCATGTCAGAGTCCGATGGTACATGCCTAGCTAACCTCGTCAATGGGCTCTACCTCAAAAAAATTCACCCATAAGGGTAGGAGGTCTTAGCATTTTATATAAGATGCTTGTAGCATAATTTTTTTTTGTGATGATCATAATCATCAAGGACTTGTTCTAAAAAATGCTCTAGTGTCAAAGATGGATCGTCCCCCCATCCACTATTTTGGATTCACTGATGGAGCCCTGTGATGGTCTCAAAATCTAGCAGTAGTCGCTTGGTCCATTTACTATCCTGACTGATCGCAATTCTTAACCAACAGACTATGCATCGAATCAGCCACCAATAATCAAGCAAAATACAATGCATTCATTAGGCTGATGAGCGATGCCCTCAACCAAGGCATTCGTCATCTACATATCTACCTTGATTCCCAGCTAGTGGTTTTGCAGTTAAACCAATATTTTGAAGTACGGGATTCTCAACTATTTATAAATTATTTGCATGCACAAAGATTAAGTCGTCAGTTTGATCATATTACATTCAAACACGTACGAAGAAATCAAAACTAGACAGTTGATCGAATAGCTAATCACATTCTAGATTGGAAGCATCTCCTATAAGCCATCATCTATAAAAAAGAAAAAAACATAAAAATAGATATCCATCATAGGTACACAATATTCATCAATAAAATAACCATAGACACATCAGTAGAGCCGCAAAAATACACATCTCACATATATACATCAAAAAATATGTGAGTCACAATATACAAGTCATGTCCTTGACCAAAATGTCAGCCAAAAAATATGTCTACATGTCATTAAAAAATAAGGAAGCATCCTCATATCGGGTGCTTTCCCTGCATATACAAAATCTCTAGGGTTGAGCCCCGCTAGGTGGGTCCTCTAGACCCATAGCTTCACCCGGTGCCAGTATAGGTGCAACAGCCAAAATAGCAAGTGCCACACGGCACAATGTCAGCCGATGCGCCCTCTCTTGAGCCACTAGCGCCTCAAGCCATGTGTCATCCAAATCATCAATAAAACCCTGGGTCGGCATACCCCGGGTCAACCTCTCCAACCGAATCCATGAGTCGGCTAAGTCTATTTCATGTGCATCCGCAACTTGGACATGAGCCTTAGCAGCAGCTAGTTTCTCCTCAACCGTTGTCGCCCGAGCCTTAGCTGCCTTGGCATGAGAAAGAAGAGCAGCATCCCCGGTAGCGGCATCACTGCTGCCCTCCCCTGAAGGACCAGCACCACCTCCCTGCCCCCCAACCTAGTAATTATCAACCCCACCTGGGCCCCTCCTTGGTGGTTGATGCCCCACCAAGCGAGCAAGAGGACGTCCGGTCGCCCCCACATTTGCAAGAGAAACAAGGATAGTGTCAGTGTCACCATAACATACATATAAATATACACATCATAAAATCCTAAAAAAAATCAAAAAAACATCAAAGGTCATACCTGCTGGACCCCATACGTAACCTGGCAGAAGGCCCATATCCGGGTCCACCTGAAAATCCATCGTTGAGTATGGATAATCCAATAACATCTATGGGTTTGTCTGGTGTTAAGTTCTTGTGATTTGTTAGATTGGTGAGATCAAATGCACAGGGTAACATCAGACCAGTCTTTGGAGTCCTAGGACCTAGCCTTCCTGGACTCAGAGAGGGCTCTCTCTATTTGTGCAAAGGATGTGAACTTTTTTGCTTCTAGGGTTTTGATTTTAGGCTAGTTGTTAAGTGTATGGTTTGTTTGTTTGTTTTGGTTGGGTAAAATGATCAAGTAGAATAGATAGAGTGAGGAAATCTTCAAGTCATTGGGCTATGGAGTCAATAAAATTTATAGAAAGTTTCAATAGTAAATCAAGGTGGATCACAAGGCAAATCTAACATTGGTCAGATGAATTCTCAAGGTTTTTGTGAAATGAAATGAACATTAAGTTTGTGAACAAAGTAGGACAAAGGGAAATTAAGAATCCTTTATCATGTACTTAAAAACAAGGAAAGACCTCAACACTATTTAGCATGAAGAAGAAATCAATAGACAGGGCACATCAATAACTCTTTGATTCAACTCAAGCAAATAAGCATTTCATACATACAATCCAATGAAATTTAGAAGCGAGAAACTCATTTAACTTCTAGTGATTTCACCTTCAAGGTTAGAAAACATTCAAGATACACATATAACTTTAATAAAATAAGAGAGAACGCCTAAACATAATTTATCATAGCTATGAATATCTCCAAAACAATTATTCAAGCATGGAAAAAGGGTATGATCGAAACATAGCCTCTTTGGAAAACCTAATCAATGGTACTTTGGAGAGAGACCTCAAGAAAAGTGTTTAGAGACATCAAACAAGCAGGGCTAACCATAAATCATCTTTGATACCTACTGTATTACACCATTCATGAAATAAACAAGCTTGGGGGGTCTAGAGAGCAATTAAGAATTCTCTAAAAAGGCCCAGCAGAGGAAAACATAGAGGCAGTGAAGAACAAACAGAGCTAAGGTGCTTTTGAAAACATGTAATATTCCCAAATTTTCACATCATATTTGGAATATTAGAGTCTTTGATTTTCTTAATGAATTAAGTAAATAAAAGGGTGGAGGGACCCACAATCCTCAATAAGAATAAATATCCACTTTGTGTGTGTGAATGTGGATTAATTTATCTTGGATCTGCAAAAAGAGGTAGTTGAGCAACTACTAATGTGAATGAGATTGGAGATCATGTCTCATTTAATAAGAAAGATCATGGAGGGTTGATTCAGTCAACTAAGATCTTGAATATGTCAAACAAGGATCATTGAGAATTCATGATCAAGTGATGGAGGATCATGTGCAACTGAAGCACACATGATGGAGGAGGTGTACATTGCACCTAGACTTTTTGGTTGATTTGGCCAAACAACGCAGTCCCACTTGGAGGATCTTATCCACATGACACTGCGCAGTTGAGATTAGGGCCAAGGCTTGGGGAGGCTCAAACATTATAAAGGAGATGAAGGCAAAGGTGAAAGGTATCTTGGATTATTTGATGTATGATCTGGAACTGTCAAGTGATATTCCACTGCATTCTTGGGCTGTTTAGCAGAGATTGCAGGTGTTGTTTAGCACAGGGTGTTCCCGGGCTGGAATCCCACCTCTTTCTTAGAGTAGCTCTCGAAAGAGGATTGTACTTCATTATACATCAGGCTTTAAGTGCCATTTCCTTTTTCTACTTTCTGCAAAACATTCATATTCAGAAATCTGCAGATTTCTAAAGATCAGTTTGGAAGGTGGAAGTTGTCTTCAGTACTTCGGCTTGAGAACAAGGTGAGGGATTATTCCCATCACTTGGGCTTATAGATCAACACTCCCAGAGCCACATTGCAGATCTGGCATCATGCCAAAATTTATTTACCTCCCAGCAGCAGTATTCCCTTCAGGAATAACGTTGTCCATATTGCAGATCAAAAAGGAGGTAGGAAGTTGCTAGTACTTCAGCTAGCAATCCAGTGAAGGATCATTCCTTCACATTACCATCATCCTGGAGATTACTACAGCATATTTCAGGAAGAAGAAAGCCTCTCTTTCCCTCACAGTGCAGTTTCTGTTGGCAGCTATGTTGCAGTAGTTGAATTCATCATTAGAGGATTGAGGAGGTAGATCTAGAGTTTTCAGCTCATAGATATGATGAAGTGATCAGCCCTTCAAGCATAGATCTGATCTGAGAACACATTTCAACCATCTATTCTTCAGATCTAGCTTCAGATCTGTATTTTCCAACAGATCAAGGATCAAATCCTAGAGAGGTGATTTTCCAAAGTTGCAGATCTGGAAAATCCTTTCTGGGTTATCTTGGGAATCCATCACATTGGCCAGATCTTGAATCTTGGCATCATTTGAGCTCCAGTTTTGAGTAGATCTACATTTCCCTTTTCAGCCTGCAACTATATGTTCATATTTTGCTGAAGGGATAGCGTAGTATTGGCTGTAAAGCCTCTCCAGTTACGATGTACCTGTTGCATACATGTTTTCAGGGTGATCCTAGCTCATATTTTTGGCTAGATCTACCCATATTTTGTACTTGTGTAACTGAATCATCTCCAATATAATAAAATGGCTCAGCTCTTTCTGAATATTCTGATTTGTACCTAGATTTATTGTTTATCTTGCTGTAAGTTCTTATATTGTGTGAAGTATTACTGCATTCTCCCATTTTGGATATTACAGTGGTATCAGAGCATGATCTTTGGCTCAGCTCATGGACACTTCATTTCTTGCATTGAAAGAATAACAGATAGATGAGATCTATCATGGAGGATGAAAAATATGTCACTCCTTTCTTTAGATCCATGCAAGATCTCTCCAAGAAGGTCAATCAATTGAAGGATGAAGGACAGAGGGAAGATCCAAGAAGAAGATGTGATAAGGAAAGTACTTCCTATCAGTAGAAAAGAATACTGGAGAATCATAGATCATGTGAGAGGTATAGAAGTGGAAAAAGGAATGAACCTGAGACTCATGAGACTCTCAGTCTGTATCTTGATGAGTACAAAGCACAGTATAGAGCATTCAAGGAGAAGCTAACTCTCCAACCATTCTTCCAGATTAAAGAAGAAAGAGGATCCTATAGCAGCAATAGGAGAAAGAGGCATAATAGATTCTATTTTCCTACATTTGATGGATCTTCCTCAAGCAATGTCAAGGCTTGGAGGAGAGAGTTAGACACATTTCTCGGGCTACATCTTGTGGCTGAAGAAGAGGTTGTTCAAATTGCAGCACTTCATCTCTTAGATGAAGCAAAAGATTGGTGGTTTGGGCACATAGAGCATGCAAAGGTGACCAAGTATTCAGATTTCTTTCAAAAGTTGAGGGAGAAGTTTGATGAGAAGGAGACAGAGATGAACCACAAAGAGACATCTCCCAAGGAGACCAAGGAGAATGTCAATCTTGTCACTCTGAATAAGAGGTCACTAATTTCACCACCTGTTGTAGAAGTACTTGTATCTGGAGAAGAGACACTTGCATCTTTGCAAGGTAGTCTTGAGCTCTTGACATATGGAGTCCCATGCATGGATCAGGATATGCATGAGGAAGAGGAGGAAGATACCAGCATTGGTACACTGGGAGAAAAGGAGTCATCATTCTTACCAACATTTGGAGGCACTATTGTCCCGGTTGGAGGAACTCTTGTGTTCTGTCAAGAGGTCCCCACATATCAGTTGATCCAAGGTATGCATAAAATTTCAGCACATATTATTTCAAGACCAATGCATAACCAAGGGTTAGAACAAAATGCTGATTTGAAGTAGAGACATATCACAACGCAGAGGACCCTTGATCTAATCAAGGAGGAGACTGAAAACTATCCCTGTTCATAAGTGTTGAGCTACATTCAACCCTTTGAGTTGAGATGTAGAGTTTCAGAAAATGGGATTAGCATTATCCTATGTACAATGGTTGATTATGAGATCAGTATTGTGCCTTACTTTGAGACAGCATATGTATTTCCCTGCAGATCTACAGCGCTGTCACCAAGTATTTGTGACAAAGAAGGGGCTTCATCACTCTTGGAGCATTCTGAAGGTAGCTTCAATCATGAAGAAATGGAGATAAAGATGACAAGGAGTAGACATCTTGAGATGAGAAAATTTTTCTCCTTTCTAGATGACACTTTCTCAATGAGCATTTCTCTGCTCAAAGAGGAACTTCTACTTGCAGAAAATACAAAACTTCTGTGGTTTTGGAGGGCCTTTGGTGGAGAGAGAATCTCATTAAGAGATCTCATTAGAGATTCATTTCAACATTTCATGAAGTGAAAAGTTCTTCGACAGTTTTGGGGAGATGGTATTCTACAAAGGGAGGATACCATGATTCTGCAGCACATCACTCATCTTCCATATTGGGGTGAGTGGATGAGGATGATGAGCAAGGGGTCACATGATCACTTGCATATTTACATAGGCCAGCAAGCTTGGTTACGTTGGTTGCTATTGGGATATTTTTGTCACTCTCCAAAGGCTCCTATTTTCCTGATCCGTGCCTTGAAAAACACATATGAAATGAAGAAGGAGGCATGGCTACGCTGGCTGCTCTTGGGTGAGTATGGATACCACCCAATAGCTCATCATTTTCTGAATCATGCCTTGTGTGTCAATGATAGATTGCAGCAAAGGGAGGCATGTTCATTTTGGTTTCACTTGAGAGAGTTTGGCCACCACATGACATCTCCTATGTCTATGTGTTTTGTATTGTGTAAAATTTGGCATAATGATCTCATGATGGGCATTAATGATGTTTATTTGTATTGCGCTGATGTGACATTTTATATGTCCATTAGTGTGCTTTTGCTTCATGATGCACATGAGGAGGAGAGAAAGCAGCAATATCTCTTGTTGCTTTGGTTTCTTTTGAGGGAGTTTGGCTTGTCCATCTTACATGGAGGAGATGGAGGATGGCAGCAAAGGAACTTACTCCGGTGGTTTCTCTTAGGAGAATATGGTTTGACATATTTGTCTACCCATATAACTCCTTCCCTTCTTCTTTTGCATAACATTGAAATGATACTGGGATACAACATGGCCAACATGGCTAATTATGAGAACATATCAATGCTCAATCTAATTCATAAGACATGGGATGAAGACTTGTATTGTGTGATGGAGCTTTTCCTTTGTGAAAAGAACCAATTTATTTTATGCACCTCATGTATTGATGATGATGTTGGACATCATATGGTTGTCACTTGGTACTTCATGATGGAAGGAGGACATCTAACCAAACAGTTGGAGGTCATATTTATGTTTTTAAAAGACAACTTTGGAACCAAACATACATAATACATTGCAGAAAATGGGATAAGCCTTCCTTATGTGGATGCCATTTGGGAGGGGATAGATGGCTTTGCATCTACTTTTGGAGTTGCTTGAGGACAAGAAACATTTTTCCGGGGGGGGACTGTAATATCCCAAATTTTCACATCATATTTGGAATATTAGAGTCCTTGATTTTCTTAATGAATTAAGTAAATAAAAGGGTGGAGGGACCCACAATCCTCAATAAGAATAAATATCCACTTTGTGTGTGTGAATATGGATTAATTTAGCTTGGATCTGCAAAAAGAGGTAGTTGAGCAACTACTAATGTGAATGAGATTGGAGATCATGTCTCATTTAATGAGAAAGATCATGGAGGGTTGATTCAGTCAACTAATATCTTAAAGATGTAAAACAAGGATCATTGAGCATTCATGATCAAATGATGGAGGATCATGTGAAAATGAAGCACACATGATGGAAGAGGTGTACATTGCACCTAGATTGTTTGGTTGATTTGGTCAAACAGCGCAGTCCCACTTGGAGGATCTTATCCACATGAGACTGCGAAGTTGAGATTAGGACCAAGGCTTGGGGAGGCTCAAACATTATAAAGGAGATGAAGGAAAAGGTGAAAGGTATCTTGGATTATTTGATGTATGATCTTTTAGATCTGGAATTGTTAAGTGACATTCCACTGCATTCTTGGGCTGTTTAGCAGAGATTGCAGGTGTTGTTTAGCACAGGGTGTTCCTAGGCAGGAATCCCACCTCTTTCTTAGAGTAGCTCTCGAAAGAGGATTGTACTTCATTATACATCAGGGTTTAAGTGTCATTTCCTTTTTCTACTTTCTGCAGAACATTCATATTCAGAAATCTACAGATTTATGAAGATCAATTTGAGGTGGAAGTTGTCTTCAGTACTTCAGCTTGAGAACAAGGTAAGGGATTATTCCCATCACTTGGGCTTATAGATCAGCACTCCCAGAGCCACATTGCAGATCTGGCATCAGGCCAAAAGTTATTGACCTCCCAGCAGCAATATTCCCTTCAGGAATAACGTTGTCCATATTGCAAATCAAAAAGGAGGTAGGAAGTTGCTAGTACTTCAGCTAGAAATCCAGTGAAGGATAATTCATTCACATTTCCATCAGTCTTACCATCATCCTGGAGATTATTGCAGCATATTTCAGCAGGCATAAGGCCTCTCTTTCCCTCACAGCGCAGTTTCTGTTGGCAGCTGTGTTGTAGCAGCTAAATTCATCATTGGAGGATTGAGGAGGTAGATCTAGAGCTTTTAGCTCATAGATCTGATGAAGGGATCAGCTCTTCAAGCATAGATCTGATCTGAGCACACATTTCAGCCATCTATTCTTCAGATCTAGTTTCAGATCTGTATTTCTCAACAAATCAAGGATCAAATCCTAGGGAGGTAATTTTCCAAAGTTGCGGATCTGAAAAATCCTTTCTGGGTTATCTTGGGAATCCATCACATTAGCCAGATCTTGAAACTTGGCATCATATGAGCTCCAGTTTTGAGTAGATCTGCATTTCCCTTTTCAACCTGCAACTATATGTTCATATTCTGTTGAAGGGACAGTGCAATATTTGCTGCAGAGCCTCTCCAGTTACGATGTACCTGTTGCATACATGTTTTCGGGGTGATCCTAGCTCATCTTTTTGGCTAGATCTACCTATATTATGTACTTGTGTAACTGAATCATCTCCAATATAATAAAATGGCTCAGCTCTTTCTGCATATTCTGATTTGTACTTAGATTTATTGTTTATCTTGCTGTAAGTTCTTATATTGTGTGAAGTATTACTGCATTCTCCCTTTTGGGATATTACAAAACATTTCTTAGTCTAAAACCTTTGTCCTACTGCAATTTAGAAGGATGAAACACAATGATACATGAGAAAACAATAATTGAACAGAAGCACATCACCATTAACCAAGCTCAAGGATCCTGCAAGCAGCCTTCACCATCATCAATCAAGACCAGCCATTCAGAAACTCCACAACACCAATTTCTTCTCCAATCTCCAAAAAAACCTATGTATTGCTCCAAATAATCATCAAATCCCAACATTTACAATGAAGCCCTCATGCTCTATTTATTTAGAAAATGAGGTAAAAAACCATAGATAGGGTTGGAAAATGTCAAAATCACTCATAAATGTCATTAATGCCCAAGAGACCATGCAAGGCCCAAGGCAAAAAAAATCCCATGAAGTAAATGCCAATATAACTCCTAGCACCTAATTTTAGAGTGATTTGCCTCAAAAAACATTAAAATATCAATTTGCAATTAATGAGTGTGTTTTGTTGACTTTTGGCCAAAACTGTCCAATTTGGTCTGAACGCACAGCACCTTCCTAGGCAGAAAATAGGTCCACTTGCAGCGAAGTTTTTGTGACCTTCCCGATGTTGAAATTTGCCCCGTGATGTCCCGTTGGAAAGCCTGTTGAGTCCACTTTCAAAATATACCTTTGGTTTTCTGATTGAGCTCTTGTAACCTATCCAAAAAATCCAAATTCCCCAAACTTCTTTAAGCTCAGCGCCAAACCTGAAAATGAAGCAGAAAGGTAGAAAATGAGGTGTTTTTTGACCTTTTGAGGGGTCAAAAATGCTCCAAATGCTCTAAACTTTGGTGAGCATAGTGTACTGGGTATGAGAAATTCAAAAATTTAAAGTTCTCCCTCTGAGGATGTCTGAGGAAAAAGCGTAGCGCCAGGGGTGTTGCGCTTATAGGCCTCCAAATTCACAAAAAACCAAAAATTGTCAAAATTCTCTCAAATTTGGTGGATGTGTGCCTCATGGGTTTTGAGAGACCTGTAGAGAAGCTTGTGCCAAAATTCCAAGGTTAGCTTGGCCTTTTTCCTCTTTTAGTGCCTGGATATTGGTTTGGGTCTTCTTGAGTTTAGCCCTTGCAACTTGGTTTCTCCGGGCATAATGCTTGGTCATCCTCCTTTGGAGGTAAAGATCCTGATTTGCCTTCTTCAACTTGGCCTCCAAGTGTATGTTGTCTCCTTCCAACCAAGGCTCCCAATCATGTGCTATCTCCATGGCCAACATCTCACCTAGAGGGAGCTATTCTGATAGGGTTGATTCTTGTTCTCTTTGCTTTGCTAATGCCTTCTTCAACCCCATGGTTCTAGGTCTCCTCCTAGATTGTCCTTCCTCATCCTCACTCTCTTCATAAGTGCCCATGAACTCTTCTAGTTTTACTTGTGCCCTTTGGGATTCTTTCTGAGCCTTAATGTCTCTAGCCTCATAAATAGCAATTTGTGCTCCTAGCTGCCTGTTCTCCAAGTCAAGGGCATCATTTACACTCTTGGCCCTATTCATATTTGCTTGGAGGTCTTCAATGAGTGCATTTTTGTTCTGGATGAACAAGTTTGAGATCCTTGCTTCATTCTCCTCATCACTGTCCACCTGAATGATTTCAAACTCTTTTTCCACCTCATGATCTTCTTTTTCTTCATTTAGCTTTTGTTTCCCTTTGTCTAGTGGTTGAGCTGAGGTGGATGGCATTGTCCCTTGCCTTTTAGAGGCAGCAAACACAAGCCTTGGCCCTCTTTGATAGGTCAATGAAAGAGGTGTGATTGTGGTCTTGTTGGTGTCTTGATCATGGCTGTGATCCTTGTTGTTGTCATCACACTCTTCATTTTCACCAGTAGTATCATCATTCATCATGTTTTATGCTTCATCATTGTCCTCTTTGTTCTCGGCATCATCACCACTCTCAACCTCTTCACTGATTTCTGCATTGTCATTTTGTTCTTCATCAAATCTGCTTACCTCTTCATTGCTATGATCTTCAATTGGACTATCAGCCCCTTTATTTCCTTCATTATTCTCATGATTGTCATTAGCCTCTTCTTCATTTTCTGCACAATCATCATCTTCATTTTGTTCATCATTGAAGCTTCTTGCCTCTCCACTGTTATGATCTTCATTCTCAACATCACCCTCTTCACCTTTTTCATTGTTATCATGACTGTCATGACTATCATGATTTTTTTCCTCCTTGTTGTCTTGTTCATCACTGAGGCTTGCTTCATGGGTGTCACTGCTGCCTTTAGCTTCTGCATTGTCCTCACTGTCATCATCTTTATCATTGTCATCATCTTCCTCTGTTTCCATGTTCTTTGCCTCTTACTAGGTCAGCTCATCATTTTCTATCTCTTCATCACTTTCTGCCTCTTTGTCATTGTTTTGCTCACTGCCCCTTTCTTCATTATCTTCCTTTGTCTCTTCTTCACTTTCTATTTCTGCCTTTTCATTATTTTCTTCTTCTTTCTCATCATTGGTCTCTTTGTCATTTTCTTCTTCTTCCTCATTTTCTGCCTCTGCCTCTTGTTGGCTCAAATCATCATCACCCGTATCTTCACTTTGGGCTGACTCGTTGTCACCATTATCCTCATTGTCACTGTCTTGCTCACTGCCATTTCCTTCTTATTTTGATGCATCAGGAGAAGGTGAGGAAGGGAGGTCTTCTTGAGGAGATGTTTCTTGTGTAGATGATGAGGCATGATCTGTAGGAGGTGATGGAGGAGTGGAGGGAGGAGGATGAGATGATGAGGGTAAACTAGGCTGATTATGAGGTTGTGGGCTTCTGAATATCTCATGAGCTATGAACACATCCCAATGTATGCCTTTTTGCTCCAACTGATGTAGTACCACCATCTTGATCAAGAAAGTGGTGGAACAAACTGTGCATTTGTTGGGTATAACTCCTCCTCCGGACAACAGAAGACATCTTGTATATACTCCTATACAAGTAATAGGGAAAATGAAGCATATTGACCCTAGTGAAATGCATGAGTAATCTAACATGGTAGGAGTAGAGCCTGGAGTATCTCCCCTCACAAGTAAAGTATTTCCTGATGACCTTCATTAGGGGTGCATACCTCTCTAGTAAGTGTGAGAAAGGGGAAATAGCCTTGCAACCCTCTTTGTACCTAGGTTTGATAAATGGCTCATGTTTAATCTTACTTTCTTGAACCACTTTTCACCAACAACAGGTATACCTGTAGCATTAGAGATGGCATCTTCTGATAGTTCAAAGTCTACCCCTACAAGATTTACCTGTTTTTTGTGTAGGTTGAGGACAAATAACCTTGTAAGCTCTGGGTGATTTTTCACTTGTTTGACTTTCTCACAAAACTGAAAACACCCCACATTCTAAAAGCATGTGAGAATCATGGGAGATGAAGTAATATCCACTGTGCTCTGGGGTTCAAATCTATTGACTTTCCCACCCTTGTGTTTTGGCCTTATAGGCCCCTGGCCTCCTTCACTACTATCACTCCTTTCTTCTCCTGACATGGTGACTGGTGTGGCTTTTAGACATACTTGGACCTGCTTATAAAACTTGGGCAGGAGGGGTGAAAATGAAATGATGATGAGGGCAGCTTCTGCAAATGAGTGATAGGGAGATGGGTTTATGACTGAGTTTCTTTGAGCTTAATGAGGGCTTTAACTTAAACTGACTGTTATAACCCTTATTCACCCCTCTTAACTGATAATTTTGCTTGGAGGTCAAAACAGAGGGTTGTTTTCCATGAAGACCTAGGGTTTGTAGGCACTAGGGTTTGATTTTCCTTTTTATTTAATCACTTAAAGACAAAACCACTTGAGGAGGAAGGAAAAAGGCCACCTAGCAATTTAAACTTGCTTGCAGGTCTTTAAGGCAAAGTGGAGGTGCTTTCCTTGAGTTTTTGGCAAATTTTTTGCAACTTGGAAGATTTTTGACATAAATGTAGCGCCTCGCAGAATACTGGCCTAGTCGGGTCCAATGTGCGCAGTGCCGGGCAGAAATTGGGCGAGTTGGGCCTCTACGCGTAGTGTCGGGCCTGTCAGGTCGCCCTTTGAACGCAGTGCCGAACCCCTGGGTGTGTCGGGTTTGCCTGGGCGCAGCGCCGAGCTGTACGTGTAGTGTGTGCAGCTATACACGCAGCATAGTGCAAAAAATGCACTGTAGGAACCTCTATTCGCGCAGCGCCGAGTCCTGTGAGCGCAGCGCCAGCCCCTAAGCGTAGCGCCGGTGACCTTGCCCATAATTTCTCACTTAAACTCAGAAAATTTCCCCTTGAAGGCTCTTTGCTCTTTTCAAATTCAAAATAAGATATTAAGAGAACAGAGAGGTCCTTCATACTTTTTTAGGGAAAATAAATTAAACTTAAAAACCCACTTTTGCTAATGTTTTGAGTTTTTTGGTCACTTTATCACTTTGACTGATATCTTTTTGAACTTTTATTGCAGATGACTTGAAAGCTTTTCAAAGTATCTCTTCTTCCTTTGGTGGTAGCTTGCTGGAGAAATGAAGAAGGTCATTTTTAACCTTGAGGGTCTTGGCATTGTCAAACCTCTTTTTTCTTGCACTGAGAAACTGAAAACGTGTTTTTATCCTTTTTTGACATTTCTGGGTGTGAATGACATGAGAACATGTTTTCTCTCCTCCTTACTAATTTGGGCAGTGAGGCATAATAGACCTATCTCTAACAAGTGTTTTTTTTTCATAACCATGTATGCCATTTCCCTTTAGCCACTTCTGATTTGCAAGTGCCATGTCATACTGATCTTGTCCCTTCTGACATTCTTGGATTTTGACAACTTTAGTCACATAATAGTAACCTCATGATTAGCTTGATTTCTCATCTTGAAACTCAACCCTAGGCTTTTATTCCTTTGAACATTTGGGGGTAATTGACTGTACTTGAAGGCTTGATCTCCCTCACACTGATACTCTTTGCATTTTTTCCCCTTTGAGGCAGTGGAACACTTACCTTGACAAACCTTAGAATGACACACACAGCAGTGTTTTAAAATCTTCTTCTACTGGCATGATGGAGGCTCATTTTCCTCATTTCACCCTCTTTGCCTATCTTTCCAAAACCTTAGGTTTTAGGGCTATTAGAGAAAAATCATTAGTGTTGTTTTCTAATTTCTCTATAGCCCTTTCAAGTTTATTCATTTATGTTCAGTTCACCTCACCTTTTTCCCTTTTTTATTTATAACTTCTAAAAATCTTCAATTTCATGCTTGGTTGTGTTGGTGTGCCTCTGCCCTTGTGTTTTGTTGCCTTGACTCCTTTCTTGGCAAGCTGCTGATCCAATCAGTCCAAAAAACCCTGATTTTCCTTGAACATGGGTTGCTTCCTCCTTCCTTGTTGTGTGTATACTTTAGTGAGGAGCTGGCTTTTACCTTACCTATTCTCCTGTTGATAGCCACCTTGACACTCCTGCAGAAATGTCAAAATGGACAACTGTTCTTTTGCATAATTTTGTCCTTGGCAAAGTAGTCCTCCTTGAAGTTTTCTTGATCTGATTTGGACAGTGCATGACATTTTCTCATTTTGATTCAGCTTCTAGCACATGGAAAATAGTGATTTAGTACACCAAAGATAACCCTACAACCTATGAATTCCTAGCGCCCTGGTGGGAAGGCTCTTTGACTGAAAGCATTGGCTTATGGTTTTTAAGTATGAAAAACAGAGTTTTTGACATATAGATGTATTGAGGATCCAAAACCCAATTACTTGATTTATCTAAAGAGCCTACAGAGGTAGCTTTAATACCATCAATGCTTGAGGCATTTGATGAACACGAGAGAAGGTAGGTTGTTTGGCAAACTTAGATGGAAAGTGGAAGGGTTAAGCATAGGCAAAACAAAGTATTGAGGTTATGAGTGTGAAAATGGGGCAGAGATGAGTGGCATGAGCCCATGAGGAGTCTTCTAGGAGTGATAGGCTAACCAAGGAAAATCAGAGTAGTGAGAATAGTGAAAAAATTATCTTAAGGATAATGAAAGCAGTGAGATTTCTAAAACTCACAATATTCATGAATCTTGTTTTTAGAAATCTAGGATAAGTATTTAGTTATCTATAAAATAGCAAAAATATTGATGACTAACACCTGGAACCACGCCTCAACGGTCGCATCCCAATAACGACCTGCCTCTCCTCCTCCGCCACGAGGCATCACGGGTGCCCACCGCTGCATCCGAGGATCCTTGCGAGGACCAATGGCAACAGGCACAAAAGGTCGAAGCATCACCACTCTCTCGAACATGATGCTGCATAAGATGCTCGCATACATAAAAATTCTAGAAGATCCTCCTCGGACCTTCGCTCACTGCAATACCATACCATCATACACCTAGCGCACCCAGTTGTAGACGTGACCAGCCCGAAGCCAATGCAAGACACCAATGTGAGGTCTAGACGCCCTATTGGGCGACGACGACCCCGTCAAGTGAACTATCATCGCCTAGGCGCACCTATCAGTTAAGTCAATCACTGACTCAATGCGGACTCACCCCTGGGTAAGCGGCTCACCGCTGCAGTGCTGCGTAGCCCAGCGCCTGATACTCACCCTCCCATGAGGGAGCAGGTGTGGTAGCACCTCGCCCTGAGGCAGTAGGCCAATCACAAAGTAAACATTCGTCTCCAAATGGATGACAATGTCCCTACACCACAAGACCATCACTCGTTGTTTCTTGTTCCAACAGCGGACTAGGAAACGGAGCAAGCTATCCTACGATCTTAGGATGTTGTTCTCCAAAAACTTTAGCAAACCCCACTGCGCCAAGAGCCTCCGCGCATTGTCATCCTGAGCCACAGCGATGCGAAGATCGAGCCAATCCCGCTCGCACCACAACATCCTGTTACCAAGGAAAAACCAAAATCAATGACCATAAAATAAAAATAAAATCAAAATTTTTAATTCTTTGACCCATCATCGCACCTGTTTTCTACACAGTCGCGATGTCTGCGCGTCTATATCAAGAACAGATGTGCGCTTCATCACGCAAAAGTGCTGCGAAGCGCGATAAACTTGCGGGAAATTTTCCCTCTCCGTGAGGTTCGCGCATCTCTGCCTCGATCGCGCGAGCGATCGAGGCAAAAAAGAGGCAGGTAATCCATATAAACCAGATTTACAAACCCCCCAAGGAAAAAACTGAAGAACATAATAAATAAATAAATAAAAATATTGAAAAGCAAGACATTCAAGGCCCTACATGACACTGATGGTGCGAATCCCAGATTCTCAGGCTGATCGCAACGACAAGAAAGGCTCGGCAGCAAGGGCTTAGCTTTGACCACAGACTCTCAAACGACACAAATGCACTGAAATGAGCCATATTGACCTATATTGAGCTTGAGTGAGAATCTTTTTCTCCAATATAAACAAATATACCTAGACATGCACTATTTGTTTATACTAGGATCCTAGACATACACGCAATCCCACCACCCAATATAAACAAATAGTGCATCTTTATTGGATGATGAAAAGTTTGGTGGCCAAATCTATCATGACCTCACCGGTTAATGTTGGCAAACCTGATCCTAGAGTCCAGGAAATTCAAAAGGAATTTCAGTGGATTCAATTCCAACTTCAACAACAAAACATTCGCATTGGCCGCATGGAGAAACACATTTCATGCCTCCCTCGGTCAGAACTTCCAGGTTCCAGTGCAAAAGACCCAGCTGCTATGGAGTCTTCTAATGATTAGATGTTACTTCAATATAGTTATGATTGTCTTTTTGGTTTAATTTCGTGTTGTATATGTCGGCTAGAAATGAATATTGTAGCTTCGTAGATAGAAACTTGTGGATAGACATTCACGCATATAAGGCCTTGTTTGACACACTTAAGATTTCAGATTTTGGATGGCTTACAATGTGTTTCAGTGGCCAACAGACCTGGTTAAGGTCTTTCGAGGATTTAACCTACTTTTGAAAATGAATGAATAAAAAAAACCTACCAAGCTTATATATAACCCATAAAAATAAATCTAATAAATTTAAGTGTTGAATATTAAAAAATAAATATATTAACTTTAACTTAATAATCTAGGTCTGATTATATATATAAAATAAATCTAGTAAATTTAAATGTTGAATAAAATAATATATTAACTTTAACTTAATGGAGTTGTCTTTAGTACGACTTTTTGGAGTTTAAAATTTTAGGGTTGAATCTTGATTTGTGTTATTTAAATTGGTTTTTTTTACTGTATATATGGATTCAGAACCCTAAAAAAACCCCTAGGGTGCTTCTATTGTGCAAGATTACCCATCAAACTTATCTTTTCAATGAATTTCTACAGAATTTTAAAGAAAATAGACCAAAAAATTCCACCAAAAAAACCTTTAAAAATCCCATTAAAAACAACTTGTCACTTAATAACCTAAACCTTAAAATATCGTTATTCCGTTCAATCTACATGGCATGGGCAAAGCCCATTTTCGAAGAAACCATCGAATAACAACCACTCCACTTGATTTCATCACTATTAATGTTTAATATTTTAATTCTAAAAAACATTGATACTTTAAACATTAAAACTTCATCATTTCATTTTTTGGTTACTTAATAATTTAATTTGGTTAAAAATTTATTATCTTTTCTTTATATTTATATATGTTCAATATCCTAACATTATGTAAAAATAAAGTTTATTATTATGTATAAATAGAATTTATTTTACTTGTACATGAGTTTTAATTCTTATTACAAGCCTTAATATAGCCTACTTTGCAAGGAGATGAATTATTAATAACATAGAAAACCCACATGATGAACTTTCCAAATTTCATGAAAATTTGAAAAAATAAATCTATTGAACTCTTCCTTTAGATTATTAACCTACACCCACCTGAAAATATATTTATTCCGTTCGAACTGCATGCCCTGTGGACAAGACCCTTCTAAACCACTGGAGCTCATTTTCCAAGAACCTATGGAATAACAACCACTCCACTGGATTCGCCTGCCTCAGGGCTGATGCAGATATTTTGCAGTTCATTTTCCAAAAACTCAACCACTCCACTGGATTCATCTCCTCAGAGTTGATGCAACTATTTTGCATTTTTTCAACAAAAAAATTCCATCACTATTGGACCTTCATTTGTCAGAATTTGTTGGACCTTCATTTGTCAAAATTTGTGCCGGCAAGTTAACAAGCTTATTTTGTGAATAGTCTTTAGTGCGACTTTTTGAAGGTTTTTATGGTGGCTTTTTCCGATGTAATTTTTTTAAAATTCGGCAGGAATTCATTGAAATGAGAAGTTTGATTGCTAATCTTGCACCATCGAAGTGTCTTTGAGGGTTTTGAGGGTGCTGAATCCATATATAAAGTCAAAAAACCAGTTTAAATAACAAAAACCAAGAATTTACCTCAAATTTTTTCACCAGATTCCAATACCTGAAACTCCAAAAAGTCACACTAAAAACAACTCCCTTATTTTGTGAAGATGGCCAACTCGCTTATTTTGTGAAGACAGCTTATTTTGAGTTACATCCTGTGATAGAAATTACATCCTGTGGCTGTTCTTTTTCTGGGTAGACTGCCAAATGTAAAAATTCTTTGACTGCACAAAGAACACTCTTCTGATAACCCTGCATTCAGCGGCAATTTTGTCGCCCTCTCTTCATCAAGGGAAGATGGGGATGGGCTTACATGATGGCGAGCTCTTCGAGCAATATGTTTATGCATTATTTAGAGAACTTTCTCCTTCTTACCAATCATGTCTGACCAAAATGTTGACCTGTTAATCATACAAATTGAAGAGTGCAATTGAAAGGCATCTTCTTTTTTATAAAGGGTATTTACTGTATTTCTGTACATGCTGTTTGGAGTTTTGCAATAATGTATATGCTGTTTGGACTCTTACAATAATGCAAACAAGTGTGAAAAAGCTAACTGATTTCCTTGGTAAACGTCCCTAAATAGTAATAGTATAATGGGCCTATAGTCCTATGGATGTCTTCCTGTTGAGCATATAGACCGAAACCACAATGATTGTCTTCATACAACTGTCACTGTTCAATTTATGTATCCCTTTCTTCCGGGGTTTGCCGTACAGCAGCAGCATGTAATGGTGTTCAGTCCATATGATCCAAGTATGGACTGCTGCTAAAGCCAAATAAGGTATCTATTTATTGTTTGCCCATCTCATTTATAATTTTCCATGTTTTATACTTCTTTTCCTATGATATTCAATCTTGACAGTGTAAGTGCTCCAGTAATTTTACTGCTGAATGATCAACTGGAACTGATGATGTCAGTTCTAAAATTACACTCTCATGTAGCAAGCTTCTGAATGATCAACTGAAACTGATAATGCCAGTTCTAAAATTACACTAAGGTAGCGCTTTCCTTTTTTGTCAACACAACATTATGGTAGCTGGAAAAAGGCACTCTATCCAACCTTTCACCGCTGTTCTACCTTCTCTTTACCTTCTTCTTGTACCGGTTTTTGAGTGGGTCAGTGAACATCTTCTTGTACCGGTTTTTGTACCGGTTTTTTAGTAGGTCAGTGAACATGACTAAGTTGCATAATAAACTATTTTTACACACCAGTTAGTTTGTGTGGTTAATCTGATGGAACTCATATTTACACACCAGTTGGTTTGTGTAATTAATCTCCATTAGAGGGGTGGTCCAAATCTTATGGGGAGGGGTTGATGATAGAAGCCAGTTGTGGGGTTAAAAGCTGTCTCACTAAGCATCCAGGCTTGATTGAACTTAGCACAATTCTAGGAACAGCATCCCACAAGTGGACAGATCATTCTTCTATCCAATATTATGGCTGGCCCAGCCTACACTCAGTGTAGTTGGAAAATACAAAACAAAATACAAACTCTTTGTACACTTCATCTACTACAATTGCCAAGATCAACTTTTTGTACGCTTCATCTATACAATTGCCATGATCAACTTTTTTCCCAAGATCCACTTTTTGCACGCTTCATCTATACAATTGCCATGATCAACTCTTTTCCCTGCATTGCCATTGAGAACCACCTCTGTCCATGCTCAAGGTAGAAAGTCTGAATCTACATAAACATTTCAAATGAATAGCTAACTCCAATATTTGCTTTGCATTCTCTAATTTCTTTTCAAAGAACCATGTAACGTATAGAGCAGGGTTTAATAAACGCAATAACCATGTCACCTAAGTTTGAATAAAAACATAAAAGAGATTGAAACAATTTTACCATAAGAACCAAATGAAACACCTTGGTAACTTTAATCAGACATTACAAATTGTAAAATATGATAAGGGGTTCTTCAGTGTGTCGAAGACTGAATAAGAGATGACCAAGGAATATACACAATGCGTCTCTGCAACTTTAAAAGATGCTCGTGAAAACTTGTAACTTCAAGTTGTAACTTCAAGTTTTGGAGAACATACAAAGGCACTTTCAAAATAGGGCTGCTCCCATGTAAAATAACTAAATATACGATATTCACAGCATAAATACATAATCATAAAACATTAGATGTTGAGTACTTGGACTTCGTCATGTTAATACCGTTTGCATGCCTCAAACTCAAGGTAACGATACCAATAAGTTTACTGAATTATTATTTTCACTGGCTAACTCTGTCGTATTGCAGGGTTGTTAAGGACTCGACTTTGACGCATGCCAAGGCTTTAACCTTGCCAAATAGCAGATTAATACCATGAATTATGGTTCAGACTTTGACAAAAGTGTAGCAAACCTCCAGTATTTTACTTAAACTGCTTCCATAAATACAATTTTGATCATCCCACTGCTCACTGTGAAATACCAATAAAACATGCAGCAGATAGATATTAATAGTACACGTCATCTAATATAAAATACAAAAAATAAAAAACCCAAATCAGAAAAAGGACTCCCTGAACTTGGGAAGTGGGATGGTTTATCGTCCAGAATCCTGGTAGGTGCAAAGTTGCATGCCCCTTATGTTTAGGAAAGGATTAACCTTGTGACAGCAACCACGGGACTCATATTTCCTGGGAACAAGGTCTAGCATCTCACACCTTTGGATGATATAACATAATCTTCCACACCATTGAGTGAAATATCAACGCAAACACCACATTAACCTCAAAAAGATAACAGATCTCATTTTAACTGCAGAAACTAAATCTGAAGGTGAGAAGGACAATCACTTGAACAAAGATCAAAAACGACATAATGGCATGCATGTTATGTTTAGCAGGGGATTAACCTTGTGACAGCAACCACAGGACTCAATTTTGCTGGGAACAAGGCCTAACAGCTTACACCTTAAGATGATATAAGATAACAATTTTCCAGAACATTAAGGTAATTATATCAAAGGAAACATCACATTAACTTCAGAAAGATAACTGATCTCATTATGCAGTTTTAGCATGCCCATTAAGTTTGGCAGTGGATTAAAACCTTGTGACAATAGCCACCTGACTCAATTTCCCTGGGAACAAGGCCTGGCAGCTCACACCTTAAGATGATATAAGATAATTTCCAGAAAAATTAGTTAAATATTTCAAAGCAAACATCACGTTAACTTCACACCTTAAGATGATATAAGATCATTTCCAGAAAAATTAGTTAAATATTTCAAAGCAAACATCACATTAACTTCAGAAAGATAACTGATCTCATTTAGGTGCAGAAACTCGGCCTAGAGGTAAAAAAGACAAGCATTTGAACACTGACGGAAATGTCATTCTTAACCTCAGCAATTCAAACAAGAAAACAAAATTTTAACTGGAATTACAACACGAATTTTTTTCAATGTTTCAAATCACAACACGCCCTACATTTCTGAAAGCTACCGTTAAGAGAGCCATCCGATGCTAAAGAGGATGTCCATACATAGTGCTTAACATTGCGAACTCTAAACGAGTTGAACACAGAATCTTGTTTCATGGAATGTACCATCATATTTTTGTAATTATTTGTGATGCATGAAATGCTGACTTCCAAAATCCACCAGCTGCCAAATACTCTGTTCAAGCATCCCGGTTTACAGCAGTATCTGATTCCACTTGGAAAACGCCCCTGAACTGCCAAGGTCATCCTTAAATCGAACCAGCTCATCGTGAACCCTTTCCCTCGGGAAGACACTTGTTAATTGTAGCAGAGTCTGCTTACAATGTATTTTTAACTTTATCTTTAGTTTCGATTCATGATATCAGTAAAATCAGTATATCTCTGATCTATACAGTTCCATAAATCCATGATCTCCTTCTGATGATACATTATAGGTCATCAAGGATGTTTTTCTTGAATGAGAAGGTAAGGAACAATTAACTTTAACACAGAGACCCTGTTCATATCAGTTAAAAGCCTTATATTGTTCCTGGAGCCCTAGAAGGAATTCATCTCAAGGAGATAAGTTCGTCTTCGGACGAGAAGGCTAGCCGCGGTCTTGAAAGGCTCGTCGAAAGCACCGGCAACAAATGCATCGCTTTCTTTTCGCACCGGCTGTTCACTGGGTCGAATCGCAACGAGAGTTGCACCCTTCAGAGCCATGCCACCGGGAAGCTCAAGATAAGGAGCGTACCACAATTTCATGTTGAGGGCAGGGACCTGGGTCCGGTTTGAAGAAGCCGAAGCCGCAAGAGGTTTATCGCGAAGCTCCTGTAACTGATCCTTGCCCATACAGAGAACCCCTTGGGCATCAGAATCAGTGAGAACGAGGCTTTGCAAGGTAGGGTGATCTGAAATTATCTGCTGTAAAAGAAAGTGCCTGGCAGATGCGGCTATCAGGGAACTGATAGTCCACACAACCCTAAGCTTCAAACCCCCGTTGGTGTAAAAAGACTCTGGAATACTCCCACTCTCGTCCCCTGCAAGGGCAAGGGTTTCGTCACTTGAAGAACAGGTCCCCGAGGGTTTAACAGAGGTTTCCTTGCCATTTTTTACAATCGCAGAAGCGCCGAGAATAACGCAGCTTTCTAAAGTGCTCCCGAATTCGGCCTTCCACTTGAGCAAAACCCCGTCTTCGATCCCGAGCTCGCCCCCGGGCAGCTCGATCCGAAGCTTCTGAATCTCCTTGAAATTCCTCAGAACTTCGCTGGGCGAATGATGAGAAACCTCATCCAGAACCGCCGCCGCCGCCGCCGCCGCCTTCTTGGGATTCACAAGAAGATGATGCAGCGCCTGCAAGGGCTTCACGATGCTGCCCACAACGAAGCGCAACAGGTGGGTGAGTATTCCCTTCCCCTTCACATTGAGGCCACCGCCATCTTCCCCCGATATGACGCAATCCACCTTCACCACCACGTTTTCCACCTGCGGCACCAGAACATTGAACCTCCGCGACACCACACAGCATCGCCCCAGCGCCTTTATGTCCCCCACTCTGTTCAATATGCATAGCACCACCGCGTCCGAGAGGCGCTCGAAGTGCTCCTCCTCTTCTTCCGCCGCCGCTGCCGCCACATCCACCACTATCTCCTTCGCTGCCCGCCCATCCGCGGCCAGGGTCAATTCCAGATGCATTTCTGCAAACCCTAAGAAACAAACCCCTGTTCTCAACACAGACAGCACAAAAACCCCGAGTCTCCCATCCTGCACTCCCTTATAAATGATAAAGATCTGATACCCACTGTTGCTTAATGCTTCTCCGATCTGGTTAATACCCAATGTTGCTTAATGCTTCTCCGATCTGGTTATGGCGATGGCGATGGCGATCAGTGCACCTATACTTATTTGAAGGTGTCAAGCATATCCAGTCTGGACCCCTCTACCTTCCAACCACCCAATGGAAATAGGAAAAACACATAACAATAATAACACCTAATCCCGTCCGCTCGCACACGGAAAAAGAAAGGGAAAGAGCGTCGGCTGAGTGTGGAGTCCAACCAACAGAAAAACGACCCTCCATTTCAACGCCTAGCCAACTGATCCTGACCCTCCATCCCTAAATCCCGCCAGCACGCTATCATTCCTTCATTTAATTAATCAATCAATTCCTGCCACAAAAAAAATCCAATGCTCCTCGCCTCATCATCATTCCATGGGCAGTTTGTCATCACGGATTTCTCTCGGTAAAAATATTCTTCTTCACCTCATCATCCCGGGTGGGTGGGTGCTGCGTGCTGCTTTCACCTCATCATCCCGGATGGGTGGGTGCTGCGTGCTGCTTTCCAACGTCCTTCATGACAAAAACCACCACCCCGGTAATCACACCATGGTCATGATTTTAAGGGTTTGATAATGATAATTTAAAATTTAATTACAGTTAGGATTTGATTGGAAATTTGACTTTTTATTTAGTTGATATATGGTTGGATTCTTTCAATAAAAAGAAAGTTTGTTATATGATGGGCTTCAATTGTTAAGTGGGGAGGTGTATTGGATTTGGGTAGAGTTATGTGATGTATGATTTATGTATAGTTTTTAAGTTTAGCATAGACAAATTGGTAAATTGGTTTATGAACTAAGAATTCTACCATCAACCATTGTTTCACATATAATAGAAAATATTGAAGGAAAAGTAAAATTATAAGAGACGTGTTTGTAATTGTTTAATGTATAGTGACAATAAAGTTTCATATAATGTATAGTGTTTTTTTGTTCAATAATTGAAATCTTAGTCAAGTATGCATCTAACATGAGTGTAATCTTAGTCAAGTATGCATCTAACATGAGTGTAGAGAGGTCAAATTTTTTCAAGTATAAATTTCTTTGGAGTCCAAATACAATGTGTTATTTTTAGTTGTTTAAATTGTAATTTTGAATGTTAAATAGAGTACATATAAGACCAAATAAATTTTTTAACCATAAAAACTTAATTTTTTCATGATATATACATAATTTTTTTAAATGATATATAATATATACTTAGTTTACATTAAAATAGTTTACATCACTTTATCACACAAATTAAATGGTTTTTTATTATTAATATATTTTTAAGCATATGTCAATATTAATTCTTATTAAAATATTTTATTTTGAATATTTTTTTATATACAATATTAAAATGTTTTATTTTAACATTTCTTTTGTATATATATATAGATATATATGAAGTTGATATCGGCATAAATTAGTTAGCATAAATCTTCAAATTGTTTATTTAAATCTTTTGTTAAAATATTTTTGAAAAGTATAAGATTTAAACATCTTACTCATACATTTTTTTTCTTTCTATTCATTTATTATTATTATTATCAATATTATTCTTATATTTAAAACATATTTTTTATTTTTTATTTTTATTTTAAAGGGGGGTGAACAAACTTACACATCCCCCTCATACAGGGTTGTAGAATGAGTGTCTTGGCTCAATAAGTTTTAATATAATTATTTTTGTTTTGTTGATTTTAAAAAGGTCGTTGACATTAATCAAAGGAGAACTGTGGGAGAGGTAGCCATCTAATCTTTTAACTAACATCCTTCTTGCTATTAGAATCCAATAATATATGAAGTCAATGTTTTGATTTATATGGGATTTTCATCACTTTTTTTAGGATTTAAAATTGGGGAAAACCCTAGGGATAGGGTTTCACCATGCATTAAACTTGGATCACGATGCAACGCTTATCATCCTTAAAATTTCTATTGGATTTTACTTATATTTGTTGTTGAAAAGATTATCATTTTGCTACAATATTAGCTTACTCCATAGGAGATCATAACCATGAAGGGCCTTTCATTGAGATACAATAGTGACATCATGGTGATCATAATGTTTGGTCTTTGTATAAATATGCTAGAGGAAGGGATAAATACAAAATGTAGGGTAGGGGTAAATATCATTGTGATTATCATAAGATCTTGTTGTGTTCAAAAATCGTAACATTAACAATGAGGACACTATGTGAATCATAAGGTCACCTAAAGGCCTTATAATCCTTTTTGGGGTGAACTTGAAGATGAGAAAAATTAAGGTAATAGTCTTATCATAACAATAGAAGAACAAAATGATAGTTTATGTTTGGGGTAGCAACAGACATGTGTTCTAGTCTCAATGATGTCTAAGAGACTAAGGAACACAAGATCTCCAAAATCCATAAAATGTTTCGCAAGAAAAGGCTTGGACACCATAATTAAATTAAGTAGCCAATAATTAAAAGGTTCCTAAGTATAACTTAGGAAAATTGGTTAATTAAAGTGAATTAATTAAGGAAGCTTGATTTTTCTCTAGAGACTTCTATTGATGAATTCAGATTGATATTTTCCATCGATTGAGATGTGATCATGGTCGTTAAGACTCCAACAAAATATTATAAGAGCAGGTCATGTTGAGATTCAACAAGATGATGAGCTTAGTGAAAAGAGACGCCTTCACTAAGTGGGCCCGCAGGCTATTTTTGGCACAAAGTCTATTTTTAGACATGTCGATCATATTCTATGAGTTGCAGGATGCTATTTGTGGATGGTTGGTCAAGTTGGAAAAATAGATGGACTTCTATTTTTAGACATATTAGGCGGAGTCTATTTTTAGACTTCCAGTCTAAAAATAGATATGTCGAATATTATTAGCTCTTAATAATATTTGGACTCTAAACATTATCTTATTCTCTTGGAGCACTTCAGTTAAGTGCACAAATGTGGCACAACAGCTGATAGAAGGAATTATGCTATTCCTGAGGGTTTACTGAAGCTATTGCATGGAGGACTCAGTTATAACTCAAGTGGCAGAGTTTGGTGGAGTTGGAGAAGTAGTTGGTGGATTTGTATTTAGTTTAACTCAGTTAGACCCAGTTGAGCTAGTTGTATCTAGTCTAACTGATTGATACACTAGTGAGAGTGGAGTGAATTAATTAGATAATTAATTCACAAATAATAACTCATTAATCAACTAGAGAATACATCAGTTAACTACACTGCATGGCAGTTTCAGTGGAGACCAGTGGAGAGATAGGTGAAAGAGCAAGTGTGACTATCAGTTGTGACTATAGTGATGCATTGATTGCATCCAACACTCAGTGGAGATGCCAATGAGGATTGCGTGAGCAAGGCTGGTGTAATTTGAACTCATTCAAAGCCATTCTTCAGTAGGGATTATTCAGTAGAGGCAGGCTAGCAGGTGGCAAAGATCGGTGCATGGATTTGCAAGATCGGGCTTGATTAGTGTGTAGAAATTGTATTGTACTGAGAGCTTGATATGATCAGATTTGTATGAGGATTGTTACATGATCTCTATGACATATATTATATACAGATAGTTGGGGTTTTTAGCTTCAGGCTTTCCCGTTAAACAATTATGTTAATGTATGTGAATTTTTATTGTTTCATGTGTGCATTGCAATCTTGATTTAATTTCCGCAAATGATCAATGGTGGAATAGATTCTGTATTTTGCATGAAGTTAAAATAGTGTGAGATCAGGAGAATCTTGGAAATATAACACATTAGTTATATAATTTCTACATGGTATCAGAGTTGTATTGATCATTAGAGGAGATTGCAATTATTGAAGCGGTTGAGTTTTGTGCTGGTGGAATTCGAATTTGCTGCAGTGTTTTCTTGGTGTCGAAGTTGAGCATTCATTGAAATGTCTTTCAACGGATTGCGATTGGAGTATTCCCTTGATGGGAGCTCGAATTACATAGCATGGAAGGACAGGATGGAGGTAGTGCTGGATGATAATGGGTTGAAGGAGTTCATAGATGCAGCCGCACTTGACGCATGGCAAAAGAAGGTAGCAAAGTGTCGAAGGATTCTGTTGGAAGGTGTGAAGGACCACATTGTGTCCATCCTTCACGGTAAAGCCACTCCATTCTTAATGTGGAAGGCTTTGACAAACTTGTTCCAAAGCAAAAGCGACCAGAGGAAGTTGGCACTTAAAGACAACCTCAGAAAAATAAAAATAGTGAAAGGAGACAGTATTCCAAAATACCTCACGAAGTTTGTCCACTGCAAGGATGAGCTGGGAAGTGTGGGGGTTACTGTTGATGAAGAAGACTTGGTGAGCTTGGCTCTCCTTGGGCTTCCGAAGAGTTGGCATAGCTACGAAGACTCTGTTAATGGACGGGAGAAACTGCCAGGATGGGAGCGACTTTGGTCAGATATTGTGCAGGAAGAGATAAGGCGGGGTACCAGGGATGGATCTTCATCGAAGAATGAAGATGAAGAAAATTTTGCTTTGGCTGCCAAAGCTTGGAAATGAAAAGGGAATAAATCTTCCAAATCCGAAGCTAAAGGAAAGAAGTAGGATTTGTCTAAGGTGAAGTGTTTTCATTGTCACTGGCACGGGCATTTCGCCACTAATTTCCCACAGAAGAAGAAGAATAAGAAGGCTGCTGGATCTGCAGCTGGAGAGGCCTTAGCCTCGCAGTTTGAGCTGGATTTTTCTTTGATCTCATGCTTGGTTTCAAGTGTGATGGGATCGGTGTGGTTTCTTGAAAGTGGTGCGTCTTTCCATATGACCGGAGACAAAGATTTGTTTAGTGATCTGGATGAAAAGGATCTTGGAGTGCACATCGAGATGGGCGATGATGGTAGATATAGTGCGACTGGTATCGGGACCATTTCCTTTGAGAGGGGTCTGGTAAACCTTTCATCTTGAAGTATGTCATACATGTTCTAGGATTGAAGAAGAATCTGATCTTCGTGGCGATGCTGGAAGACAAAGGTTATGATGTTGTTTTTGGCCAATGAAAAGCCTTCCTGCACCATAAAACAGCTGGTCAAACCAGGAGGATAGGGATTCGAGTTAAGAATCTTTATCAATTGCAAGTAGATGGTTGTGCAGCAATGGCAGGCAAAGCAGAAGGAGTGGTGAGCCAGGATGAGGGCGAATTGTGGTACAGGAGATTGGGCCATCTTCACCATGGCGCTTTGAAAATTTTGCAACAGATTTCTACCGGGCTTCCCAAAGGTACACTTGCACAGTCAAATCAGTGCAAGGGATGTACTTTGGGAAAATTTATGAAGACCACTTTTCATGAGAAGGATATTCATGCCTCGACGATCCTTGAGAGAATTCACACAGACGTGTGTGGACCTTTCTCAGTTGCTTCAACAGCAAAGCACAGGTATTATGTGATATTTGTTGATGACTTTTCTCGTAAGTGCTGGATCTTCTTCATGCAGAAGAAGAGTGAGACATACTCAAATTTTTGTGAGTTCAAGGCGCTAGTTGAGAAAGAGTCGGGGAAGCAGGTGAAAGCTCTAAGGATCGATAATGGTGGTGAATATGTCTTTGGAAAATTCAAAGACTTTTGTAGCAAAGGAGGAATTCGAAGAGAACTCATAGCGCCTCATAACCCACAACAGAATGGGGTCGCGAAGAGAAATAACAGAATGATCGTGGGTGATGCACAAGCGATGTTGCATGATCAGGGCCTTCCCATACACTTGTGGGATGAGGCATGCAACACTGCATTTTATGTTCAAAACCGTTGTCCTCATAGAGTACTTGGAATGAGTACACTCGAAGGGGCATTTTCTGGTAAGAAGCCTAATATTTCTCATTTGAATATTTTTGGCTCACCTATTTACATTCATGTGACGAAGAATGCCATGAAGAAGCTGGAGCCAACCGTAGAGGTTGGGATATTTTTGGGGTACACAGAAACACCCCACAATTATTGTGTGTATTTTCCAAACAGTCGGATGGCTGTCGTGCGACGGGATATCAAATTTCATGAGGAGAAAGCCATGAAGTTGTCGCTTGAGAGGGAGCTACACTTGCATGCAGATGAGGAGCTACTTGTTCCTAAAGATGAGCCTCAAGATGTGGATCAACCATAAGAGGAGGTTCATGGAGTGGAAGAAACCACTCATGCAGCACCAAACATCATAGGGCAGAAGCGCACTACAGAAGTTGAGCGACTGAATCTTGATGTAGTGCAGAATGTAGGAGTTCCTACATCACAGCGCAGACAGAGACAGTCACCTGGCCGATTTACTGGATACATGGCTCTGATGAGCAAGTGTATTGTGACAGAGCCATCCTCTTTCGAGGAAGCTGTGGAGGATCCCGCATGGGTAGATGCCATGGTGGAAGAGTATGATTCGATTGTCAGAAACAGTGCATGGGAAATTGTCCCAAGGCCGGAAGGGAAATTAGTGGTAGGTTCGAGATGGATCTACAAAGTGAAGCAAGCTGCTGACGGGAGCATCGAGAACTATACGACAAGATTTGTTGCCCGAGGCTTCTCACAAATCAAGGGGATTGACTATGAAGAAGCCTTTGCACCTGTCACAACGTATTCATCCATACAGACCATCCTTTCTCTCTCAGCGCAGATGGGTTGGCACATTCATCAGATGGATGTGAAGACTGTGTTCCTCAACGGAATCATTGAGGAGGAGGTGTACATTGAGCAGCCTGAAGGATTTGAAATCTTCAGCAGCGAGTCGCATGTGTGCAGGCTCAAAACAACATTGTATGGGCTGAAACAAACACCTCGTGCTTGGTACACATGGATAGACAGTTATTTCAATGGACTTGGTTTCGCCAAGAGTGAGGCGGATCCAAACCTATACCAGATTATGGTGTTGGGTAGGCTTTTGATCATTGTGCTTTATGTAGATGATTTGATACTAACAGGTGATGAACTTTTGATACACTCATGCAAGGTAGATCTTGCAAAGGAGTTCGAGATGAAGGACTTGGGCCTCCTTCATTATTTCCTAGGATTGGAAATTTGGCAGCAGAAAGGTGAACTGTTTGTGTCTCAAGGAAAGTACACTTGGGAGATACTAGAGAAGTTTCACATGCAAGGCTGCAAGCCTATCGACACTCCTCTTCCTAGTGGTTGGAGGAAAGAGGATGCTACATCGGCAGAGGTAGTGGATGCCACTGTTTATCGACAGTTGGTTGGTTCACTCATGTATTTAGTCAATACACAACCAGACATATGCTATGCGTGCAATCAAATCCTGAAACGATAGTCAAAATCTATGAAATACTTTTGGAAGGCGGCAAGCATGTCCCAGGAGTATCTAGGGGCAGATCCAGTATGGATTGTGGTAGACGGTGGGATGAGGTGGCTGCAGCTTCCAAGTCTGAGAACAGGCCGGGAAGCCCAAAGGACAGAAAGAGCACATCTGGAGGGATTTCCAGTATCGGGTCTACAGCAGTTTCTTGGTACAGCAGGAAACAAAGATCCGTGGCACTAAGTTCAGCGAAGGCCGAGTACATGGGAGCAAGTTTGACTACATGCGAGGCTATATGGATGAGGAATATCTTGGTCGGTTTGTTCGGTTCTCACTTAGATCCTACTGTGATATATTGTGATAATCAGAGTTGCATTAAACTCTTGGTTAATCTAGTATTTCATGATAGATCTAAACATATTGACATCCGGTATCATCATATCAGAGATTGTGTGCAGCGGAAGATCATGTTGCTTTCTTACATTCCTACGGAGGATCAGGATCTGAATGTCATTGTGAAGGTGCTGTAGAACAGAACCAGATACCATGAACGATTGGGGTGGTAGATAATCCCTATTTTGTTGAGAGGGAGTGTTTACATTCAACAAGAAGATGAGCTTAGTGAAAAGAGTCTCCTTCACTAAGTGGGCCCACAGGCTATTTTTGGCACAAAGTCTATTTTTAGACTATGTCTATTTTTAGACATGTCGATCATATTTTATGAGTTGCAGGATGCTATTTTTGGATGATTGTTAGAAGATGGAAAAATGATGGACTTCTATTACCGACATAATTGGACGGAGTTTCTTACTGACCCCGCTGAGTAAATAGATATATCAGAATATTATTAATATCAATAATATTTGGACTCTAAACATTATCTTCTGCTCTTGAACGCAGTTAGAATTATGAGATGTAGCCTGTTCATGACGGAAAGATTATACTAATTGCGGGTTTTTCTTGGATTTATTGCATGGAGGACTGGTTAGAACTCAAGTGGCGTTTGGTGGAGTTGGAGAAGTAGTTTATGGAGTTGTATTCAGTTTAACTCAATTAGACTCAGTTGAGCTAGTTGTATCTAGTCTAACTGAATGATACACTAGTGAGAGTGGAGTGAATTAATTAGTTAATTAATTCACAAATAATAACTCATTAATCAACTGAACAATACAACATTTAACTATAGTGCATGGCGGCTTCAATGGAGACCGATTGGAGATAAGCCAAAGTGAAGCTATAGGACAGTAATAGTAATTAATTTGATTTGCATCCAGTATAATGAGTACTAATGAGAGTTCATTGAAACATTTGAGTCATTGAACTCATTGAGCCATTCTGTGGGGATTTATAGGTAGGAAATTGACTATGATGTAAAATAGTAGTGCATGGATTTAAGATGGAACTGATTAGTGTGTATGGGTATGTATGCTTTGAGAGCTTGATATGATCTAGCTTGTATGAAGGTTAGTTACATGATCTCTCTTGGTATTAATATATTATATCTGAGACGAGGTTCAGGGTTTTTATTGAGGGCACCCACTAAATAACTGTCATTAATGTGTGTGAATTTTTATTGTTTCATGTGTGCATTTGCAATCTTCGTATTTTAATTTCCGCAAATGATCGATGGTGGAATAGATTTTGTATTTTGCATGAAGTTAAAATAGTGTGAGATCAGGAGAATCTTGGACATATAACACATAAGTTATATAATTTCTATAGGTCAAAGGGATAGGAGAAGGCATCGGGGATTTTGTGAGCAGTTTGACTACCTAGTTACAAGTATTCAACAAGGGTGTAGTTGAAGCAAGGTAAGCATCAAAGGCAAAGGGATTGGTAGAGATTTGGAAGCAGGAATCCAGAGGAAATTTCCTCAGTAATTTTCAGTGCCCAAGAGATAGGAATATCAAGTTGAATTCGTTTATGTAAGAGGTTGCAATAGCAAGTGCGAGTAGCCAAATTTCCCAATGCGAGTTGTAGGAGGAGACCATGTTTCAGTTGATAGATATCTGATATATTTTCTAGAGGCAAAGCGAGTGTGTTTCATAGGCAGAGGGAGGCAAGACAGCTTGCAAGAAGTTGATTCTGAGGTTGTACGAATTTCTGGAAAGCAGCAACGTGCATTTCCTTCCAGGCAATGTGAATAGCCAGGAATTGTGAGTTGTCGAGAGAGAGGCAGATATAGTTGTAGAGGTAGATAATTAATATCCATATCATTTTTCCAGTAATATCAGTATTTTCCAGAGTTTTTCCAATGAAATGCAACCAGTTAATTGTACTCTCAAATTGTTGAATAATAATAAAACCCTCATCTACCGCACTGGTTTTCCCTTTGAGGTTTTTCCAAGGAAATTTGTCTAAAAATAACTGTGTCTAAATTATTGTGTGCATGTGCATATTTCTCAGTTCTAGTTTTTATCTTCTGCAACATTTTTATTTTTGAAGATTGCAATTGTGAATTTATTACTATTTGTCGAATTAATAATTCCAAAGACAAATAAACTACAGTAGTTAGAATATAAATATCCAGTTTATTACAATCGTGGAAATTTCACATGGTATAAGAGCAGTAAAGATCGTATTAGAAGCTCTAGAAGCAAGGGTTGTGCATTTCATATGGAGATCTGAAGCACAAAGAACTAGATTTGCACATGGCAGCTAAGAAATTGGGATTGTAGACAAGCAACCGTTCGATTTCCAGTCCAAACTGAAGGAAAAGTGTGAATTGTCTTAGAGCAGTAGTAGCAGGCAGTGAGATTGTCGGAAAGGGTTTATGGTGAGTAGATGAGAGGTTCTCAAAGCATATCTAGCACAAAGATTTACAACATAGGGTTTGCAGTAGCAGATCATTAGGGGAATTTTGAGGTCTAAATTGGGCCTCCTAAGGAAATTATAAAATAAAAGTGGAAATAATAAAATAAGATTAGAGTACATCATCAAAATTTAGAGGGGAAAAAGAAAAAACTAGTTTTTCAACTCGTATTTTCAACTTATCTCCCTCTAGGTTTACTCAAATTTCGAGCGAGAAAACTCGTTGGATGCAGAATTTACTTTCTCATCCAAGGAGTACCCATGTTGCATACTTTTGTTGGACCCTGCTACATGAAAAATAATAAATACATGAAAAACATGATTGCAATCACATTTTAATTAAATTTTTCATCCAACGAGTACTCTCGCTCGAAAATTGAGTAAAACCTTAGGGAAATAAGTTGAAAATATAGTTTTATTATTTTTATTTTTTAATATTTTTACTTTTTTACCCCAAAATTGGTGAATCGTCCCCCATGGTTGACATCATCATCTTAAATCCTATTGGTTCTTATAAATTTTATTTTGATTGTACATTTTTCTTAGGAGACTCATTTTAGACCTCAAAAGTTCTCTAATGCAACATAAGGTAAAGAAGAGAAAACATACAGAGTTTTCAGTAGAGGGAATTTCTAGGAAAATTCTCAGAGGGTCTCCATTTTTCCAGTGTCAGGATGAAAGGCAAAAATTTCTAGCAATAAAGGCCAGATCATATTACCAATTCAACAAATGTATGTTTCATGGTCATCAATGTGTGTGCTAGTTCCGGAAGAGGTTTTAGAGGTAGAGCAAGTTTCCCAGGAGTGAAGCATCAAGGAGTGTGAATTTCCAGAAGAGGTTCTATAGGTTAGTGCAAATTCTCAATAACAGTTTTCCAATGCAAGTTGTATGAGAGAAGGCCAAGTTGATTTTTTGAAAGGAGAATGAGATTTCCCAATTCATTAGTTCTCTACTTTATTGAGTTTCACGGTTTTTAGAGAAGATAGTCGCAACAGGACTAAGAGATCATAAAAATTTGGACAGAGCCTCTAAATTTGGTATTTTGAATGCCAGGATGTTATTCCTTTTAGTCAAGCATGCAAGTCTGAAGGATTTTGTGATAACAATTGTAGTTGTACCAAAATATCTTAACTTGTTACATGTTTATAGGAAGGACATGCCCAAGGCTAAGAGGATGGTCCTATATGGAGTAGGATATCATAACATCTCACATATTTCAAAGAAGGGAACTACAAAGGAGATGTGGGACACCATCGTCAAGTTGTATCAGGATCCTTCTGAGAGTCAAAAGATGATTCTCAAGGAGAAGCTGAAAACGGTCAAGATGAAAAAGGGTGAGAACGTAATGTCTTATCTCACCAAGATTCAGTGTGTCAGAGATGAACATGCAACTGTTAGAGAAAATCCAATAGAGTATGAACTTATGTGTACAACTCTAAATAAATTTACCAAGGAATGGCAAATGTTCATTCAGGTAATTATTGGACGGGATAAGCTACTAGATTGGGAATGCCTGTGGAGTGACTTCATCGAGGAGGATTTGAGGCTCAGTCTCATTCATGGTACTACTAGCTATAGTGGAAAGGGATCAAAGGTAGAGAAGGAAGAGAAAAATGTCTCTCTTACAAGGAAGGGAAAAGAAAATAAGGTTCCCAGCCAGGGACAAGAATCTAAAGGAGAGAAGAAGAAGAATGACCTATCGAAGGTTAAGTGCTTTAGATGTGGTGAACTTTGTCACTACAACAACCAGTATCCAAAGAGGAAGAATGACAAGAAGGGGAAGCAAACAACAACTTCGATAGAGATTGAGGATTTGTATGTTATATTGGAGGATGAGTTCGTTAGGTTTGCAACATTATCCTCAAGAGGAGAAGCAGCATGATAATCTGGTATGCTAGATCGGGCAAGATCCAAGGGACTAGAAACAAGGGGGTCTAAATCTAGCCAAGGAGGGCTTGATCAGATCCAGTTGTTATTTATTCCTTAGTTGGATCATCACCTATGCTACGGGAGCCCAAGAGTTAAAGTAGCGGGAGGATCGAAGTGTCAGCAAGGCATAATCAGATTCTCGAGAGACAATGTAGAGCCAGTTGCAGTGACTGAGGAGATCCGTGAGAGATCAGTACACACAGATGTAGTGATGGCAGAAACGCAAAGAAAAGAGGAAGAAAATGTGAATTGGCCAGCTACATAGATCAAGGTACGTTTCCAGCCAAAGTAACTCCAGCACAAAGGCATTTGTAGTGTGATATCAGAGTATGCAGGATAGCATGGTGGACAATGACAACCAGTGTATTTTCTTCATAATAATTTCTAGTGACAGGAAGTCAGGTCATATTGAATATGTGAAGGAAGGAGGTATCATAGATGTCAGACACTAGCAGTGTGGATCAATTAGACTATAGTATGTTCCCATTAACCAGTAGGTGGATGATATACTCATGGAGGCCTTGGGGAGGGAAAAAAATTTCTACTTCAGGGAACATATGGGTATAGTGGAGAACACATTCCTCTCTAAGAGGGAATGTTAGTTTATGTTTGGGATAGCAAAATACAAGTGTTCTAGTTTCTATGATGTCTAAGAGGCTAAGGAACACGATATCTCTAAAGCCCAGAAAAGGTTTCACGAGAAAAGACTTGGAGATGCCTTAATTAAATTAATTAGCCAATAATTAAAAAGTCTTAGGTATAACTTAGGAAAATTGGTTAATTAAAGTGAATTAATTAAGGAAGTTTGATTTTTCTCTAAATACTTATATTGATGAAGTCAAATTAATCTTATCCATCGATTGAGATGTGATTGTGGCCGCTGAGACTCCAACGAGAGATTATAAGAGAAGGTCGAAAGGCTTGGGGAAGGAATCGAGAATTTTATAATAAATTCAACTACCTAGTTTTGGGTATTCAACAAGGGTGCAGTTGAAGCCAAGGAAACATCAGAGACAGAGGGATCAGTAGATATTTAGGAGCAGGAATTTGGAGGTTGAATTCATCTACAGAAGGTTGAATTCATCTATAGAAGGTTCAAGAGATAGGAAGAGGATGTTGAATTCATCTACAGAAGAGGTCACATCAACTAGTGCGAGTAGCCATATTTCCTAGTGCTAGTTGCAAGAGGAGACCATCTTTCAGTTGCTAAAGGTCGGATCTATTATCCAGAGGCATAACAAGTGTGTTTAAAAGGAAAAGGGAGATAGGATGACTTGTAGGAAAGTGATTCAAGGGATGTACAATTTCCATAAAGTAGCAATGTGCATTTCCATCCAGATAGTGTGAATATCCAAGAAGTGTGAGTTGTTGGGAGAGAGGTTGTAACACCCTCTTCCCACATCTATCCAAGTAACCGGCCAACCAGAGTAAGCATGTGACCAGAGGCTACTAATATGAGATTCAACCTCCTAGATGACCTTAAGGAAGTGGAACCGACGGAAACCTAACAAACAGACCTTACACAGCATCAACAACACCTCCAGGAGGTAACCCAACCTCCTAGACTCCTGAACCCTGAGGGGGAACAAATTTTTTACCCTTTTAAGCCTTATCCATGGGAATGTAATGGTAAGGGAGCGGCTAGAATCCTATAGCTGCAGGAATTCCAAGGCAAGGTCGCAGCCAGGATCCCAAAAAGTCAGTTATGTTACTGCAACCCAAGGTTTATGCCACCTTTTTAGCCTAGAGCCCAAGTCACTGCCCAGAACTTCATGAAGATGTAGGGGATGATGATTAAAACAAAGGTATGGAAGAAATCACATCATCATGAACTCATCTAGACCCCTCCCGACCATGACAAACATTTCGCCAAACATGTCACAAACATTGCATCTACAGGTATAAACAACAGATTTAAACATGGTGGTCTCTTACTTATCTGAGAATATCTAAGAAGCATTGCTCCCATACATAATAAGCTAACATATATTCTATTTGAACATAGATACATTGTGTATAATTCATTTACAGGTAAAAACATAGATAAATTCATACATCATCATTGATCGAACACATGCTTATAACCAGCACAACAACAACATAAATACAATGGATATAACAACAATAAAATCCATGCATAAACTAGTACATTTGCATACCAAATACCAGAGGAATGAGCTCTTCATTACTAAATGTAAAAATCAACCGGAGATGGGACTTGCACGTTCCACCCGACCATAGATTGGCTGAGCCAAGTCTCACTTCAGCCAATCACCCTATGTCATATTCCAAGCATGAATGTGGGATCTCATCAAACACATCAATCACAATCAATCCAGGGCTTCCAGAGGCCAAATCACCTCAAACCTCAACTAGTGATTCCACCTCACGATCAGACATCACAACCATCATGGATTGGTCTCTATCCAAGTTGTTATAGGGCATCTCCAAAGTGTTTGTTCCAACCAGGGCTTCCAGGACTAGTAACTCAACCCCAAATTTTACATGGCTTCCAGAGTGTTTGTCCAACCAGGGCTTCCGGACTAGTAACTCAACCCACCTAGGGCTTCCAGAGTGTTTTTCCAACCAAGGATTCTAGGACTAATAACTCAACCCACAGTTGTCTGTCGGGCTTCCAGAGCGATTTTCCAACCAAGGCTTCCAGGAACTAATAACTCAACCCACAGCTAAAGGAATCATGAGAACCAACCAGAAAAAAATCAATGGAAATAAACCCACAATACCATGGTTTTACAAGAAATGGCAAGGCTAGGAAATCCAAATGCATAGATCATGCATACCAAAATGAGTGAGGAAAACATACATGCAACTCGGTACCTGTAATCAAATCTCGTTGTCATAGGTGATGATCTCGATGTCCACTTGCACTTTCCTACTCTTCCTTTGACTTCTTTATCCAAATCACCAAGTATCCACACTCTCCAAGGGTGCTCCAAGAAAACTGTAAGTATCCAAGAGTATGAGAGAGAGAGAGAGAGACAATTAGCTCCAAAAATACACTGACCGAGTCTTTCCCACTGATCCTCAGAAGAATTTTTATTAATGAGGCATATGTTTTCTTCATTTTCCCATTATTTTCCTTCATTTTCCTCCTCACATGAAACCTGTGACCTTTCACCTCCCTTTTCTCCTAATTTCCATTATTTTCAAAAATAAAATGCCAATTAATGCCTCATGCCTTTCCAAAGCCTTTGCCAATTTCCTTTAGCCATAATAAACCGAATGAACACCTGCTAAGATGTTTTTCCCACCTTTCATCTTGGAATATGTGTCCCATCAACCATGGTCTTATATATTTTTTTACATGGATTTTTACCAGGGCCATTACAGAGGCAGATCTAGTTGTAGGGGAGATAATTAATCTCTAGATTATTTTGCCAGTAATATTGGTATTTGTTAGATTTTTTCCAGTGAAATGAAACTAATTCATTGTACTATCAAACTGCTAAATAATAATAAAACCCCCATTTGTTGCACTAATTTTCCCTTCGAGGTTTTTCCAGGGACATTTGTAAAAAATAACTGTGTCAAAATTATTGTGTGCATGTGCATATTTCTTAGTTCCATTTTTATCTTCCACAACATTTTTATTTGTGAATATTGCAGTTGTGAATTTATCGTTATTTTTCGAATTAATAATTCACGTGACAAATAAATTGTAGTGGTTAGAAGATAAATATCGAGTTTATTGCAATCATGGAAAGTTTACATGGTATCATAACAGTATAGATTGGATCAAAATCCATAGAAGCGAGGGTTGTGCAGTTCATAGGGAGATCTGAAGCACAAAGAACCAGATTTGCACATGCCATCTAGGTAGTGTGAGTTATAGAGAGGCAACAGTTCGATTTCCAATTCAATTCGGAGGAAAAGTGTGAATTGTCTCATAACAGTAGCAGCAGGTAATGAGATTGTGAGAAAGGGTTTCTAGTGAAAAGCTCAGAGATTCATAGAGTATATATATCACATATATTTACAACATAGGGTTTGCAATAACAGATCAACAGAGGGTAAGGAAGATAAAGCACACAAAGTTTTTAATAGAGGGAATTTCTAGGAAAATTCTCAATGGGTCTCCATTTTTTTAGTCTTATGAAGGAAGTTCATAATTTCCAACAATAAAGGCCCACTTATACTACAAGTTGAACCAATGCATGTTTCAGGGTAAAAAATGCATGTGTCATTTCCATAAGAGGTTATGAAGGTAGAGTGAGTTGCCCAGGAGTGAAGCATCAAGCAATGTGAATTTATGAAAGAGGTTTCAAAGGTTAGTGCAAATTTCCATAAGTAGATTGCTAGTGTGTGTTGCGGAAGAGAAGGTTGAGTTTATTTGTTGGAATGAGAAGAAGATTTCCCACTTATTTAGTTCTCTATTTTATTGGGTTTCATAGTTTTTAGAGAAGATGGTTGCAACAGGACTAAGAGATATGGACAGGTTGGATGGAGCCTCCAACTTTGGCATCTCAAAGTCCAGGATGTTATTCCTTTTGGATGAGCATGGTCTGAAGGAGTTTTGTGACAAAAATTGTAGTTGTAATAACATATCCTATCTTGTTACATGATTACAGGAAGGACATGGCAAAGGCTAAGAGGACGGTCTTAGATAGTGTAGGAGATTATATCATCCTTCATATTGCAAAGACGGGAACTGCAAAGGAGATGTGGGACACTAACATCAAGTTGTATCAGGATCCTTTAGAGAGTCAAAATACGATTCTTTAGGATAAGCTAAGAAAATTCGAGGTGCAGAAGGGTAAGAACATAATTTCCTATCTCACCAAGATTCAGTGTGTCAAAGATTAACTTGTAATAGTTGGAGAGAAGCCAACAGAGGATGAACTAGTGTGTATAAACATGTTTACCAAGGAATGGTGAATGCTTGTTCAAGTAATTACTATATGAGATAAGTTAATAGATTGCAAACGCTTGTGGAGTGACTCCACTCAGGAGGAGTTGAGGCTCAATATCATCAATGGTACTACCAACAGTAGTGGCAAGGGACTGAAGGTAGAGAAGGAAGAGGAAAACATCACTCTTACAGGGAAGAGAAAAGTGAAGAAGGGTCCCACCTAGGGACAAGACACTAGAGAGAAGAAGAAGAAGGACCTATCGAAGGTCAGGTGCTTCAGATGTGGTGAACTTAGTCACTACGTCAACCAGTGTCCAAAGAGGAAGAAGGACAAGAATGGGAATCATGAAACAACTTCGACAAAGATTGAGGATTTTTCCGCCAGATTGGAAGATGAATTTGTTATGTTTCCAAAATTATCCTTAAGAGGAGGAGGAGGAGTATGACACTCTAGTATGCCATATTGGGAAGTATTTGAGGGAAGAGCAACAAGTATTTCTATATATAGCGAAGGAGGGCTTGATCAGTATATCAGATCCAATTGTTATGTATTCCTTAGTTGGATAATTACCAATGCTACGAGAGCCAAAGACTTAAAGCAACGTGAGGATTGAAGTGTCAGCAAGGCGTAGTCAAATTCTCAAGAGACGATGCAGATCTAGTTAGGTGCAGTCAGATACTTAGGAGACAAGTGCATAGCCAGTTGCAGTGACTTAGTAGATCAATGAGATATCAACATACATAAATGTAGTGATGGCGACAGTGAAAAGATAGGAGGAAGGCAATGCAATTAGCCAGTGGCAGAGAGAAAGGTACATTTCCAACCAGAGTAACTTTAGTCCAGAGGCATCAACAGTGTGAGATCAAAGTAAGCACAGTAGCATGGTGTACAATGACAATTGATGTATTTTCTTCACAATGATTTCTAGTGATAGGAAGTCAGATCATCTTGAAGATGTGAAGGAAGAAGATATCACAGATGTCAGACATTAGTAACGTGGATCAATTCAACTACAACATGTTCCCACTAACTATAAGGTGGATGATATACTCATGTAGACCTTGGGGAGGGAAAAAATTGTCTACTTTAGGGAGCAGATGGGTATAGTGGAGAACACCTTCCGCTCTAAGAGGGAGAGTTATTTTATGTTTGGGGTAGAAACAAACATGTGTTCTAGAAAAAATAGAAAATATTTCATGACAAAAGACTTGGAGACACCTTAATTAAATTAATTAACCGATAATTAAAAAGTTCATAAGTCTAACTTAGGAAAATTGGTTAATTAAAGTGAATTACTCAAGGAAGTTGAATTTTGCTCTAAAGACTTCTATTGATGAAGTAAAATTGATCTTAACCATCAATTAGGATGTGATCATGGCATATGATACTCCAACGATAAATTATAAGAGCAGGTCAAAGGGTTTGGGGAAGGCATCGAGTATTGTGTGAGCAGTTCAACTACCTAGTTGTAAGTATTTAGCAAGGGCACAGTTGAAGCTAGGGAAACATCAAAGATAGAGGGATGAAAAAAGATTTGGGTGCAAGAATTTAGAGGAGATTTCCTCAGTATTTTCTAGTGTCCAGGAGATAGGAAGAGGAGGTTGAATTCATCTATAGAAGAGGTTACATCAGCTAGTGCGAGTAGCCAAATTTCCTAGTGCGAGTTGCCAGAGGAGACCACGTTTCAATTGCTAGAGGTCGAATCTATTGTATGGAGGTAGATAAAGTGTTTCAGAGGCAAAGGGAGGTAGGACGACTTGCAAGAAAGTAATTTTGGGGCTATAAAATTTCTAGAAAATAGTAGTGTGCATCTCCAGCTAGGTAGTTCGAATAGCCAAGAAGTGCGAGTATCGAGTGAGAGGCAGATCCAGTTGTAGAGGGAGATAATTAATCACCAGATTATTTTTCCACTAAAATCAGTATTTTCCAGAGGTTTTTCAGTGAAATAAAACCAATTCATTGTACTAAAATTGCTAAATAATAATAAAACCCTCATCTACTACACCATTATTACCTTAAGGGTTTTTCCAGGGACATTTCTCCAAAATTAACTATGTCAAAATTATTGTCTGTGTGTGCAAATTTGTTAATTCACGTTTTTATCTTTCGTAACATTTTTATTTGTGAAGATTGCAATTGTGAATTTATCATTATTTGTCGAATTAATAATTCCGAAAACAAATAAATTGTAGTATTTAGTAGATAAATATATTGTTTATTACAATCGTGGAAATTTCACAAAAAACAACCACAAATTAATGTAAAATGTGTACAACTAGAGATAACCCAAAACTATAAATATTTGGGACTTGATTTCAGTGAGAAGTTTAGGTAGCATGCATTCATAAGGGAAAAATTCCATGATGGGTGGAAAGCATTCTTCCCACTGCAAAATAAATGTAAGACAATAGATTTCTAACACTAGGAAACATTTTGTCTCTTTCAAATACTCATTACCCAAATACTCCTTTATGGATGTGAAGTGTAGGTACCAACTGTATGAAAAATAGATGAGGTCAAATCAAGCGAGAGGAAAAACCCCAAAAAACAAGTTTTCTAAGAGTAAAACACATCACCTCTTATGATATACTCCTTGCTAAAACAAGGTTAAACCCACTAGAATATAAAGCATTGAGAATGTTGATACTACGCATGCAGAAAATGACATTGATGGACAATGGCATGATTTCAATTAAAATCAATGAATGTAAGCCTTTAAAAAAAGTTATAATATGATGGTCTAGAAAATTATTTGAAGAATGGAGTTAGAAGGAAAAAGGTGCCCAGTGAATATGATCGGAATCTGGACTAGGGGCAAAAATTTGCTAAAAAATCAAAGTGCTTATAATGGCTCCAAACTAGAATGACCAGATAGGTCTCGTCATCAAGAATCCAACGCACTTTGTTTCACTCAAAACAGAGTCTGTATGAGGAAGATAGAACCCGTTGTTCATTTTCCTAAACATCTAAAAATTTTGCAGAAAAGGACAGAATGGTGACATGCAAACCTAGTTAGAAAAAAATAATATTCTGGGAATATGCCTTCATTTCACCCAATGAAAATATGCCAAGTTTCAATTCGTGGATGGTGGCTAAGTGGGCGATTTTTTGTGTTTTCATTGGATTTGGAACAAACCAATTGGGAGTTGTCACATGGCTAGCATGGAGGCTGCCACGTGCCCCCCAAAGGCCAAAATATTATTTGGTCAAAGGTCGATTTCATATTATTTAATGGCACAAAATTTTTATACAGAGGTTGGGCGAAGGTCGGAGTCGACCCCGTGACCTCCCCCACACAAACCACATGACATGCATTTACACCCGCCTTTAGATCTTAATATGTATGGGGTTTGACATATATTTGAAGTGATATGGTTTGACCGGTAGGGGTAAGGAGGGGGCTAGCCCAACGGGTCAACCCCCTCACTATATAAACTTTATGCTACAACCAAGAGCAGATTTTAATGCAACCGTCGGAGTTTAAGACTTAAACGAGTTTATTTAACGCTTAAGCAAATGCTTAATGCGTTAATCTTATTTCTAATTTGGATTTTGTTTAAAACGTGCTTAGAGCGCTAAATACAGTTTAAACCGCACTTAACATTAATTAAACCATACTTATCATAGGCAGAAAAGTTGGTGCAGTCCGCCATTTTCGGCAGAGCTCTAGTTTTGGCGGGCTTAACTGAAGTTTCTCCAGTTTTAGTGGAGTTTTTCTAGGAAATACTAAGGAAACCATAACTGGAGCATTATTCGACCAAATTAGGCTAAGAAAGAGTCAATCCTAGATGTTTTGGATGTTATGAGCATGATGGTGCAGGTTGCAGAGGCAGAGGAGCACTTCTATAAGTTTTTTTTCACTTTGAAGATTAAAGAAGCCTAGGACCACCAGGAGAGGAGGCCATGTCTAGATCACCTGAAGACCATTTGCAGAGCTTGAGAGTCTATTTTGAGGTTTATGAGCCTTCTAAATCCAATGGATCAGGTTGCAAAGCCATTGGAGCAATGTAGGTCCATGTAATCAGAGAATTGACCATTAATCCAAAGAGGGCCAAGTCATTGAAGCAGGTTCATGAAGATGTAGCCCAGGAGGGGTGAACTTCGTTATCAACTATTGTGTAATGTGTTCGTTGTGTGTTATTTATTTGCAATTTACTTGTTGTACATGTGTTTTTAACAACTAATTTACTTAATGAATTTCTCATAAAAGACACTTAAACTTGACACATAAACCCTCACATAACTGGCTAATTTGAGACGATCCTAAACACATTTATTTTATAGTGATGAGGGAGCTAGCACAACAAAACTAGCTTTCCCATATTCAGATCAGATTAAAATGGCTTTGTGAAGTTGTATACAAGAATACTATAAGAAAGGAAAATGTATAAAACATGCGAGAAGAATTGCAAATGGACAACTTCAACATATAGGGGGAGATCAAATTGTAAAAGTACTTAAAACTTAACATCTTATGACATGAAAAATAAGGATTAACACAACTAAAAACCAACTTACATAAGTTGAGATGTGAAACAAGGAAGTAACAACAACCTAATGACTAATGAGATGAAAGCCTATGTCAAGTATGTGTATAGAAGAAGTAGACACTAAATATATATTTTTCCTACACCATGTAAGGTACTCTTAAATTGAGGAGAGATCAAATTTACATATCAAAAATTAAGAATCAAAACCTCACAAAGGTCTACATAGTCTACCCCACTTTGGATTTTGAACACATGACCTCTTATAAGGAAACACATGTTCTTAACCATTAGACTCACTCAAACTATAAAAATAATTAGGAAATAAAATCAATAATGTAACCAACCCCACCCTTAATATGATGTAAAGTGAATTAAATTCAATTAAGTAAACCAAATCTTACCATTACACTACTAACTCATATTATTTTAATTTATTTTTTACACCATATAAGATATAAACATACATGCATCATTTTTGAAATATATATGATAAAATTAATCAGAAAAATACATTCTCATCCATAATTAATTATTTTCAAATATCTTCCTAATTACAAAATATAATAATAATAATAATAATAAATATTTATGATTAAAAACACTTATTTCTAAATATATATTAATAATAAAATTTCAATAGCAAGTTGCAACCGAGTGTAAGCTTTATTGTGTTATCTTTTTACTCACTTTCACAACGCTCATGATAAGGTTATGTTAATTATTGATATAATTTAATCCAAACTTTGTATTTTTCTTCCTCAAAAAATGTTAACGCGTGAACTTTTTGGTTGGTTTTATAATAATGAAAATAAAGCTTTTTAAAAAATTAATAAATATTAATTTAAAATTTATATTTTTAAAATCTTATATATTACTTTAAAAATATTAATAATGAATACTAAAGTTAGTCCAAACCTCATTGGAAGGACCCAACATTTCAAATTATCTACCATTTACATGCAACATAGATATAAATATATTTAAACATAGAAATCCCATTGGGTTAAACGAGATAGGTATCAACCATATATAACTAATGAGCATAAAAGTAAAATTATATATATATATATATATATATATATATATATATATATATATATAAAATCAAGATTTTATTAATTTTGGAAAAAAGAGCACATATAAGTCATTTCAAAACAGGTGGTCTCATCTCGAGTGGATTTGTTGACCAAAAAGTTCACCATATGACAAAAATACAAAAGCATTCTTAAGGACGATGTCCAGAAACGATTAGGCCATAAACACCAAAACACAACTAAAACAAAAAAGACCAGATATCATTTTTCGGGATTCAACTGCATTAGTAAGTCATTCATCTATGACCATTTCTATGAGAGGTAGTCGTAACTGATTAATTTCTCATGATTTTTTAATAGTCCACTTAGCACTCATTGCAGTGGGTGATGCTCACAGGGGTGAAGAAGTGGGATTGAAACTAGTGAAATGAATCACATAGTGTCAATCATCACTTCTGGGGCTTGCACCAGGTAACCAGGACTTCCCAGGAGGTCACCCATCCCATGTCGCCTCTGGCTCAAGCGCGCTTAACTGTGGAGTTTTCCCCACAATCAAGCACACTTAGCTTGCTACCCCGTAAATAAAATTGATCACAAGATGTAATAGATGCAGGGTTGTCTGGGGCAGTTACAAAAGGCGGTGGAGGGCGGAAGTCACACTGGACATGCCCTTTGTAATTCGGCATCCATGTCTCTAGTTTTTCAACTTTCTCCGAGAGCTGATTTTGTCCTCTCCATACCACAACCAGTCGCTCCTTGAGTTGACTCTGAAATTAGTGCAACCGCTCCAGAGTAGCCATCTACACCGTGTGCTCCTCTCTCTGGATGCGTTCAACTGCATCCACCTTGTCCATCAAGCTGACAATGAGATCCCTACAATTCTCCAAGCAACAATGTTGGAGACTTTTCCCCTCCTGGGCTTCAGGAGCAACCCGACCACGATTTGCTTTGCCACGATTGCCGCCACCCCGACGGCTCTAACCCCGACCATGATCCTCTTCTCCACGACTCGCCTCACGCTTATCACCTCTACGCGGTCCTCCCCCATGGCATACCCCCAACCTGCCACCACCTCGACCTCCTCGCGAACCAGCAACACCACGTCGCTTTTCCACTCCGACGAGGTGAAACAACGACCGAGGCCTGAGTAGACGACCCTCAGAGGCACGAGGGGTGGAAGAAGAAACCCTACGCATGGGGAGCCTCATAGTTTCCTGCAATGGCAGAGCACCACTCGCAAACCCCATACAGAGATCTATCCCCTCTAGACAACACTCCCTCCAAATTGAGATTTCAAAAAACACGACACAACTTAATCCGCAACCTTCCAAGCAACCGCCGAGAATTGGGTGCCACCCAGAGATACAGGAGTTGTTTCCAACTCAAGACAGGGACTCTGAAGGCGCACACCGACCAAACTCAACAATAAGAGAAATAAACGAACCCACCAAGCTTTCTTCCTTCAGTGCACTGGAATGCCGTGGAGACAAACAAGTTTCCACCTCCAGGAGCATGGAAGCCAATCCAACAAACACCACCACCCGACGTCACACGACAAGAACAGTTACCACCAAGGGACAAGGTTTTAACCCTCTGCACCCAGACCCACCCAGACCCACCGAGTGCCCAAGATAACAAGTGCCCAAGATAACAAGTTCTGAGGCAATTGAACCAGCGATGCTCCATACACTTGACTAAATTTTCTGCAAACATCCATATTATTGCTCCCCTTGTCATCCTAGAAACTAACCAGTCCCCTGTCTCTAGAATCGAGCGTAGAAGAAAATGCAATGCCCTAAACCAACATCGCTTGAATGTTTATCGCTCTGCCACCCTCTAACGCTACCTCGATGTTAGATTTCACATGCTCCATGACCTTTGTGGCAGTACCACTCTCGATGATATTTAATGAGTGAAGGCACTGAGAGGCCCATTCTCCCCACCTAAAACAATTGTGCTCAATCATGTGGCTCCTCCACCACGTGTTGCCGGCTACGCACCCTTATCGAGGAAAAGTAAAATTAGATATTATTCTTATTTAAAATTTTAAATATATATATTTTTTTATAGATGATGAATCTATTTTTTTCCATTAAGTGTACAATTATGTCTATGTGTTTAATATATAAAACAAGAGTTATGTGATGCCTTGTCATTGCGTATTTGTACAGACAGGTGTATGCATATAGTTTTAAATTTATTTGAGTAAATAAGTATTTGAAAAAAAAAACTTCACCTAATATTTAAAATTTCATTTTTATTTTTATATTAAAATGAATTAATAAATTTAAAGACATAGTTTTAAATTTATTTTAGTAAATAAGTATTTGAAAAAAAAAAAAACTTCACCTAATATTTAAAATTTCATTTTTATTTTTATATTAAAATGAATTAATAAATTTAAAGACGTTTTTAATTATAACTAAGTTAGAAATATTGTTTTTTGAAAATATTTTATTTATTTAATTTATTTTAATTTATTTTTATATTTAATTAATTAATTAATTAATTTTATTTATTTATTTATTTTAACTTATTTATTTATTTATATTTATATTTATATTTATTTAATTAATTAATTAATTAATTAATTTATAATAATAATAATAATTAATTAATAAAATATTTCTATTTTTATTTATTAATTTCGTTTTTGTTTTTATTTATTTATTTTTATTCTTATTTATTATTTATTTATATTTATATTTTATTTTATTTATTTATTTTTAATTTTTTTTTTTTTACTCCATGTTTGACTATTGGACTGATACTTTGTTTTAATTAAATTACATGAATAAGAATTAAATATATTAATTAATTAATAATAATAATTGATTATTATATAATTTAATCAAAAATTTACATATTGGTTAAATTACTTACCATTATATTAATTAATTGGTCAATTAAATGTTTAAATATATAAAAGTTTTTAAAAATTTATTAAAATAATAATAAATAAATAAATAAATAAAAATTAAATAAATAAATAAATAAATAAATATTGGAATATTTACTTTTTCTTAGTCAAACTAGCCGTTATCCTAACGGCTAGTTGAGCCATTTCTACATCTATTTATACTTAATGTCTGGATCTGATCTCTCATAGTCCTGATGATGAACCACACTGGTTGGTTCGAAACGCGTCGACCACGTTCTTTTGCATGTGATTTTTACCGAAAGAATTTCTACTAATCAAATATATCTTTAATTAAAAGTTTATATTTAAAATTTAAATTATATTTTTATTTAAAAATAAAATTAATATATTGATATATTTAAAATTTAAATTGTGTTTTTTATTTTTATTTAAAATTTAAATAAATGTATTGAAATATTCATATATTTAAAATTTAAATTGATTTTTTATTTTTATTTAAAATCAAAATAAATGTATAAAATAAAATATTTTTTATTTAACATAATATGAAATTTTGAAATTTTTATTATTATTATTATTATTTTTTGTTTCTTGCTTATAATTTTCTTTTTTTGTTGTTTCTTTGATTCGATTAAAAATTAACAAAAATATAATTTATTTTACATAAATAAAATATGTAGCTTACTATTTATCTATTTATATATAATTTTTCTTTATATAAATAGAATTGAAATTTGTAACTTTATGTGATAATCACATATGATCATGAATTGTGGATACTTTCCAACCAGATTAAGGAGATAGATTTAAAAATATGGAGAGAGGATCCAACTAACCGTTAAGGTATAACATCTAGTTTGACTTTGAGAGAGAAAATATATAAATAAAATAATATATTAAAATAATTTATTATTATATTATATTTAATTTAGTTTAATTAGTTAATAATTATAATATATTTTATTATTTAGTTTCTTCATTAAAAGATATTTGTTAAAGGGAGTATAATTAATAAGGAAAAATTAGGCTTCAAGAAGTATTATTTATTATTATATAAATACAATTATGAAAAAAAAAACTAAAGTCAAAGGTGATTAAGAATATTAATAGTATCCAATTAGAGGGAAATATATATATATATAATAAGTAAATTAATGTAATAATGACTCTATGATTAGATATATAATGTAACATTAAATTATTTAATTTTTATATGAAATTAAATTTGGTTTATTAGTTAATATGTCTTATCATTATATTTATTATTTTATTTTAAAAGATATCCGTTCAAACGATAATAACTAATCTATTCTTAGTATTTTATAATATAAGAATATTTTTATTAATCTAATACTATTAGTTTAATTTATTAAATTTTATAGGTTGAGGGAGTTTTTTTTTTTAAATATAAGAATATGTATAAAAAATAATAATAAGAGTGAATTAAGGAAAGAAAAAAAAAGGGAAGGGGTGCTGACGCTAAACTCTAACTAAGGATGAAGGGTTGGGATCCAACGTCTACTAACACTCCATCCATCATCTCTATTCAGGTTAACATGTCTTTTCTCGATTTCAAATGCTTCCCTTAACTTATGGCGATGAAAATGGTCAATCCTAGCAATCACCTTAATTTCTTTGATGCAAATGTGATGCTTCGTCTTTTCCGCGTGCTCTGTTAAGGAAAAGGAGCGTGACTTACCATGCTTAAGGTCTGCCATGTGCTCATGAATCCTTTGATTAATGGACCGACCAGTTTCACCAATGTAAGGAGCCCCACAAGAGCAAGGAATTAGGTAAACACGTTTACCATCCCTAGGGCTTACCAGGTATATAACCGACCCTAGAGAACTCCGAATAGTATGGAGTGGCTTGAAAATTGATGAAACATTATGTTTCTTAAGGAGCCTATAATGCAAAAATTGAACAAGGACCTGACTTGAATCATCCTAACCATGACATCCATCTCGTCAAACACATCATGGGCATGTAATGTACAAGTCATAAAAACACATCTAAACATAGGAACTTCATACTTATCTAATATTTGTCAAGAAGGTTTGATGCCCTCTCATAATAGCTCTAAAATCATCTATTAGGTCTTACATTCATTAACCATTCATTTACTAATCAAAACATGATGAGATCCATACCTCAAGCCTATCATAAACCATGATTATAACTAACATATAATTAACAGATCAACAATGATAGAACATACATTATAATCACATAATAACAAGCACATTTAAACATAATACACAATATGAAAGGAGCTCTTATTAACATATGAAAATGCAACCTAGTTAGGGACTTCCACGTAGCACCCGACCATAGATTGGGCTTAACCAAATATTTCTTTCAGCGAATCACCCCCATGCCATATTCCAAGCATGAATGTGGGTCTCGCAACAAAACCAACTAAGGATTCCCAGGCTTTATTGTGTATCCTGCCATTACCGATCATTGTATTCCTAGGCCTAAAACCCTCATTTGTACATCCTATTTTTACCATGTATCCCTCCATTACTAGTCAAGGGATTCCTAGGCAAAACAATAAACACACATTGCATGCTTTATCGTAATATCGTCATATACCGGTCAAAGGATCACAAGGCCCTAAACAAGCATGGATGCCTTCGGATTTATCCACCTAAACCATGAGGAATTTGTCTATCTCCACCCTAAGGATTTACCGTGTATCCCACCATTTATAGGTCAATGGATTCTTAGGCCTTTGGGAATTTTACTGAGACCACCCCACAAAGTTTTGAAAACCATTCGAAAATCTAGCTCAACCAAGTAAAAGAACCCCATAACACCATGGCTATCCGGAAATGGAAAGAAAATGTTGAAAACCATTTTCACACCTGGAAAAACCCATGCCAATGACAACAAGAGAACCAAATACACACATTGATATACCATGCATGCCAAAACTATCAAGGAAATCATACATGCAACTCGATACCTACAAGTAATCTTGTTGTAGAAACTTGAACCAAATATTCCTTGCTTGATATTTGCTTTCATTTACTTTTGTTGTCCTTACTTTGCCTTCCTTTCTCTAATGCTAGAGTGCTCTAAGAATACTCTAAGTGTGCAAGAGTATGAGAGAAAGAGAATAGAAAGAGAGCTCAAACAATGAACTGACAAAAGGTTAACCAACAAAAGCTGTGAAATGATCCTCATAAGCCTTTTTATCAATGAGGCCTCTATTTTCTTCATTTTCCATTATTTTCCTTAAATTTCCTCCTCACATGCAACCTGTGACCTTTCACCTTCCTTTCCTCCTAATTTCCATTATTTTCATAAATAAAATGGCAATTAATGCCTCTTTCCTTTTTAAATCCTTTGTCATTGTCTTTGTTAATTTCCTCGTAGACATAATAAACCAAATGAACACCCATATTAGGATGTTTTTGCCCAAAATTCAGCTCGAAATACGTGTCTCATGACCTTGGTCTTATTTTTCCATTATTAAATTTATTACATGAACTTTTAACATGGGGCTGTTACAGTTGTAGGTGCGATGGTTCTAGAATTTCGAGAAAATTAAAAAATAATTATGAATCTTCTCTTTTCATAAGCTTCTAAGGTGGTGTTAACCATTTACTATTGATTGAGATCTCAAATTCCTATCCTATCCTATCCTATCCTATAGGTCATATCTCTTTTCTCTATAGCTTATCCTCCCTCATATGTGGATCTAAGTCCTATATTGGTAAATCCTAAACCACCCCATTTACCCTATAAATTCAATGTCTCCCATAAAGTTTGGGTTAGCTTTTGGATATTGTTAGATATGCCCTGATGTTGCTGATTTTTACTTAAGGATCCATTACCATCGTTGAGTTGTGATTGAAAGTTTGATTTGTGGCCAAGGAAGGGCAATTTTGGTGGGAGACTTCTACATTGTCAAAATCTGTAAAACGGTTGTAATATTCTCCTACATTTCATTAATACAAAGCGCTTTGTTTCCATATACTTATGTTTATTTGATGCATATGTATTTCAATTCCTTCTTGACTCATTTATTACAGATATTAGTTTATGTTATATGTATCTTGTGGTTCTCATGCTTGTTATAGTTGTTTTGCAGGTTCCATTTATAGCATTTGAAGCCGGAGCTAAAAGTTCACAAGCAGGGAGAAGATGAGAACTTGTGTTGGACCGAAGGTAAGTGCTTCTTCCATATTCTAATTTTTCTAAGGAAAGCACAAGTGTTTTGCTTTTGTTGTTTCTAGATCAAGCCACTAGATATAGGGAATTCACGTATGTCTTCAGGAGAGAATTTTCCGTCAAACAATAGAATTTGTATAATAATAACGGGTTGCATGGCTAGAACCAATTACATGCTTTATTAATTTTAGAGGATTCAATATTCAAATATAGCCACAACATGATTTTCTTGCCTCTCCCAACTTTCTGGACTACAATTTTACGCTAATATCTTTCATAGATTCTACAAAATTGTCCCAAAAAATTCCATATTTGCAGTACATAATAACATAATAAAATTAACCCCGAATGTGGGTGTTTAAAAGCATATATACGGTTCTGTGCTTGTGGGTCGGCGCATGGTAGGGCCACATGACCACCCACAAGCCACACTTATCGCCATCAACTCCATTTAATAGCTCAGGCCGTCACCCCGATCAGCATTTACTCTGTTGCCAACATCGAGGATGCTCCTTTGGCATCAAAATGCCGCTCCTTGTTCACTCGTCTAGCTATGTTCTTGGGCCCTCTAGTTCTGCCTTTCGGCCTTTTGGTTCTATGTCGTTCCAGTCTTCCCCCCTGCGAAGCTGCTGCTCCCCTGAGGTTACGGAGCCAAGCTTCCACACGTTGACTGGGAGACGCTGCAGTCTTCGGAGCTGCATTGAATTTCTTCTAGGCCACCATTACTCTCAAAGTATCCTTTGCCAATTGTGCTTCTTTGCTGCCTCTGGCCTTAACCCCACCTCTGAGATTCAGTTGCCTTCCGCCAGCCCTGCTCCCTCCACTTCTAAGAGTGCCTTCCCCCCCCCACTGTGCCAATATGCCTCGTCTCAGGTATCGCATGCGATGCAGGCATGGCAGCAACAGGGGCCGCGCTTCTCGTCCGTCCCCCTCCTCTCTATCCAGTTCCTTGTCCTCCTCCCTTGAGCATTCTTGGGGAAGATACCCCGAAACCCATAGCGGACGTGGTCATCGGTTTGGTCTGTTTCGTTCCTCTGCTCGACCCCCTGCCTCTGAGCCATCTCCGCAACCTCCGCCTCGCCTGGTCCCCTCTGCCATTCTGCAGACCCCCACCACTACCCAATTCCACTTTCATTGCACCTTCGGCCACCCTCATGTCGTAGCCACCATCTCGGTTTCCTTCCGTGAAGAACCCGCCAAGGCTCCCAGCCACAGTCAGCCCATTCTACAAACGCGCCCTCACCACGAACTCGGCCCTTCTGAAGAGGTGAAGAAGCAACATGCTCCTGGCAAGCATAATTCGCGCTCAAACAACAGTAGCAGCTCGGGATATAGTAACGACAACAAGGAGCAGTGCAAGCAGGCCGGTGGTAAAGGTGATGACGCCACAGAGCCACGACAGGCTGCACTAGGCTCCCAGGAAGCTGATAAAGATGAATACAGATGCCTCATAGTCGAAGAACCACCTCTAGCACCCCATGATACTTAGAATTTCAGGTTTTATCCAGTTTACAGATCCTAGCATCATAGTTTTGTTATCTGTTTCTATCTATGTTTGGTACAATCACTCATGTTTGTATAACGCTGGTTTCCTCACTCGAGGCAGTGACTCAAACTCTCTTTGGGATGGTTTCCCCTACGTGGGCAGCTCCATTTTTGCTATTTTGTTGCAAACAATGCCACTGATACATGCCTGAACTGTAGAGGCCAGAGCCTCCATGTATTTTATGTTTTACTAATAGAATTTAATCTTACTTAGAAAAAAAAAAAAAAACATAAGAAAATTAAAAGAAAACAAGAGGGCCCAACTTTTGTTGTAATTACCATTTTCCCTTTAGCGTTGCAGGACATGCCTTCTCCACTTGTTTTGACTCCACCAGCCTCGGTCACTTGCTCACCTACTCTTGGCTACGAATTATCTTGCTTGAATTTGAGATCACTCACTATCGGGGCATCCCCATTAGTTTACATTTTCAAAATTAGCAACTCAGCCTCAATACTTGCAAACTTTTTATCCATTCTTAGTTGCAACCATTCACAATGCTTATCCATCAGATGGAACCTCACTTCCTTCTCCTTCTCCATTAGATCTAACCATTTGTTTGATAATTCAACCATGCCCGTTAAAACCTTAAACGAATTCTCAATTGACTTCTTCCAACGCTCCAAGTCATTCTTAGCAACATGTTCCCCAGAGGTAGCCACTTCCAATCTTTCCATTTCCATATTCTGAAACCACAATGGAAGCTACAAGATTAAAGAAAAATACTATACATTCATGGAAAGCCCCTGAATAAATAGCAACAATTCATCAAGCATGAGGAGGCGACGCCAAAGGAAAGACATAATTATGGATCTACCTGGATCCAAGGTCCTACAAATAGGATGAAATCTTCCATGAAATTAATGCCTGGTAATGGAGTGTAGTGCAAGGCATTAAAGACAAAAGTAATGGAGGAATTTGGTTGGATCATCGACGAGGATTCCCATTTAAAACTAAGAAAAATACCTTGCAATTTGACAGGTCAACTAAGTATTGAATTCAATGGACGAGACATGTTTTACTTTCCACCCCCATGCATTGTAGCCCAGCTACTACTAGCCCCATGTGTGAGGATCTTAGAGACAACTCTATCACTGACTAGACTTCCAAATAGTCGCATCTCTTGCATATCAATGAGTGGTCGAATTGGCCAACTAATTTAAATGAAAAAAAAGGGTATGTCTCAAGGAAGAGCAAAGAAATTCCTCTTATCTTGATTTATTTCTAATATTCCTTGCCTTAGTGTTGTCCCTTAATTGGCAAGTTTGTCCACTTCCACGCTTAGATGCTTGTATATGTGGAAAAGAGCAATCTCCTCAAATTTCTTTAGTTGCAAAGTTATCTTATTCACAATTGTGGAATTGGGGAGGCCTCTATAAAACTTATATTTGAAGATTTGCCTTATAACAATAATCAAATCCCCTAAGAATGTCATTCTCCTTATGCCTTTGTTGATGGCGAGCTCTAGTCTTTTCGAGAGAGCCAAAAATCCAACCTAGCTATTAGATGAAGTACCCAGTCCCCAAGCATACCTAATGTCTGATTGTTCCTCGAGGCAAAGGATCAACCCTCTCGCTCTTGCCACCACCGATGGACTTTTAATTTTACCATATGGATGTAGATAACTTATTTTCTTATGTTGGAGAAAGATGAATTTTCAACTAATTATAAGTAGTTTTAGGTCTCACTCCATAATCAAAGAAGGATTTTAATCAAAATAACATTTAAAAAAAATCAAAATCTTATATAATCATCATTAAAATTAACTTCATCAAGTTTTGTTTTTTGTTTTTTTTCTTTTAATCTTTCATATATATATATATATATATATAACACTAAACACTATTTTTTGGGCTTGGAGTATGCCCTAAAACTACTTTTTCTTCACTAAAAGCTCGTCTTCCTCGAATATAAGGAAACAGGGTAATGATCCAAGACCCATAGACATCTGACAGGAGTGAAAGCTTGCCCCCTTACGGACCACCAGCATGTCATTGAAGGTGGTGTGGTTTTCCTTGAATAACGGTGATGAGTCAACTTACAGTCGCAGATAGCAACCAAAGATGGTTGTCCTCACTGCTAGTTTGACAACTGAGTTATGATAGGTTTTCCCACTGTTACAGAAAAACAAAAACAACCAAACAATATTTTTTTTTTTGGTCAAGTGGTGTGGTTCATCAGAGATTATATCAGGCTTGACTTGTGGCTTGAGGAACTACGACCCAAGGGCATCTAAGTCGTCAAAATCACATCAAGATTGCATCCGGTCTGGGCCACACCAGCGCTTAACATGACTAGATTTTTGCCCATGAAATTTCAAACCGATAAACTTCACATCACATAGTGACTTAACAGTACACCCATTACCATCTATTCTACGCCCATGAACTAAACACTAATTTTAATTATAATATAATTATTTATTTATTATATGTAGTTTTAAAATATATATTTAAATTATTCTAACATAAAAAAAAAATTATTTTAATTATAATATAATTATTTATTTATTACATGTACTTTTACAATATATATTTAAATTATTTTAATATAAAAATAAAAATTAATATTTTAAAACCCATCATTAAACGTCATTCTTTATTAAATTATTGGAAAGAGGGAAATCCACGAAGGCCAATTCGTGTAATCACTTGTTACATTATAACTCCATGTATGAAAGATGGTGTTTTAAAAAAAAATTAAATTAATATATAAATTTTATATAATTTACGTATAATAGTATTCGGAGGAGTTAATTTAAATTTTTCCCATATTTAATTGGTTTTGTATTATTGTTTAATTTAAATTCTTTAAATTAAATATATTAATTTACATTTACGGACTTATAAAATAAATATAATAACATTTCTTAGTCATCCATGCACTTAGTTCGGAGTTCCTGATGAGTATAAATAAAGTTTATTTTCTAGAAACAATTTTAGTTTATCAGATTCTCAAAAAGTGAACAATATTAACAATTCTTATTTGAAATTTTCAAATCCATCACAATTTGATTTTTAATCCACATTTTGAATCAATAAGTATGACTCAAGATATTGATGATAAGCTATATTTATTAACTCAAAATATCAATTAAAAATCAGTTTATAATATATACGAATTTTTTTATATAAAAATTACTCACCTCACAAAAATCTTAATTTTGAAATATTAACAAATTCATGTGATTAGTCTGATTTCCCAATTGGAAAATCAGTAATTAATTTCAACTAAAATACACCTTTTGAAAAAAACAAAAATAAAACTTTTATATTATATGACACAATTTTTTTAATATATATATAATTTTTTATTTATAAATATTATTAAAATTGAATAAATTAATAAAATAAATTATTATATTTAATTATTCTTAACTCTATAATATATTATATTATATCACACAACATAGCATTTACCATACAGTACAATATGGCGCTCAATGAATCAAACTAAATATAACATTCATCATGCACTATGACGGTGCACTAGATAAGAGCCTATCTTCTTCGAAGTGGACCTCTATCCCAAGGGATGTCAACCCTTCTAGCCTTATCACAACAAGACACATGCCACTTTATAGGAATTGAACCGAGGTGGAGACGAGAACAAAGAGTTCCCACAACCTCCTGAGCAATAACCTTGCACATTCAATCAAGATTGTAATTATTGTTAAAAAAATAATAGTAATAGCTCACAAGGCTTTAAATAAATGGTGATTGGGTGTAATGTTAGGACACTCCTCAATGTTAAGGTCTTCATTTAAAAACCTCTAGGTAGTCCCACTTGCCTAATTGACCAAAAAAACAATTAATAGTAATAATCAATCCACATATTTGATCACTACCTTCAGGCAATCATGCACAATTAAGAAAATATTTCAGAAGAATTAAACCTTGCATATTGGTAAAAAAAGTTCCATTTTCTTTATTAATATATCCAAATCCTTTGAAAATACACACACACACACATAAATGCACATTTCATAATAATTGATATCATCAATTTCTAACAACCATAACATTGAATCCTTAACATATCCACTTGGAAGTCGCCACTGACTTCCCTTCTAGGTTTGGCATAATCTCCCAAACATCATTCTTCACGATCGATTGATATTCTTCATTCATAGCTTCCCTCCACACCCACTAACTAGCTGCTAACTAACACAATATTTCTGAAAAACTAACAATTACTTTTGATGTATATCTTATTTTACTTTTATTCTAATATCTCATTTAGAAATTATACTTTAGAAATTCAACCATAAAGAACAGTGAAACAGTAGAGATCACAATGCACAAAGAAGAGACAATATTTAACCTGGGAAAACCCACGAAGGGGAATAACCCAAAAACCTTTCCAATAGAGAAATTATTTTATTCAACAAGAGACACACCTAGACTTATGGTAAAACCTGGTCTTCCCTTCAAAGCCAAGCTAGCCAATCTGATCTAGAGATTCCCTTTGCTTCATCCGACCCAGACTCATTACAACCTCCTTATAGCGACCAATTGCCCCAAAATTTTGGCCCCTACAATTGCCCAAAATTCCCCCCTGCAATAGAATGCCTAGAAAAACAATAAAACAAGAGAGAGAGACTATATCCACACATGAAAGTTGATGAGAGAGAGAAAGAGAGCCAATTCATCTTCTTCTTTGTATTATTCATCTTTCTTTTCCTTCGCTTACTTTCCCATAAAATATCTTGTGAGTGAGATGCAAAAATTTCCCAAGCGGAGGAGGTCGAACAACTTTTATATAGTGATCTGTATTTTTTTGTTTGTAATTCAACATTATATTACTTCAAAAATGGAGTACATAGAGTTTTCCTTGGTGATCAATGTTGCCCCACGAGGAAACCAGCCCATGAACACCAATTTAAAGTCTTCAAATTACATATACCTCGCTTGACCAGTGTGTCTTTTAGGACTATGGACAATGAATTTTCCCTAATGTTATCACTCCTTCCATAGGCCAGAGATGATGTGTGTGGAAATATAGTCGCAAGGTCAGATCTCTCTCCCATGGAGACCATGGTGTTGAAAAGTGTAACTAGGTCGGTCTTCATATTGACTATGTAATTACATATTTTATGTAAAGAAGAACACAAAGATAATAAAATGTATATTTGTTGTACTTGCTTCATGGGTTTCATGAGCAAGATTTTATCTTAGGTTAATAAACCTCTTCTCGATGTATATTTAGGGTTTGTCTTCTATTTATAAGTGTATTTAGTGTCATGTATATGAATAACCTAGTCGTCATTGAATGCTCCAAGAGCTTGTCCTAGAAGCTGTGGAAGAATGGCTTGAAATAGTCCTTACATCAACGTTGGAAATAAATGATAAAGTCGGCCTTCACACGCACAGTCAATTCGACCTACAAGCTAATGGAGGGTCGGCCTAAAGACAGGGAGACTTCCACTATATATACATAGTATCTGCGGTCTATTATACACCAAGTTTCTGTGGATCTCTCTGAAGTAGAAGTGCGGAATACCTGAAGCAGATTGAGGATTCTCTAAGTGAAAAAATGTGTGTATTTCCTGAAGTGGTTACGAAGTATATAATGCATATTTCCTGAAGTTATGACAGAGTATAAAATGCAGATTTTCCTGAAGTTGTTACAGTGTATATAATGCGGATTTTTGGGGACTTGAACAAGCTCTCAATATGATAACACTACAGCTATACATTGCGGATGATGTTTCACAAGAAGTCTATATATATATATATATATATATATATATATGAAAATAAAGAAGTAATGAATGTGGATATATCTTAAGCACGATGAACGCAGACTATCGAGTGAAAAATAAGGACCTTTCTAAATTAGTAGCTACAGAACTAAAGTGCGGTCAAATTTCAGAATAGAAGGAAAGTAAATAAGAGATTTACCTTCCTATCTTCAGTATTCAAGAGGATGATAATATGTCTCAAAGAATAACAAGGAAGAAGAAAATGTTTTTATCATCAAGGATGATAAAGTTAGAGATTGAGTTCTATAACATTGGTGCATATCAGTGCAAGTCGGTGCAGAAATGAAAGATAATATTTGGAGTAAAATAATGAAAGAGTGACAAGGTCTTGGAGGCAATCATAATTCAAGGGTATATGTCTTGGTCATGGATTGTACTTTGATAATTGACTTGATGAAAGATTAAATAAGCTAAAGAAGAGAAGACTTAAGTAACTTAATTAAGGTCACAAGTAATTATCAAGAAGAGAATTTGAATTAATCTCTAGCCCTCCAAATTCTTAACATGGTATCAGAGTTAAGTTGCTAAAGACAAAGGGATATTTGACAAGAAGACACTCAAGGACCAAAATTCAGTTTTCTAGAAAGCATCAAATCAATAGTCAAAGTCTACATTGAAAATTCAAGTCAGTTTGCAAGGAAATCCTCAAGCCATCTCAAGAAGCCTTTCAACCTTATGCAAAGAATCCACATATCGAGGAGGTAATCTTTGACATCAAAGATTCTTGATATTGAAGACATTGTTGGAAGACACATCATTAAGCACCACCCAACACTATTGAAGACATCTTTATTCTGAAGTAATCCTTGATCATGAAGGATCCAAGATCACCTACTTTGAAATCAATCTAAGAGGGAGTTCCTGCCATCATCTTCATCATTATCAACAAGGAAGTTGATAGAAGAATACAAGCATCTACTCAAGTAAGTATCTTTATGACTTCATATGAATCTATCAAAATGTCTTCCTTGTAGAGAAAGCAACAAACTGGTTAGGGTTTCAAACTTTCTTGCATGGAAGGAAAGGACAATGAATTCATGCCAAATACATGAAGGGAGATATAAAATCCCAAAGGATTCTTACATAATCCATAAAAGACTCTCTCATCTCTGATGTATCAAATCTAGAATCATTAAAAGAAATATATGAGAAATTGGTGGATATATTCTTTGTGAGTAATACAGGAGAAGCAATCTCTATAAGATCAATTGCAGGAACTGGGAGAAGTAATCTCTGACACTAAGAATACAATGATGTTGAATGCTTTTCCAGAAGAATGGAGAAAATTCACTTCAATTTCATACGGGAGGAAAGAAGCCACAACATTCCATGATTTATGGTCTCTATGTAAAATAAAGGAAACAATATTGAGAGCCAAATGTGTTACATGATCAAGTGAAGGGAATCAAGACTTTTCAGCCACGTCAAGGAAGAAAGGAAGATTCGATAATTTTGATCGTCATAATAGTATGAACAAAGAATGATTCTTTGGATGTGATGAACTTGGGAATTATAAAATATATTTTCCTAAATCTGAAAAGGACAAGAGAAATAAGGAAGAAGCCCATATCTCAGATATAAGAGAAGAACCAGATGCAAAGAAATCTAAGAAAGAAGAAGCGAGGGGTCTCCACTATGATTTAGATCATCTTCTCCTTTAAGTGATTTCTGTTGGTTGTAAAATAGTATGATAGGAAGCAATGTATAATAAAGCATCATCGAAGCATGGTGGGAGCTCTCAATAAAACATCTCTCGAAAAAACTCACTGATGGAAGGCAGTTATCAAGATCAAGGGTCATCATGAAAACTGGTGTTGATATTCTTATAATGTAGTTCTCTATGAATTCACTAATTAGAAAGAAATCAGAATGGTTTCATCAAGAATTCCATGCTACATAATTCTGGGATGTGATGGCATATTGATGGAGCAAGCCAAGGGAATGAAAATCTTCATTCTAGTAAAACTGCTACATGATGACTTAAATGAAAAAGGTACGAGGTATGTATATATTTATATGCTGACACTGGATTCTGTGAAGTCATGTGATATGGTTGTAGGTAATAGACTTCTATATTTAGAAGTATGATCTATGAAGGAGGATATCTCAGTGCACTAATAGATGAAATCAACATAATATATCCTCATGGCATATGAGGTGGTTGTACATGAACGAGGAACTTAAAATTTGTAAGTTTCTGGGAATGAAGAATGTGCAGAAAGGAAGATATAATGAAATGTAACCATGTCAAGAGGCAGTTATCATCCGGAAGCCAAGAAGATGTGAATAGGAGATCTCGTGGGAGGATATGTAGACTCTGACAAAAGTCCGGTAAAGAAGAAGACCCTTAACAAAACATATTATTAGGAGATGTGTCAATCTGAATAAAGGATGCCAATTCCTACAAGAAGACGTCATGGTGAAAGATCATCACTGAGGTAACTTTTGTTTTAAAAGGTTCATATGTATATGTTTATCTGGATGAATTTGTGCAGGGTTGCTAATCATGAGAAAGGATGTATGATCCTTGGAGATGATTCGATGGAAAGAAACATGGCATAAAAATGGACCAGATGAGAAATACTGATGAATCACTTTCTGATAGTGGACATGACTCGTGACTGAAAGTGATGGATGATCTGTTCCCTATAAAGCCAAAAGTTGAAGATTCCTCAATATCGAAATCCATGACATCGAGGGGAGGAATTATTCATGAGTAGCTGGATTTCTGCTGCAGGACCCTAGTTGAGAGGGAGCCTAGCTGTAAGTTTCTTACTTGGAACAAACTTGAAGTATGTCCGAGAGTGACGTATGTGATTCTCTAATACATGTGACATGCACTAGACCAGGACTAACAACCTTAAGTATTAGTGAAGGTCGTGTGGAGAGAATGGATAGACACATCATTTTGGTCTTCACCTGGAAGACAGAAGGGAGGATTGGGTAATCATCTGGCAGTCGATACTCTTTAAGAATGAGATAGGGAATTCAAGATAAGAGTAGTCTAGGACCGATATTCTTTGAGGGTTGGCTACCCAAGAGAAGAATGGTCCAAGAAGGTCATACATTGGGAACACCTGGGTGGAGTATGTACCTTGGAGAGACAATGACTGTGGTGTCTATATGTCATGTGTCTTGCCATCATTATATCCCATAGTCTCGTTGAGAGATGGGGTTGTTAGTCAAGGCCTTACACTAGGACAATGCTGGTTGATATGATGTTATACAGATGCGATTACCAATCTGATTCTTCTTATGAAATTCTTCAGTTTGAAAGTAACCATGTACCTATATGAATACCTCCCTAGTTAAGAGGGAGCGTTGAAAAGTGTAACTAGGTCAGTCTTCATATTGACTATGTAATTACATATTTTATGTAAATAAGAAGACAAATATAATAAAATGAATATTTGTTGTACTTGCTTGTTTTCATGAGAAAGATTTTATCTTAGGTTAATAAACTTATTTTTTATTTCTATTTAGGGTTTTTATTCTGTTTATAAGTGTATTTAGTGTCATGTATATGAATAACCTAGTCGTCATTGAATGCTCCAAGACCTTGTCCTAGAAGCTGTGAAAGAATGGCTTGAAATAGTCCTCATATCAACGCTGGAAATAAATGATAAAGTCAGTCTTCACACTCATAGTCAAGTCAGCCTACAAGCTAATGGATGGTCGGCCTAAAGACAGGGAGACTACCACTATATATACACAGTCTCTGTGGTCTATTATACACCAAGTTTCAGTGAATCTCTCTGAAGTGGAAGTGCGGAATACCTGAATAACATTGTGGATTCTCTAAGTGAAAAAAAATGCGGATTTCCTGAAGTGGTTACATATCATACAATGTGTATTTCCTGAAGTTATGACAGAGTATAAAATTTGGATTTCTTGGGACTTGAACAGTCTCTCAATATGAGAACATTACAACTATACATTGCAGATGATGTATCACAAGAAGTATATATATATATATATATATATATATGCGAATAAAGAAGTAATGAATGTGGATCTGTCTTAAGCATGATGAATGCAGAACAACCAGTGAACAATAAGGACCTTTCTGAATTAGTAACTGCAGAACTGAATTGTGGTCAAATCTCAGAATAGAAGGAAGGTAAATCATAGATTTACCTTCCTATCTTTAGTATTCAAGAGGACGGTAATATGTCTCAAAGAATAACAAGGAATAAGAAAATGTTTTTATCAGCAAGGAAGATAAAGTTAGAGGTCGAGTTCTCTAACATTGGTGCATATCAGTGCAAGTCGGTGCAGAAATGAAATATAAGCATTGGAGGAAAATAATGAAGCAGTGACAAGGTCTTGGAGGCATTCATATGTCAAGGGTCTAAGTCTTGGTCATGGTACTTGTCATTTGAAGATCTATAAGAAGAATTTCTCGTGGGTTTTCCTCTCCAAGAGGGAGAGGTTTTGCCCTATCTCTAGGAGCATAATTTGTTTGTCTTCACTACAAGGAAAAGACCCCCCAACAAAGGTTATAAAGAAGGTTTTAGTGTTATAAAATTGTCCAAAATTTTCAAAAAAAAAAATCTATTACATCTATTTTCGGTAACGGAGGTTTTAGCAGAGCTTCTAATGAAAATTCAACACAAATAAAAAAAATTCGTTGGCTGGAGGTTATTACGGATACTTTTATCATCGATGCACTAATCAGGTGTCAATGCACCAATGTGTTTTAGAATGAACGCACTAGTACTACAAACCTACCAAGCACCGAGACGGGGAAAAAATATAGGACTCCCCGGGGCGTTTAGCAACGTCCCGGTGCGTGCCAGCCAAACAGTCGCCCCAAGGCACCAGGACGTTAAGATCTAAAATTGCACTGGCCACACTGTAGATGATACAATGCACCAGGCCATTCTAATTGGTATTGGGATTTGTGCGGTTCCCATAGGTCGTATCAACACACCGGTGTGTAGTATTATACAAACGCACCGACACGCAGTATCCCACAAACGCATCGATCTTTCTAATTGGTATTGGGATTTGTGCGATGCCCATAGGTTGTATCAACACACCGGTGTGGAGTATTATTCAAATGAACCGATCATTCTAATTGGTATTGGTATTTGTGCGGTGCCCATAGGTCATAGAAACACACCGGTGAGCAGTCTCACATAAACGCACTGGTGTGCAATATCACAAAAACACACCAAATGTTGTAATTGGTATTCGTATTTGTGTGGTGCCCATAGGTCATAAAACGTACCGGTGCGCACTAAAACAAAAACACACTGGTGCACATTAAATGACACGCATCGGTGTTCATTTTGTATTTTTTAGAAACATCGACCTGTGACAATGAAATTATTGTGACTTTTTAAGATTCATTATTCATCAAAAGTCGACACATATCTTATAACAATATTCATATCAATTAAATTTTAATTAGTTCATTTGAATGTGATGTTTGGATTAATTTGTTATATCATATCACAATTATTGTGATTTTTTAAAATTCATTATTTATCAAAAGACAACACATATCATATCTTATAACAATATTCATATCAATTAAATTTTTATTAGCTCATTTGAATGTGATGTTTGGATTAATTTGTTATATCATATCATCAGATTTCACATCTCTTCATTATAATATTTAATCATCCATATATTTAATCAGTGGTGTTGCATTTCACAATGACAATGAAGAACACAATAGAATAAATTAAAACGTATTTTATTATATATATATATGAATAAGACACTCTTTTTCATACAAAATGGGACAGTTATTGGTATCCCTTTGTCTTTCAATTGGGACACTATGTCCATTACATTAAACAAAATGTCTAATTTCACAGACAAATATTTCAAAAAACACAACGCCTTGCTTTGATATCCAAACATAATGATCATCATTATTCGCTTGAACTGTTGTCACTTCTCGAGCTACTTCCATGACTTGGGTTATGTTGAGGAATGTTTTGTTCACGGTGTTGATTGTTTTCTTCTTCTTCACCTTCCATCTACAAACATAAAAATAAATTGTAATGAGTGTATATACATAGGTGAAAATAATGAAAATTGCAATATTAAATAATATACATTAATGTAAATCGAAAAGAAATGACGTACCATAGCAACAATTAACTCATGAACTATACACATTCTTTCAAAACCAAATTTCATGCCATCTTTCAAGATTTCATCTGTTGGCGCAGTTCCATACTTTGTTTCTTGCAAGTTTTATACCCCATAACAAATCATATATTTAATATAAAAAAATTGTTTTATTAATTATAGACGGATCTAAGTAAAACAAGATCGATAGATGCTTACAAATTACACAATTAATTTCTGATATGCCAACATCTACTTACAACCCATATTTAGCCCAATGTCAATCAATTAGTCTGATGGTTCTTCTTTGTATGTTAGCACCTGTTTGAAGACACTCAATGATGATTGTTGTAAAACAACTTAAAATATACAAAAATGAAATCTAGTTAAGTTGTTATAAGGAAGTAATAACTACTCACAAACTTAGATATCAACCCTTTTATTCTTTGTCGTCCTATTTTATGTATTGAATGGGTTCCATTTTCTTTTCTTTTCTGCAAAAAATATTTGAAAATTAATATTTAATGCTAAATTGTTTATTTATTGTACCTAATAAAAAAATTCAATGATTACGTATTACATTTGAAGCACGTTGTTGTTGAGATGGCTCCTCATGCAATGCAATTATGTCCATTTCTTTGACCATCTCCTTGTACACCTTTTTGGACATTCCTACTGGCATATTTCTGATATCAACCCGTTTATCTTTTGAGATTTTCATAATCTTCCTGAAAATGTAACATGACAATAAACTATTTAATTTTAAAATTGATATATGAAAAGTAAATATAACAAAAGTGATATTTATAAATGATTGCTTTCTAGTAATATATACATAAAATTCTAGAAAAATTTTTAAAGGAATATTACTTTTTCATTCCTTCTTTTTTGTTGTTGTACATTTTTGCTATTAAAAGTCTGACATGTCTCATTGACCAATTTTCTGAAAACTCTTCCTATAGTTTAGATAAAGTTTGGTTCTTGGAATCATTGGATTTATTTTTGTATTGTAAGTGGAAATAATGTCTATACATCCATTCCACTATATCCCTCAAAGTTTTGTAAAATATCTCCTGCCTTTCGTTAACCTCCAGCACCACTCTAAATGAGCTAAGGAACAATTCATTTTCATTTGCATGTACTATTTTTTTCTTTTCTTTTCTTAGAACAACATTAATTTTCTGACTTGTTGATCCATGTAGAACATTAAACATATGTGAGTTAATAGATTGTTTGAAACATGTTATCTAATAATCTTAAGTATATTATTAATGAAAATTAAAAAAAGAAACTCATATTGGATCGATAGTATTTTTTCATTCACCTGATTCATCCTTTTGCAATTTTTCCATCAAGCTTTTATGCTCTTATGTTCCTAGATCAGAAATAATCTTATCGAGCTTCGTCATTTCGTGGCTCTGCATGATATACAGTAAACAATAAATATTAGTTAAAGTTACATATAGTTCAATAATAATAATTTTGGTAAAGAATTTACAGAGAACTTTCCTTTTTTGCTTTTCTTGATGTGCTATCATTATTTTTGTTACTTGATCTCTTGTCAGTCATTTCTTTATCAATATGAAACATGTACCATACCATTCATTAATATATTTTATAAATAAATCATAAACTTTTCAGGAAAAAAAAATATCAAGAAACCGATGCGCCTTTAATGATGTACGCACCGACGTCGGTGTGGTGTGTTCTTATAAATGCACTGCAAAAACAGTAGAAACACCGTACGATGCTCTGTGTCAACAAGAAGCACCGATGCATTATATGTTAACCAACACACCAATTAACATAGACAAATTAATAAAAATCCTATAGTGTTAGTTTTTGTAGCATATGATGTCGTGGAGAGGGCGGTGCGGCAAATTCTTATAAACGCACCACACAAAAAGGGGAACACCGTACGGTGCTTTCTCTCAACAAGGAGACCCGGTGCGTTATATTTTAAACGGTGCACCAATTAACACAGATAAAATAAAAAATTGTTTTTGTTAAACAGTACGTGTGCGGTGTGCTATAATAAAATAGCGCACGAGTGCCCTATTTTACATATGACGCAGAGATTAAAAAAATCCTTTTTTTAAATTTTGTTATCAAACAATATGTGCGCGGTGCCACGTGTTAAAATAGCGCACCAGTGCGCTAGTTTACACAGGGCACACTGATTAAAAAAATTCAATTTTTTAAAATTTTACGCAAGGGCCGACATGGATTGGGATCCGACTATGTAAGTCATTCCGTGCATTAGATGTCATAGGCCTATATATATATATAAAACAATACAAACCTTATAAATCTAAAATGAAAAGCCCTAATTCTGAAATCACAAGAAACAGGAGGAAGCAAGGGCATAAACAAAAAGTATCAAGGGTTTAGAGTAAAATGGATTTTTTTGTATTTTTTTTTTCTTTTTGAAAATGAACTGTAAATTTAATTTTTTTACTTACTGCAGAAAAACAATAAAATTTAATCATCGGCTTTGAAATTCTATGCTACAGGGTTTGAATCGCCAGAGGTTTGGAATTCTGATGGTCTGAATAGTTCTGTTCGAAAGTATTTCGCTGCTCCACAGTGCTCTCTTGCTCCTCCAGGGATGTCACGTGCAAATCTCTCCCTGAAATTTTTTACAAAAATAATGAAATAATGAAAAGTGTTTACTATTTAAAGAAATGTTTTATGAAATTAGATTTTCGAAAATATTTTGCCACCCATTTTTCATTTTACCGTTTTTTTTTTTTCACTTTAAAAAAATATAGTTGCACTTTTTTAATTTGCGACTATTCAGCTCCGATGTGTCAATTAATAACACTACTTCTATGTGCAATAACTAAAACACATTGGTGCGGTTATCTGTACATTAGCAATGATAACAATAAGTCCATTTTTAAGGCACTGAAATTACGTTTAGGTTTGTACACCAAAATTTATTGTTGATTTTTCTCAAATAAAGGGAGAAAATATCATAATTATATCAAATGGACAATTCTTCAAAATCCAGCTCGTTCCATAATATTTCTCAAAGTCCATCGTGGATTTCTCCTTATCAATCTCGAGACGTAATATTTACTTCAGATTTTATTTATATTTTCATTATCTAATTGAATTTATGTTTTTTATCCATATCAATCAGCTTAATAAAATTTGTAATTAATGTATACAAATTTGCAGGTTCATGCAGATTCAGAATCGAGTTTAGATGCACAAAATATTCAAACAACTCCAAAATGTCGGAAGCTCTTATCAGGAGTAGCATACTACAAGGCGCATTTGGTAGATGAAAATGGACAACCGCTTCACCCTGCCAATCATAACAATATTGCATCTTCTTGCCACAATCATGGGACAATGATGGTAATAGTAATTGTTTGGTATATTAATGTAATTATTTCAACATAAAACCAATTAATCATGCATTGTCAACATGCTTACTAGTTGATATCATATATTTTGTACTAATCATGTTCAAATATATTTTTTGAAATTATTAGGATTCTAGTGATGATGAGTGTTACACAGCAATTTGTCACCGTCCCTACCATTCCCCATCCCGCACATTGGAGGGCTCATTCTGTGACCTGTGAGCAGAGACAAGACTTGAAAATAATTTCATTGCATCCCTCTAAAGATGAGATTTCATTACCCTGAAGACATCTCCCTGCAAAAAACCCTAAAAATAGCTCTTTTTCCATTGGCGCGGTTCCACAGTTCAGCCCTTGCGCCAAGGGGGCAAATCCTCCAAAGAGGCCGCGCCAATTGGCGCTCTGTCATAGAGCCGCACCCACACCAACCATATTAAGAGGTGTTTTTTAAAAATAAATGGCGGAAGTTTCGTCCTAACAAATTCCTGGACTGATATCTATCTTGAGGTGGGAGGTTTGGCTACGGATTTCCATAGAGGGGAAGTGGTTTGCCACCTCTCATGGAAGCTTCCTTGATGATAGGGCCAATCCCATAATTATAGGGATCCCAACTCCCCTTCCTCCATCTATAAAAACTTGCTCATCTCCTTTGCAAGCTGGTTCCCAAGAGCTTTCACATCCTTATCCTGCAAGAGCCTTCTTGATTCCCTTAAGGCTAAATCCAAGAAAGGAGACTATTGCCAAGTATCCGGAGAGAGAGGCTTGTCTCAGCGCTGACAGGCTTTATCGAGACATGTTGTGCTGACGACCCGCCAAAGGAGAGTGCTGCGCCGAAGCTATGGTTGTATTCTTCTTTTGACTCATTAATGATAAGCGACTATCGGTTATGGTTCCACTCTTGTTCTTGATTATGTTCATGAGTTATGTCCTCTTCGACTGACATATAGTTGTATATACTGGATTTTATGCTTGCGTTTGTGTTGTTTCTTGCATGTGCAGGTGTCCGATCACGGAGATCGTGAGGATTTTGATCTGCCAGGGCAAAGGAACGGGAGCACCACCTCTTCTACAAACAACAGCGTTGGATTCCAGGTAAGCCTTCCTCGCAAGTCGGTTTATTTGCAATTAGGAACCTGCACTGTAGCATGTTTGATTGTTGCTAGACCCGATCTGGGCTAGTAGGGATCGCCTCTGTCCGCAGAGGGGATTAACCTCTTCAACAATTTGGTGACTCCACTAGGGACTCAGCTTGTTGTTTGATTTGTAAGCTATAGACGGAGCCTGAAGTGTAGCCAGATAGCCTTCGAAACGCTTTTGCCCTGCATTAGCGGAGTAGATCAACGTTGCTTCAGTCAATCTCCGGTTTAGTTTATGGAATGAACAACTTGGAGTATTGTCTTCTCTTTTCGGTCAATTTCTTGGCCTTGCTTTCTTGGTCAGCTCTTTGGACTATTTTGTTCTGTTTGTTTGGCTTTGTTTTAGCCTTGTTATCACTTGTCTGTGTCTGAGATTGCTTGTTTTTCATTTTCCCATAATAAACTAGGCTGGTGCGCTTTTCAGCGTGACAGTCGCGCCCATTGGCACAGGTTTCCTGTGTATCACCTGCGCCATTGCCTTTCTGGTGCTAATTTCAAGCTCACAGTCGCGCCAATCCTGTGAGCTATTAGGGTTTGCTGTGTTTCATGCTTTCTGGGACTCACTTGTGATTTTGATCTTGTTTTTTCGGCTGTTTGAGTGCACTGGAGCCTAGTTCGACTGATTGTAACCTCCATCCTTTTGTTGTTTTCCTATTTCTTTCGATTTTGCATACGAGCCCTAGGGCATCTAGGTGCTTTTGTGAGTCGAGCCTCCCTTGGGAGTTTTTGGTTTTCGTTCGTTCAGTCAACTTTGGGATTGCTTCCTTGCATTCGTTTGACAGTTTTCTATCATCTTATTGCGCTTTTTGAGTGACTGATTTTGTTTTCATTCAAATTTCGCTTTGCTTCATTTTGGGCCGAGATTACACGGCTCATTGGTGTCTTTGGGACTTTTCTTGGTTTTGAGAGACTTTTGGTCAATTTGAGATCTGATTGTTTGTGCCATTGAGTGAAATATGCTTGTTTTTTCTCTCTTAATATCATTTCTCGAATTGCTTCTCATTTGTTTTCAGTTTGTTTAGTGCATCTAGCTATCAAACATTGAAAATATAAAAAAAAATCTCTTTTGCTTTTGATTGATTAGTGCAAATTAAAATCTTTTTAGTAATTAGTGAATTTGAAAGAAAAGTTTTTGATTTCATTAGTTGCATTAGAGATATCACTGGCTGTCTTCCGATCATTTTTTTTGTGTAAAAAGCTCTTAACTCTTCTGTAGCTAGCTTTCATCGAACGAAATGACATACTGTGGCATGTAGTTTTGCATTTGGGAGATTTTTCAGACATCACATTCGTTAGGGCCTGAAAACTGAAATGTAATTGAAGATAAACTTTAAAATTTACTCAATTTACACTAAGGCAACATTGAAATCTAACGAAACACATTTAGAGGTCTGGGCTAGAGACGTGTTCCAGCGTCTTAAAACCTAGTAGCTGTCGTTCGCCTCTTGGATTTAGACAACACTAGCACGGACTTGTGCTCCCCGTACCGTCGTGTATATAAAGGGAGACCCCACTAGGTTTCAATCCTTTATCCATAAGAAGCCGAGTCTGCCGCCCTATACCCGTGATACACCGGACACAACATTCGGGGAGATTTCCTGCACGTACGGAAAGTCCTTGGTTGATTTCTCTTTCATTATTGGAACCAAGGTGTATATTGTAGTTCACGGTTATTTGGTACACCCTTTTGCCTAGTATTCCTGAGTAGTCATTTGATCTTTTCTGACTCCCTGAATTTGAAAGGATCACCAAGCGCTTGTCCTTTCACGCTTGTGTCAAATCTGAAAGAGATAGAGTCACCTTTTCGACCATTTCTCGACTCTTAAAACATGAAACGGTGAAGTTTCTTATTTTTCAATGTGGTAAAAATTAATCACCCATGATCACACGCCTTGTTAGATTCTGCTTGTTGACCGTTTGATCGTGTGTCTTGACTCTTTTTCAGCCCGTGTGTGTGTTTGATCTTTTTCTCTTATCATTGCTACCACAGTGGCGGAACCTTCGGTTTCGTCTACTGGTAGTCCTTATACGGACGATTCATTAGAGGTTTCCCAATCCTCTGCTGAACCACAGCAGCCCATTGTTTCCGAGTTTCCTGACGGGGGACCGGTTCTTTCTGAGAAACCCTTTGGGGGACCAGTTGAGTTCAATTGGCCCTTTTCCGACCCTTTGTCTGAATTGAGATTAGGAGCTGACTTCCTTTCTCTTACATCGGGTTCGCCTTTTATAGCTGTTGTTTTTTCTCCCAGTCCTCGCCGTCTATTACGAGATCTAGCGGCAGGCTCAAACATGAGTGATTCCAGTGAGGAAGTCTCGACGTCCGGTGAAGATTACCAGTTATTTCCTCGGAGATTATTTCCAGGAGACGGACGACTCTGAACCTACTATTACGTCGTCATTTGATCTCTCATTTCCAGCAGGGTATAGATCCTTGGGTCAGATCATTTCTGCCACAGCCTCTATGGGAGTATCAGCTCCTTCTACGAGGCTGGTTGCTCCTTCATTGGGGGTGTCTCCTCGGACACCTGTCTCTTCTGTACCCTCTCAGCCCACTGTCTGTGTGGCCGCCTCTGCACCCGTGGTCACAGCACCCTCCGCGAGGGCTATGCCGCCTCCTGAAGATGTTTATTTAGCAACTGCTATACCGGAGAACATCTCTCTGGAGGAGTATCGGTTGTCCCTACAACAGCCGAACCCCGAGGTTGGACCATCCTCCCAAGACCCCAACCGCTCTTATTTTTCGCACTATGCACAGGATGGTACACCCGTGTATGCTTTTCCAGATCAGTACGATGAGCACAGGGACATTTTACGTCTACCCGCTCCTGAGGCTCACCTCCATGCTCAAGGTTTACCTTATAACTAGGCTTATAACCCGCAAGGGCAACCTTTCCAAGGCCAACCTTCGGGCCAACCTGGCTATCCTTATGACCCACAGGGGCAGCCCGTGCAAGGCTATCCTGCGGGCCAGCAAGGGCCATCGTACGGTCCGCAAGGACAGTATTACAACCCTTCCGGTCAACCTGTGCAACCTCAGCCGGGGTACCAACCGGGACCAGTCTATGGTCCTGGGGGAAAATCCAGCCTTCTCCACCTATGCAACCACAGTATCCTGTTGTTTCCAACATTGCATATCAGTCGGGACCATCCTATGGTCCTACTCCAGGTCAAACTGGTTACCAGCAACCACCTGGCTCTATTCCTCCACCAGGCCAACCGGCCCATCCGGTACAACCTGGTGTTCCGCCTCCAGGCCAACCGGCCCGTCCGGCACAACCTGGGGCTCCTTTACAGCCAGGTCAACCTGCGCAACTGGCGCAGCCTGTCCATCCGGGTCAACCTGTTCACTCAGGGAAGCCCGCTCAGCCAGGTCAACCTGTTCACTCAGGGCAGCCTGCTCATTCCATTAACCCTGCCTAGCAGCCGATTTATTCCATGCTGCAGCCAAATCAACAGCTGCGCCCTAGTTATCAGGCTCCGCAGGGTTCCACCTATCAGCAGCTGACTCATCCTCAGGGCGGTTATTATCCTCATGGTCAATCTCAACCAAATTATAACTAGCCCCGAGGCTCTCAGTATTATCCTCATCAATCCGGTTCCACCTATACTCAGCAGCCAAATCCAAATGCTGCTTACACTGGGCCGACATATAATCAGGGTCCATACTCTGGTTATCAAGCCCCACACACTGGTTACCAGCAGCCAAATCAGTCTGGTTATACGACCTACACCCCCTACAGTCAGAATCCTACAGGACAGAACCCATGGGGGTAAGGATATTCACAACCAGTGTGGAGTACAGGTACCAGTCCTCATCCCGGGCCTGGCATGCCGGTTAATCCGCCATTGCCATTCCTGGCCACCTTGGAGTTGCCGGATGTTTCAAAATTGACCAATGATCCGATTTTGCATAATCCTTATTGGCCTCCGGTTCCTACCAAGATACCAGGTGATTGCCCCAAGTTTGAGGGTAAAGCTGGGGAGGACCCCCAAGCGCATGTGATGACATATCATCTTTGGTGTTCGTCTAACTCTTGGGTCGATGATTCAATTCATATGCACCTCTTCCAGCGCACTTTGACTGGACCTGCTGCTAAGTGGTACATCGAGTTATCCCGTGGCATCTTCCAAGATTTCAATTCCTTAGCCATGGCTTTTCTGACGCACTTTCAGTTACCGGTTCGTTATGAAGCCGGGACGCACCTCCTGACTTCTTTGAAGCAGGACAAAGCCACTCACATTTCTGATCACATTCATGAGTGGCGGCGCCGTCGTAGACTGATCAAGTTTCATATACCTGATCAGATACTAACTCACTGGTTCACCACCTCCTTCGTGAACAAAATCGCCCAAGATACTGCGATGGGAGCGTGTGTGACGGAGGAACAAGCCATTGCGCGTGCCCAATACCTAGATCTTGTATATTCTTAGTCCGGCCCAATACCTAGATCTTGTATATGCTCCACGGTCCGGAACCTCTAAGGCTCCAGCTACCCCTACAGTGGATGGTGTCATTGGTTCTGTGTCTCAGAATTCGAAGAAATTTTCGAATGGGAAGCAAAAGTCTAACTCATCCAACAATTCTGCTCCTCCCGCCCCTACCGATTCTGGAAAAACTGTGGAGGTGAACGCCGTTTAGGCCAATCCTACAGAGAAAGCCTCCAAAGGGAAAAATAAGGGCAAAGGTAAATCCAAATCTGACGCCCCAAAGCCAGAATCCAAATCTCGTACTGAGGATGGTTCTCAACGTAAACCGAAGTACCCCTGCCTCATTTGTGAAGGAGACCATTATACTAAGGATTGTCCACGACGATCCGAAGCTAGTCAACTTCTCAAAGGCTCAAAAGGGACTCCGACAGTTCTTAAAGAGCCATTCCCGTCTCAACAGACCCAGATTGTTGAACAGCCTTCACCATCTGCACCATTTGGGTCCCAAGTTTTTATGATGAATGGTGCTGCACCCATCTCTGTTGCAACACGTTCGAAGGATTACAATGAATCGCGGCAGGCACCTGGGAAGGCAGTTGCGGATGGACCACCTCCCCCACCTCTCTCCGGTTCGTTGGAAATCGAGAAGTCTACTCCTGAACTTGTTGTGAAGCCACCTTCTAAAGGTGTTTTACGAAGATCTTCTTATAATCCGAATGCCCGTGCCGCTCAGCACTACAACATCGTTGAGGATTTGGCATAGGCGCCTTCTGCTATGTCCGCACTAGAAGTTATTCAAAGTTGTCCTTCGCAACGAAAGGCTTTATTGTCTGCAATCGGTGGCATTGATCCCGCCAATTCGAGTCTTCTCACCTTCGACTTAGAGAATTTCACCCCCCGACTTCCACATCAGATCGCTCTTGTTATTCAAGTCAGGATCAACAGTCTAAACATCCATAGGGCCATTGTGGATGAAGGTTCTTCTACCTGCGTCATGTCATCCGCTTACTGGAAGGCCATTGGCTCTCCGGCCCTTTCGTCCTCTCCCAATGCCATCGAGGCATTTGATGGTCGGGAATCCAAACCCCTGGGTGTTCTCGAGAGTTTAGCGATCACTTTACAGGGGAAGACTATCAATGTAGAAGTAGAAGTAGTCAACGCCAAGCTCAACTACAATATACTTCTCAGCCGCAGCTGGACCCATGCCATGCTATGCATGTTGTCCACCGTCTTTCGACTTCTTAAGTTCCCTCACGAGGGAAAAATCGTCACGGTGGATCAGTTGTCCTTCTTCACCTCCACCTCCGAGAACAACGTTCCGTACGTGGATCAGATCCAAAATCCCCCTGACAGTGTAGGATCTGGTCTCTTCAAGGACCCCATCCTCATGGGTATTTTTCCCGCACCGCCACCGCACACCACTCAAGTTAACATGATTTCCAGGTCTGATGACCCCTGGCTCATCCCTACGCCTGAGCAGGTGTTTGAGTTTGGAGAATCAATACCCTTGACTCCAGTAGAGATTAGCTACTGTGAAATTGTTGCTGCATCTGATCCTCCACCTCCTCAGCATGCTCCTTTGAGCATGGCTCTAGATGTCTACTCTCAATCCCCCTGGCTTGGTCAGGCCGATTCACCTGATCCTCTCAAAGAGACTTTTCCTTCTGATGAAGCCATTATTGAAACAATGTCTCTTGAGGAGCTGCCTTGGAGCGATGGACATCATCGTTCCTCTTTCAGGCCTAGCTTGGGGGCAATGTCAGATTGTCTAGAGAGTCATGATCATCTCCCTCCTGAGCCTCCTCCTTGGAGCTCGTCGGAGCGCAGTTCATTTTCTTGTGTCAAGCTCCTTAAAAAATGAAACAAGATCTTCGGAGCATGGTTCTTTTCCTGTGTCAAGCTCCTTAAAAAATGAAACCAGGTTGTCGGAGCATAGTTCCTTGTCTTGTGTCATGCTCCTTAAAAAATGAAACAAGGTCGTCGGAGCACAGTTCGTTTTCCTGTGTCAAGCTCCTTAAAAAATGAAACAAGCCGGTCGGAGCAGAGTTCCTTGTCTTGTGCCAAGCTCCTTAAGCCAGGAAACAAGGTGTCCTGAGGATAGTTCTTTTAATGTGTCAACCTCGTTAAAATAATGAAACACGTTCCTGTTCAATTCGAGTCTTTGTTAAAGATCTCGTAAAATCTCAGTCGAGTCTTTCTTCTGATCTCGTAATTTGAACCTTCACTCCATCTGCCTTTCATATGGACTGAAGCTTGGGGGGCATGTACCTCGAATTGAGTCACCATGTTGGGGACATGCTTACTTTTTCAAGCATAGTTTGTTTCCATTTCAAGCTTGTGTAAAAATGAAACTGGTTTCAAGCATAGTTTATCTTTGTTTCAAGCTTGTGTAAAAATGAAACCAACTTCAAGCAGAGTTTCCTGATTTCAAGCTTGTGTAAAAATGAAACCATTCCCATTCTACCTCTTGTGATTGCCATTTTATCAGCCTGTTTTTGCCAGATGAGCCTTGGTTTTCTCATTCCATCGTCACTATCTGCTTGGCCGATCATATGCCTTCACTTGGTTGTTTTACCCGTTCCTGAGGAACCGCTGCGATGAGTGGTCTTGTTAGCCAGCCTCTCAACCTTTATTTGTTCAGAGCAGTTCCACCATTACCGGAACCAGTTGCTACCCTTTATACCACTCATTCCTCCAGGAGGAGTCATCTTTCAGCTCTTTTCTGACTCTCTAAACATGAAAAGATTGCCGAGGCCCTTGTCGTTTCGATCTCGTTAAAGTGGCCACGAAACGACATCTACCCAGTATACGTTTACCCCTTTTTCGGGCTGGGATAGATTACTTATGAAAAAGGAATACCCTAGCTTATCGCGACTAGGAGGTTTTCTCAGACATAGTTTTCTACCTTTTCGGATCTGAGGAACTATTTACGAAAAGGGACCATTGGAGTTTACTTTTATGCTGTCTTTTTTAACTCTCTAAATATGAAAATACGCCGAGTTCTTCCTTTGTCAGACTCGTTAAACTCTAATGACATCGGATTTAGTCATAATGACGTTATTCGAGTTTCTCCTTCCTAGGGCTCGTTAAATGTACTAGGATGGATTCGTCTGAAGGATGGATTTATATTACAAGCATATGCTATCCCCTTCAAGCTTGTTATAAAAAATAATTGGGGTACTCGCCAGAAATGGTGGGGAAAAAATGGAACCAGCATCATTGTTGTGTCGGCAGTATGTCGCTCTTGAACATGGCACTTGTCTGCATTCGTGTCGGGTTGGGGACATCTCATCTCGTTTTTCACTTGCCTCCGTGCTTTTGGATAATCCCTTTTGACCTCTCATCTGCTCGTTGCCTCGTCACCATGACCTCTGATCCGTTGATGTCAAATACTGCCAAATCCACTATTGTGCCGTTATATGTTCAAGAGATGTTGACCTCTGCAAAGTATCAACCTTCCTCTGATTATCATATGATCCTGATTCACAAAAAACATCATGTTACTCTGTCTCGTGTCGATGATGTGGGAAACATTATGGCCCACTTTCGATCAAGGTCACTTCCCGTCGACTTCAGCTCATTATCCGGGAAGCTGATCTAGAGACTCCCTTATGGTACCTTGGAGCCTGCATGCCTCAATGACAGGTTCGTCGCATTCGACGTGAGGTTTTCATCATTTGCCTCTGATCGAGTGATTCTACGGGTGTTCGACGCCAGCTCATTGATTCACACGTCGTAGATTGTACCTATAGTACCTTGAGGGCCATTGTCATTATTGGTGGTTCCACTCGCGTTTGTTAATAACTTTCATCATTGGCTGGTAATCAGACGATGTTCTTGCATGTTCGACTTCAGCTTACATATTCGCATGCTTGAAATTGTACTTTGTTCAGGTCGAGATGGAGCGCAAGACCCTGGATTGTGTCTGTTGTAATCCAGGCTGCGATTTTGTGGATTCTTATGATTGTTTACATGACTCACTGATTGGATGGCTGCGACCATACCTGAGTCTATTTATCGATCCTCTTTGGATGGTTGCGTCCATGCCTTGGATCTCGATTATTGTATACTCTGTTATGGATGGCTGCGCCCATACCACGCATATATATCATGTATCCGAGACATTAGTTGTACTTTGCTCTACAGGTTTTCCGATGGCAGTGTTTTCAGTCGGCATGTTCTCGTAAAGCATTTCACCCCTCTCTCTCTCTCGGGCCTCATGCTTTAGGGGGCATCTGTTACACAATAATTTGTCACCGTCCATACCATTCCCCATCCCACACATTGGAGGGCTCATTCCGTGACCTGTGAGCAGAGAAAAGACTTGAAAATACTTTCATTGCATCCCTCTAAAGATGAGCTTTCATTATCCTGAAGACATCTCCCTGCAAAAAACCCTAAAAATAGCTCTTTTTCCATTGGCGCGGTTCCATAGTTCAACCCTTGCGCCAAGGGGGAAAATCCTCCAAATAGGGCGCACCAATTGGCGCTCTGTCATAGAGCCGCACCCGCACCAACCATATTAAGAGGTGTTTTTTAAAAATAAATGGCGGAATTTTCGTCCTAACAAATTCCTGGACTGATATCTATCTTGAGTTGGGAGGTTTGGCTATGGATTTCCATAGAGGGGAAGTGGTTTTCCACCTCTCATGGAAGCTTCCTTGATGATAGGGCCAATCCCATGATTATAGGGATCCCAACTCCTCTTCCTCCATCTATAAAAGCTTGCCCATCTCCATTGCAAGCTAGTCTTCGAGTTCCTAAGAGCTTTTACATCCTTATGCTGCAAGAGCCTTCTTGATTCCCTTAAGGCCAAATCCAAGCAAGGAGACTATTGCCAAGTATCTAGAGAGAGAGGCTTGTCTCATCCCTGACAGGATTTATCGAGACATGTTGTGCTGACGACCCGCCAAAGGAGAGTGCTGCGTCGAAGCTATGGTTGTATTTTTCTTTTGACTCATTAATGATAAGCGACTATCGGTTATGGTTCCACTCCTGTTCTTGATTATGTTCATGAGTTATGTCCTCTTCGACTGACATATAGTTGTATATACTGGATTTTATGCTTACGTTTGTGTTGTTTCTTGCATGTGCAGGTGTCCGATCACGGAGATCGTGAGGATTGTGATCTGCCAGGGCAAAGGAACGGGAGCACCACCTCTTCTACAAACAACAACGTTGGATTCCAGGTAAGCCTTCCTTGCAAGTCGGTTTATTTTCAATTAGGAACCTGCACTGTAGCGTGTTTGATTGTTGCTAGACCTGATCTGGGCTAGTAGGGATCGCCTCTGTCCGCAGAGGGGATTAACCTCTTCAACAATGAGCGACCTACCTACCATCTTCCGTTGCATCCCATAACAATGTCAAATAGAGAGAAGGTTTAATTAAGAGAAAAAATTTGAGAGGAACGATACCAAGAATGGTTGAATCAACCACCTATTCAATTCCCACTACGTCCAGATTCACAAATTAGGAATGACTACAAAAATAGTAGTTCTTCACAAGATGGCAATGGAGGTAATCAAATAGAGGTTGGTATGGATGATTACTTAAGGGATATGACTGCCATGGAGACAATGTTGTTAGATGCATTCCAGAACAATGATTAGCTAGGGGATGATGCTCATATCGTTGACACCTTTTTCGAAAGCCTTAAATTTGTTTCCACCACCCCTCTCTTTGGACCTAGCAGTCAGTTAAAGTCTACCCAGTTGGGGACAATGATGTTACTGTATAACTTTAAAGAAAAGTTTGTCTTGTCGAATGCATGTTCCTTGGAAATTTTGAGGTAAATTATAACCATAAATTCCTCCCTTATATTTTGAGAAATACAATCACACAATAAACTTTACAAATGGTCAATTTTATGAATGTTAATAATTATATCAGCATTAATGTACATTTAATATTGTCCATGATCACCAACTATAGGTTATTCAAAGATAAGGTTCTTTCGAGTGATAATGTCTTGCCCGGTAGCTGTGAAGAGGCAAAGAAATTGTTGAAAATGTTGGGTGTTGAGTACATATCATATCATGCATGTCCAAATGATTGTATTCTATATAGAGGAGAATATGCAGACAAAGAGATATGTCCGAAATGTGGGCATGACAGGTATGATAAATAAAAAAAGAAGGGTAAATCATGTGGTCCTCCTTTTAAGATATTGAGGCACATGCCTATAATCCCAAGGATTCAAAGGCTCTTTCGTTGCAAAGAATTAGCTATGTTGCAGGGATGGCATGCCTCACACAGAAGTGAGTTGGGAGTTATGCGAATCCCAACTAATTCAATAGCCATGAAGCATATAGAGGATACATGGCCCAAAAAATTCAAGGATGAAGTACAAATTCTACGACTTAGCATAGCCATGGATGACATCAACCCATAGTCCCTCCAGAACACCAACTATTCTATTTAGCCTGTAGTAGTGATCAATAACAATATCCCCCCATGGTTTTCCATGAAGAATGAACATCTTATGTTGGCTCTCATAGTCCCTAGTAGAAGACAAGTGAAGAATATGGATGTCTACTTACAACCACTGGTAGATGAATTGAAGGAATTATGGGATGGGATAAATGTATATGATGTATCAAGACCCATCGCAACAGAGAGGAATTTTATGTTGTATGGCATATGTGCTTACACGACACATGATTATCCAAGCTTAGGAGTTTTCTATGGTAAATTACATGTTTATTGATTTTTTTATATACATAACAATATTCTTTCGCATATTAGTGTTGGAACAGGGTCTCCTACAAGCTGTGAAATTGGTCCATTTTTGAATATTTGGGATTAGATTTAGTCTAGCGCAGGGGTTTTTGGGTGGGTCAAAGCCTCGAAAGCATTGTAATGGGTAAAAGGGTAAACAAGGGGTCCGAAAACCATGGTTTGCGGACCATAGGAAAGTCTAGGCTAGATTGTTATAAATAAAGGAACATTTTGTATTGTAAAGACAAGAATGATGAGCTATTGATGCAAATTGTGGGTTAAGTTATCTGTTTGGGTTTTGGGGAAAGGACTCCTGCTGGATGTGTGCGCGAAGATCCAAGTCCAGCTATGTGTGGACCCTGCTGTTGTGTGCGTAGGTTGGGAAGGGAATTATAAGGAAGAATTGATGAATGAATGAATAAGAAAGATTGATAGAGAACTGAATTTGTGAGTACTCTTGTGTGAATTGTTGGTAATTGCTGCAATGTGCATTTTCTGTCTTTAAGCTGCGAAGATCTGTGTAAGTGTGTTTCTAGATCTGGATCTATTCTGTTATGTTTATGTAATGCTGTGTTACTGTCATAAAGGCATATAATTATAGATCTAGCGCACGTGGATGTGAACAGAGACCTAATTAACCCTGTGAAGAGCAAGGTAATCTGGGAATTACAACGCTTAACGCAGCTTTGCTTGCCTTACCTATCCTTTCTCAGGGTGTGCAAACCTGGTTCTAGCACCCACCCATACTACTTCGGGTGAGACTTTGACCTGCGCAAGCAGGTCACTGCCAAAAGGGCCAGTAGTATAGGGGTTTGTTGGCAAACCTTGCACATCGAACATGGGTCAAGACCCCTCGAGCCAAAAAATTGTTCCATTGCCGGGACCGGAAGAAGTTTGAGAAAGGGATCGGGTACTAACAAGCGAATACTGGAGATCTAACATGGAGGTGAATGAGCGCTACTCTAGATGAAATCAAAACATGGAGCGGTAAGTACTATCGAACCAGTCAAGAAGAGGATCACTCTTCCCGTAGCCCGCTGAGAAGATCGCCTACGCAAGGTCTGCCAGTTACCTTGACGTCAGGCCCCCGAGAAAACAAACCAGAGGAAAACATGGTAGTACACTTGAAATTACCTACCTTTAAAGGCGCAGCCGATGAGGACATGGAGCGGTTTTCATTCGTGGCTGACTCGGCTTGGACTGTGCAGGGGGTGGTAAGCGATACTATGAAAAGGGCATTGTTGTCCTTGGCCTTCGAAGAAATGGCTCTGGACTGGTATATGTGGTACATATCTCAAAACGGGAGCGCATATCTTCAAGATGTTAAGGACGCCCTAAAACAATAATTCCAGAAGCCGAAATCTTACTCTCAGCTGGTAGCATAAGTAAAAGACTTCAAGCAAGGTGCGTCTAAGTCGGTGTGGGAGGCCGATCAACGATTAAAGAAAGCAATCAGGGAAGGAGGGTTCAAGTACGACAGCAAACAACACACGGAATGGTTCATCGCTATGTTGCTACCTCACTTACGTATACCAATGAGCCACCAGACCTTCGAATCATAGGAAAAAGCCTTGGAAGCTGCCATGAAACTCGAAGCCATGCCTAAGGACGACACGTTGGGGGGAGTATAGCAAATTGAAGTGCAGCTCGGAGCCATGCACATGGAAATACAGAGCTTATGGACGGAATGGGGAAAAGGAGTTAGCGCAGACCTCTGGTGCATACGATGTCGGGTGTCTGGCCATACAAAGAACCAATGTCCTCTATTGATGGATTACTTGCAGGCAGAAGGTCCTAGTCTGCTACGCCCCGGCTCCGGTGGATCGACGCTATGGTGCGATGACTGTCGGGTAGCGGGACTGCATGATACGGCCCAGTGCCCTCGGCTAAGTGTGGGTGAACTAAAGCAACAATGGTGCAGGTTCTGCCGCTCGGTAGGGCATGATGAGCAGAACTATTGCACGTATGACTTGTTGATAGATTGAGGAAACCTCTATAGGGTACAATGAGATCCTGCGTCACCGAGATCTTCAGCGACCTTTGGTGGCTCCCTTGCAAGGGGCAGGGGGGCTGGGGAGGTAGCGTAGGACGGGGACGGGGCCAGCTGATCTGTTATAACTGCGGGGAGGTAGGGCACTTCGCCAGGGACTGCCCGAATCCCACCAGGCAATCCTGCATATATTGTCGACAGCTGGACCATGAGATTGAAGATTGCCTGAGCCTGATAGCAAAATTGCAGGAAAAATAGCCCACCCCTACGTAAAATGTGCAAAGAGTTAAAACCGAGCTAACGAATGCAGATCCGAGTGTAAACGTCATGACACATAGCGGGATGGTCACCCAGGGGGTAAAGGAGGAGCTTACCTTTCGAGAGGGAATGAATTCCAAAGAACAAGAGCCACTGACAGCTCTCACGCAGCTGCCAACGCACCTCAAGAGAGAGGAAGGGGTTGAGCCCTTTCTAAAGGCATGTTTGAAACTGCTACGTAACCCACAGGTTGTAGAAAATCTGCAAGTATTACTGCATGACTGCACAGCCTGGCCCAACACAATTTCTGAGACTAGGGATGTACACAAGTTGCACAAATATAAGAAACACACCGGAAGGGAAATACGGTTGACTGCGCAGATTGGCGACTATGAGATAAATAAAGTGATTCTCGACCTTGGGTCAGATGCGAACGTCTTACCAAAGCAGATGTGGCAACAAATGGGAGAGCCTAAGTTAGAATGGTCCACCATCCAGCTGCGCATGGTGAATCAACAGAAGATCATCCTTCTTGGAAGGTTGCCAAAAGTCATGGTAGATATCACAGGAGTAAAGGTCCTAGCTGAATTTGAAGTAATAGAAATTGTGGAAGACGCTGATCCCTACCCTGCACTCCTGGGACTAGATTGGGCTATAGACATGGCGGGTGTCATCAATCTAAAAAAACGTAGCATGGTGTTTGAGAATAACGGTACACGCGTAATAGTACCACTAGATCCCACCGAGGGTGTGCGTTATACATAACCAGCGTATGAAGAAGAGGAACTAGATCACATTTACAAATTAACGGCGCAGGATGAAGACCGGGGTAACCCTACAACAGATGGAGTACTCTTTGGGAGAAGGACAGTAAATACTTTTCTGACCCTGATGAAGAACTCGAGAGTTGGAAAAACCGGTTACATGATGTCTCGGCACTTCGATGCCCTCGGGCCGCGAGGACCCTCTACTGCATTACCTTAGAGGTAAGAGGCCTCCCCCACTTTGATGGGTCTGGTAATGTCTAGGAATTCCTAAGAACATTGGAAGCTAGGGTGCCAAGAGAACCATGGCTCTGGGCCCTTAATATAGCTTTGCGTGGGACACCTGCGCGATGGTGGGATACCCACAAGAAAGCATTTTCGGACTGGGAAACGTGTCAGGATCAGATGAGTCTACGGTTTGCACCTCCAACTGATGTACGCACCAAGATATTCCTTGGACCCGAGGATCCCCGCGCACACCTATGTGCCTGGACGACCAAATGGACCGAAAAGACTACAGAAGAATGGGTCCATCTATTTGTGCATGCCTTGGGCCCTATCCCTGCCGCTTGGTACTTAGATGCAGAGTTGTACCAGCGTACCCGCCATTGGGAAATATTGAAAGAAGACTTTATAGGAACATTCAGACTAATTGGGGGGACGGAGACGCTCGACGAAGCTATGCGGGACATAGATGCGTTTTTATTTAAGAAATCTCACCCCGACACTGCACCAGCAGTCCTGACATGGGAAGCCCAGATGCAAGACATAGTCAATTGTTGGAGCTTGGTGATTGACGAAGAAGACAATAATCCGCGAAATATCTATGTTCCGGAATATGAAGGGGAACGTATCGTTATCAGACCCTCGCTACAGAATTTTGATGTAACACAACCTCTCAAGATGCAAGAAGTTGATGTTGGGATGGAAGAACACCCTAAGCTGGCTAAAATTGGGGACTATTGGGATGAAGGAACCGTAGGCAAAATTGCAGAGCTACTTACGGAGTATCAGGACTTATTTCTGACAAAGTTTTATGAGCTCAAAGGAATCACTGGGGACCTTGGAATTATGCACATCACTTTGAAACCCGTGGTGCATCCCATCAAGCAGCGGCCTTACCGACTGAATCCTAAATATAAGCAAAAGGTCAAAGAAGAGCTGGACAAAATGCTTACCGCAGGTATCATTGAACCAGTTGAACAATCAGATTGGGTAAGTCCAATGGTCATCCAGGAGAAGAAGACAAAGGGGGAAATACGCATCTGCGTGGATCTATGAAAATTAAATGACGCCTGCATCCATGACCCCTTCCCTATGCCCTTCTCCAATGAAATCCTTGATAGCGTGGGTGGCCAGGAGGCCTATTCCTTCACCGATGGGTTCTCAGGATACCACCAGATCAGAATTGCACCTGAAGATTGCAGTAAGACTACCTTTGCGACCGAATGGGGGTCCTTCCAGTATACGGTCATGCCCTTTGATCTCAAGAACGCACCTGTTGTCTTTTCAAGGGTCGTGGTTGCTGTATTCAAGGAGTTTATTCATAAGTTCCTGGAGGTTTACTTCGATGACTGGACAGTTTTTGGCTTGGTAAAAGAGCATGTCTCCAACCTACGATTAATGTTGGATGCATGCTGGAAGCACCAGATTTCCTTGAATATCAAAAATTGCATATTCTGTGTACCATTCAGAATCTTGCTTGGACACATAGTCTGTCGGCAAGGATTGATGGTTGATCCTGTGAAGGTAGCCGTAATTATCAACCTTGCAGCCCCCACAATGGAAAAACAACGGCGTTCCATTCTCGGACACACGGGCTATTACAGGAAATTCATTCAAGGGTATGCTCTGATCACAACACCCATGGAAAAATTACTAAAAAAATATGTCTCTTTTTTCTGGAATGACGAATGTCAGAAGAGCTTTGAACTGCTCAAAGAGAAGATGATCTCTACACCCATACTAATATTTCCTGACTGGTCAAAGGAATTTCATGTACATGTGGATGCGCCAGGCATCGCCTTAGGCGCGGTTCTCACTCAACCTGTAGAAGGAGATATTGATCACCCGATTGCCTTTGCGAGTCGAAAACTCTCGAGCGCAGAACGAAACTACTCTACCACTGAGCACGAAGGACTAGCCATGGTATACGCTTTACAAAAATATCGGCACTATCTGCTGGGTGGACTCTTTAAGATGTTCACTGATCATTGAGCTTTGAAATACCTGGTCAAAAAGCCTGTGTTGGGGGGGAAGATTTGCCGTTGGTTGTTGCTATTCCAGGAATATGATTTTGAGATCATCGTTAAGCCTGGGAGGTTGAATGCAGGCCCAGATCATCTGTCTCGCATCGAAACAGGGGAAGAGCCTACTAACTTGGAAGAGGGCTTACCCGATGCACAACTGTTCACCATTAAGGTGGTTGACGCTCACTTTACTGATATCATTGAGTTCCTTACTACAGGCGTGACCCCTGCAGAATATTTGGTGCAGCAGAAGAAGGAGTTGGTTACTCGAGCAGCGGACTTTACTATCATCGCTGGTCAGTTATACAAGTTGGGCGTAGATGAAATACTACGCAGATATGTATTGGAACGTGAACGGCCCACCATTTTAGCAGAAGCACACGATGAAGTCGCAGGAGGCCACTATGCAGGAAGAGCTAGAACACAAAATATTTTGAGGGTTGGATTATGGTGGCCTACCCTGCATCAGGATTCTTACACCTATTGTAGATCGTGTGATACATGCTAGTGAATAGGACGACCATCGCGCCAAGATGACATGCCATTACAGCCTCAAGTGGCCCTGCAGGCTTTTGAAAAATGGGCCATTGAATTTATAGGACCCATCAATCCGCTAGGCAAGAAAACAGGTGCGCGCTACATTATCACCGCCACTGATTACGCCACTCGATGGGCTGAGGCACAAGCGGTGAAAGATTGTACTGCAGATACTGCTGCGCACTTCATCTTTGAGCAGATTCTGACCAGGTTTGGCTACCCAAAGATCCTAATGAGTGAAATAGGTACGCACTTTGTTAACCAAACGATTCAAGTTTTGAATGAGTAATTCCGGATCCACCATACGAAGAGTACACCATATAATCCCCAGGAAAATGGGGCGGTTGAAGCTTTTAACAAAATTTTGGAACATGCATTAACTAAGGTTTGCAATGCCGATCGTAGTGATTGGGATGTTCACATCCCCTCGGTTCTATGGGCCTACCGAACGACCTGTAAGAAGCTGACAGGTAGGACCCCCTTCCGAATGGTCTATGGCAAGGAGGCCATTATGCCCATAGAATACGTTATTCTTAGCCTACGCATCATAGCATTCACAAATATGGCGGACCTAGATATCATAGAGGAGCGTCTTGCACAACTAGTGGCTTTGGAGGAAGATCAGTTTATTGCTAATTTTCACCAACAGGTTCAGAAGGCTCGCGATAAATCCTGGCATGATCGACATATTCGCCAAAAGACATTTGTCGAAGGTGATCTCGTCCTTTTATATAATAGCCAATTTGCAAAACATCCAGGGAAATTCCGGCAGCACTGGCTTGGTCCCTACACAGTTAAGGAGATCACGAATGGCGGGGCAGTCCAGCTAGTTACCCTGCGCGGTGACCTCATTCTTGGCTTTGTCAATGGTAGTCGCCTCAAGCCATACCATGCTAATGACTATATGGCTGCACCGCCGCAATGACTCGGGACGAGTCACAAGATTGTGTTGGGGGACTGTTGGAACAGGGTCTCCTACAAGCTGCGAAACTGGTCCATTTTTTAATATTTGTGATTAGATTTAGTCTAGTGCAGGGGTTTTGGGGTGGGTCAAAGCCCTGAAAGCATTGTAATGGGTAAAAAGGTAAATCAAAGGTCCGAAAACCACAATTTGCGGACCATAGGAAATTCTAGGCTAGATTGTTATAAATAGAGGAAAATTTTGTATTGTAAAGACAAGAATGATGAGCTATTGATGCAAATTGTGGGTTAAGTTACTATTTGGGTTTTGGGGAAAGGACTCCTGCTGGCTGTGTGCACAGAGATCCAAGTCCAGCTGTGTGCGCAGGTTGGGAAGGGAATTGTAAGGAAGAATTGATGAATGAATGAATAAGAAATATTGATAGAGAACTGAATCTGTGAGTACTCTTGTGCGAATTGTTGGTAATTGCTGCAATGTGCATTTTCTGTCTTTAAGCTACGAAGATCTGTGTAAGTGTGTTTCTAGATCTAGATCTATTCTGTTATGTTTATGTAATGTTGTGTTATTGTCATAAAGGCATATAATTATAGATCTAGCGCACGTGGATGCGAACAGAGACCTAATTAACCCTGGACAGAGCAAGGTAATCTGGGAATTACATGGCTTAGCGCAGCTCTGCTTGCCTTACCTATCCTTTCTCAGGGTGCGGAAACCTGGTTCCAGTACCCACCCATAGTACTTCGGGTGAGACTTTAACCTGCGCAAGCAGGTCACTGCCGAAAGTGCCAGTAGTATAGGGGTTTGTTGGCAAACCTTGCACACCGAACCTGGGTCAGGACCCCTCGAGCCAACAATTAGTTATTTAATTCGTTGTAATTGTTATGATCTTCATGATATTATTTAACGTGCCATGCATATAAATTGTATACAATAATCTCGCAGGTCTTGTAACAAAAGGATATTTTGGATGTAAATGTTGTGGACCTTCTCTAAAAGATAGATGGTCCAACGACCTACGAAATCCAGTGTATGACTACTCCAGGGTATTCCTCCCAGAAGAGCAGCATCCGCTTTCAATGGTAAATGAGAGATAACCCAAAGGCCTCCAATAACGACACCAACTGAATGGCTTAGAGCATATGAGAGAGAGAAGGAGAAGGAGTTCATAGAAATGTTCGATTCAAATGGGAAGCCTATGTCCAATGATCCAGAATTATTCAACACCTATGTTGAGAAATTTCCCATTGGGATGAAAAGGAAATCTATCTGTTATAACCTCCCATATTGGGAGCATCTTAAGATTACCCACTTATTAGATCCCATTGACAAGAGTGAAAGCTTGCCCCCTTACGAACGGCCAACATGTCATTGCAGGTGGTGTGGTTTTCCTTGAATAACGGTGATGAGTCAACCAACATTTGCACATAGCAACCAAAGATGGTTGTCCTCACTGCTATTTTGACAACTGAGTAATGATAGGTTTTCCTGCTGTTACGAAAAAGCATATTTTTAGTCAAGTGGTGTGGTTCATCAGAGATTACATCAGGCTTGATTTGTGGCTTGAGGAACTGTGACCTAGGGGCATTTAAATCATCAAAACCACATCAAGATTGCACCCACCCGCCTGGGCCACACCAGCGCTTAACATGACTGGATTTTTGCCCACAAAATTTCAAACCGATAAACTTCACATCATGAAGTGACTTAACAGTACACCCATTACTGTCTATTCTACGCCTCATAAATCAAACACTAATTTTAATTATAATATAGTTATTTATTTATTATATGTAATTTTAAAAAATATATTTAAATTATTTTAATATAAAAATAAAAAATATTTTAATTATAATATAATTATTTATTTATTATATATATTTTAAAAAAATATATTTTATAAAAATAAAAAATAATAATTTAAATGGGGGATGCCGGTTTTTGGAAGCTTAAAACCCATCATTAAACGTCATTCTTTATTAAATCATGGGAAAGAGGGAAATCCACGAAGGCCAATTCGTGTAATCACTTGTTATATTATAACTCCATGTATGAAAGATGGTGTTTTTTTTTTATTAAATTAATATATAAATTTTATATAATTTACGTATAATAGTATTTGGAGGAGTTAATGTTGGGGCCCTTGTTTTTGTTTAAGTTTTGAACCCTTGGCCAAGACATTTTGAACTTTGACTCTTTTTGAGTTGCGGAATAAATACACATGGCAACCGCGACCGCGCCGCAACGACCAGGAGTTGCGGAGCTACCAAGGTGGCGTGGAAGCACTCGATAGCTGGAGATCGAGCAGAGATAAGTGCAGATGAAAGAAACATAGCAGAAAACAAAAAGTAGAACACGCAGACATCAGAAGAGAAGCTGGGAAAAGCCAGAGTGAATACACAGAGAAGCTGTCAGTCGCGAGGAGCGGGTGAATAAATGACGATCACCCGGCTGAAAAGAAAGGGTTGAAGGTTGAATGGATGCAAGAGAAGTCGCGAGGATCGAGGCAGGGAAGGATGCGCAGAGCAGCTACGGAAGAATCATGCTTGTTCTTCCTATGGCTTCGTACTTTCTATGTTCTTCCTTTCTGTTCTAAAATCCATCTGTATCAGACTTGTGAGTTATCAGAGAGAAAGCTATGTAATCATGTGCTCGGCTAGAAGAATAATATAAGGGAAGATTGCTGTCTCAATAAGTTGTTCATGTGCTGTAATGTGTTTACACTGATTTAAAATTTTAAGTTGCGACTGTCTGAATACTTAGTAAGTGATCTTGCATGTGTAATTTGGTATATGTAATGGATGCACTTTCTTTTTTTGGTTACGGGTTTATTCCTTACCAGTGATCTCATCCCCTTATGCATGTGGTCGCGGCACACCTCGAGTGAGATGCACTGCTCTCCAAGAGAGGGGTGAAAATGCCGGCGTGTTCCTAGACTACACCGGACCCCTTGTTGGCCACAACCCTCGAACCTGGGTCTTGTCCGCGAGACCTGAATTTTCGCCAACAAATGGTTCCGTTGCCGGGACATGCATGCTCTGAGGGGATCTAGATCATGGTCTCAAGGATTTTTGAAGGAGAAATACGGCGATGGTGGGATGATCATCTTGACCATTTCATTACTCAGCAAGCGGAGCTGATCAAGAAAAAGGAGGCGGCGATCAGGGAGCTTGTTCTTTTCTCTGACTCAGCTAGTGATACGTACGAAATTTTCTGGGGAAGGTTCCCTACTGACCTTTACAATTGGTTGCGAAGGTTACGAGCGACGGTGCCCCAAGAAGGTTTGCGGAAGATAAACCGCAGGTGGGCGCACGAAGACCTGGTAGCACTGCATCGGGTAGACACTGAACTAACCCGCGCGGTGGATTTTTGGGTACGGACCACGTTGGAAGGATACACGGTGGAGTTTGCTACTGAGTGCTATCAGTCCTTCTCGAAAGCTGAGGCTGTCTTCCACTCGGGGCTAAGGGGGAAGCTATTGAAGGAGATTCCGCTGTGGATCAAAGCCCTGATGGTGGACGAAGGGTTGATTGAATTCCACAAAACGAGTATGGAAGCGTAAACCATCCGTACTGGGGGAAGGATTGAGGGGACCGATGCTGTGTAGACTGTGAGAGTGGGGAGCGGGGGATGGATGTTGAGGCCGCATGCAAGTTGCGGGAGCTACGTGCGCATCGGCGGGCACAGATCGCCGATAGGTGGCGAAGAAGGGTAATGAGAGATTTGAAGAGAAGAGAGATCGAGAGGAAGAATCAGAAGGAGGCGCCTCAGAGGACGGGAGTTATGGGTTTGGATACCCGGACAGGAGACGGGACGGCAGCGGACGTACAGTGGGTGCATGGGAGCCCAGCGACGCGAGGAAAAGAAGTAACGACTAGCGAAGATAATGGAAAGATGCAGCCCGAAGAAAGTTCCGATGATGAATGGCACGGCGTGATGCAGCAGATGTTCCAGGATCAGACGGCACCCACCCCTCCAGGCAGCCCTACGTCCCACCTTCCGCATGGCCAGGATCCCGACCTCCCCCTGGTACTTTATCAACCTTTAAGAAATATTTTTATTCAGTTACAAGAATTAAGTCAATCATATAGTAGTTCAGCGGCGTCGGTAACGCCCAGTAGCAGCAGCGTTGCTAGTAGTAGTATTTTCCCTAGAGGGACCGTTACGCAACCAAGACCGGGAGGTTTTATCCTGGTTAATTCTCCGCAAGTACACATGGCTGGATCTTTCACCCGGTACCCAGAGTTCTCTGGCTGGGGCAACGGCGACGTAGAACAACACTGGTATCTGTGCGAAGCCATCTGGAGGGCTCGACAGATGCCGGATGCAGGGAAGTTGATAGAGTTTCAAACCACGCTCAGAGAGAGAGCTCTGCGTTGGTTCATCAAGTGGTCCGAGGCGCACCCTAACGCAGTAATTGCGGACGTGAAGCGGGATTTTGTCCGCGAATTCAAGCTTCCCCAGACAGACCAGCAGGGCCTGTCTGAGCTGTGGGAAATTAAGCAGAAGGAAGGTGAGACCGCGTGGGAGTTGATGCGGCGATTCAAAGATGCGATCGGGAAACTGAGCTACCCGATCGATCCCAACCACCAGAGGGACTGGTTCATCAAGGCTCTGCTCCCCTTGACACGAACCCCTCTTACTCAGTAGAAGATTGATAACCTGCAGGACGCTTTGGAGCAAGCCATGAAGATTGAAGCCATGGCGGGCTACCCCCAGGAATATCGGGGGGTGGTGGCCCCGCAAGACCCTTCTTTGGTAGGGTTGCAACACCAGATCGCCAGCTTGACCGAAAAGCTCAAGGAACTTCAGCCGGTGAGGCCAGCGCGACCGAATGTTTGGTGTACACATTGTCTGGTTGAGGGCCACGTAGCAACCGAATGTCCTTGGTTGCGCGGCGCAGGAGCAGGACCCTCGGTCGCAGCTATCCAGGGAGGTCCACCACCAGGGGGTGGTGCGGGGATGAACCCGCAGGGAGTCTACCAGCCACAACAGACCTTTGCGGCGTTCCAACCGCAACCGGAGTCCTCCACCACAGAGTACTATGAGATTTGCCGGACGATGGGGCACCCTCCTCGGATGTGCCCGATATTACAGAAGTACTCCACGGTCCCGAATAATGTATACTGCAAATTCTGTGTGTCTACGACCCACAACACTGAGCAGTGCAGGGCGCTTGACGCTCTTGCGGATCGATTGGATCGTCCCTCGTACAGGGTGAACGAGGCTCCAAGGGGAAGAGGTGGCGGTATGCGGGGAGGCCGCACAGGAGGACGCAGTCCGGTCAAATGCTACAACTGTGACCAGGAAGGTCATGTGGCTCAAGAGTGTCCCCTTCCACGACGACCCTGGTGTTCCCAGTGCCGGGTCAACGCCCATGCTACCGAAGACTGTCCGGAGCTCATCAAGAAGTGGGAAGAGAGGGCGAGGAAGAGGGGCGCGAACCTGATAAACTCAGAACCGCGAGGGGCCACAACCCCTGACATGCAGAATGTTGCGATAGTAACACGGGGCGGAAAGAAGACTGGAGACGATGCCCACGAGAAGGAGCCAGCACGAGTGGTTCGGCCAGCATCCCCAAAGAAGTTGATCAGGCCTGAAGTCCAGAAGAAGTATTTCCAGGAGGCGGTTGAGGCATTCGCCCAGTTGCGCAACGAGGGAAGGTTGGAGGAGCCCAGGAAGCCAGAATCCGGGGCGAAGAACGTCGCAGATACTGTGGTCGAGGATTGGCTCCAGCTATTCCTCAGGATTGTTGATAACGCTGTGCTGCGGCAACAGCTCCAACATGCTTTGGATGGAGCGCTGCAGGGGCGCGCAGAACCTAGAGATCAGGCGGACTATAGCCCTCAATACGTCCCTCAATATGTGCAACGTGTCAAGTGGAACAAGCAACGAACAGGCAAAGAATTCCGGCTTAACACGCAGGTTGCAGGGTTCCAAATCAGTGACACCATGTTGGACTTGGGGTCCGACGTCAATATACTGCCGCGAAAGACATGGGAGGCTCTTGGAAGGCCACGGCTAGCCCACTCGCCAATCCAAATCAGGATGGCGAACCAGTACTGCATCTTACCGATCGACCGGCTCGAGGGTGTCGAGGTTGATGTTGCGGGGGTGAAGACCTATACTGATTTCGAAGTTATTGATATCATGGGCGAGAAGGACCCCTACCCTGCCTTACTTGGCATTGATTGGGCTTTTGAGAATTATGCCATCATCGACCTCAAGAAGGAGCTGATGATTTTTGAAGATGGGGAGGTACAGGTCACTCAGCCTCTCGACCCGTATCAGGGTCCGCAGTATACAGAAACAGTGGACAGTCGGGAGGATGCTCAGATAATGGACCATCTCTATCAGATGACTACAGGGAAGCGGGACGATTATATTAACCCGACCGCAACTGGCTCTATTAGTTGGCGGAGTGTGCAGAGCTCGGAGCTTGGATCCGAGCTCGCGTGGGAAGACTGGCAGCAAGGAGGGTATGAGACCACCACGCGGAGATGTGCCTCCATTGCTCAAGTCCGGTGGGTAGGGACTGAGATCCGCGGATACCCCACATTATCAAACATGCAAGCAGTAAATACTTTTATTGCCAAGGTGGAAGACCGGGTCCCAGAGGAAAGCCAGATACCACTTTTGGATGTGGCCTTGAAGTCAACGTCGGGACGATGGTGGAACAATCACCGCAACACTCTGTTGCGATGGGAGCGTGTGGCGGATGCTCTGCGGGCACGCTTCAAAGAGGGTGAAGGGCCCTGCATTACGCTTAAACATCATGGAGCTTCCAACCCGCGACAGCATTTGCGGGCGTGTGAAGAATAGTGGCGTAGCGCCCGGTACCCTGAGGAGTTGTGGGTCCACAGGTTTGTCCACTCCTTGGGTACAATTCCCCAGGCCTGGTACCTGGAGGAAGAGCGAAAACGGGGAACCCGCTCCTGGCAAGCAGTCGCAGAAAAGTTCGTCCAGAGCTTCTCGTTCGAAGGGGAGATGGCGCAGGAATCTTAGGCCCTACAAGCCGTCAAGGAGGTTCTGTTTTTCCACCATCCTGAGCCCGATGAGGGCTCGGTGGCGTCACGCTCCGGGGTCAAGCGCGAATTGGTTTGCGAACGAATTGACGGCGACCCGGAGGATGATAGTTTGGAGGACCTTAGGCATCTCTATTTTGACGAAAAGGAGAGCGAGCGGAGCATCCGCGACGAGCCGACGACAGAAGGAGTCCATTTGCAGCCCCTAAAGACAAAGAAGCTGAACATTGGAACGGACGAGAAACCCAAGCTCGCAACAGTGGGAGATTACTGGGACGAGGAGACGACAAGAGAAATTTTCAGCCTCCTCTGGGAGTATGAAGATTTATTTCCGTCATCAGTTGCGGACCTGAAGGGAATCAAGGGGGATCTGGGCGAGATGCGCATCACACTGAAACCAGGAGCCAGGCCGGTGAAGCACCGACCCTACCGATTGAATCCACGTATCAAAGAGAAAGTTAAGATGGAGATTGACAAGATGCTAGCTGCGGGTCTCATCTTTCTAGTAGAAGAAGCCGAGTGGGTAAGCCCCATTGTCATCCAGAACAAGAAGGACAAAGCGGAAATCCGTGTCTGTGTAGACTATCGGAGCTTGAATAATGCTTGTATCCACGATCCGTTTCCCACTCCTTTCAGCGATGAAGTTCTAGATCATGTCGCGGGAAACGAAGCTTATTCCTTCACTGATGGGTTTTCGGGCTACCATCAGGTGCGCATCGCCGAGGAAGACAAAGCAAAGACGACATTCACCACTGAGTGGGGATCATTCGCATACCACGTTATGCCATTTGGTCTGAAGAACGCCCCGGCTGTGTTTTCCCGGATTGTGATTGCTGCTTTCCGGGAGTACATTCACAAGTTCCTGGAAGTCTACATAGACGACTGGACTGTTTACAGCCTGCTGAAGAAACACGCCTCTCTGTTGCGTGTTATGTTCGACCGGTGTCACTAGCTGCAGATTTCCTTGAACTTGAAGAAATGTATTTTTGCAGTACCATTCGGCACACTCTTGGGTCACGTGGTGTGCAAGCAAGGGGTCTGCGTTGATCCTGCCAAGGTCGCGGTCATCGTCCACATGGAGGCCCCCGAGAATGTGAAGCAGTTGCGGGCACTGCTCGGGCACACAGGATACTACAGGCGGTTTATCCGCAACTACGCCAAAATCACTGCCCCTCTGGAGAAACTGTTGCGGAAGTCAGAAGCATTTGAGTGGACGGCGGAGTGTAGGAGGGCACTCGACACATTGAAGGAGAAGATGGCGACGACACCCATACTTGTTCATCCCGACTGGGATAAGCAGTTCCATGTGCACATTGATGCGTCCGGAATTGCACTGGGAGCTGTATTGGCGCAACCCGGGGAAACGACAGTCGACCACCCCGTATAATTCGCCAGCCGACGGTTATCGAATGCGGAGAAGAATTACACCACGACCGAGCGGGAGGCGTTGGCGATGGTGTACTCTCTCCAGAAGTTCCGCCACTATCTTCTGGGCGGCAAATTTACATTTTTTACGGACCATTCTGCATTGAAATATCTGGTAAATAAGCCTGTGTTGGAAGGAAGAATCTGCCGATGGCTTCTACTTTTTCAGGAGTTCACATTTGAGGTGATTGTCAAGCCGGGCAGGTTAAATGTTGGTCCCGATCACTTATCCAGGTTGGAGACGGGAGAGAATGAAGGCCCGTTGGACGATCAGCTTTTCGATGCTGACCTCTTCCGAGTTGAAGCAGTACCAGATTACCTGGCTGACATTGCCACGTATCTGACCACGGCACAGTGCCCTGAGGATTACACCCCGCTTCAGAAACACCACCTTGTTGTCCGGGCGGCCGACTACCAATTGATTGCGGGGCAGCTGTACAAATTGGGGCTGGATGAGGTGTTGCGCAGGTGCGTTCTTGACCATGAACGGGAGGCAGTAATGTGGGAATGTCACATCGGTGTTGCGGGAGGACACGTGGGTGCGAAACCCACCACAAGGAAGGTGCTTCAAGCTGGCCTATGGTGGCCGACGGTACATGCAGACTGTAAATCCTATGTGAAGCGTTGCGATGTTTGCTAGCGGACGGGAAGGCCTTCGCACCGGGACGAGCTCCCGCTACACCCAGTGCATGTGTTGCGGCCGTTTGAAAAATGGGCTGTTGATTTCGTAGGCCCCATCGCACCAATCGATCGCCATTCCAAAGCCCGGTACATCATCACCGCAATGGATTACCTCACCCGGTGGGCTGAGGCGGCAGCGGTACGCGACTGCTCGGCAGAGACCGCTGCTCGGTTCATCTTTGAACACATCATCAGCCACTTTGGCTGCCCACGGAGCTTGACCAGCGATCAGGGTACGCATTTCATTAATGCCACGGTCAAGTCACTACTAGACACATTTATGATTCAGCATCATAAAAGCAGCCCATACCAAACACAGGCCAATGGTACGGTGGAAGCCTTCAATAAGATTCTTGAAAAGGGCTTGACTAAAATTTGCAATGCTCAGCGGGACGATTGGGATGAGCGGATACCAGCGACATTATGGGCTTACCAGACCATGGTAAAACGTTTGACCAACCAGACGCCATTCCAGCTGGTGTATGGCCGGGAAGCTGTGATTCCCGCCGAGTTCACCGTACCCAGCCTTTTGATCGCAACGTCCCTTCAATTCTCAGAAGAGGCGTCACTTCGGGAACGCCTCCAGGAGCTACAAGAGCTGGATGAGGCTCGATTCCTCGCGGAATTCCACCAAAAGGTCCAGAAGGCCAGGCAGAAAGCGTGGCACGACCGCCACATCAAAACCAAAGCCTTCCAAGTTGGCGGCAAAGTTCTCTTATACGACAGCCGGTTCCAGAAGTTTCCAGGCAAGCTCCAGATGCACTAGCTGGGATCGTACTTCGTCATCGAGATCCGCGACTCAGGAGCCGTTCGGTTGGCACAACTGGACGGCACAGTTCTTCCGGGATGGGTGAATGGCGCACGCCTGAAACCCTACCAGGAGTAGGTACTTTCTCACTTTTCATTAATAACTCTCGCAACCGAGAGAACCCGTAGAGTAGCGTAGTTGAATAACTGTCCCGCAACCGGGATGAGCGTAGGTAGTCTTTTCTGTTCATTTGCAATCAGTCAAATAAACAGTCAGTTGCGGTAACCATACCACAACCGACTGTGGTGGGGCTGGCCAGTCCAGCGTGTCGCAGCGCCGGTCCAGCATGTCACCGCGCCAGTCCAGCGTGTCGTTCACGTAGGATCCATCCTCGTGCCAGTGTCAGTCCAGGTCATATCCGTCAGTCCTTTTGTCAGTCCGTAGGATCGCTCAGATTTGGTCATAAATTCCCTTAATGGATAGTAATCATACCGTAATCATTTGCCATCACCCGCAGTTCCCTCAGCCGTCGAGTCCGCCCATCTCCCCATAACACCGTCAGCAACTGTCAGATTACACACAGGCCTGCGATTGATCGCACGATTATCGCAGGCAAGAAAAATAGCAAGAATTAATTGCCGTTATGGAGTCTCATCAACTCCGCGCGTGCCAGCAGATGGCCCAATTTGCATGAAGGCTATCAGCAAGAGGATGACGAACCAGTTCAATTTGGAAGTTGCAGCGACTCCGGAGCATTCGCAGTATCAGAGCACACAGCACCCCGAAAGCAGTTACAGAAGAATCGTCCAAGTCTATCAGCGGCGCGCCAAGATGCCGAGAGCTCTCCTCTCAGTGCCTGAACCAGCGTTAGATAGCAGAATTCACCATGTAGAGTCGCTAATCGGCAAGTATGACAATGCACCATGTATGGACGCCAACTTGTCCGACCCGGCTGAGTTTCCCCACCTCCATTGGAAAATATACATGGAGCACCATTACACGCCCGGGAGCAGCTCCAACAGTCGGATGCGTCCAGAATTCCGGGGCCTACAGCAGTCGACTTTGATGAATTTGAGGAGTCTTCCCGTCTTCGGGACTACAGGACCAGCTCTGCAATGTACCCGGTTCCTCCTCAGTCGGGTGCAGAACGGGTCCCTGTGGCTTAATGAAGAAATTCCAATACATGCTGCAGACATTAGTCGGCTTACGGGGCTATCTCAAACTGGTGCAGATGTCTCCACTGCGGGCCAGACATCCTCCAAGCGCGCCCGAAAGTCGGCTGACGCGGACCTCTACACCAAGTATGGCACTCGCAGGGGTGGTAAAGGTGCCAAAATAGATTTGATAAACGTACCAGAAATCCGGTTCGCTTGCTACCTGATCGCTAGCAAGACCATGCGCCACTACACGAAGGGAGAGTGCACTCTGGACACAATTTCCATTGCTGAGCATTGCGTCCAGGGAGCCAGGTTGAATTGGAGCTCGTTTGTGTTGAAGGAACTCTTCGCGGCTTGCGAAGACAACTACAAGCGGACTACCAGTTTTATTTATGGGTACTTGATCTTAGCGTTTGCCATGTGGAAATGGCACCTTCCTCTTATCCGGGATCCGGCGGAGACGACCATAAGCGAGCCTCTGGCGATGAAATACACCCCCTGGCAGGTGTCCATGGATCCCAGCACCAAGCAGGTGAACGCAGAGGCGTTCCGGGCGTGGTATGGGATGATGATCGATGTGGTCACTCACCAGCAACGGGTGCCTCGGCACCTGTTGGATGAATATAGCGAACATGTGTGGTTTGGAGTCAGCCACAGCCACACTTTCATCCGGCCAACTTGCGTACCGCACCACACCTTTCATATGGCGCCCCTTCGCTTCCAGCTGAACGACAATGTTTTCCACAGGGAGGTCTCTGCGTGGCCGGGGGTTGTCCAGCACGTCCGCGACGGAATCATCCGCTACAATTTTGAGGGGATGAGGGCCGCACAGCAGCCTGCCACGACCGGCGCAGGGGGATCTTCACAAGTTGCGGCGGAAACAACACCAGATGCAGCTGGGACCGCACCGGACCTGCCTGAATCGCTGGTCCCCATCGTCGAACATTTCAACGACCAGGTACGACGACTCAATGTGGCAACCCAGGTTGCTTCAAGTGGTGCCCCTATATTTCCTTCTTTTGTTGAATTTCGTATTAATCGGTCCCGTGGTCTCTCCAATACCGCCCCCCTCATTTCCCCCATTCCCACTAACCTGTTCACTTCTGCCACCCCCCTCATCACACCAATGGGTGAACCGGCCCCAGAACCGGACTCCACCGACCCACCTCCATCCAAGAGGGCCCGCACTACGGTCACAGATCCAGTGGTGGATCTTACGGAGGATGATCCACCAGCCACTCCGCCCACAGCAACTTTGATTCCGGAGGAACCACTGATTGACCCGGCAGATTTCCTCAACCTTCGTCTCCCTCCTACCTCTTTCACTCCATCCACCGCCCCCTCCACCAGCCGACCACATGCCACCTCCCCCAATCCATCCAACTCATCAGCCACTGTGTCATATTCTTTGATCCGGGAACTTTTCGGCGGTGACCACGGGGCGGAGGTCACCTCCAGTACTGAAGCCGTGGTACCACCGGTTGACCCCGTGGCCACATCCCGGGATCCTCTTCCCACTATATCTGTCCAGCCAGCCACAGTTGGGGCTGATTCGGCCGCCCCTTCCACAGAGCAGACCACGCAGCAGGACCGACCGGAGCCTGATATGGCCACTTCGGTGCAGCAGCAGACGCCGGTCCATCCTCCGGAGACTTCAGGCCGACCAGCGGCCCTGGGCCAATCTTCGCAGGAACAGACGCCAGAGCAGGGTGCACCCAGCACAACAAATGCAGAACAATTGAGTCCAGCACAGCTGTACCTACTCATTCAGCGGGCGGCCCTCAAGGCCGAGCAGATTCACACAGAGCTACAACGGCGGTGCACCGAGCAGCGGAATCAGATCACGGCGCTTACTGAACAGCGCAATCAGCTGCTGCAGGAGAAGACCTACCTCTAGGAGCAGGTCAACATTGCTATCCAGGTGATCTCCAGCATATGGCCGGCTGCACGGGCTCACCATGCTCCACTTCCCACCAGAATCGAGGAGGACACTATCGCCCTACAGGCTCAGCACCTCAGGGAAGTTTTCACTATTGTTTGCAGGGAGAACCAGGAGCTACAAGCGGCGTTAGCCGCACGGCCTACCCTTCCAGATCCACCCAGGGACCATTCAGGACAAGTGACTGCCAAACAGATGCAGGCAGTCAGTATGCAAGCCACTCTACATTCCACTGCAGCCGCAGCTTCTGCCCTTCTGCGAAGTCTACAAGAATGCTCCCTCGCGCTAACGGTCAAGACGCAGCCCATCGCTGCCCAGCTGCAACAGATTTCCCGGGACATTCAGGCGACCACGGACCCTGCAAGGTTAGATCAGCTCTACGCCCAGTTGGACGAGCTGGAACTTCACATGCAGCAGACTGAGGCCGAATCAGCAGCGGCCAAGCACGTCATCCGGGAGATTCGTCCGCCCCTTCGCACCCATGCTGACGCTATGCACCAGCTGGATGCCAAGGCCGAGGGCCAGCTCGCCACGTTGTTCGGGGCTGCCCTGACGCCCATAGACGAAGCCGCCGCCAACCGAATCTCTCAAGACGCCGACTTGCTGATACAGGAATGGCAGCAAGCGGTGGCGGCCTTCACAGAGCTTAGAAATTCAGCGCTCCGCCGGGTCCCGGAGTTGGGGCCCTTGTTTGAACCAGCCAGTGGCGGAGCACAGCAGGAAAGGGCGCAGGGGGAAGGCAAAGCAGAGCAAAGTGCGGGTGCCAGCGGGGCAATGGAAATAGAAACTGTTATTTGTGATTGACTCGCGGACGAGTCAAAGAATTGTGGTCGGGGCCTGTTGGGGCCCTTGTTTTTGTTTAAGTTTTGAACTCTTGGCCAAGACATTTTGAACTTTGACTCTTTTTGAGTTGCGTAATAAATACACATGGCAACCGCGACCGCGCCGCAATGACCAGGAGTTGCGGAGCTACCAAGGTGGCGCGGAAGCACTCGATAGCTGGAGATCGAACAGAGATAAGTGCAGATGAAAGAAACACAGCAGAAAACAGAAAGTAGAACACGCAGACATCAGAAGAGAAGCTGGGAAAAGCCAGAAGTAAAGACACAGAGAAGCTGTCAGTCGCGAGGAGTGGGTGAATAAATGACGATCACCCGGCTGAAAAGAGAAGAGGTTGAAAGGTTGAAGGGATACGAGAGAAGTCGCGAGGATCGAGACAGGGAAGGACGCGCAGAGCAGTTGCGGAAGAATCATGCTTGTTCTTCCTAGGGTTTCTTACTTTCTATGTTCTTCCTTGCTGTTCTAAAATCCTTCTGTATCAGACTTGTGAGTTATCAGAGAGAAAGCTATGTAATCATGTGTTTGGCCAGAAGAATAATATAAGGGAAGATTGCTGTCTCAATAAGTTGTTCATGTGCTGTAATGTGTTTACACTGATTTAAAATTTTAAGTTGCGACTGTCTGAATACTTAGTAAGTGATCTTGCATGTGTAATTTGATATATGTAATGGATGCACTTTCTTTCTTGGGTTGCGGGTTTATTCCTTACCAGTGATCTCATCCCCTTATGCATGTGGTCACGGCACGCCTCGGGTGAGACGCACTGCTCTCCAAGAGCGGGGTGAAAATGTCGGCGTGTTCCTAGACTACACCGGACCCCTTGTTGGCCACAACCCTTGAACCTGGGTCTTGTCCGCGAGACCTGACTTTTCGCCAACAGTTAATTTAATTTTTTCCCGTATTTAATTGGTTTTGTATTATTGCTTAATTTAAATTTTTTGAAATAAATATATTAATTTACATTTACAGATTTATAAAATAAATATAATAACATTTCTTATTCGTCCATGCACTTAGTTCGGAGTTCCTGATGAGTATAAAGTTTATTTTATTTGTTAGAAACCATTTTAGTTTATCAGACTTTCAAATGGTGAACAATATTAATAATTTTTATTTGAAATTTTCGGACCATCACAATTTGATTTTTAATGGACATCACAATTTGATTTTTTAATGGACATTTTGAGTTAATAAGTATGACTCATCATTGAGATATTGATGATGAACTATATTTATTAATTCAAAATATCAACTAAAAATCTGAAAATTTTTATATAAAAATTATTCATCTCACAAAAACCTTAATTTTGAAATATTAACAATCTTAAAATTTTAAATTCATGTGATTAGTCTGATTTCCCAATTGGAAAATCAGTAATTAATGTCAACTAAAATACACTTTTTTGGAAAAAACAAAAATAAAACTTTTATATTATATAACACTATATATATATATAATTAAAATTTAATAAATTAATAAAACAAATATTATATTTAATTATTCTTAACTCTATAATATATTATATTATATAACTCAACATAGCATTTACTATACAGTACAATATAACGCTCAATGAATCAAACTAAATATTTGCAAATTTTTTTTAGTGTATATATATATATATGAATAATAAATAAGAAAAATAAAATATTATATTTTCATGAGAAAATTTTAGGGGTGAAATTTTATAAATGGGTTATTTTTTTTACATTAAAAAAAAAGTCGATTTGATTAAAAATTAGTTTATTTTTTACATATATATATATATATATGATTAAATAGATGATATTCATAAAAAATTTACCAATTTTAATAGTAAATCACATTTTTTTTTATTGAATATCTGCCTACATTTTATAAGTATGATTTTTCAAACCAAAATAGTCCCCTACAATACTATATATAAAAAAATATTTAAATCTTTAAAAAATTCCTTGGATAAAGACAATATTTTGAACTCTTTGAGTTGTAAGTTACTTGGAAAAACATGTTATGTAAATATTATTAAATCCTTAGTGCAAACCCCCACTTACTTGTGTTCATATTAGGAGAAGGCATCGTTCATATAGTAGTCATAGTGGTAGCGAACATAATCGACCTCGTGCCATGCAAGTACAAGACCACCCCAGTTGTTGATTCCAATATGTATGTATGTATGTATAAATAATATTTTGGGGTTATATTTCGTTAGTGTTATTGATTTGAAAGGCCCTTGTTTTATGAGATGAACCAGGTCTGAAATTGTGATAGCTAGGAAAAGGTACCTAAAAATACAATCATGTTAAGTTTTGGTGTGCCCCACACCAAGTATTGTTCTCAAGTGATTTTGATGGGTTAGATGCCATGGGTTACAATTTATGAGACCACAAACTAGTTGTGCAAGTCCCAAATTGAATTATGGTAATATCTAGATTCATATAGTGATTAAAGTTAAATGTTATTTGAAAGTAGATGACCCTATCGGTGGTAGCTTTAAAAACGATTAAATGTGAGACTAACTTTCTTATAGATATTATTTAGGCTAAAACCAACTTTTGGCCCTAAAGTAAGACCTAGAACTACTTATGAATAGATAAGATCCTATCTTCTTCGGATGTAAGGAAATAGATTAATGACCCAAGACCAAAGAAATAAGTGCTCAAGGCCAGAGGCATTTGGCAAGAGTGATAATCTAACCCACTCACAAAAAATAGTGAGCTATTTTAGGTAACACAATTTTATTGGAATATCCATTATGAGTTAGCCTACATCAATAAATATTAGCTCTATACATATAAACATTACTTAAATTTTTTTTTTTTAATATATTTGATTCACATCTCAATCATTTTTAATTTTTTTTATTTAGTTATTTAAATAACCATGAGAATCGATAACTCATTTGAATGATATGGGTGAGACCCGAGAAAAAATATTTTAATTGCCACTATAAGCTAAGATTATATTCAACAACCCACAAGCTAAATATACTAATAATTTAAGACTTAGCAAAGGCCAAGGTGTTCTAAGGAAAATCAAAGTGGACCTCTATCCCAAGGGATGTCGACCCTTCTAGCCTTATCACAATAGGCCACATGCCACTTTATAGGAATTGAACCGAGGTGGAGATGAGAACAAAGAGTTCCCACAACCTCCTGAGCAATAACCTTGCACATTCAATCAAGATTGTAATTATTGTTAAAAAAATAATAGTAATAGCTCACAAGGCTTTAAATAAATGGTGATTGGGTGTACTGTTAGGACACTCCTCGATGTTAAGGTCCTAATTTAAAAACCTCTAGGTAGTCCCAGTTACCTAATTGACCAAAAAAACAACTAATAGTAATAATTAATCCACATATTTGATCACTACCTTCAGGCGAGCCTGCACAATTAAGAAATTATTTTAGAAGAATTAAACCTTGCATATTGGTAAAAAAAGTTCCATTTTCCTTATTAATATATCCAAATCCTTTGAAAATAGACACACGCACACATAAATGCACATTTCATAATGAATAAAATCAATTTCTAACAACCATAACATTGAATCCCTGACATATCCACTTGGAATTTGCCACTGACTTCCCTTCTGGGATTGGCATAATCTCCCAAGCATCATTCTTCATGATCGGTTGATATTTTTCATTCATAGCTTCCTTCCACACCCACTAACTAGCTGCTAACTAGCACAATATTTCTGAAAAACTAATAATCACTTTTGATGCATATCTTATTTTACTTTTATTCCAATATCTCATTTAGAAATTATACTTTAGAAATTCAACCATAAGGAACAGTAAAACAGTAGAGATCACAATGCACAAAGAAGAGACAAGATTTAACCTGGGAAAACCCACAAAGGGGAATAACCCAACAACCTTTCCAATAGAGAAATTATTTTATTCAACAAGAGACACACCTAGACTTATGGTCAAACCTGGTCTTCCCTTCCAAGCCAAGCTAGCCAATCTGATCTAGAGATTCGCTTTCCTTCATCTTACCCAGAAATTCTAGCCTCCTTGCAGTGACCAGTTGCCCCAAAGTTTTGGCCCCTACAGTTGCCCAAAATTTCTCCCCCTTGCAATAAAATGCCCAGAAAAATTGTAAACTAGGAGAAAGAGACTATATCCACAAGTGAAAGTTGATGAGAGAGAGAAAGAGAGACAATTCATCTTCTTCTTTGTATTATTCATCTTTCTTTTCCTTTTCTTACTTTCCCATAAAATATCTTGTGGGTGAGATGCAAAATTTTCCCAAGCGGAGGAGGTTGAACTATCTTTATATAGTGATCTGTCTTTTTTTGTTTGTAATTCAGCATTATATTACTTAAAAAATGGAGTACATAGATTTTTCCTTGGTGATCAATGTTTCCCCGCAAGGAAACCATCCCACGAAAACCAATTTAAAGTCTTCAAATTACCTATACCTCGCTTGACCAGCGTGTCTTTCAAGACTATGGACAAGTTTGAACCTAGATTACACAAAATTGCAATATTATCCTGAACATGACTGCCAAACACCAAAATTATAAGCACTACCAACTACATATTATTACTTGACCACATAGATAGAATTCAAAAATTCCAGGAACTTGGAAAAGAGGTGAGAATCGTTCATGGTCCAGAGGCCATGATCGGTTGCATGAGAGTCGTTCACTGGTCGAGGATCGATGCCATCTTTGTGAAGGCTCCACATGGGTTGTTAGTCTTAATTTCCACGGTTTATCCATAACATCGTTTTCCCATAAACATTGTCGATGCATCAGTCCCACAACGTTGTCCAAACAGTGATGCCACTGCTACACTAATCCCCCTTCTATTCCTTAGCCCTATCATGATCCCTTGTCCTTGGTAAGGAACCATACTCAACTCAGGCCCTTCTCATCCAACAAATGATGTCCAGAACCAAGTTTCGATATTGGACAATGGAAATGAGGCTACGTCCTGTCTCTGTTTGTCTGGAGCACCATTTAGTGACACCACAACTCATATTCACCTCAGAGTGATGAGGGTGATGAACTAGTGGAGGGCGATGTACCTGTGGAGGGAATACCTTCAACGTCATCTCACTTTCACCATGTAAAAAAGTGTCACTGGTTCTAACCAAGAGTGCGCAAGAGAGGTACAGAGAATTGTGATAATTCTAGCCATTCAATGAATTTTACCTAGTGTTATCACTCCTTCCATAGGCCAGAGATGATGTGTGTGGAAATATAGTTGCAAGGTCAGTTCTCTCTCCCATGGAGACCACGGTGTTGAAAAGTGTAACTAGGTCGGTCTTCATATTGACTATGTAATTACGTATTTTATGTAAAGAAGAAGACAAAGATAATAAAATGTATATTTGTTGTACTTGCTTCATGGGTTTCATGAGCAAGATTTTATATTAGGTTAATAGACTTCTTCTCGATGTCTATTTAGGGTCTGTATTCTATTTATAAGTGTATTTAGTGTCATGTATATGAAGAACCTAGTCTTCATTGAATGCTCCAAGACCTTGTCCTAGAAGCTGTGGAAGAATGGGTTGAAAGAGTCCTTATATCAACACTGGAAATAAATGATAAAGTCAGCCTTCACACTCACAGTCAAGTCGACCTACAAGATAATATATGGTCAGTCTAAAGATAGAGAGACTGCCACTATATATACATAGTATCTGTGGTCTATTATACACCAAGTTTCTGTGGATCTCTCTGAAGTAGAAGTGCGTAATACCTGAAGCAGATTGCGGATTCTCTAAGTGAAAAACTATGTGGATTTCCTAAAGTGGTTACGAAGTATACAATGCATATTTCTTGAAGTTATGACAGAGTATAAAATGCAGATTTTCCTGAAGTCGTTACACAATATATAATGAGAATTTCTGGGGACTTGAAAAAGCTCTCAATATGAGAACACTACAGCTATACATTGTGGATGATGTATCACAAGAAGTCTATATATATATATATATATATGCGAATAAAGAAGTAATGAATGCGGATCTGTCTTAACCATGATGAATGCATAATATCCAATGAACAATAAGGACCTTTCTGAATTAGTAACTGCAGAACTGAAGTGCGGTCAAATCTCAGAATAGAAGGAAGTAAAATCAGAGATTTACCTTCCTATCTTCAGTATTCAAGAGGACGGTAATATGTCTCAAAGAATAACAAGGAAGACGGAAATGTTTTTATTAGCAAGGAAGATAAAGTTAGATATCGAGTTCTATAACACTGGTGCATATCAGTGCAAGTCGGTGCAAAAATGAAAGATAAGCATTGGAGGAAAATAATGAAGCAGTGACAAGGTCTTGGAGGCATTCATAAGTCAAGGGTATAAGTCTTGGTCATGGTACTTGTCATTTGAATATTTATAAGAAGAATTTCTCGTGGGTTTTCCTCTCCAAGAGGGAGAGGTTTTGCCTTGGCTCTAGGAGCCTAATTTGTGTGTTGTGTGTACTTTGATAATTGACTTGATGAAATATTAAATATCCTAAAGAAGAGAAGACTTAAGTAACTCAATTAAGCTCACAAGTAATTATCAAGAAGAGAATTTGAATTAATCTCTAGCCCTCCATATTCTCAACATGGTATCAGAGTTAAGTTGCTAAAGACAAAAGGATATTTGACAAGAAGACACTCAAGGACCAAAATTCAGTTTTATAGAAAGCATCAAAACAATAGTCAAAGTCTACATTGAAAATTCAAGTCAGTTTTCAAGGAAATCCTCAAGCCATCTCAAGAATCCTTTCAACCTTATTCAAAGAATCCACATATCGAGGAGGTAATCTTTGACATCAAAGATTATTAATATTGAAGAAATTGTTGGAAGACACATCATTAAGCACCACCCAACACTATTGAGGACATCTTCATTCTGAAGTAATCCTTGATCATCAAGGATCCAATATCACCTACTTTGAAATCAATCTAAGAAGGAGTTCTTGCTATCATCTTCATAATTATCAAAAAGGAAGTTGATAGAAGAAGAAAAGCATCTACTCAAGTAAGTATATTTACGACTTCATATGAATCTATCAAAATTTCTTCCTTGCAAAGAAAGCAACAAACTCGTTAGGGTTTCAAACTTTCTTGCATGGAAGAAAAGGACAATGAATTCATGCCAAATACATGAAGGGAGATATAAGAGCCCATAGGATTCTTACAGAATCCATAAAAGACTCTCTCATATCCAATGTATCAAATCTAGACTCATCAAAAGGAATATATGAGAAATCAGTGGATATATTATTTGTGAGTACTATAGGAGAATAAATCTCTCTAAGATCAACTGCGGGAACTGGGAGAAGTAATATCTGAAACTGAGACTACAGTGATGTTGAATGTTCTGCCAGAATAATGGGGAAACTTCACTTCAAGTTTATATGGGAGGAAATAAACCACACCATTCCACGATTTATTTTCTCTATGTAAAATAGAGGAAATAAGATTGAGAGCCAAATGTGTTACATGATCAAGTGAAGGGAATCAAGACTTTGCAGCCACGTCAAGGAAGAAAGGAAGATTCAATAAGTTTGGTCCTCAGAATAGTATGGAAAAAGCACAATGCTTTGGATGTGATGAACTTGGGAATTATAAAATAGATTGTCCTAAATCTGAAAAGGACAAGAGAAATAAGGAAGAAGCCCATAACTCAGATATAAGAGAAGAACCCGATGCAAATAAATATAATAAAGAAGAAACGAGGGGTCTCCATTATGATTTAGATCATCTTCTCCTTTAAGTGATTTCTGTTGGTTGTAAAATAGTATGATAGGAAGCAATGTATAATAGAGCATCATTGAAGCATGGCGAGAGCTCTCGATAAAACAACTCCTGGAAAATATCACTAATGGAAGGCAGTTATCAAGATTAAGGGTCATCATGAAAACTGGTGTTGATATTCTTCTAATGGAGTTCTCTATGAATTCACTAATTAGAAAGAAAACAAAATGGTTTCATCAAGAATTCCATGCTACATAATTCTGGGATGTGATGACATATTGATGGAGCAAGCCAAGGGAATGAAACTCTTCATTCTAGTAAAACTGTTATAGGATGACTTTGTTGAAAATGGCAACAAGAAACAGTGAAGGAGGCCTCCTGAAACATCTTTCCTGATCCTAGTTGGAAAGTGATCACCTAAACTAGGTGGGGACCACACATGTGATTTTTGTCGAAGAGTCTATTTTTAGACTATGTCTATTTTTAGACATATGGAGCATGGTCTAGGAGTTGCAGGATGCTATTCTTGGATGATTGGTCGAGTTGGTAAAAATAGATGGACCTCTATTTTTAGACATTGGGCAGATTCTATTTTTAGACTGTCGGGCTAAAAATAGAACAGTCAAATATTATTAACCCTTAATAATATTTAGACTATAAACATTATCTTATCCTCTTGGAGCACTTCAGTTTGATGCTTGGATGTGGCACATGTAGCTGACAGAAGGAAATACGCTTTTCCTTAGGGTTAGTTGAGCTATTGCATGGTTGACTTCAGTTAGAACTCATGTGGCAGAGTTTGGTGGAGTTGATGAGACAGTTGGTGGAGTTGTGTTCTATTTAACTTAGTTGAACTAGTTGTATTTAGTCTAACTGACAAATACACTAGTGATGAGTGGTGTGAATTAATTATTAATTAATTCACTATTTATTAACTCATAAATCAACTAAAGAATACATCAGTTAACTGCAATGCATGGACAGTTCAGTGGAGACCAGTGTTAGAGGTGGGTGAAAGGGTGAGTCTACTATCAGTTGTGACTATAGTGTGCATGATATTTGCACAATTATTGGAGGAGATTGCCAATGATAATTGCGCAGTTAAAACCAAGGGAATTCGAATTCATTCCATCCATTCTCTCATCTTGGATTGCGCAGTAGAGGCAGGCAAACAGTGGAGGAGTTTTGAACCCGTGACTTGTTCAAAACTGAGCTAGTTTGTGTGTAACTTTTGGAGACAGTACTGAGTACTTGTGAGGAGTATTGTACTGAGATTGTTACATGATTCTTATTCATTATAATATACAGACAATAGGGGGTTTTCAGTTGTAAGCTTTCCCCGGTATACATACTGTGTTATATGTGTTGAATTTCTATGTGCGCATGTGAATGTTTTCAATACCGCTTGTTGTTTTTATTTCCGCATGTGATGATTAATGCGTAGAAGAGATTATGTGTTATGTATGAAGCTCAAATAGTATGTGACCAAGATAATCTCGGTGAATAATTCAGCAAATTATTCAAATTTCTACATGGTATCGGAGCTATATTGATCATCAGATCTATTACGGTGATTACAAACTTATTTCGGTAGATAGAGTCTGTAAGCGGGCCAGGTAGCCTCTGGATCCATCCTTTCTCTAAAAGGTGATATATCCAATAAATGCCCCTACATTCGATCTCTGTGCTAGAAATAATTTGTTCTCAAGTGTAGATCGGAAGCGGTTGAGTTTTCAGCTCTTGGAATTCGAATTTTGCAGCAGTGTTTTCTTGGTGTTGAAGTCAAAATGTCTTATCAAGGATTGCGATTGGAGTATGCTCTTGAAGGCAGCTCGAATTATATTTCATGGAGAGATAGGATGGAGGCGGTGCTCGATGACAATGGGCTGAAGGAGTTCATAGATGCTGAAGTTCCAAAGCCTAGCGATGCAGCCTTGGTTGAGGCTTGGCAAAAGAAGACAACAAGGTGTCGAAGGATTCTGTTGGAGGGCGTGAAGGATCACATTGTATCCAGCCTGCATGGTAAAGCTTCTCCATTCTTGATGTGGAAAGCTTTGACAGAATTGTTCCAGAGCAAGAGTGACCAAAGGAAGTTGGCGCTCAAGGATAAACTCAGGAAAATTATGATGGAGAAGAATGAAACTATTCCGTTATACTTGACAAAGTTTGTCCACTGCAGGGATGAACTTGGGAGTGTAGGAGTTAGTGTGGAGGATGAGGAACTGATGAGCTTGGCTCTCCTCGGGCTTCCGAAAAGTTGGCTACCGTTAAGAGAGCCATCCGATGCTAAAGAGGATGTCCATACATAGTGCTTAACATTGCGAACTCTAAACGAGTTGAACACAGAATCTTGTTTCATGGAATGTACCATCATATTTTTGTAATTATTTGTGATGCATGAAATGTTGACTTCCAAAATACACCAGCTGCCAAATACTCTGTTCAAGCATCCCGGTTTACAGCAGTATCTGATTCCACTTGGAAAACGCCCCTGAACTGCCAAGGTCATCCTTAAATCGAACCAGCTCATCGTGAACCCTTTCCCTCGGGAAGACACTTGTTAATTGTAGCAGAGTCTGCTTACAATGTATTTTTAACTTTATCTTTAGTTTCGATTCGTGATATCAGTAAAATCAGTATATCTCTGATCTATACAGTTCCATAAATCCATGATCTCCTTCTGATGATACATTATAGGTCATCAAGGATGTTTTTCTTGAATGAGAAGGTAAGGAACAATTAACTTTAACACAGAGACCCTGTTCATATCAGTTAAAAGCCTTATATTGTTCCTGGAGCCCTAGAAGGAATTCATCTCAAGGAGATAAGTTCGTCTTCGGACGAGAAGGCTAGCCGCAGTCTTGAAAGGCTCGTCGAAAGCACCGGCAACAAATGCATCACTTTCTTTTCGCACCGGCTGGTCACTGGGTCGAATCGCAATGAGAGTTGCACCCTTCAGAGCCATGCCACCGGGAAGCTCAAGATAAGGAGCGTACCACAATTTCATGTTGAGGGCAGGGACCTGGGTCTGGTTTGAAGAAGCCGAAGCCACAAGAGGTTTATCGCGAAGCTCCTGTAACTGATCCTTTCCCATACAGAGAACCCCTTGGGCATCAGAATCAGTGAGAACGAGGCTTTGCAAGGTAGGGTGATCTGAAATTATCTGTTGTAAAAGAAAGTGCCTGGCAGATGCGGCTATCAGGGAACTGATAGTCCACACAACCCTAAGCTTCAAACCCCTGTTGGTGTAAAAAGACTCTGGAATACTCCCACTCTCGTCCCCTGGAAGGGCAAGGGTTTCGTCACTTGAAGAACAGGTCCCCGAGGGTTTAACAGAGGTTTCCTTGCCATTTTTTACAATCGCAGAAGCGCCGAGAATAACGCATATTTCTAAAGTGCTCCCGAATTCGGCCTTCCACTTGAGCAAAACCCCGTCTTCGATCCCGAGCTCACCTCCGAGCAGCTCGATCCGAAGCTTCTGAATCTCCTTGAAATTCCTCAGAACTTCACTGGGCGAATGATGAGAAACCTCATCCAGAGCCGCCGCCACCGCTGCCGTCGCCTTCTTGGGATTCACAAGAAGATGATGCAGCGCCTGCAAGGGCTTCACGATGCTGCCCACAACGAAGCGCAACAGGTGGGTGAGTATTCCCTTCCCCTTCACATTGAGGCCACCGCCATCTTCCCCCGATATGACGCAATCCACCTTCACCACCACGTTTTCCACCTGCGGCACCAGAACATTGAACCTCCGCGACACCACACAACATCGCCCCAGCGCCTTTATGTCCCCCACTCTGTTCAATATGCACAGCACCACCGCGTCCGAGAGGCGCTCGAAGTGCTCCTCCTCTTCTTCCGCCGCCGCTGCCGCCACATCCACCACTATCTCCTCCGCTGCCCGCCTATCCGCGGCCAGGGTCAATTCCAGATGCATTTCTGCAAACCCTAAGAAACAAACCCCTGTTCTCAACACAGACAGCACAAAAACCCCGAGTCTCCCATCCTGCACTCCCTTATATATGATAAAGATCTGATACCCACTGTTGCTTAATGCTTCTCCGATCTGGTTATGGCGATGGCGATGGCGATCAGTGCACCTATACTTATTTGAAGGTGTCAAGCATATCCAGTCTGGACCCCTCTACCTTCCAACCACCCAATGGAAATAGGAAAAACACATAACAATAATAACACCTAATCCCATCCGCTCGCACACGGAGAAAGAAAGGGAAAGAACGTTGGCTGAGTGTGGAGTCCAACCAACAGAAAAACGACCCTCCATTTCAACGCCTAGCCAACTGATCCTGACCCTCCATCCCTAAATCCCGCCAGCACGCTATCATTCCTTCATTTAATTAATCAATCAATTCCTGCCACACAAAAAAATCCAATGCTCCTCGCCTCATCATCATCATTCCATGGGCAGTTTGTCATCACGGATTTCTCTCGGTAAAAATATTCTTCTTCACCTCATCATCCCGGGTGGGTGGGTGCTGCGTGCTGCTTTCCAACGTCCTTCATGACAAAAACCACCACCCCGGTAATCACACCATGGTCATGATTTTGAGGGTTTGATAATGATAATTTAAAATTTAATTACAGTTAGGATTTGATTGGAAATTTGACTTTTTATTTAGTTGATATATGGTTGGATTCTTTCAATAAAAAGAAAGTTTGTTATATGATGGGGTTCAATTGTTAAGCGGGGAGGTTTATTCTTCACAAATCTTGTGGTTTAATTCGGAAGATTTAATACGAGATACGACTATGTGTGGTGTTTTGTTGTAGATATGATTTTTTGAATTGAAAAATGTATGCCGTAAGATAGGATTTCTTGAGTTGAAAAAAAATGAAACTTTGTTATAGGATTAGATAACACTTTACCAAGGATTTCTTGAGTTGAAAAAAAATGAAAATTTGTTTTAGGATTAGATAACACTTTGCCAATTAAAATTGAATTAGATTTGGGTAAATGATTATAAACTTTTCTTAAAATGGAGGATTATGTGATTTATGTATAGCTTTTAAGTTTAGCCAAGCAAAGCAACTAAATAAAAGAAAAAATAGATAAATTGGTAAATTAGTTTATGATCGAATAGCTCTACCATTAATCTATAACTATGTATCCCTCAACACTGCTCCAGAACTCTACCATTAACCCATAACTATATATGCCTCAAAACTGCTCTAGACACTATTTCTTGAGTTGAAAAATAAAAATTGAAAAGTTTGTTACAAGATTAGATAACACTTTGCCAATTGGAATTGTATTGGATTTGGGTAGAGTTATGTGATGTATGATTTATGTATAGTTTTTAAGTTTAGCAAAGCAACTAAATAAAAGAAAAAATAGACAAATTGGTAAATTGGTTTATGAACTAAGAATTCTACCATCAACCATTGTTTCACATATAATAGAAAATATTGAAGGAAAAGAAAATGATAAGAGACGTGTTTGTAATTGTTTAATGTATAGAGACAAGAGACGTGTTTGTAATTGTTTAATGTATAGTGACAATAAAGTTTCATATAATAGAAAATATTCAAGAAAACAACTAGGAAAAATTAAAAGGGACATGTTTGTAATTATTTAATGTATGGTGACAATAAAGTGTTTTTTTGTTCAACAATTGAAACCTTAGTCAAGTGCGCATCTAACATGAGTGTAGAGAGGTCAAATTTTTTCAAGTATAAATTTCTTTGGAGTCCAAATACAATGTGTTATTTTTAGTTGTTTAAATTGTAATTTTGAATGTTAAATAGAGTACATATAAGACCAAATAAACTTTTTAACCATAAAAATTTAATTTTTTCATGATATATACATAATTTTTTTAAATGATATATAATATATACTTAGTTTACATTAAAATAGTTTACATCACTTTATCACACAAATTAAATGGTTTTTTATTATTAATATATTTTTAAGCATATGTCAATATTAATTCTTATTAAAATATTTTATTTTGAATATTTTTTTATATACAATATTAAAATGTTTTATTTTAACATTTCTTTTCTATATATATAGATATATATGAAGTTGATATCAGCATAAATTAGTTAGCATAAATCTTCAAATTGTTTATTTAAATCTTTTGTTAAAATATTTTTGAAAAGTATAAGATTTAAACATCTTACTCATACATTTTTTTTCTTTCTATTCATTTTTTATTATTATTATCAATATTATTCTTATATTTAAAACATATTTTTTATTTTTTATTTTTGTTTTGTTGATTTTAAAAAGGTCGTTGACATTAATCAAAGGAGAATTGTGGGAGAGGTAGCCATCTAATCTTTTAACTAACATCCTTTTTGCTATTAGAATCCAATAATATACGAAGTCAGTGTTTTGATTTATATGGGATTTTCATCACTTTTTTTAGGATTTAAAATTGGGGAAAACCCTAGGGATAGGGTTCCACCATGCATTAAACTTGGATCATGATGCAGCGCTTATCATCCTTAAAATTTCTATTGGATTTTACTTATATTTGTTGTTGAACAGATTATCATTTTGCTACAATATTAGCTTACTCCATAGGAGATCATAACCATGAAGGGCCTTTCATTGAGATACAATAGTGACATCATGGTGATCATAATGTTTGGTCTTTGTATAAATATGCTAGAGGAAGGGATAAATACAAAATGTAGGGTAGGGGTAAATATCATTGTGATTATCATAAGATCTTGTTGTGTTCAAAAATCGTAACATTAACAATGAGGACACTATGTGAATCATAAGGTCACCTAAAGGCCTTATAATCCTTTTTGGGGTGAACTTGAAGATGAGAAAAATTAAGGTAATAGTCTTATCATAACAATAGAAGAACAAAATGATAGTTTATGTTTGGGGTAGCAACAAACATGTGTTCTAGTCTCAATGATGTCTAAGAGACTAAGGAACACGAGATCTCCAAAATCCAGAAAATGTTTCGCAAGAAAAGGCTTGGACACCATAATTAAATTAATTAGCCAATAATTAAAAGGTTCCTAAGTATAACTTAGGAAAATTGGTTAATTAAAGTGAATTAATTAAGGAAGCTTGATTTTTCTCTAGAGACTTCTATTGATGAATTCAGATTGATATTTTCCATCGATTGAGATGTGATCATGGTCGTTAATACTCCAACAAAATATTATAAGAGCAGGTCATGTTGAGATTCAACAAGATGATGAGCTTAGTGAAAAGAGTCGCCTTCACTAAGTGGGCCCGCAGGCTATTTTTGGCGCAAAGTCTATTTTTAGACTATGTCTATTTTTAGACATGTCGATCATATTCTATGAGTTGCAAGATGCTATTTGTGGATGGTTGGTCAAGTTGGAAAAATAGATGGACTTCTATTTTTAGACATATTAGGCGGAGTCTATTTTTAGACTTCTAGTCTAAAAATAGATATGTCGAATATTATTAGCTCTTAATAATATTTGGAATCTAAACATTATCTTATTCTCTTGGAGCACTTCAGTTAAGTGCACAGATGTGGCACAACAGCTGATAGAAGGAATTATGCTATTTCTGAGGGTTTACTGGAGCTATTGCATGGAGGACTCAGTTATAACTCAAGTGGCAGAGTTTGGTGGAGTTGGAGAAGTAGTTGGTGGATTTGTATTTAGTTTAACTCAGTTAGACTCAGTTGAGCTAGTTGTATCTAGTCTAATTGATTGATACACTAGTGAGAGTGGAGTGAATTAATTTGTAATTAATTCATAAATAATAACTCATTATTCAACTAAACAATACATCGGCTCTTCGATTGCATGCTTGAGTGGAGACGGTGGAGTGCATTGAAAGAGAAAGTGTGACTATCAGTTGTGACTATAGTGATGCATTGATTGCATCCAACACTCAGTGGAGATGCCAATGAGGATTGCATGAGCAAGGCTGGTGTAATTTGAACTCATTCAAAGCCATTCTTCAGTAGGGATTATTCAGTAGAGGCAGGCTAGCAGGTGGCAAAGATCGGTGCATGGATTTGCAAGATCGGGCTTGATTAGTGTGCAGCAATTGTATTGTACTGAGAGCTTGATATGATCAGATTTGTATGAGGATTGTTACATGATCTCTATGACATATATTATATACAGATAGTTGGGGTTTTTATCTTCAGGCTTTCCCGTTAAACAATTGTGTTAATGTGTGTGAATTTTTATTGTTTCATGTGTGCATTGCAATCTTGATTTAATTTCCGCAAATGATCAATGGTGGAATAGATTCTGTATTTTGCATAAAGTTAAAATAGTGTGAGATCAGGAGAATATTGGAAATATAAAACATAAGTTATATAATTTCTACATGGTATCAGAGTAGTATTGATCATAGGAGATTGCAATTATTGAAGTGGTTGAGTTTTGTGTTAGTGGAATTCGAATTTGCTGCAGTGTTTTCTTGATGTCGAAGTTGAGCATTCATTGAAATGTATTTCAACGGATTGCGATTGGAGTATTCCCTTGATGGGAGCTCGAATTACATAGCATGGAAGGATAGGATGAAGGTGGTTCTGGATGATAATGGGTTGAAGGAGTTCATCGATAGTGATGTTCCTAAGCCGGGATCTAGCGATGCAGCTGCACTTGACGCATGGAAAAAGAAGGTAGAAAAGTGTCGAAGGGATTGTTGGGAGAGTGAGGAAGACATTTTGTCAGATTCATGGTAAACCCTCCAAATTTGTCATAGACTTTGACTGGCCACTGGAAACATTCCAAAGAAAAGCGACCAAGAGGAAGTTGGCTTAGAACTTTCTTCAGGAAAAATAAAAATGGAGAAAGGCGATAGTATTCCAAAAACCTGCAGTTTTTCAACGAGGATGAAATTTGGAAAGTGTGGGGATTCTGCAGTGAAGAGACTTGGTGACTTGGCTCTTGACTTCGAGAGAGTTAACATATGAGGCTAATGGACGGGAAGCGCGGGATGGGAGCGACTTTGGTCAGATATTGTGTAGGAAGAGATAAGGCGGGGTACCAGGGATGGATCTTCATCGAAGAATGAAGATGAAGAAAATTTCGCTTTGGCTTCCAAAGCTCGGAAATGAAAAGGGAAGAAATCTTCCAAATCCGAAGCTAAAAGAAAGAAGCAGGATTTGTCCAAGGTGAAGTGTTTTCATTGTCACCAGCATGGGCATTTCGCCACTAATTGCCCATAGAAGAAGAAGAATAAGAAGGCTGCTGGATCTGCAGCTGGAGAGGCCTTAGCTTCACAGTTTGAGCTGGATTTTTCTTTGATCACATGCTTGGTTTCAAGTGTGATGGGATCGGTGTGGTTTCTTGAAAGTGGTGCGTCTTTCCATATGAACAGAGACAAAGATTTGTTTAGTGATCTGGGTGAAAAGGATCTTGGAGTGCACATCGAGATGGGCGATGATAGTAGATATAGTGCGACTGGTATCGAGACCATTTCCTTTGAGAGGGAGTCCGGTAAACCTTTCATCTTGAAGTATGTCATGCATGTTCCAGGATTGAAGAAGAATCTGATCTTCGTGGCGATGCTGGAAGAAAAAGGTTATGATGTTGTTTTTAGCCAAGGAAAAGCCTTCCTGCACCATAAAACAGCTGGTCAAACCAGGAGGATAGGGATTCGAGTTAAGAATCTTTATCAATTGCAAGTAGATGGTTGTGCAGCAATGGCAGGCAAAGCAGAAGGAGTGGTGAGCCAGGATGAGGGCGAATTGTGGCACAGAAGATTGGGCCATCTTCACCATGGCGCTTTGAAAATCTTGCAGCAAATTTCTACCGGGCTTCCCAAAGGTACACTTGCGCAGTCAGATCAGTGTAAGGGATGTACTTTGGGAAAATTTATGAAGACCACTTTTCATGAGAAGGATATTCATGCCTCGACGATCATTGAGAGAATTCACACAGACGTGTGTGGACCTTTCTCGGTTGCTTCAACAACAAAGCACAGGTATTATGTGATATTTGTTGATGACTTTTCTCGTAAGTGCTGGATCTTCTTCATGTAGAAGAAGAGTGAGACATACTCAAAGTTTTGTGAGTTCAAGGCGCTGGTTGAGAAAGAGTCGGGGAAGCAGGTGAAAGCTCTAAGGAGCGATAATGGTGGTGAATACATCTTTGGAAAATTCAGACAGCAGGAGGAGTGAAGACTCCATGGCAGCCTCATAACCCATTGTGAGATAGGACAGAGAAGAGCAGTGAGTGTGGTGCTCACTGACGATGTTGCTGGTCAGGGCCTTCCCACCTTGTCAGGCAGGCGCTGTGATTTATATTCCAAAGCAGTTCCTCATGAAATGTAGCATTGCTCTGCCTGAAGGTACCAGTCATAGCCTAATATTTCTCATTGAAGATTTTGGCTCACTGTTTACATTCATGTATTGTGGGATGCCTTGAAAGCTGGAAATTGCCCGCAGGAGGGTGGGATATTTGTGAATTTACCAACACTAAAATTCTGATGTGTATTTCCAGATGATGGATGACGTTTGTGCGACTGGATATCAAATTTCATGAGGAGAAATCCATGAAGTGTTCGCTTGAGAGGGAGCCACACTTGCATGTAGATGAGAAGCTATTAGTTCCTAAGTATACGCCTCAGGATGTCGATCAACCACAAGAGGAGATTCATGGAGTGGAAGAAACAACTCATGCAGTAGCCAAAACATCATAAGGAAAAAGGCCTTATACAAAATTGACGGCGGAATCCCTAGGAATTGGCGGCAGATCTTAGGAGTTCTACATCATAGCGCCGACAGTCACTTGGACAATTTTTTTGGATACATGGCTTTGATGAGCAAGTGTATCATGACAGAACCATCCTCTTTCGAGGAAGCTGTGGAGGATCCCGCATGGGTAGATGCCATGGTGGAAGAGTATGATTCGATTGTCAGAAACAGTGCATGGGAGATTGTCCCAAGGCCGGAAGGGAAATCAGTGGTAGTTTCGAGATGGATCTACAAAGTGAAGCAAGCTACTGACGAGAGCATCGAGAAGTATAAGGTAAGATTTGTTGCCCGGGGCTTCTCATAGATCGAGGGGATCGACTATGAAGAAACCTTTGCACCTGTCGCAAGGTATTCTTCCATACGGACCATCTACCTTGACTCGAAACATGGATGGTTGGCACATTCATCAGATGGATGTGAAGACTGCGTTCCTCAACGGAATCATTGAGGAGGAGGTGTACATTGAGCAGCCTGAAGGATTCAAAATCTTCAGCAGCGAGTCGCATGTGTGCAGGCTCAAAACAACGTTGTATGGGCTGAAACAAGCACCTCGTTCTTGGTACACATGGATAGACAGTTATTTCAATGGACTTGGTTTCGCCAAGAGTGAAGCGGATCCAAACCTTTACCAGATTGTGGCGGAGGGTAGGCTTTTGATCATTGTGCTTTATGTAGATGATTTGATACTAACGGGTGATGAACTGTTGATACACTCATGCAAGGCAGATCTTGCAAAGGAGTTTGAGATGAAGGACTTGGGCCTCCTTCATTATTTCCTAGGATTGGAAATTTGGCAGCAGAAAGGTGAACTGTTTGTGTCTCAAGGAAAGTACACTTGGGAGATACTAGAGAAGTTTCACATGCAAGCACAAAACTTGCGACCTCCTCTTCCTGATGGTTGGAAGAGATGCTACATGCAGTGAAGGTAGTGGATGCCATTGTTTATCGACAGTTGGTTGGTTCGCTCATGTATTTAGTCAATACACGACCGGACATATGCTATGCTGTGAACCAGCTTTCACAAGCGATGGTGAAGCCTACCAAGCTCTTTTGGAAGGCAGGCAAGCATGTCCTGAGGTATCTCGAGGGCACATCTGGGTATGGATTGTGGTACAGACAGTCGGATGAGGTGAAGCTCCATGGCTTCACGGATGCAGATTGGGCAGGAAGACCAACGGAGAGAAAGAGCACATCTGGAGGGATTTTCAGTATCGGATCTACAGCAGTTTCTTGGTATAGAAGGAAACAAAGAGCCATGGCACTCAATTCAGTGGAGGCCGAGTACATGGCAGCAAGTTTGGCTGCATGCGAGGCTATCCTAGTTGGTTTGTTTGGTTCTCACTTAGATCCTACAGTGATATATTGTGATAATCATAGTTTCATTAAACTCTCGGTTAATCCAATATTTCATGATAGATCTAAACATATTGACATCCAGTACCATCATATCAGAGATTATGTGCAGTGGAAGATCATGTTGCTTTCTTACATTCCTACGGAGGATCAGGATGCAAATATTCTGACGAAGGTGCTCACCAGGAGCAAATTCGAATACCATAGAGACAAGATCGGGGTGGAAGATAATCCCTATCTTGTTGAGAGGGAGTGTTGAGATTCAACAAGATGATGAGCTTAGTGAAAAGAGTCGCCTTCACTAAGTGGGCCCGCAGGCTATTTTTGGCGCAAAGTCTATTTTTAGACTATGTATATTTTTAGACATGTCGATCATATTCTATGAGTTGCAGGATGCTATTTGTGGATGGTTGGTCAAGATGGAAAAATAGATGGACTTCTATTTTTAGACATATTGGGCGGAATCTATTTTTAGATTGCCAGTCTAAAAATAGATATGTCGAATATTATTAGCTCTTAATAATATTTGGACTCTAAACATTATCTTATTCTCTTGGAGCACTTCAGTTAAGTGCACAGATGTGGCACAGGAGCTGACAGAAGGAATTATGCTATTCTTGAGGGTTAAGTGGAGCTATTGCATGGAGGACCAGTTAGGGCCTCAAATTAATGGGGAGTTTTAATTGAGTTGTATTTAGTTTAACTCAGTTAGACTCAGTTGAGCTAGTTGTATCTAGTCTAACTGATTGATACACTAGTGAGAGTGGAGTGAATTAATTATTTAATTAATTCACAAATAATAAATCATTAATCAACTGAAGAATACATCATTTAATTATATTGCATGGCAGTTTCAGTGGAGACCAGTGGAGAGATAGGTGAAAGATCAAGTGTGACTATCAGTTGTGACTATAGTGATGCATTGATTGCATCCAACACTTAGTGAAGATGCCAATGAGGGTTGCGTGAGAAAGGCTGGTGTAATTTGAACTCATTCAGAGCCATTCTTCAGCAGGGATTCGCAGTAGAGGCAGGCTAGAAGGTGGCAAAGATCGGTGCATGGATTTGCAAGATCGTGCTTGATTAGTGTGTAGCGATTGTATTGTACTGAAAGCTTGATATGATCAGCTTTGTATGACGATTGTTACATGATCTCTATGACATATATTATATATAGACAGTTGGGGTTTTTAGCTTCAGGCTTTCCCGTTAAACAATTGTGTTAATGTGTGTGAATTTTTATTGTTTCATGTGTGCATTGCAATCTTGA